>CP126890.1:278305000-278905000 GCA_030440675.1 Furcifer pardalis
TCTACTGGTGATGTAGTACTACCTTGCACCTAATAGTAACTACTGCTGCTGCTGCTGCTGCTGTTACTGCTGCTGCCACTGCTGCTGCTACTGCTAGGGCTGATGGGAGCTGTAGTCCCACAACATCAGGGGTCCACAAGCTCTCAATGCTAACTTGATGTTTGTTTATTAAGACTAAAGGAAATAAGATTTTCTTCTGCAAGTAAGAAATTGTTGCACAAGTTAGTGAAGTCCCCAAGACTTCACAAGGTCTTCTCATTAGGATTTCTCTGGAGTAAACAGTCAACTGTCTGCCACAACTCCAAACAGTCCTGCTATCCTGAGATGTTCAAAGAGATACGTGGCATGTGAACATGGGATCACTTAGTCCAGTGGTGGCGAACCTATGGCACACGTGCCAAAGGTGGCACTCGGAGCCCTCTCTGTGGGCACCTGTGTGGGCACCCCACCACAGAGTTTGTCCCACTCTTCTGCCCAGTAGCCCAATGAGAGAGCTTCCTCCCTCCCCTAGAACAGAGTTCGCTCTGCCCCTCTGTCCAGCAGCCCAATGGGAGTGCTTCCTCTCTCCCCCAGCACAGAGTTCACCCCGCCACTCTGCCCAGAAGCCCAATGGGAGCCCTTCTTCTTTCCCCTGTTGTCATGTTGACACTTAACGATAAATAAATGGGTTTGGGGTTGCAGTTTGGGAACTCGGTCTCTAAAAGGTTCGCCATCACTGACTTAGTCTCTTTTTGAGATAAGTAGCATCAAGTTGGAAACATTAAAGGTAAAGGTCACCCTTGCTCAAAAGTTAGTCATATCTGACTGTAGGGTTCAGTGCTCATCCCTGTTTCATAGTTGAATAGCAAGTGCTGTCTGCTTCTGCAGACATTTCTGAGGTCATGTGGCAGGCATGACTAGACACCAGAGAGCACAGAATGCTGTGGTCCCTATATATTTACTTACAATTTCTTGCAGTACAGTATTCTGGTATGTATTGAACTGCTGACCTTCCAATCAGTGTGTTAGACACTTGAGCCATACATTGCTTCTTGGCAATTACAGCTCCCAGAATTCCCCAACCCACTATAGTCCAACAAAAGTAACGTTTCTGAGAGCAGATCAGTCTGCAAAGAAACAAAGTAAAGAATATTTTCCCGTCCTATCTGGTTTTTTTTAAAAAAAGATTCTGCTTCTATATAGGCACATTACAATAGACTCATAAAAGCAGACTTTTAAAATAAACAAATAAAGCATGCCAGCGGCTAGACAGGCACCAAACTCAGAACACGCATCCATCCATCCCAATCCCATGTATAAACGTTCGGTGCCCCCGGGAAGAGAAGCGGGTTCATCATCACGAATACATTCCTCTGGTCTAGTTAGTACCAGGGTACGCTGGTGTGGTGGTTAATTTTTTACGTTTCCAGAAAAGTTGCAAAACGTTTCTGCAGGACGAACTGCGGGGGGGGGGGGGGGGACTCCGAGTCGCACTTGACAAGTTCTCCTCCAGAACAACACACTCACACGTGCTCCAAACCCCTTCAGGTGGGTTCATTCACTTCTCCCAGTTGCGCACCCCCAACCCCGATCGCGACGGAAACGAAGGCGAGAACGTCCGAAGTGGTCAGATTACCTACCTTGAAGGGACGCCTGGGGCCAGCGGCTTCCTCCCAGTCCAAAGGGTCCAGCCCAGGCGGGGAGTTCTTCGCACCAAGTCCTGGAAGGGCGGATCCGGGCGGGGTCTCCTCTGGCTCACCCAGGCCCGGCTAGATCGGCGGGCGGGCGGCGGCGGCGCGCGTGAGTGTCTTTGGGAGCGTCCGGCTCTTCCAGGGAGCCTACCTAGGCGGGAGTTTGGAGACTGGGTTGTTTGGGGCTAACTTTTTATGGCCAGACTGGCTGGGACTTTTGTGGATTTGTGGTCCCAAAAGCCGGCCTGTCCAAACCCGGAATGTAACTAGCGGTGGATCGGGCCCTCTGGGTCTTGGCCAACGACTGCGCTCTCCCCGGAAGTGTCCTCTCTCTTCTGCCAGGATCAGCCACGTTGACAGAGTAGAGGGGGTCGAGGTTTCTGCCTTCTGGAGGGATGGGTGGTTGATATCTTTATTAATAATAACCATGCAATGTCAAGGCAATTCTGATTAACGGATAGCCTTTTCAGGGTTTTCCAAGTAAAGAATACCTAGAAGTGGTTTAAACAGGTAAAGGTCTCCCCTGCTCATCTCCTTTTATAGTCAAAGAGTAGCAAGTGGAACGCTGTTACCTTTCCACACAAGCAGTACCTATTTATCTAATTGCAATGACTTGCTTTCAAACTGTGAGGTTGGCAGGTGCTAGAACAGACAGTGGACACTCACTCTGGTCTCAAACTACTGAGTTGCCAACTTTCCAGTCGTCAAGCTCAGTGTCATAACCATTAAGTCACTGCAGCTTCCTTTTTTAGTTCTAGGGGGGTTCCCAGGGAATGTGCAGCTGACCTAAAGCTACAAAGTGGAATTGACTTCCCTCTAGCTCCACAGCCATTTCCCCAACCTAAACTAGTGAGATCCAGCCAGCAGATACCTTTCTAAGGTAAAGGTTGCCCTTGCTCAAAAGCCAATCATATATGACTCTAGGGTTCAGTGCTCATCTCCATTTATAGCCAAAAAGCCAGCGCCGTCTACATCTGCAGACATTTCTGTGGTCATGTGGCAGGCATGACAACACTAAAGTGCACGGATCACTGGTACCTTTCCTGCCAAAAATAGTATCTACTTGCAATTTCTTGTTTTCAAATTGCTGAATTGGCAGAAGCTGGAACAGACAGAAGCTCACTCCATCGTGCAGCACTCAGGTCTCAAACTACTGACCTACCAACCTTCCAGTCATCAAGTTCAGCATCTTAACCATTAAGCCATCACAGATCCCCCAGACTGGGTACTGCAGTATAAAAAAGAAACACCTGCTTAAAACAACATTCATCATTCATTTCCTATCGGAGTGTTTTTCCCACCCTGGGTGATGTACAGTATTACAAAAGTACATATGCAGCAGCAGTAGCAACAACAAACAAATCAAGTTTCAAAAGTGGGACTCTGACTCCGGGTGGAAGGATAAGAGCTTTTTTGTTTCTTTTGCACTGTTTCCAGCCTGATGAAGACAGCCTGGTGTCCAAAGCTAGCATATGTGATTATTTTTAGACCTCTACCCTTCAGGGATCCTTTTCTCCCTTTTTTATTTCTTGAGCTTTTCGCAAGATGGTCTATGTCCGGAAAGGAGTGCCATAGCAGTCTTTTTGATTCTTTAATCTGTGAGGGTGTTGTTCTTTTTCAAACACAAATAACACACTCTTTTGGGGGGAAGGAACAAGAGACATAATAAATGGCCAACAAAGTAAAGGAAGTAGCTGGTCCTTGGATGTGTTTATTTAGAAGTCAGGCCTGTTTTGCTTGATGGGTCTTGTTTCCAAAAAGAAACTGGAGGTATTTGTTATTTTGCCATCAATATTCAGTGCTAATATCTATTTCTTAACTCCACATGCTTTATAACAGCATAGATAAAGGTAGAAGTCACCCTTGCTCAAAAGCCAGTTGTATAGGACTCTAGGGTTCTAAAAACCCATAATATTAAAAACAATAAAGTATTGGTTGGGTTTTTTTTTTGTCACTACTGTTTTCCAAACACACAATTGCTGCCTTAAACTGCAAGTGTTATTTGAATAGGTTTTATCTTGCAAACTTAAATACAAATTGTGGTATTTGCTGGCGTATAAGACCCATTCCCCCCCTCTTAAAATACACTTGAAAATGGTGTGTGTCTTGTACTGTATGTAAATAGTGAACTATTTTGATAATAACAGGGTTTGTCTTATACTCTGATGCATCTTATACACCAGCAAATACGGTAATTATATCTTTCTTCTAGTGAGCTTGAGGCAGCACACATGGCTTCCCTCATCCCCACTTAGTCTGCACAACACCTCTTCAAGGTAGGTGAGCTGAAAGAGACTGAATTAAATATTTGACACAGTGGAGGCTTGAACTTAAATCATTGAACTTCTTCTCCAGCACAGTATACATAACCTCATCTCAGACTGTAGCTGTTCAATAGAATGAGATCCATTGTAGAAGTGAAAATTATTGAAATGTGTTTCAATTAAACATTTTCTATGTTTGAAAATGCTCAGGACCTCTTCATAGAATGGATGGTCTTCATTGCCATTTTTGTCTCCAAAGACCAAACAGAAGGAAACGAATGGGTGTTGGCACAAGGAACCATGATCATGACAAATCTACATAACCTATCTTGTGGCACAGAGTTCCATAAAATTAGACCCTGCCTTGAACTGGACTCATGTCAACCTCTTATGGTGCTGATAAGCATCCAGTTTTGCTGCATATCCATAAAAATGAAAAAGAAGAGGGTGAAATGTATGTGTCAACAATTCTTAGACTGTGGCTCACATTCTGTTTTTTCCCCACCTTGAACGGGCTTCACTATGAGACAAAGACGTTGCCTGTCTTGTGTTTTTGCAACCACAGCTCACGAAAAGACAAGGATTGTGGCTGACTCTTCACTTGCTAAGAGGAACAAGAACTCTTGAGGGTGGGAGTTGCTTTTATTTCCAGAGAAGTTTTATCTCTATGGGAAGTAAGTGAAAGCTGGGCAGGCTGAGGAAGATGGTGGAGGACAGAGGTGCCTGGAGGACAATAGTCCATGGAGTTGCAAAGGGTTTGCTGTTATTCATCTAGTCCGCACAGCACCACCCTCATTGCTCCTGAAAGAGGAAATAAAACACGCCTATACAGTGCGTTTTACTTCCGCTTCCAGGAGTGATGAAGACGGTGTGGCATGGGCTGTATGAATCGCAGCACACCCATTTGTGTGGATTCACGGGGGCCTGGGAATTGAAGTCCAAGAACATCTGGAATGCCAAGGTTCACCATCACGGCACTATGATTTCCAGAACCTATGATCATGAGGTGAGTCTTAGTGATGTCACAGATGTGGGGCAGGCAGGACTGTGAGGAAGACCAGAACTGCATGTGGAACACCATATTTTGGAAATGGATGTGAGGGGTATCTAAATAAATGAGCACAGAATCCAGGTAAAACCTAGCCAATCAGGATATACAGCTGATAATGGGGGAGGGGGGGTTGGACACCTACTTTTAGCTAGCAAGGTATTGGAAGTATTTATTTATTTATTTTACCCTCTTGGATGGTGCCTTTAATTGGAGTGACTGGGAGGAATTTTTGTAGGTAGGTCAGAGAGTAAATAAAAAAAGACAACAAAAAAGTTTTGTTTACTTTTTGATACGATTTCACAGACTAACACGGCTATCACTTCAAAAATATCTATCCAGCAGTAAATAATAAATAATAATTCATTCCTGCTTCTGAATTCAAAGAATATCTGCCTCTTTTTGGTCTGTGTTCTTTCCCTCTCATTGTTGGTTGGCATTAGTTGTTTTGTTGCTGTTGATCTGTTTGTTTGGTCGCTAGTAGGCACGCAGTAAAGAAAGCAGCATGTGTGTGTGTGTGTGGCTTCAAGTAACTGTAAGTGAAGAAACTTTTATTAGTGACGTGAATTCTATGAATGGCTTACATTTTGGTTGGGTGGTCTGACACCTCTTGCAATGTAATGAAAATCATGTACAGTACTGTACTTTTGCCAAGCTGCAACATCAAAACTAAGGGACCCACAAAAATAAGGGTTATGTCATTTGAAAGATTGTCTCAGAGACTTTAAGAATTGGTAGAAACCAAAAGCCAAAAATGTAAAGTGATGACATCATCGCTTTCGGAAGTAGCATCGGAAAAGTGACAGTTTTGCTGGGGGGGGGGTCAGTTGTCAGGGGACCAGTGACAAAACTACCCAACCAATTCAGATTATCCAACATGCATTTGAAAGATGAAAGATTAACCTTTGTGGGGACACTTTAAGATTTGAAATTGGACTTTGGAACCATAATCTATGAAGCATTTTACAAATAAAACACTAAAAAGAGGTCTCACACACCCCAAAAAGGAGGGAAACCCAATTTTAAAAGTGATTATGATAACTTCCCAAAGTGAATACAGTTCACATATCACATGTGGAGAAAAATGACGCCAAAGCAGGAATCCACAAAAAAGATATTGAGGAAAAACGTGACTCGTTGAAATGACATTTCCACCGGGGGGGGGGGGATTTGGTGGTGATCCAACAAAAAAAAAAAACCGATTGGCCAATTGAAATGATCTAAAGTGCACTTGAAAGAGGACAGAATAACCTTTCTTTTGATACTTATACAATTTGGGTTGGACTTCAGAAACATTTTCTATGAAGGTTTAAAACAAAACAAAAAACTTTCTAACCTTTCCTTCAAAAAAAGAATCTCTCCACTCCAGAATAGATACATTGGCGTGAGAATGGATACACTGTAGGAAGTTTCTCCTTTGAAGTCATAACCAGTTTTCTTTTTGGCTTTCCCTCTTATTGAAGAACTGTTTTCAAGGAATCGTGAAGGAAAAACTCTTTTTCTTTGCAGTTTGACTATTGAAATATTTATTAAAAATAGATCCTTTGCAGTTATTCACCTGTGGTGAATTGTTGTTTGTACAGTGGGCTGCTTATGGACACGTGTGCATAGTGGGTAGAGTCGGGGGGAATGGAAAATAAAGGTTAAAAACATCTTTATTGAAAAATAAAATAAAAAAATAATAAACACAAATGAAATTGGGATTTCTGGTTTTGGGTTAAAACAA
Organism: Furcifer pardalis; assembly: GCA_030440675.1. Taxonomy (NCBI): domain Eukaryota; kingdom Metazoa; phylum Chordata; class Lepidosauria; order Squamata; family Chamaeleonidae; genus Furcifer; species Furcifer pardalis. The sequence continues at coordinate 278,311,709 of CP126890.1, forward strand.
CATAGCAGTTCAAAAACAAGAAATTGCAAGAAGATAAATAGGGACCACTTTGGTAGGAAGGTAAACAGCGTTCCATGTCTGCCACATGTCCATGGAAATGTCTGCAGACACAGACAGCGCTGGCTCTTTGGCTATAAACAGAGATGAGCACTGAATCCTAGAGTCGGATATGACTGGCTTTCGATCAAGGATAACCTTTACCTTAGCTCAGAAAACCTTAGATTTTATGAACATTTATGAAAACCTTAATTTTATGAACATAATGTCTTTATTTCCCCAGATTTGAAACATCACCCTTAACTAATGAATGAAATAAAAGAAATAAATGAACTAATGAGCATAATTCAATACATCGAATTCACACACTAAATCCCTGACGGTATTGTCCTTAGACTCTACCTGCCACTTTTTTCTCCACCAAATGTCTCAGAGTGAGTACTGAGACACTGTCTGTTAGTAAAAAAGGGGTGAACTCTGAGAAAGTTGTAGTTATTGTCCTTTGTGACTCTCTGTGTTTTTATGGGAGAGAATTGCAACAATAGGCAAGTGGCAAAATGAGTCCAGCAGTTGCAGCCATTGCCATTTCTGCTTGGTCTCATGTATCCATGACATAAGGGGCGTTTTCATGAATCCAACACTGCAGCTATGCCTTGTGGAAGACTCACTGCTGGCTCTCAGATAACTTTTTCCACAGTTCCTGCAACACCACTGCTAGGGGAGATGTAACGAGAGTACTGGCACTCTATTTGTGTTGTGCTACAAACAGCTAACAGTGGGCTATGCGCATGCACCAATCACTTGATTTTCCACTACCATCCTGTGGCTCTTGATGAGCCAGTGCTACACAAACAAAGCATAGTAAAAGTAAATTTTGCCCTTGCTCGAAAGCTAGGCTATCCGACTCTAGAGTTCATGCTCATTTCCATTTATAAGCAAAGAGCCAGTGCCATCTGCATTTGCAGACATTTCTGTGGACATGTGGCAGGGATGCCAAGACACCGGAGTGCATGGAATGCTATTTACCTTCCAACTGAAGTGGTACCTGTTTATCTACTTGCAACTTCTTGCTTTTAAACTGCTAAGTTGGCAGGAGCTGGGACAGAGATGGGAGCTCACTCCAGCATGCAGTACTCGGGTCTCGAACTCTGACCTTCCAGTCTTCAAGTTCAGCGTCTTAGCTACTTGAGTCACCACAGTCGCTTAAAATACAGCATACATGAAGCCAATTTTATACTGAGCTAATGAACACCAGTGCCAGCTGGGAATAGGTGGCAATGGCTGTCCAATCTTTAATGCTCCCTCAAATGCAAAAGCCAGACTGTTTCCAGCAGCACATGCCCTGACTTTTGTTTTTTTGCCTGGAAACCTAGAGAAATGTAGAGGGTTTTCTGAACCTGAAGGTAGGGTGTGCCTTCGACCTGCCAAATGTATTCCTTGACATACCATCATAGGAAAATTACATCAGTCAGAGCTCACTTCCTATGACTGGAAAAGCCAATTTAATTTCTTTTTAAAGAGTCCACTAGTCTGTAAAGTACACACAGTCTCCTTCTTCTGTTTTTCTAACTTAACTGCCATCTCTACCATTAGACAGAATGAAGAGCCAAGAAGTGTTGCTTGTTTGAACTGCTTTTAAAGACTATCATGTCTTTAAAACATGAAAAACTTAAATTTTTTAAAATAATCTTTCTTTCTCTTATGCTAGAGTCCCCATCAAAACTGGGCCTCTTGATGCTTTCTCTGGAGCAAGATATTAGCAATAACAATTACACTTATATAATATCACCCTATAGCGCTTAGAGCATTCTCTGGGAGATTCACAAGGTAATTAACATTTTTGTTCCCAACATGCTGAGTACTCATTTTACCAACCTTGGAAGGATGGAAGGCTGAGTCAACCTTGAGCTCCTGTCAGGATCAAACCCAGATTGTGAGCAGAGTTTTGGCCACCATACAGCAGTTTAACCACTGCACTATGAGAGTATATTTCTTTCTTGTTATCTTTTTCTTTACAAATCACATTAGCCAACCATGCCACTAGAATGTCATGAAAGGACAGCAAGTTGTTAGTTGTGTTTTTGATTTGTTGTTATGGCATTTACTGATGCAAATTTGCATTTCCCTGCCTTCAGTGCTAACTTAAATTGCCGGGCTTTTGGGTGGGATATACCTTAACTGAAGTGTGTTCCTACTATGACATGAATAGGTTGTCATATCATGGTGTCATATCCAAGCCCAGAGCTATACCATTGATCTACAGATACATATTATTACAAAAGGGGAAGAAGTTATATTTGACTATAAAACCTTAGAATCTTCTTACTAAGTGTGCTGTAGTTGTTGATGTAAACGGTTAGCGGAGTGGTATGCAGTGGCCAGCAAGAGGTTCATGCCTGGCAAGGTGGTCCCTTGTGAGAAAAACAGACAGACAGATCTTGGAGCAGAAGAAAATTCAAAGTAGGTTTACTCAGAAAGTAAAAAGGTGAAAGTATATACAGTGCAACATCTATAACACAAAACAGATATATTCTCTCGGGCTGCTCATTTGACCTCACTGAGACAGTACAGTTGTGCTATATACAAGTCCATACAGTTCAGTAGCAGTCCAGTCCAACAGGGTAAATGGAAGCTGTAATTACAGACAAAGTCAAAGCTTCTGTCCTCCTGGTGGAGGTTTACCCCAAGTAGTCCTTCTTTGTCCAGCAAGCACAGATGGCATATCAGGCAAAAGCCATCATCAGGATCAGTGCAAAGATTCAGTCCTCGTAGCAGGCTCTGGAAGACGCAGGAATCTTCGTCCAGACTGTCAGCAGAGGAAAGTGAGTATTAAAGCTCAGGCAAGTTGAGCATTGTAGCTGAAAGTCTGCAATCCTATTCTGACCTAAATACACTGGCCCATGGAGCACGTCAGGGAAAACTCCCAGCACCTGTGTGCCCCTGCAGTAGGGTCTTAAAGGCATCACAGACACAATATGCCTTGCAACTAGTTAGGGTGTGAGACGAAGACTTACATCTCCTAACAGTTGTCTCATTTAGAATAGTGTTTGTAATATTGGTAGTTCTTCTTTAAATCAGATGTTGGTGCAAAGTGCCTCTTTATACATTTCCTCAGGATATTTATTTATTTATTTATTTATTCATTTATTCATACTTGTATTGCTGCCATCTCACTGAGGCAACTCTGGGCAGCTCACAGGTGTACATATAAAATCATTCCATAACAAAAAAATCAAGAAACTTATCTAAAAACCATCAAACATTAAAACCTTTAAAATATCAGTTATGTCCCTTATATAGCTAGACACCTTGGTGGCTCATGACTTGAGGACAGAGCCCATATGTTTGGCTGTCCCAGCAGTGAAAGTAAAAGTTAAAGTGCCAAGATTTGGTACAACAGGTCAGCCACAGTTTCCCAGTTTATGTATTTTGGTTAGTAGGTAAAGGGAAAGGTTGCTCTTCCTCAAAATTCAGTCATATCCAACTCTAGGTCATGGTCCTCATCTCCGTTTACGGCCAAAGAGCCAGCAATGTCTGTGTCTGCAAATGTTTCCATGGACATGTGGCAGGCATGACTAGATGCCAGAGTACACAGAACACTGTTTACCTTCCCACAGAGGTGGTAACTATTTATCTACTTGCAATTTCTTGCTTTCAAATTGATAGGTTGGCAGGAGTTAGGACAGAGATGCAGGACTTGGGTCTTGAACTGCTGGCCTGTCAATCTTCTGGTTGTCGAGCTCAGCGTCTTAACCAATAAGCCACCATGGCCCCTGTTTTGGTTAGTACAAGGAAGTAATCTGGACAATATTCCTCTAATGTGTCCCGTGGGATTTTGTTACCGGAAAAATGACTATCCCTTTTTTTCTGTTGTAGGTGTAAACACCTATAGGCCTGTGAACTACCGGGATGCCTAATTTAATTCAAAAAGTTCTTCCACTGGCAGAACCCCAGGAACCACAGAGACTTGCATTCAAGTAAAAATAAGAAGGTTTATTGAATATACATTTAATCAACAGTGGCCTGCTGGTGGTCAAAGACAGTTCTCAACCTTGCCTGCTACCAAATAAATAAATAAATAAATAAAATAAATCTAAACATGAGCTTCCCTAACTACATTTTATTTTGTTTTCTGATATACATTTTGAGAGTGAGCTAGAGAGCTGAAGTCCCAACAGTGCAAAATCTTCTTATACATTTCTACAAATAGAGACTAATCCTACCATCTATCTACAGTTACAATAAAGTTTTTACAAAGAAACAATAACCTTGCAGCAGATGGTCTTTTCATAGATTATGTAAATCAATTTTGGGTTAAAATAATAAGTATTTGTGCAAATATATGGTAATGTTAAAAGATTACAATTTCCAGGAAAGAATAGTCCGTGGCCCATTCCAGTGGTGGTGGTGACAGCTGGACCACCAGCCCGGCCCCCCAATTCTCTGATGGAGCATTATCCGGCCCCAGACTTCAAAAGGTTGGCAACCCCAGGTTTAAGCGGTAAGTCCTTCCTATCCTATACGTGTTCCTATTTCTTCCTGATAGTAACAGCTCCTCCTATGTCTGCTGCTCTGATGATGCTTTTGGAGTTGTTTTGAGGCTCTGCATAGCATCATCACTCTCCATTCAACTGAGACTGAATGGCATATTGTGTTTCTTGTTTATTGTCTCCGTCTGGCACTTCACTTAGAAATTTGATTGTTCTTCTCCTTGTTCTGACTTTCAGGAGGAACTCATCTTTCTGTAATGAAGAGAGGAGGGTTGTTGTGAAACACTGTACCCTCCCTTGTTCTGTTCTGGAAACCAAGATTATTTTTGCTACCACCCTGATGGTTGTCATGATTGTTGAAATAATCTTGTAGTTGAAAATGATGGAAGAAGATCAACTGATTGACCCAGGACTGTGATCCACGAAACCTTGTGCTGAGGTAAATCTAGTCGTCTTAAAGGTCTTCCAATGTTTTTTCCTCCTGAAACAGATTAACACGGCAGTAATAGAAGGTCATATTTGTGCTGTTCAGGGACAACAATATATGACACGCCAGGCTCAGAACTTCTGAAATACTCTGTTCTATTTAAAGTCTGTTAGCTCTGTTGTGGCCAAGAACAAAGCCACATTGTTGATTCATTTTGGGAAGTGGGTTTTTCCCATTAAGTATTGGGGAAATGGTAACGGTAGAAGATGATCATGAACACGCATGCAAAGGCATCAAATTATTCTTGATGATACAACCACCATCATTTTATCTAAAGGGCTATTAAAGAATCATTGAACTATGCCTAAACTTTGGCTTCCATAATAAATATGGAGCCAGTTCTGGGAACAACAGTCTCATGGTTCAGTTTAATGCACACGTGCTCTTTGGGCAATCCGAGCACCCCAAAGAAGACCTAACACTGCAAGCAGATGTGTTGATTCATATTAGTAACAAACCAGTTCTGACAGTTTTCATTTCCAGTAGTAGCAGTGGAGTTATGAATCGAGTAATAGACAGGGAGTCAAGAGGTCAGGATCCCAATCCTCACTCAGCCATGGAAATTCACTGGGGATGGGGAACTGATAGAAACAATCCTTAAATATCTCCTTTATGTTGGAAATCCTATTAGAGTTGCTATAAGTTGATTCTAACTTGATGGAACATAACAAGTAGCGCTAATAACAACATGTGTTTTGTAAAGGTAAAGGTCACCCTTGCTCAAAAGCAAGTCATATCTGACTCTAGGGTTCAATGCTCATCTCTGTTTCATAGCCAAAGAGCCAGCACTGTCTGCATTTGCAAATGTTTCTGTGGTCATGTGGCAGGCATGACTAGACACTGGAGCACACAGAATGCTGTTTACCTTCCCACCGAAGTGGTCTCTATTTATCTACTTGCAATTTCTTGCTATCAAACTGCTAGGTTAGCAGGAGCTGGGACAGAGACAGGAGCCCACTCCGTCCTGCAGTATTTGGGTATTGAACTGCTGACCTTTCGCCTTCCAGTCAGCGTCTTTAGCCACTTGAGCCACTGCAGTAAATGAGTCTTAATTGTCCATATCATCCATTAAAGATCAAGCTGCCTCATACTGTCAAAATCCATCCATGTGTATATATAAATACATATAATTTGTTAATGTGGTAGCTATTAATGAGGTACTGTAATGTTGTTTTCATGTTTTTGTTTTTTGTAGTTTTGTTTTAATAAAAATAAAATATTTTTTAAAAAATCCATGTCCACCCACCATTAACCTGATTGGGTGCAAGCGAACTTGAAGGAGTTGTAGATCTACCTACGATTTTTATCCTGTAAAATCTGATTACACTATGCCACTCAGTAGGATATGGCTGCCCTAGGCAGACAGGTTTGGGTATATAATTAAAAGTGAATTGTTTTGTATTATTTTATTCACACACTCCCACACACCCCTCCCATTGGAGCAACACTGGTATTTTCTGACTCAATTCCAAAAAATCTTGACCCGTTTCTGCAGCAGAGCCTGGCTTTTTAACCAGCACAGTATGATTTAGTGTGTTCAGAATAGGAACAAAAATGACTCATTTCTTGCTAGACAAGGTTAGAATCATTTCCGTTTTCCTGTTGCCATGGGGAACTCCGTGTCCTAGAAATGTACTCTTTCCCCCACTGCAATGAGTAGAAATAAAATGCCCAGCCACGCTGAACTTGTAACATATATAATATAATATACTGTACATATGAAAATATAAATGGTTGAAGCAGAGTTCAAGTAAATATTTTTGAATGCAAATCTTAGGCTTGTTTTAACAAATTTCTGTGGCAGTGATTGGAAGGGAAATGTATTTGCTTTCGTTCACTGAACGGTGTAGATGTGAGCCAAGCAATAAAGTGATGCAAAAATCATTGATCAACTTGACATTATGCTATGACAGCAGGCAGGAGAAAAAAAGCATTAGGCTCCTAGTAATGGCTACAGAAGGGGAGCAATAACTCCATTTTGTTGCTACACAGTGACACCTACCGTTCTTTCTGAATATAACAGAGTTAATAAAACAAAACAAAAAATTAAAGCATCATGGCAACTGTAGAAAGCTAACTACCATAAATTCAAGGAACTGATAGTCCAGTTAGGCCAGAAAACAATAACAACGGGACTAATGAGCAAGAAAACAAGGAGGCACAAAAACATTAAGAATAGTCTGGGAAACAGATTTAAGGGTTAAGATGAGGAATGGGGAATGGGATGAAATTTGGAAAGACAGAAATATGAAAAATATGTCTGTTAGAATAAAAGAAAATTGCTATAAAAAGATCTGGAGGCAGTCTATGACCCCAATACGATTAAGTCATTATAACTCCACATAGAAGAAGGAATGTTGGAGGTGTAAAAAGAGCATGGGATATACAGTACTGTACCTACATTTATGGTGGGAATGTGAATATGTTAAGAAAATGTGGGGAAAGGTTTTTAATGAAATTAATCAAATACTGTCCATAACACTAGAAGTATCTCCCAGAATAGTCTTACTAATGGACTTAGGAAACATCAATATAGCAAAAAATAAGAAGGAAATGATTATAACAATGGAAACAGCTATGAGACTACTTATTGTTAAAAGATGGAAATATATTGTGAAATAGAGCTGGATGAAAAGTACAAAGAGCTATGGAATATTGCGACACACGGCAGACAGACTTGTGAGCTAAAGTTTAAGAAAGGATTAATAAGAAGAAGTGATTTCAAAGAGATTTGGGGATAATTTATAGAACATGTCTTAATTAAAGCAAAAGATGCAAAACCAGGCCAGGAACACACAACTTTCTGGGAAATAGGCATGAATGTGCAGAATATTGTTAATAGAAATAAAACAATTATAGATTGAAAGTACAAGTTCCATAGGTGGTGGGGAGCACAGAGAAGTTTTTTTTTGTTGATTTGTTGATTTTGTTGATATACAGTAAAACCTCGCATAAAGAGCGTCTCACTTAGAGAGTAACTCGCTTAAAGAGCAGAATTTTCTCTGAATGGTCACTTCACTTAACAAATTAAATCAACCAAACACTCGTTTAACAAATTAATCGGGGTTCACAATCCCCCCCCCCCGCCAGAAGTCACAATTGGTCACTTAGAATGGTGTTTCGCTTAAAGAGCAAACTTGCTTAAAGAGCAATCCTGTGGAACGCATTATGCTCTTTAAGCGGAGTACACCTGTATATGATTTTGTTGATTTTGTTGATATATACTGTATATGATTTGTTATTGTAAGTTGTAATGATATTTTTGTGTGTTTGCTTGAAAGTTGTCTTTTTTAAATAATAAAAATTTATATTTAAAAAAGATTTCCATTATGTCCTGTTCTCAACAACCCTGCTCAACTTCTGGAAGTCATAGTCTGTGGCTTCCCTTAGGAAATCGATCCATCTTGCATTTGGTCTTTTTCATTTCCTTCTCCCTTCCACCTTTCCCAGCATTATTGTCTTTTCTAGCGAGTCTTGCTTTCTCATGATTATGCCTATAATATGACAGTTTCAAGTTTATCATTGTTGCCTCCAGAGACAGCTCAGGCTTGACTTACTTTAGGACCCACTTGTTTGCTCTCCTCCATCACCACATTTTAAACAATAATGTTTCTTGCCAGCTTTCTTCTCTGTCCAACTTCATACTTATATATGGTGATCGGGAATACAAGAGTGTGGATGATTTTGGTCTCCAGCAACACATCCTTATTCTTGTTGATCGTGAGAAATTACTTTCTAAAGCTCTGATTTTGTTATGATCTAAACCCGAAGTGCCCAGACTATGGCCTGGGGGCCGGATCCAGCCCTGATGTCAACTCATCTGTCCCACGAAGCCCTCGTTGCTCCAGGAAGCGGAAGTAAAATGTGATTGTATGGGCGTGTTTTGCTTCCGCTTCCAGGAGCAACGAGAACTTTGTGGGCCAGATGAATTGGCATCGGGGGATGCATGCAGCCCTCAGGCCGTAGTGACTGGCTCCCTGAATCACATGACTGACTCATGGCCTGAAAAATGTGGGCACCCCTGATCTAAACACACATGTTGGTTTCTCATTGATCAAACTCCACAGATAAATCAGTGGAAAGCTAAGCATGATCAAGAACAAAGAAGAGTATGCATCCTTTTGAGCCCCATCTGTAAAGTTCTCCTTCTGATGAAGGTTTAGATGAATCATGAGGAAAGCATTAAAGTGATAATTGTATCTATAGGCAAATCGGCAATGAGCCCTCTTTGGTCTCATGAAGCAAATGTACACATTGAATTAGATGAAAAGCACTAGTTCACATTAAACAAATGGGTTTTTCATCTCCCTAAATTTCCCACTCCTCACGTTTCTGCTCAACTACCTTAACAAGGCAGGTATGAAATGACATTTTCCATCTCTACATGATCTTTCCTCATCTTTAATGGGGTGGGGTGGTTCACATCTGGCAAGTCAATTTGAGAATGTGTAAATCTTTTGCATTAGATCATTTCCTGATTAAGTCACTACAATTTATTGTTTTATAACTGATTGTTTTACTAACTCGCTAATTGAAGGGAGATAAATTTAAATTTCATTTTGCAGAGGCAACCTGAGCAGTGAACTATTAAGTCCAGAACTATTGGATCAAAATCTCTTTGAAAAGCATGGGCTTGTCTGTATTTTGAAACCATGTGCTGAAGAAAACTGATAAATTATGTAGCAAAATGCCCAGTGCTCACACTGTGTTCACAACGTTTCAGAATCATCAGATAGACAAGTTATGCCTTATTGTCAGGAATTTCACAAGCCTTACGGATAGATATGAGAATCTTTCCAACTTTAATTTCAACAGGATGAACCAAGGTCTAAGCAGAAGACAAAAGGCAGCCTGTGGTCATAGAATCATCAAGGCCAGCCCCTTGCTCACTGCAGTAATCCAAATCAAAGCAGACCTGTCAGATGGTTGCTCAATTTTCTCTTGAAGGTCTCCAGTGTTGGAGCTTTCACCACCTCCTGAGGGAAATGGTTCCATTGTTGTACTGCTCTAACAGTTCAGAAGTCCCCCCCCCCCCATATTCAGCTTATATCTGGCTTCCTGTAACTTGAGCCTCTTATTCTGTGTCCTGCAAATTCTGACCCTGGCCTGAGTGGGATGGGGGTTGGGGTGGGGGAAAATCTCACCCTGGAATTGAGTAAGGATGGCTGTGTGGACCATTCTGTCTCCCTACCTAGGATGCTTGTACATACAAAGTATGGACCAATTTGTCACCAGTAGCCAGACTAGCTATTCAGGCAAATCAGGTGTACAGTAAACAAACATTTTTATTGATATATGGCACCTGAAGGGTTATTTTTTTAAAAAAAATTCCTGTGACTCTCAGGCCAGACAGAAACTCACTGGTTTTAAATCTCTCTTGCAACTCATCAGATGATACTTCCAGGAAGGGGAGGCTGTCATTCATTAGCAATATTCTCTGGATGAATGAATAAAGAGATGGAGAGGAGTAGGAAAAGAGTGTGGCAGAAAGAAAGAGAGCGAAGCCCATCTCTTAATGTCACATGGCTTCCTGAGAAGGAAATGTGAGTCCCTGCTTCATCATGGAAGCTCATTGGGGGTAAAACCACTCCTTAAATATCTCACTTACTCTGAAAGCCGCACTAGAATTGCTATAAACTGGTTTCAACTTGAAGGCACATAACAAGAATCTACTCTTATTCTGTCTGTCTCTTACACACTATTAGATGATAGGCAAATGAAACAGTATAAGAAGCTCCGCTTAATTGGACACATGTTTCAAGACTCAAGTAGGAGGGTCTTTCTTCATGATGTTGACAGGACATTTTGGAGATCACCAATTCATAGGGTCATCATTAATTTGAAGTCATTAATCATGCATGACAACAGCGTGAATAAATGCCTACAATGAAAAGAGGAGTTAATAAGGATATACACATTTTAGGCAACTCTGTCTCCTCTTTTACCTTTTTTGTTCCCTGTTTGCATTCACAAGTCAAAGTGTTGTTTTATGAGAAAAGCTTTATCTGTTGAGCAGCAGAGCATAATCTCCTTAGAGACTCCCCCGACCAAACCTTTATATCCATTAATGACAGGTGAATGTGATCGCAAGGCGAGAGCACAGTTTCATTTTCTTTCTTTCTTGCCAGTATGATCAGATTATTCAGACATAAAGGTCGTTGAGTTTTCATCCTAGCTTTGCTAAGGCTAATTGGAAACGATGACTGTGACTCAGCCAGAGAGTCAATAACACTGCACACACCAGGAAGTGGTCACTCCTCCTGGGAAAATGAGCAAGAGAGTTATTTAAACAATAAATCATTGAAGCTAAGGCAGACTGTCTCTGAAGTCCACTGCTTTACACTCAGGTCCTTAGTTATCTATAACCACGAATTGAACACAGGGTCAAGATACAGTGATCACTCTTCGTATTCATAATCCATATTCCATTTCATTTCAGCTTCATTTAACCCTTTTACATTTAGGATGCCATTTGATATTATTCTACTCTTGAGACTGGTAAATCTGCTTCATCAACAATTTTGTGCAGATGGGACTTATTTCTACGAAACTATGTAAACATAATCCATCCATGCCCACCTGGGACAGGGGAACTCTGGAGAGCTGTAATCCAGAAAACTAACTTTCCACCAGCTCTTGGTATGGTATATGTTTTGCCAAGCTCAAAACAACATGTTGTCTTGTCAGTGCAGGCAGAGGACAAAGGATTGAAGAAAGTCTTGATAGGATTTTCTCCCATATTCGCAGAGTTTATTTATTTTACACATTTCAAATATTTTTACCCCACCTTTCCCATAAAAAGAACCCAAGGCAGTGTAATTACAGCATTAAGAAACTAAACAATATAAAAGCTTAACACAATAAATTGTTACAATATTTTGTAAAAAAAATTAGGAAATTAAAAAAACTCACAGATAAGAGCAGTATTAAAAACAGCAGAAATACAACACTGCCTTTAAGAATTTCCTCTTCCCTTTTCAGCCAGTAACTAAAAGAAAGTCTGTTTGAAAAGAAAGAATAATCATACAATCTATCACCTCATAATACCAAAAATGGCTCAGGAAGGGATGGGTGGTGTGATTATTGTTGAAGTATGGTAGAAATTTGCACCAACGCCTTTTCACTACCCAAGTACATGAAAGCTCTAAACTAAACTGCATTTCATCTGAGTCAGAAAGTGACCGGAAAGCATCCTGACTACAGTCTCCAAGACATTTCTTTGTGTAATGGTATGTGTTACCCAGGCTTTTATTGCAAAACATTAGCGCAAGTCAAACATAGAGATGTGAGGAGAGACTCAGAGATGAACCTGTTCATGATCACTGGAAGAATACTTATTGCCTTTGGGATTTTAAGTCTCATCTCTGGAATAATTGCTTTTTTCCCTGTCTTTTCCTATAAACCTTGGTTCATTGGATGGAGTGCTCGCATTGCTTCTCCCATCTGGAGTGGAGCTTCGGTAGGCAGAAATAATCAATGATCAAATTGTTAAAGTACTGCATACTAGCCTAGTTGCTAACACGTTTTATAGACATTTTAGGTTTCTGGAAAACCAAGCATTGATGGTTGAAAAGTCTTGCCAATATTATATTAACTACAAATGTTTTCAGTTTGATGTTTCTGCTATGCTGCATTTCTATGAGAATGAATTGTAGAGAAGCAAGAAAACAGTTATTAATATCTAGAGAAAAGGTTGCTAGGGCCGGATGATTATATTTTTTTTTGCAGTGGCATAATAAATAACGATGAGACATAGATGTCCTTCATGACAGTATCGGAGCTAAGGACAATCCAAAAGATTTTGCATCATCCATCCCCACCAGGAACAAGTCTTCTGCAGTGCAAGGTAAAGGTCACCCTTGCTTAAAAGCCAGCCATCTCTGACTCTAGGATTCAGTGCTCATCACCATTTACAGCCAAAAAGCCAGTGCTGTCTACATCTGCAGACGTTTCCCTGGTCATGTGGCAGACACTGGAGTGCATGGAACATTATTTACCTTTCCACCAAGGTTGTACCTATTTATCTACTTGCAATTTCTCACTTTCAAACTGCTAGGTTGGCAGGAGCTGGGATAGATGGCGGGAGCTCACTCCATCACGTAGTACTTGGGTTTCGAACTGCTGGCCTGCCAATCTTCTGGTCATCCTGTTCAGCATCTTAACCACTAAACTACCACAGTGTGAAGTATAAAACTATATATAGATTATACTTTTGCCTCACAGTTCAAATTGAGAACTGCAGAGGTTTTCTGCATGCCTAGGCATGTGAACATCACTGTCTTTGTGTGTTGAGAGATGTTGATGGCAGTAAACAAAGCAGGTGATCCAAGTGCAGGGAAAGATGTGTTGTGTTAGATTGCTTTGGGATGAAGAGTTAGACGAGAAGGCAGATTCCTCCACAAAGTAAGCCGCCTTCCTTTCCTGCATAAATGGAAGTCTTACCTCAGCCAGTGGGTCCAGCAGAGACCCTTGTGCTTCTCACCACCCATCTCATGCTTTGCTTTCCTCTCCTCTCCTCTTCCATGCAGAAATCTTGAATGGGGGGGGGGGGGAATCCCTTAATATCTCCAATAGGTGCTTGAAGATAGGCTCAGCCATGTGGCAGTGAACAGAAAAGTGCTTTCAGATGGAAAACACTCCTTTTTTTATTTAAACAAAGCAGACATTCCTCTGAAATGTAATGGGCTGCCTTTTAAAAACAACAACACACACACAGCATTTAGTTCAATGTTTGAAGGAGGTTTGGCCAAATTTCCTCTGGTAAGCCCTCCCTGCTGCATGGTCCAGGCAGACTTCTCTTGGCCACCGCTGTAACATTCCAGCTACCCCTGGGCAGCTGCATTTCATCATCTTTTTAATTCTGAGGAATGCCTGAGCATAATGCTAGCTCAGGAAAGAGATGGCAAAGGTTTGCTTTGTGGTACCAGAACCCCACAGTTAACATTTAAAGTGTCCATACTGGCTGTGGGATATGGGGAACCAATGGTTTTTAAAAATATGTTATTCAACCCTGTGACACAGGCACATTTTTAGATCTGGTGTCTAGTAACATTTAAACTACCAGAACATGAGGAAAATATTAGGGACGTGGTACCAATATTTGAGGGGCCACAGTGGCTTAGTGGTTAAGACAGCAGTTTGAGACCTGAGTACCTTGTGACTGAGTGAGTTCCTGTCCTCTATCCCAGCTCCTGCCAACCTGGCAGTTTAAAAGCAAGAAATTGCATGTAGATAAATAGGTACCATTTTGGTGGGGATGGTAACAGTATTCCGTGCACTCTGAGCCTAGTCATGTCTGCAACATGACCACAACCCTGGCTCTTTGGCTGTAAATGGAGATGAGCACTGCCCCTAGAGTAGGATGTGACTGGTTTTTGAGCAAGGGAGACTTTACCAATATTTGGCATTATTTTGCCATTCATCATATGACCATTTTCCAACTTAGATATTGTTTGATCTTGGCTTCCTTCCTTCCTTCCTTGTAAGAACACTTCTTTCTGTTTTCATGCTAGAGAAGAGTTCATTCCAGTTAATTTTTAAAAACAAGACCCATGCAAAACATTTACAGCTTCTGCTGCATCATTCCTAGAGGCAGGAATGAAGTACAGTACCTTGATCATTCAAGTCTCGATCCTTTTCAGAGTTATAGCATTCCAAAGACCTCACCACAGAACACAAGCAGGGCTTTAGCTGCATAGAACAATTACAATTTTGTGAAACTAGCAACACAATTCGTCTGAAGCTGGTGGTTATATAGATGAGAGAGCTATTTCCTTATTAGTTTGATTTCTCTCCCCCGGATATTGTAGTAAGAGAAAACACTATGAGGAATTCTCATGTGGCCATGAGAGCTGAGTCAGTCAAATATTATTCTTCAACAAGGCAGCTCAAATGAGAGGGTGCAAATGAATGCTTTTGACAGACATTCAATAATGCTGTGTATTTGTAAGAACCCTAAGCTGTAAATCATATGCCACCCATGCTGAATCTATGTTGACTTCTGAGTCCTGTGGGTTTGCAACACCCCAACATACTTTCCAACATTTATTGAAGAGAAGAAGAAGAAGAAGAAGAAGAAGAAGAAGAAGAAGAAGAAGAAGAAGAAGAAGAAGAAGAAGAAGAAGAAGAAGAAGAAGAAGAAGAAGAAGAAGAAGAAGAAGAAGAAGAAGAAGAAGAAGAAGAAGAAGAAGAAGAAGAAGAAGAAGAAGAAGAAGAAGAAGAAGAAGAAGAAGAAGAAGAAGAAGAAGAAGAAGAAGAAGAAGAAGAAGAAGAAGAAGAAGAAGAAGAAGAAGAAGAAGAAGAAGAAGAAGAAGAAGAAGAAGAAGAAGAAGAAGAAGAAGAAGAAGAAGAAGAAGAAGAAGAAAGAGCCAATCAGGTCTCACTAGATGAAACACTGAATCTGCCTTTTCTGTCCTTACAATGTTTTCTTCCTAACAATATGATCTTCTTTTTTGTACAACAGGGGTGGCCAAATTACAGCCCATGGCCCAGATCTGGCCCATGGCACCAAATCACCTAGCCCATGCCTCCCTTGCTGCTACCAGAAGCAGAAGTAAAATGCGGATGCACATGCACAAAATGTAGCCATGCATGCACAAAATGCTGCTGTAAATGTACCCATGGTATCATAAATGCATTTACGACAGCCGTGGATGCATTTTATGGTGGGAGGAACCATGTGACCGACCTGCTCAACCACGTGACCAGCCCCCAGCATGAAAAGTTTGGTTGCCCCTGTTGTACATTTCTGCAAAGATTTGACATGCAAAAAAGCCACTGTTTAAATTCCAGTGACTCAGGTGTGTGCTTTCCACCTTCAAAAACCTATAGGTAGGGGTTGAGTTGAATATTACATGGAACGGTAATCGATTATGGCATTGTTCAGCACCAAAATGCCTCAGGGTGACACTTGACAGGACACTCTCTTTTAAGCAGCACTGCTGGAATACCAAAGCTAATGTTAATAAAGGTCAAGGTAAAAGTCACCCTTGCTCAAAAACCAGTGGTATCTGACTCTATGGTTTGGTGTTAATTTGTTTATAGCCAAAGAGCCAGTGCTACCTGCGTTTGCAGATGTTTCTGTGATCATGTGGCAGGCGTGTCTAGATACCGGAGTGCATGGATCATTGCTTACTTTCCCACTGAAGTGGTATCTATTTATCTACTTTCAACTTCTTGCTTTTGAACTGCTCGGTTGGCAGGGCCTGGGACAGAGATGGAAGATCACTCTGTCTTGCAGCACTCAGGTTTTGAACTGCTGACCTGCCGGCCTTCTAGTTTTCAAGTTCAGCATCTTAAACACTAAGCCACTACAATACCTAAAGTTAGAATGAGGAACAATATCATCAGGAAGTTGGCAAACTATACATGGGGAACTCAGCCATCCATGCTGAATAAATCAGCTTTGGCCCTGAGTGACTTTGCAGCAGAGTATGCTGCACCAGTATGGAGTGGATCCACACATGCAAAACAAGTTGACATCACTGTCAATGGAGCCATGTGTATAGTGACAAGATGCCTCAAAACTACACTAGTTGAGAAAATATACCCTCTTGTTGGTATCATTCCACCTAAGATCAGAAGAGAAGTAGCAGTGGATGCCAAGAGAACTAAGCAAGAGAATGACCCTCAACATCCTCTAAATGGATATGAGCCTCAAGTTCACTGGGTCAGATCTAGGAAGAGCTTTATGGCAAGAACAAACATTCTTGAGGGTACACAAGAGCCAAACCAAATTAGAAGATGGAGGAAGGAGCTCACTGGACAAGGAATAACATTAAAGGAGGATATGGCCAAGGAACTTGACATCTTCTACATCACTTGGAAGACCCTGAATAGGCTGATGGTCCGAGTCCCTAAACCTAAGACCAACATGCTCAAGTGGGACTGCTGGTGGACAACAACACACTGTATGTGGAGAGATACAGAATCCGGCTCATTTACTGGTCTGCTGATTACTGCCAGAAACATGCACCAATGAAGACTTAAGTTTGGCCAACTACAAAGCTAAGAAAGTGGCTTCATTTTGCAAGTCAAGGGTTTGGTCGGGACATGAAAGAAGAAAAAATGAGTTAAATAAGCAGGGTGACAATATGCAGCCTTGCTGTTCTTCTTTTCCTATTCACAACCAATCAGCTGTTCCATATCCATTCCTAATTGTCACTTCTCGACCTGCATACAGGTTTCTCAGGGGACAGGTGAGGTGGTCTGGTACTCTTTAAGGACTTGCCATAGTTTGTTGTGATCCACATAATCAAACGCTTTGATGTAGTCAATTAAATAGGAATAAACATTTTTCTGGTACTCCCTTGCTTTCTCCATGATCCAGTTCATGTTGGCAATTTGATCTCTAGTTCCCCTGCCTCTTTGGAACCCAGCTCGTACTTCTGGAAGTTTTTGATCCACAGACTGATGAAGTCTAGCTTCCAAGATTTTGAGCATTACCTTTTTGGGTGTGAGATGAGCACAATTGTAGAATAATTTGCACATTATTTGGCATTGCCCTTCTTTGGAATTGGAACATAGACTGGCCTTTTCTAATCCTGTGGCTACTACTGTGTATTTGCTGGTATATTGAGTGCACCACTTTAATAGCATCATCTTTTAGGGTTTTAAATAACTCAACTAGAATACCATGTTCTCCACTAGGTCTGTTAGTAATACTTTCTAGAGCCCACTCAATTTCAAACTCCAGAATATCTGTCTTGAGGTCAGTGATTACACCCCCATCATTCTGTGTTTTCTTGTCATCTTCTCTTCTGCTTCTGTTAGGTCCCTACCATTGTTGTCAGGACATATTTTGCTCAAAACATTCTCTTGATTTCATCAATTACTACAAAGTCTGCAAGGGCAATTTTGCAGCTGCAAGCAAGTGTCTTGTCATCTGCAAAAGAGGTTATTATCTCAATATGTTTTTGGCCATTGCTGGGAAGAAATACATTCTTTCTAACTAGCTAAGGGTTCTTTCACCTGTTATTATACTACATGTACCGGTGGCATTGACAGATGGTACTGGAAGCTGCTGGCCAGCGTAAGCTATGGTACATAGAAAGCCTGTATTGAAGAGGAGGAATTAGGTCAGTGATGGTGAACCTTTTAGAGACCGAGGGCCCAAACTGCAACCCAAAACCCACTTGTTTATTACAAAGTGCCAACACAGCAACAGGGGAGGGAGGAAACATTCCCATTGGGCTGCTGGGCAGAGGGGCGGGGCAAACTCTGTGCTGGGGTGACTGCACAGGTACCCACAGAGAGGGCTCCAAAGGCCACCACTGGCACGCATGACATAGGCTCACTGAATTAGGTTGTCTTAATCTGTTAGAGATAGGCTGATGCCTTAATCTGAGAAAAATGACATTGCTGAAGCTAGCTAGTAATGAGTTCATGGTAGAGACTAAGTTCAAAACAGGGTTGCCTGGCAAAGCTACAATCCAGGGTGCACAGCTTGAAAAGTTATTTTTTAATAGGGCTAAATATACTGGAATGCAGAAGTGACAATAAAGTGGTTTGCCATTTTGGAGAGAATGTATCGGAATTCCATGCCATACAAGGTTTATGTGAAAATAGGAGAAACACAAAGACCACGAGGCAGACCCAGAGGAAGGTGGAGAGATAACCTCATATTATAAGAACACCAAATAATGACGGTTGAAACCGCTAGAAGTACCAGAGCAAGAATCTTGCCTCTCCCTCAACACCTAATGGGGTAAAAGAGGAAGCAAAGAAGAGAAGGAGTGACAGGATAATTTCTTTGGGGCTCTGAGAATCAGGCTGCTATTGTTCAGTAATGGATGTTTTCAGCATGTTTTTATATTTGCTATTCTTAAAGTGTCTTTCCAAGTCATGCTGTGTGGTTTGTAGATTTCAGCCACAAAAAGAACACCAACTAAGGGCTCGACAGTTGATAGAACACAGAAGAAGAAAATGTTGTGAAACAAGAAAACTGCAATAGGAACTAGGCGATAATTTTAATAACATTTTTATATGAGTTTTCCAAAATGCACTACTCTCTTCCTGATGAGGAAGGAAATAATTCAAAAATTTTTAAAAAATGAATATAGGAGATACTAAAACTGGCACATTTGCTCATGTAGAACTGTGGTGGTGGTGGTTTGTTTACATTTATATACTGCCCTTCTGGCCAGAAGGCCACACAGAGTGGAGAACGACAAGATAAAGGCATGTAAATAAATACATTATATTATCACTACAGGAAAATAAACATGGTAAATGTATAAAAGGCAAGAATAATACAATACACACTCGCCCCCAATATTAAAAAACAGGTTGAAAGATTAAAATATATGGCTAGCTGGTAAAAAAGTATGGTCATCAAGTAGAGGGAGGCAGAATATCCCTCCAAGTCTCTATTAAGTTCAGTTTTCACATCTCTACAGAACTCCTGGAGGGAGGATGACAGGTAGAATGGGTGAGCCACCACCAAGAAGGCCTGGTTTCTGGTAAAAGCCTTCTAAGCCTCCCTCGGGGAGGGGACTTGAAGTTGTAATGCCTGTGAAGATCTGATGGCCTGGGTTAGAGTTTATTTATTTATTTATTTATTTATTTATTTTTCGAATTTCTATTCCACCCTACTCACAGGAGCGACTCAGGGTGGATTACAAACAGTGATATAAAACATATAAAATCACAAATTCCAAGATACAATTTAAAAAAATCTAAAAACAATTTAAAACAGCATCTCATTCCTTTCCTAAAAGAGAGAAAGGGTAGATATAAGATGTTAAATGAACCTGCGTGGAGGGGCCAATGAACCATCACTGTCCCATACCTGTCCCGCCAGCCAAGTCTTCACACTCTTCCTAAAAGCCAGTAGCTCCGTCTGGAGATGTAGCTCTAGAGGCAGGCAGTTCCAAAGGGCCAGAGTGGACACGGAGAAGACCATCCTTCTAGTGCTAGAGAGGCGAGCCTCTCTAGCTGATGACACAGCTAGGGAGCCTCTCTGGTCCACTCTGGTGGGATGGACAGATAACCTTGGGGAGATATGGTCTCTTAAGTATCCTGGCCACAGTGGTGGGCAGCAACAGGTTTGCAACCCCCCCCCCCCGCCTCACTTAGAGAGTAACTTGCTTAAAGAGTAGAATTTTCTCTGAATGGTCGCCTCGCTTAACAAGTAAAACCAACCAAAAACTCGCTTAACAACTAAATCAGGGTTTGCAATCCACCCCATTAGAAGTCACAATTGGTCACTTACAATGGTGTTTCGCTTAAAGAGCAAACTCGCTTAAAGAGCAATCCCGTGGAACACATTATGCTCTTTAAGCGAGGTACCACTGTATATGCTCTGTAGATGAGATCCAAGTGTTTCAGCTGTGTCATTGCCCTATGAGGCTGCTCATTTATAATGATGCCCATATAAATGATATATGCTGGTAGCCAACTACCCCATGTTCTTAGTGGCTTCTTCCTTCTTATCAGCTCCTTTTCTCTTTCATCCATCTTGTCTCCCTCCTTTATCTCCACCTCTCTGTTGAGCAATGTGAACAGATCTACAAAATCCCCTATTATGATTTTTTTCCCTGGTCACCTTCAACAAATGCTCACCAAATGGGCACACCTGTGCAACAAGCTCGCTGTAGTCATCTCTTTGCCTTGCTTATCTTTATCCCCCTTCCCACCTTTCTCTCCCATCTGCTCAACCCCTACAGTACAACGTGTTACTTCCTCTCTCAGGGCCGTCTCCGACAACACTGTAGCTTCCCTAGCTACAGCCCCACCCACTGCTCGCGCTGTCCCTGTATTCGGCCCAGCAACAGTCACATTGACACGCTTCCTCCAACAGGTAGTGCACCATTAATCTGCCCCACAACTGCTCCCGCCACCTCAACAGTATTTTTTGCCATGACCTGCCTTGCTGCTTCCCCCGCAGCCATCCTCAGTTCTGCCGTTATACCAAGCCCCAGGTTCTGCCCCAAACCTCCAGCACTTTTTAAAGCCTGCTGCCAACATGGCATTGCAGCCGGGAAAGCCCAAGGCAAAGCTATCTGCCAAGGCCATTGAGTGGCCCATGCTGCTTGCCCTGCGCCCCCGTAGGCCCCACTGTTCCAAAAAAACTCACCCACACTCATCATTCCTGCCACCGTCATAGTCACCGATCCTCCGCCCAGCTCACTCAACGGTCTCGACCTCTCTGACATCGGCTCGTCCTTCACCTACTGCCTCTCGACTTCCATTGCCTCGAGACCTCTTCCCTCCGCCTGATCTCTTCCAGCAACTCCTTGCCCAACGACACCTTCTGCAGCTGGGAAAACTTGACCAGAATTCCCCAGTTGTGACAGTGGGATAGCTACCGTGGCCACTTCAAGCGCCAACATCCTGCTTTCCAACTCTTTCATAAAAGACCTAACTGAAAAAGCCCTGCCGGACACTGCCCCCCCCCCCTAACTCTGAGCCACACTGGAGAACGGAACAAAGCCTGGACTCGCTCCACAAAAAGCGCAAGCTATGACAAAACCTCTTCCTCAGAGGACTCAGAGAGAGTCTCCATTCCCTGATTTTTCTTAGAGGGGATGGATTCATCCCACCCCCTCCAGCCACTGCCCTTCCCCTGTTCCTGGACATACTCTTGAAAACTAACTCAGCAAGGAGCACCCAAAAAACACGACTTTCCTCGCTGATTCCTAAAACCCACAAGAACACAACCAACACAGCATATAAAATTAGCCCCGCCTATTCTTCAACCACCAATCAACACTATCCAAGCAGCACTCCCTCTTGCAAATTGGTGGGCATGGCAAAGGCTCCTCCCTGCAGATGCCACCCCGAAGGCAAACCATGGCAGTGGTGGCTCACTCAGAGCCCTCTCTGTGGACACTTGTGCTGTCATCCCAGCACAGAGTTTGCCCCACCTCTCTGCCCAGCAGCCCAATGGGAGCACTTCTTTCGTCCCCCAGCACAGAGTTCACCCTGCCTCTCTGTCCAGCAGCCCAATGAAAGCACTTCCTCCCTCCCCTGCCTGGGGTAAGGCAGGTGGCTCATATGAGGTGTGAGGGTGCGGCATGGATGGCAGCCTTATGAGTTTGGGCACTCGGTCACTAAAAGGTTCACCATCACTGTCCTATGTGTTCAATTACATGAGGTCTACTCCTTTTTTTAAAAAAAAGAGGTTTCATTGCTTTAACATCAATGTTGCAGGCATTGCTGGGATGAGTTGTACCCTTTCAAATGTGGATAGGGAAGAATTTAATTTCAGTTTGTTTTAGAAGTATTTTCCAACCTTGGCAATCCTCTTCATAACTGAGGCTGCAGAAATCTGAATTTGAAAAAAAAATGAAAGATGAAAGAAAGTGAATAAAGATTTATTTGCCTATTCTAAAGGAGTGGTCAGGATTAGGCACAAAAGTTGAGTAAAAAGAACAGGAAGTGATGTGGAGGTGTGGTAGGAACTTGAGAAAAGAAGGCAAACCAGGAGAAGGATATAAAACTTATAGTGAGCCGAAGTGTCACACCTTATTTTGAAATAGCCATCCAAACCACTGGCTGCTAGTTTGTGGTTTATAATATTCTGTCAGCCTTGTGCTTTTCAAATTAAGAACAAATTGGCAAGGACAATGGAAAAAGAATTCTGTACTGGCAACAATTAAAACTTCTCCAAAACGATGGCTTTAAAAAGTTTCGATTAGAGAGCAAGCTTCTTTGAAAGATTATTTGAAGAAAAGCAGAAAACGGGTTATCCAATAGTTTAAACTCTTTAGCTGAAGCAGGTCCAGCAATAAGGCTTCCATGGTCCGTTTCTCTTTGTTCCCTCCACCACATGTATAAATGAAGGGGATTGGAAAAACTGTCAGCAAATGGGGTTTGGCCATCCTTACATGCTACAACAGCTCTTCACAATGTTCTTATTTTGTTGTATTGTTTGTTCTGGCTAGAAAGTCTCACAGCTCCTTTGTTAAATGGAAGGGAAGTGGTTTTTTGGGGAGGGGGTTGTAAAATTTGCCAACAAATCCAGATGACTCCAGATGTTTCTGCTTTAGTTCATGGGAACTTTTTTATGGTATGGCATTGCCAAGATTATAATTTCAGGCCCCGTCTTCTAAGAACTCTATTCAAACACTTATTTCATTGTTGCTGTGTAAACCGTCATGAATGTGGGAATCATTCAAAAGGAAAAATGAAACAAAATGCAACATGCAAACTTATCAGAATTCAGTAGTCTGTGTGGAAAACAAAAGTCTTGAATAGGAAGCAATGAAAATAAACTAAAATCTTGGATAATGCTAAAACTTGGTTCCACAAGTCTTAGTGTTATCTGATTTTTAACATTATCTGATGCATGCATGCATTGGATAATATTAAAATCCTATGGGATGCATCGGATAACGTTAAAACACCATAGAGATACATTGTAACCAGCACAAGCTTTAGCGAATGTTTTTAACATTTGTAAAGTTTTTAATGTTAAAAACCATAGGTTTTTAACGTTATGGAATGCAGTGTTTTTTTTTCCAGATTGCTTAATGTTATGCAGTTTTAGCATTATCTGATGCAAACGTTATCCGAGGTATTATTGTACAAGATTAGCCACTATTTGCAGCCTGGACAGTTTTGAGTAGTAGGAATATGACAATTGTTGCAGGCTATTTTTATTTGCATTGAAAAGTGTTTGTGGATAATTTGCTATTGAATGGTCAAGTACGAGCTATCAATTTTACAAAATTTCTGCTTTCATGTGTTGATATGGACTGATCTTGCACACTTGTTGAGTATGGAAGTTGGCTATGTGGACTGTTGTGAGGAGCACCTGCACTTCTGAATTTATCAATACACTACTGACTTTAAGAACATATGTAAAAGAATACACAGTTAGGGGCCTAGAGCCTTAGTCTCACATTAGAGCTTCCTAGCTGATCCCAATATTATCTTTTGTTTCATGAATAGTTACCAAACACAGGGGATATCTCAGTGCTAGTACCTTCCTGATGAAAAGCCTTCTTCCAACAAGTGAAGGTGCTTCTTCCACGTCTAGGCCAGATGCAAAACTGCCAAAATGAAGGCACCTTTTGGTGAGTTCATTCTGCAGTTCCTTTCGCCTGACCTAGTGTGAGAAAGGTTAGCTGGCAACACAAGGTTGCCGTTACCAGCTACTCCTCATTGTGGTTCAAAAATACTACGTTCTTCAAGGAGGCTCTTTCTGTGTACCCCAGTGAGGGGGCTCAAAAACTTTTATTTCAGAAGAGGTAATTTGAAGACGTCAGACCTTTCCTTCTGCATGGCTTTCAGAAACATTTAGCGGTTGATTTGATGGATGTCTGTGCTTTATTAATTCCTCTGTTTTAAAAATATCTCTAAAAGATTTTCCATTCAGTTTTGTTCATGTGTGACTGCTTTTCTTTTTCTTTTGCCCCTGGAGGCATAACGCTACTGGTTTTATTTTTGAGAGTCACTTTGGGATTTCTTGTAATAGACAGGTTGCCTAGAAAGATTTTAAATGGAATATAAAATAAGAAAAAGAAATGATTATACTCTGTCACTTTTTCTTGAACTGATGAAGAGGTAAAAGACTCACTCCAAGAACAACAACACCCCCCCCCAAAAAAAGACTCTGTCAAGCCCCTTTCAAATCATGATTTTATATACAGTCAAACCTCGCTAAAGAGTGCCTTGCTTAAAGAATAACTTGCTGAAAGAGCAGATTTTTTTCTCTGAATGTTCGCTTCGCTTAACAAATAAAACCAACCAAAAACTCACTTAACAAATAAATCAGGGTTCACAATACCCCACCGCAATTGGTCACTTACAATGGTGTTTTGCTTAAAGAGCAAACTCCCTTAAAGAGCAATCCTGTGGAACACATTATGCTCTTTAAGCAAGGTACAACTGTATAGTGAAAATATAGAGGGAGATTACATGTCATTTTTCAAAACTTATTTTTAGTCTGCCCTTCATGCACCACGATTAGAAAGAAAATTAGCACCGGTTGTGGGTTATTTCCTGATGTTATGAGAATGCCAAAGTATTGAGAGTAAACAGTAGGGTTGGCAATATGGTTAAGATCCATGGAAGCCTTAAATGATCCATTCTAATATTTGGGTTAACACGCTGAGATTTCTAGCATCCTCCCTTCAATGAAACCATCCTAGTGGCAACTAACAGCACATCACATCTACTTTTCAAGCATCACGGTTAGCCAAAACATAGGTTGAGAGCCTCTTTGTTGTGATATGTTATATTGAGGGAAAACACAGCTTATTTGTTGGAAACAAATTGTTCCAGTTGGGTTGTTTATTGTTTATTTCATTTGGTTATATGTCTACAAAAGCCAGCTGTGGCTTGATCTATGGCTATCTGAAATACTCTCCATAATCATTTGAAAAAAACACCTTGGTATCATTCTTGAGAACAGATACTGTAAATATATTCTTTTTCTTCAAGTGCCATATCCGTTTCAGAATATTGGCTATCATCATGGTTATGGAGAGTCTTTCAGATAGCTGGTTTTTGTAGACAAACCACCAAATGAAATATAAAATAACCATAATGCCACCCCTCTGGGCAATTAACAAATTAATTAGCATTTTGACCCCAACATGCTGGGTACTCATTTTACTGACCTCGGAAGGATGGAAAGCTGAGTCAACCTTTGTCCCTGCTCAGGATTGAACTCACAATGTTCTTGCTGCAGTACAGCAGTATAACCACTGCACTTAAGGGTTCTTAATCCAAATGAGGTCAACATGGGTTTTTCTCCAGAAATTCAAACTGTCATTGGCTAGGTGAGCATTTAGGGTGTGATTACACAAGAACACCAAATCGAAATGACCTGGCTTTGCTTCAATTTGCTTCAAAGCCTGCATTGCAATTAAAATAGGAATCAATGTTCATGCAGAATGTTTCAGGAGTTCAGTGTTTGCACTGGACACATTTAAACTGGTATTTCTTTAATTTCCTTTATTCTTCTAGATCTACCTCTGACTTTCCTTTTATGATTTAGTTTTCAAAAACACATATCGTATTTTGCTTGCTCCTTTTTCTCTTCCCTTGTTATAATTTGCTTTGTAAATGCAGAACTGATTCAGTGCTAAACTAAAGGAAATTAATTAAAAACAATAAGCAGAGGAGGATCAGCAAATGGAGAGAATGCAGGAGTGCTGATGTTCTGTGTTGCCAGGGGTTCAGAAATGGTGCAACCAGCTCTTTATAATGAAAAGTGGATGTAATAAACAAAACTGGTCTCACTTGCCATAGAAGCAACATTATCAGCTCAGGAAGCATTTTCTAGCACCTTTGTAGTATGGATTAAGAGAAGGTTTTGGGAAAACACTTGTTCTTCCTCTTATGCAGGCTGGGCAGAATTTATTACTCTTTGTTTGTCATCTAAAACATAGCAATAAGTCATAGGAAATATAAAAATACTATTACCAACAGAGAAACTTTCCGCAATCCTAGTAATTTTGGGGAAATTGTAAAATTTTTAAATCACAAGATCCTAAATGCATATGATTCAGTGCTTGTTCAGAATGAGAGATCTATAATAGCTTCTGCAAGATGAACAGATCTGGAACTATGTTTGGGGAAAAAAGATGTCTTTTCAATTGGTTTTTAATGACTACCCCATGCTGTGGTGCAGTCGTTTAGAACAAGCAGACAGAACCATGAAATACAGTAGATCATAGTAAAGTAAAGGTCTTCCTTGTTCAAAAGCCAGTCGTGTCTGACTCGAGTGTGATGCTCATCTCCATTTACAATCAAATAACTACGCTGTCTGCATCTAGACATTTCTGTGGTCACATGGCAGGCTTGACTAGATGCATGGATCAGTTACCTTTCCCACCAAAGCAGTACCTATTTATCTACTTGCAATTTTTGATTTCTAACTACTAGGTTGGCAGGAGCCTGGACAGATGACAGGAGTTCACTCCATCGTGCAGCACTTAGGTCTTGAATGTCTGACCACTTAGGTATTGAACTTCTGACCTGCAGATATTCTAAGCTACCATGGCCCCAGAAATAGAGTGTCGGTTTGTCATAAAAGACAACATCTTTATATCCTGTTTCCCTTCATTTCTAACTAAGAGATACTTGACATAATATCAGTTTTCAAATGGGTACCTATATTTCTTTCTTTCAGCAAATAACAGAAGCAAAAACAAAAATATTGTTGCATTTTGAAATTTAAGATCTTTATTTGAATGTGATTACAATATACTTTTTCAGACACAAGGAATACAATATCTAAGACAATATTTAGGTTTCTATATGGTACATATAGCACAGAGACAGGAGTAGGACCAAATAGAAATGGAAGAAGAAAACCACAAATGCATAGTAACACCTGTTAATGAGCTTCCAAGGTGACCGTGGTATTATTAACACAGGCAATGAACATCCAGTAATATTATTAACATTCTGGCATTCTGGCAAGAGATAGATACATAATGTCTTAAGTTCCCAGAATTTCAATTTTCAGGGAGTTGTTGGTTTTGCTGAGATCAGAGTTTTGATATGGAAACAGAAATAGGACCAAGTGGAATGGAAAACAGAAAATGACAGCTGGCAATGAGCTTCCAAAGTGACAGGTGGTAGACATTCAAAGTATTGATTACATTAACAGACTGGCAACGAGGAGATGCAGATGACTGAGTTTTCAGGACTTGTGTTCATGTGATGTAATATCATTACATCATGTCATTCTTCCACAGCTCTATGGTGCTAGTTACCATGACATGCAGCAAGCAAATACATGCTGTAATTATGCTAATTGGAACATTTCCCTTGCTGTTATGTGCTGTCAAGTCACCTCCAACTTATGGCAACCCTATGAATAAGTGACCAGTTTATATAAAAATAAAAATAAAATAAAAACACCCCACGTTTTCAGAAGTTAGCTAAATCAGAGCCTTCTCAAAAATTGTGGTACAGTATTCTTTAACCACATTCAGGCATACCCTGGTAACAACTACCCTTCTGTTTCCAGCTAATCTTTCTCACAATAGGTCAGGTGAAAGGAACTGCAGAATGAACTCACCAAAACGTAGCTTTGTTTTGGCAGTTTCGCGTCTGGCCTAGACATGGAAGAAGAAAAAGAAATCTTTATCTCCATATTATAAATTCTAGCCATTTCTAAATTTTATAAAATAAAATTGCAATACTGTATTTCTTCTTGTTCAAGTGCCATATCTGCCACCTGATGATCGGCGTTGAGTGACTGGCAGCTTGGTGTACAATATTACCATAGCAGAATATCTTGGCCAGACAGGCAATACATTACTGGGACAAGCAAATCATCACAAATAATGATTTTAATAAAAATGATTAATTTACAGGTATGATACCAAGCCCATCTTGGTAGTAAGCTACCACTATAGTTATGCATCTCCAAACTAACTACTGTATTCCCCCCCCCTCATTTCTTATTCTAGTTACTTCTAAGAAACAGAAATGCAAATACAGTAGTTATTTTCTGATACTGTATTTAGCTTCTGAAACATCTGAAAGGATGCGACAACACTTCAATCATATGACATTTTTTTACCACTGTTCTATGAAGCCAGAATCCCCCAACTATATATATTACATTAAAGGTACAGTTATACTGTAAATGTTGCTTAAGATATCCCATACATTTAAGCCATTCTATTCTTGTATAAAGGAATACATCACAGTTAGTAACTCAATAGCTGTAACAAACAAATTCCAAGCACTGGTTTTCCCAGATATGATTCCTGAATCACTTGTACTCTTAATGAATGAACACATCATTGTCAATACTGTATGTCTACCTATTTTTATATTAGAAAAGAGTTAATGTTGATCTCTAATTGTTATTTTGAATTGCCTGGGATCCAGAAGTGTCCTAATGTGGTAGTGAAGTCAGAGAGATCCTGGTCAATTTTCTAAAAATCTTAGTGTGCAAATTCTAAGCCAGATTCTGTACTAGCATTGTATCTAAAGTCTCTGGATGCTAGTGGATTTATTTCCTTGCGTGGTAGTTCAAAAAAAGACATCTCTTGCAAAATACTTCAGAGAGAACAAAGGACTATTAACATCCATAACTTTATGACATGTAACCATATGTTTTTCCTTCCTTCTACAGGCTGTTATTGCAGGTGTTCTCATTGCTCTAGCTGAAAAACAAGGGACACGGATATACCTGGTAAATTTATCCAGTTATTCTATACAGTGTCACATGCTAGGAAGTAAGTGGCAGGCTCAATCCAGGCATAGACTCTGAAAGAAGAAATACAGTTGTACCTCACTTAAAGAGCATAATGTGTTCCACGGGATTGCTCTATAAGCGAGTTTGCTCTTTAAGCGAAACACCATTGTAAATGACCAGTTGTGGGGGGGATTGCGAACCCTGATTTATTTGTTAAGCGAGTTTTTGGTTGGTTTTATTTGTTAAGCGAAGCGAACATTCAGAGAAAATTCTGCTCTTTAAGCGAGTTACTCTTTAAGCGAAACGGTCTTTATATGAGGTTTGACTGGTACTCCACCTGTAATCTAAGGATCAGATAAAGAATACAGAGCAGGCACAATTTCAAACATTTAAACAAATATATAAGACTAAGTGGGATCCAAAGATACTTCCTGGCTTAAAAGAAGGGAATGCTGTTAAAACACATAAAAGCCATCAAACGGTAGACTCATTAAGAAGTAATTTTTCTGCTTGTTTGATACATGGAAAATGCATAAATAGGAGCTTCGTTTTCACAGAATGAGCCTCGCAGATGTCTTGCATTTTGGAGACTTTTCAGTCTAGGTCTCAAATCCTAAAATCAGTTCATGGAATCCTTAAAGCAGTCTCCTGAGGGTGCTATTCCACTCCTTTTCTGCCTCCTTTTCTTTCTTCACACCTTTCAAGGGAATAAAAGATGACTTTTTCTGTCCAGGGCGAAGGAGAAGACAGAACCTTTCCGATTCCTAGTGTTTCAGGGCTCAAAGTTGAATCTTATTTCAATAGTAGCAGAGGAAGAGAAGCAGCAGACATTTGAGATTTAGGGTTAGTCCATTTAACCCAATATTAGAACACCAGCTCTTCAGAGTTCAACATTTCCCCCCCTAGGCTTGCTTGGAGATTTTTGGTACTTCCTAGTTCTAATCAGGCCTGGCTGCAATGATGGGTTGTTACCGGTTTGGACCGGTTCGCCCAAACCGTTAGTGCCCATCATGAGGGGGTCACCAGAGTGGTGGTAAAACCCTAGGTGACCAGTTCGGTTGCCTCTCTGGCCCCCCTCCGGAAGTGTATTTCCGGACAGCCGAAATGGCTGCCCGGAACTGCAAATGCGTCAAACCACCATTTGACACATGCACAGTAAAAAAAAGAACTGTGCATGCGTCAAATGGAGGTTTAATGCATGCGCAGTTCCGGGCAGCCATTTTGGCTGCCCGGAAAGGATGGGTGCAGGGAGCGCCTCTAGAAGCAGCAGCGGCCTCTAGAAGCTGCAGCAGCAGTTTGGCGCAGCGATGGTTTGCCTCCGCATTGGTTTGCCACTGTGCCGCAGCAGTTCCTGCCTGCTTACCTGCCTGCCACCTGCCTGTTGTCTGCTGCCTGCCTAGGTAAGTGATGGGTTTGTGTTTGGGGTGGGTGGGTGGGTTGATTTGTGTTTGGGGTATTTTTATTTAATTTTTATTTAATTTTTCTATTTTCCCTTTGGCTCCGCCCACAACATCATGACATCATGATGTTGGCTCTGCCCATGACGTCATGACATCATGACATTGGCCCTGCCCACAACATCATGACATCATGGTGGGGTAGTAAAAAAATTGACATCCCACTCCACTGCCTGGCTATGTTTAGCTTTCAAATTCAGACATGATCAGATGTTCTGTATTCAGGATAATGGTGGTCAATGGTATCGACCCATTTTACTAGCAGGCAGAGGGCAGCCTTTTACTATGCAGGACAAATCAACTGGAATTCACAGTTCCATTCTCCAACAGAAAGAGACCAATACCAGTATCAAGTAGCACCTGACTGCCTTGCTCTGCCTATGAGAAGAGCTGGCCACAAAAGGAGAAATATCCTTCTCTTCTCACATTTAAGATTTTGGCCTTTGGGATTCTGATACTTGCAGTCGAAAAACTATTTCATGAAGCTCTTAATTTCTTAATATTAATTTTGCTGCCATTAGCAATAAAAGAATGTCTGAATTCTTCTCCTTCTCCTTTTTCTTCACTTGTATATGAATTTACAAATCTCTCCATGGAAAGAAGATTTTAAAGAAAAATATGTGAGAGAAACTGAACGGGGCATTCCACCCTGACCCATCGCTGTGAATGTTCAACTGGAAATACATCCTCGTTCATTCTGTTAGTGCAGAATTAGGGCTGCCATCTCTTTTTGCTAAAATATTCCTCATCTTTAATAAATGAAGCATGGCATGTGGTTAGAACATGTGGTACACATCTCTGGCATGGTGACTGCCATGTGGAGCAATTTCCCCCTTTGAAACTGGGCATGCTCTCAACGTTCTATCTTTCTGGTCTCAAATTAAATAAATTAAATAGTTCTCTTTGTGTTAGGAGAAGCTGCATATATTCACTTTGGGTAATGCCAATAGAGCAGACTTCTACAGTATTTCAATTTGTTTGTAAATGATTTACCAAAATTTGCAAATGTCATATTTAGAATTAAGGCAATTCTGAGTATAGAACAGGGATTCCCAACCTGCGGCCCATGGGCCGGATATGGTCTGTGGCATCATTTCATGTGCCCCCCCTCCACCAAACCAGGAAGTGCCATGTGGTATAGGAAGGGCAAAATGGCCATCCAGTCCCCGAAGCTGTCTGAGGGAGAGGGAGATGGCCCCTGTCTTAAAAAGGTTGAAAACTCCTGGTATAGGAGAAAGATTCTGAATTCCTGATGGACATAGTTAAGAATGCATTGGTTGTCTATAGAGAGTTTCTCCTTCATTTACCATTGGTGATAATATTTTTCTCTTTCAATTCCAGTGGGAAGCTGGATTCACCTTCACCATCTTAAATACAGTCATCTCTCCAATTCAAGGGGCTCTTGCTATTGCCGCCCTCTTTCTTGGACCTTATTGTTACTACTCTTTTGCTGGGGTTTCAGGCACAAACTATCTCGGTTATGCAATCCTTTTCCCTTTCCCTTATGACAAGTTTGCTTCTGCCTGCAAAGACCCATTGAACTACACATGGTATCACTTGGCACTGCAAATACTAGACTTTTCCTCTGCCCTGGCCATATTCTGTGCATCTCTGGCCACAGTGGTCAAACTCACAGCAAGATTGTTCCACCTTGGGCACCTGGATGTGAGTATTAAGATTTGTCAGGAAAGTCATTAAGTAAATGCATGGATACATTTTGCATATATTTTCCTTCCTTCCTTCCAGTTACAGTAAATGAATTTTAAAAAGTATAGTGCATAATTCCTCTCCTGTAGTTTTCTCCCATCAGATCTGCTATCACGTCTCCCTGAAAGGCAACTAGGTGGGTAAGAAAACCACAATGGCCACTTCTTTGCTGTGGCAGTAAAACAGCTGAGGTGACTCACTAGATAGCCCACCACATCCCAGATTCCTCATTGGGTGGCTATTGTGAACAGCAAGGTCATAGAGTCTGTCTGTTCCATGACAGTACAGGCCTAGCTCACCCACAATGTTCACCTCTGTCAAAAAGAAGAAAAAGTATGGTGAAAAATAGGGACTGCGATGGCTTAGTGGTTAAGACACTGAGCTTGATGACTGGAGGGTTGGCAGTTTGAGACCTGAGTGCTGCACGATGGAGTGAGCTTACATCGCTGTCTCAGCTCCTGCCAACCTAGCAGTTCGAAAGCAAGAAATTACAAGTAGATAAATAGGGACCACTTCGGTGGGAAGGTAAACAGCTTTCTGTGCACTCAGGTGTCAAGGCATGCTTGCCACATGTCCACGGAAATGTCTACAAATGTATACAATGCTGGTGCTTTGGCTATAGAGATGAGCACTGAACTCTAGAGTTGGATATGACTGGCTTTCAAGCAAGGGTGACCTTTACCTATGGTGAAAAATGCTGCCATTGTAGCAACACCACAGTTAAGAAACCATGTTCTGTCAAAATGGACTCTACACAATGGATACTATCTTATTATTTTATTGTTATAGCTACTGGTTTGATAATTTATTGATGTTAGTGTTTATTGGTGTTGGTCTATTATTACATTAGCTGTTCATAGTAAAAGCAGGGTCAGGGTAGTGCACATTTCCTTTGTTTGTGCTGCTCCTAACACATAAAGCAGGGCAGCCATCAATAAGCTCAGCATTGTATCGGATGACTGAAAGGAAATGCAAAGCAAAACTGGTAAAGGTTAGTTTTTGAACTACAACTGTGTTGGCTGGGGACTCTAGGTCTTGTAGCCCAAAAAACTCACCCACCCAACCGCACAGGAAATTTCAAATACAAATGTAAATAAAATACAAAAAAAGAGAGAGAAAACAATAAAACTGGTGGTAATCACTGACATCAGTAAAAACCACATGAGTCGAACAGAAGACTAATGTTAGGAGAGATGTTAGAGAAAGCTTCCTTATAGAACTTTGTCTTCAATAATTTGCAGAAAGTTTACATACAGAAGGCCTAACACACTTCCACCAGTAATACCAAGGGGAAGGAGTCCAGTTTGATATTTTCTGTGCCTCCTTCACCATGTCAACCTGTAATAGTAAGGCATAGGAGGAACGGGTGACACAAGCAGACATTCTAACATCTGGAGGACCAGATGTTACCCAACTCTGGACCTCACACCTGCTTGACATCAGTTATGCTGCAGCGTCAGATACTCCCAGGCTACTCAGAGTGTCCTACAATATTAACCCAGGAAAATTAGATGGATGGTGCTTGATTTATACACCTGTTCTTTAGCTGTCTAGAAAATCTATACAGTTTTGTTTAGAGCCCCCAGATGTTTAATTGAGCCCAGGAACAACTTTGTGAAATCCTTAAACTTCTGCTGTTACTTCCTAATAACAAATGTTTTCATTCATTTTATTTGTTTGAATGTTTTCATTTTAATAAGAATGTTGTTCAGGTTTATCTTCCAGGTGGTGAATAAAGAGATGGGAACTGAAGATGAGGATGAGCTTTTTGCAGCCCACCAAGCCAAACAGCTTTGACTGTGTGGACCACAACAAAATGTGGCAAGTAATTAAAGAGATGGGAATACCAGAGCACCTTATATGCCTCATGAGAAACCTGTACATGAATCAAGAAGCAACAGTTAGGACAGAATACGGAATGACAGAGTGGTTTGGAATAGGAAAAGGAGTAAGACAAGGTTGCATTTTGTCACCCTGCTTATTCAACGTATACACAGAGCACATAATGTGCAATGCAGGGATGCAGGAATCACAATTTGGGATCAAAATTGCTGGGAGAAACATCAACAATTTGAAATATGCCACCCTAATGGCAGAAAGTGAGGAGGACTTTAAAAAGCTCCTGATTAGGTTGAAAGAAGAAAGTGCAAAAGCTGGCTTGAGACTCAATATCAAGAAAACCAAGAAAATGGCAACAGGCCCTATCAGTCCGTGGAAAATAGATGGGGAAGAAGTAGAAGCAGTGACAGATTTTATTTTCTTAGGATCAAAGCTCACTGCAGATGGTGATTGCAGCCATGAAATCAAAAGGCGACTGATTCTTGGGAGGCAAGCGATGAGAAACCTGGGGAACATAGTGAAAAGTAGAGACATCACATTGCAAACAAAAATTTGTATAGTGAAAGCAATGGTATTCCTGGTGGCAATGTATGGTTGTGAGAGCTGGACCATTAGGAAAGCTGAGTGCAGAAGAATAGATGCCTTTGAGATGTGGTGTTGGAGGAGAGTTTTAAGAGTCCCCTGCAGTGATGGGATTACAAAAATTCTACTACCTCGCCATGACGTCACGGACGTCATGGGCATGGCCAATGTCATGACGTCATGGGCGGAGCCAACGTCATGACATCATGGCGTTGTGGGCAGGGCCAAAAATAAAAAATAAAAAATAAATAAATAAAATAAAAATAAACACACACACACACACACCTCAACCCACCCACCCACCCAGACAGCTACAACACAAACCCGTAAATAACTTAAATAAATAACAAAATAAATAAAATAAAAATAAAATAAAAATACAACCACCCACCCAAAACACAAATAAATCGCCCACCCACCCCAAATACAAAGCCCTCACTTACCTTCCTTGGGGTCGACGAACCCCCATGGCCCGGGGCCACCCGGCAAGGCGCGCTGCCCCCAACTGCGGCCTCCTCCTCCTACGAAGGCCGCGGCCACAGGAGCCACCACCTGCAGCTGCCGGCCATGGCCGCCACAGCCGCCGCCACCTGCAGCCCCTGGCCGGCCACCGAGCTCCCACGGGCACGTTGGTGCCTGCCCAGGCCGTCTGCCGCTGCCGCTGCCGCGCCCTCCCAGGGACTTGGGCCCGACAAGCCCCCATGCCCTGGGTAAGCCCGGCGGGGCGTGCCACCGCCGCATCCTCCTCCGCTGGGCGTCTGCAGCTTCCTCGGGCTGGTGGCTTTTTGGACTGGCTCCGGCTGCAGCCACGGCCTGCGGGCAGCGGTGGTTCCAGCCCCTGGCCGCGGCTGGAGCCGCCACCAGAGCCACTGCTGCCCACAGGCCCTGGCTGCCCGTGGCCGCAGCCGGAGCCGGGCCGAAAAGGCACCGGCCTGAAGAAGCTGTAGGCGCCCGGCGGAGGAGGATGTGGCGGTGGCGCGCCCCACCGGGCTTACCCAGGGAGGACGCGGCGGCGGCGGACGGCCCGGGCAGGCACCAACGTGCCCATGGGAGCTCGGTGGCCGGCTAGGGGAGGTGCCCTCCTCTGAGGGCTGCTGCCGCTGCTGCTAGAGCCGCTCTAAAAAATGGCGGCTCCAGCTCCGAAAGAATTTTTTTAAAAAATTGTAGCCAAAATAGCTCCAATTTAGTGCGCATGCACAGAAACTCAATCTGACGCATGCGCAATGCATCAGATTGAGTTTCTACACATGCACACTAAATTGGAGCCATTTTTGCTCCAATTAAAATTTTTTCTTTCTTTCGGTGAGGCGTCCGGAAGCGGACGCCTTAAAAATGGGCTACCCTCTTGGAGAACCCTCCGAGATTGTTCCTACCGGTTCCGGGGAACCAGATGGAACCGGGGTAATCCCATCACTGGTCCCCTGGACAGCGAGAACAAATAGGTCAATCTTAGAAGGAATCAAACTTGACTGCTCCTTAGAAGGTCAAATAGTGAAGATGAAGCTAAAGTACTTTGGACATCAAATGAGAAGAGAGGATTCGCTTGAGAAAGCCTTGATGCTGGGAAGGGTGGAGGGCAAAAGAAGAAGGGGGTGACCCAAAATAAGATGGCTAGATGGTATTGTAGACACAATGGGCACAGAGCTGAGCAAGTTGAAGAGGATGGTAGAGGACAGAGGTGCTTGGCGGACAGTGGTCCATGGGGTCGCAAAGGGTCGGAACCGACTGTGCGACTGAACAACAAAAGCCAAACAGCTGCTTCTGTCTCTAATGGGGGTTATTAGCATTGTCCCTTCCTTTTTCTGTCCCCCACTAGTCTC
Source organism: Furcifer pardalis (assembly GCA_030440675.1). Classification (NCBI taxonomy): domain Eukaryota; kingdom Metazoa; phylum Chordata; class Lepidosauria; order Squamata; family Chamaeleonidae; genus Furcifer; species Furcifer pardalis. The sequence continues at coordinate 278,348,200 of CP126890.1, forward strand.
ATTAAAGGAGACCTGAATTGACCCTGCTAGATCAGGCTCCTTGATCTTTTCTGCTGTCCTGTTTTTCTTGAGTGCTCCTGTAGGATTTAAGCACCCTCTTCACCTGTTAAATGGTCCTGGAAGATGCACATCAGTGGAACAACGCCATGTCTGAAACCAAGCACAAGGCTTAAGCATATTTAGACAGTATATTTAATGTCTTGCATGAACGAATGTTTTGATTGCCAAACTGTGTATGATCAAGTACTTAATTTGCCGAGACCTCTTTGAGGTTGCCCCACTGCTGAAATGAAAGGGCCGAAATCTTGTTTGTTTGTTTTCCAGGACTCAGACTTCCATCCTCCAGAGGTCAGTAAAATGAGTACCCAGCATGTTGTGAGCAAAATGCTAATTAGCTTGTGTACCGCCCAGAGAGTGCACTAAGCGCTATGGGACGGTATAAATTGTGATTGCTTTTTTTGCTTTGCTCTTTTAAACATCTACAATTAATACTTTAAGAAAGATCATTTAGGCCCCTTCTGTCAGCATTGAGTACCACTGGCTCGTTAGGTGTGAGACAGGAGATTTTCATCCCTTATCTAGACTTGGCAGGGGCTGAACATTGGATCCTTGGCAAGGAGAGCATGTATACTCTGTCCATTGGACACAGTCTGCCTTTAAATCGTAGGCTGAACCTCAAGAGATCCATGGAGCTTTCTCATCAATTATGTATAGGCTGTGTTGTTTTTTGTCTGTTGCTGAGCCAAGCTGTGAATTCTCATTGTTTCTTTCCTTTATCAGATGCCATAGGAGTTAAAGCAGTAGCACTTTCATTATATTGCCTATGGAGCAAATGCCACTGAATTGAGTTAATTCCTTCCATGACCTGACACTAGAATGCTGAGAACAGAGGCTAACATCAGGCTTCCTGCAGCATCTTACTGATCTGGTGCTGTCTCAGCTTGCAGGAGAAAATCAACCCAGTTAATAAAGGGTTTGCACTTCTCTTGACCTCAGTTGAAGCCCTTGCTTGAGATGTGATTGACTCAAAGGGGTAACATCTGAGAACATCTGCACTGGCATTTCTACTCCAACCAGCAGAAGATGTTTTCTCCAACACATGCTATTTTTCAGAGTCTGAGCAATATGCCTGCAGTTCTACTGTGGTGGTTCAAATGGTTGAAAAATGTAAACACTTGCTGAAGATTAACAAGAGACTGATAGCACGCTAACAAACAGGCCAAAGAAGCAGACCATTTCCATGAGGTCTTGTGATAATGCTCTACTAAAGAATGTTTGAAGGATAAACTACATCCCTGCAACTCAACAAGCCTTATGTGAGGCCTGTGATAACTTCTACAAGTGTATTTTATGAGTGGCATGAGGAATGCAAGTACTGTACTGTAAAAAAAACTTTGGGAAATAGCAGAATTGCTGTCATCCATGGAAGAATATTGATATCCCCAAATAAAGGGTTTCTGCCTCACATAAAACTTCCAACCTGTTTCTGCTTTCTGCTCTTCTCTCTCCTCAGGTTTTCTCTGCCACTCATAGCTGCCATTTCCAAAAGTTCTATACACACATTCCACTTCTCTCTGAGAAGTAATGTCATGAAAATATCACAAGCTTGACATATATTTTCTTTTAAAATATTTTTAATACTAAAACAATATGAAAAAATACAATACTTTATATAATACCATATACAAATTCAAATACAGTACAATACAAATACATTTGTGCACCCATCACCCGGTGGTAGGATTGGCATAATTCTCTCCTGCCAAACCGAGACAGCCACGTAACATCACAGCATTCTTCAAACTGCATATGCATTGGATGGGGTTGTCAGGGAGACCACAGCTCTAAGACCCTGTGGAATCCCCCTCCATGGCAGACAGCCTTCATCAGTTTAAAATAAACTGTAGTCAATAGTTTTTTTCCCATGTGATTCTTCTTGCAAAAGACTATTTTTGATGGTTCTATTTTTATTTTTTGAATAAAATTTCTTTGGCGACTCTTGAAACCACCCTTCCTCCCCCTGAGGTCACCCCACCCCACCGTCTCCTTCACACACACCACTGAAATAGACTCACCCTCACACAAGGATCCCTTGGAAGAAAGTTCTAAAGAGGGGCCCAGAACAGCAATGCAGTCCATGGTGCTTCCATTTCCCTCTGGAGGGAGAAAAGCAGGAGACAGGAAGGGAAATATTTTGGAGGAGGACCTTTGCAATGAAGGATGCTTCACTTTCTGTTTCCTCCCTCTCGAGGAATACCAACCCTATGCAATTAACCATTTGCGGTCATGTGAAGAAGGAATCTTCTGTCCCAGTGTATGATGGAAGTTTGGCTTTTTAGATTATGGGTATTTCTTGCTCCCTCCCAGCTTTCAAGGAAAAGGGCTGACTCCTTGTCCCCCAAATTTCAAGGTAAGCTAAGGGATTTTTGCAAAGAGTTATTTCACTGCCTCTGTGCCTTTCTTTCAATTATCTCGCTTGCAAGTGACTCCCCTCCCGTGCGGGCTTCTCATTGTGCTGTTTTGCCTTCGCTGTTTTCAAGCAGGATAATTGAAAGAAAGGCAAGGAGGCAGTGAATTAAATCTTTGCAAAAATCCCTTGGTGAAGGGTGAGCTTGCGTCCTTTGTTCAAATTTTAAAATCCAGGACTTTTATGTGTTTTTTCTTGAACCAGCCGGGACAACTTGAATCTGGGAAAATCCTGGAAATCCAGGACATATGGCAACCCTACCCAGGGGCCTTCCAAATTGTTCATAAAAACCACATAATCCACCTTGCCTCCTATTTCCAAAAACTATGTTTCTTGAGCTGGTTTCATACCTTTTATCTTAACCAATACATAATCCAAAAACTCATCCCAAATATCTTTAACATTATTTACATTTATCAAACCTTTTTTATTTTTAACTTGCATTGAGATATATTTTCATCTTTAGATATTGCTAATGGAAAGCTTAGGAGAAAAAGAGGAGGGGGAGTGGTCAATAAAGTATGAGAAAGGAGATTTTTCAGTCTTCCCTTCATTTCTCCTACCTTGCTATGCCTTCACCATGTTCTATCACAGTAACTTGTATTGGAACCCAATGGTTTCCATAATCATTTTCAGGTACACAACACTTTCCATCCACATTTACATATATTGACCAGAATTCTACTGGTATTCACATAAGTTTATAGCTATACTGTATGTGGCTAATTGACAACATTCTGGAGCGGTCTCATTTGTGTACCTGGTCATAGGTCCTAGCACAGAACTGAGATACGACCCAGTACTTTGTTAGTTAATTGCAACTAGCTGTGGCAAGTTAAACAAAACTTATGTAAACTTAAAGGAGCCCCTCGTGGTTAAGCTGATGTGGCCAAAACTCTACTTACAATCTGAATTTGATCCTGATTGGCTCAAGCTTGATTCAACTTTCACTCCTTCTGAGATCCTGCTGAATATTGAGGGCAAAATGCTCAATACCTTGTGAACCCATCCAGAAAGTGCTCTAAGCACTATAGGGTGGTAAATAAGTATAACTGCTGTTGTTATTATGTGAGCACCAAAAAGATTCCAGCCATTATAAAAGGGCAGATTATACTTACCTTGGATACCTTGGAGTAGTTATTCAGCGAGGAGTCCACACATTGGTAGACATCTCCGCAACTAAATCCTGCACATGCAAATAGACCCAAGAAATCAAGTCCATTTGCATGTGGGTTTTTTTTTAAAGCCATTTGGATATCACATCATCTGCTGGCTAGGTGGACCATGGCATGTGCCCTCTGCTTTCACCTTGCCCAAGGGATCCGATGGAGGACAGTTTAGTTGGTTTTAGTCCTGGCCTAACATCATTGACAAGAGATGGGCAACACTGCCTATTTGGACTGCTTAAGCCCCCACACCCTGACAAGGCTCTAATGTATAATATTCAGATCTTCTTCTGTATCTAGGTCAGACATGAAACTGCCAAATGAAGCCACCTTTTGTTGAATTCATTATTTCCTTTCATCTGATCTAATATGAGAAAGATTAGCTGGCACAAGGTGGCCATTGCCCAGGGTACACCTGATTGAGGTTCAGTAATACCACAACCTTCAAAGAGGCTCTAATATTCAGATTATAAAATTGGATTAAAAATAAAAGGCCAGCAAAGTATAAAAATAACATATATCTACTGATTGTATTTAAATCATTGGTATCTCCATTTATTTTATTAATGTTATTTAACTGTTACATTTATTTAGATTTTTGGCAGTCCAGGGTTTGATTGGGACTTGAAAGAAGAACAAGGGACACCACCACCCCCAAAGCTGATTTTCCCAAGTAGTCGAGTGTTAACTCTTCAGACGTTCTTTCCTTGCATTGAGAGACAGGGTGTGTGACTAGAATTGTCCCCCTATCTCTGGTTTCAGATGAGCCTTTTCTTATATGTCCAAACAGGGCTAAGAGTGTGTTTAATTATCTTTGAGCCCAAGGAGTCATCTTCAGATAAAATAAGAGGAAGACTTCTGTTTGAGTGTTGAGTGGATCCTTTACTTATATGCAAGCTTCCCTTCTCGAGAACAAGTGCGCTCATTGATCTCCATCAACAAACATATGGAAGAGCATCATGATGTCATGACAGATGGTAGGATATGGTTAAGGGCATTTTACCAACTGTCTTCCATTACAGAGCAGGCTGTCTAGCGGCAATTCCACAGTTGAGGTACAAGAAATGAAGTAGGATTCCTTCACAAGGCCACTTCCCATGTAACAAAATATGGCCTTTGATGCTAACCTAAGCGAGCAGGTAGATTTATATGGGAGTAATTGATCTTTAATTAATTCTGTCCGATTCCCCTGACTATACCCATATCTCTTTACAAATTCCCAGTGATAGCCTGCAATACCTAATCTCGCAATTTAGCTAGGCCATGGCAGCTTAGTGGTTAACATCAGTGGTGGGCTCAAATTTTTTTTTACTACCACACTGTGGGCATGGTATGGTGGGTGTGGCCAGGGGGAAGGACTGTGTTGCATCTAAATTAAGACTACTTTATTTCAAAACTTGGATGGGCAGGGCCAGCCAGAATTTCTGCTATCAGTTCTTTGTGAACTGGTGCAAACCTGCTGATGCCCACCACTGGTTAAGATGCTGAGCTCAATGACCGGAAGGTCAGCAGTTTGAGGCCCAATTGCAGTGTAATGGATTGAGTACCCATGATCTGTTCCAGTTCCTGCCAACCTAGCAGTTCGAAAGCAAGAAATTGCAAGTAGATAAATAGGTACCACTTTGGTGGGAAAGGTAGCAGTGTTCCATACAGTCCGGCATCTAGTCATGTCTGCTACATGACCATGGAAATGTCTGTAGATGCAAACAACACTGGCTCTTTGGGTGTAAATGGAGATAAGCACCACAGCCTAGAGTCGAATACAACTGGCATTCGAGCAAGGGGGACCTTTGCCTTTGTAGCTATACCAATAGACTTCTACACATATAATTTGATTTGGACAGTCAGGGATAGAATAGTGTGGGCAAATACTGAGTGCTTAAGACAACTTACCTCAATTTTAAGAGTACAAATGGAAAACTTGAGGTTTTCAACATATGTATCATTCGTTCTACTGTGTCTCTCCCATTATTTATAACAATTTACATTATTAATACTAGCAATGAATAAACAAAATATCATATTATGCTTTATCTTTGAGATACTTTGGCACCTTTTTGTCCAAAATGGGGTATAGAAATTAATCATAACTTCTCATGTAACAATTCCTGAGTTTGATTCCACAGCTAGGAATGTGGACAGTCCTAACTATCAGGGTCTTACCAGATAATCATGTATAGCCCTGATCAAATGGATTTAGCCCTTGTCCACACAGCTGAAGGATGCCTTCAACACATTCACAATTTTCACCTTCAGAGAGAGTCCCTGGTGCACCCAGTTTCCAGTGGCCATGGGCTTTGTCCCATCCTGCCCTCGCCTCTGGTGCCCTGGGGCACCAATAGCAATGTAGGGGATTACCCCCAATCCCTCCCCAAATAGACACCCCCCACCACTCCCTGTCCAGTACCATCCCATTGTGCCCTGCACACCCCTGGCCATGGGAGATCACAGAGCTGTAATCTGAAGGATCTCTTGATTTAAGGGGATTAAAAAGCTTCCTCAAAACTAGTTTACCTCCCTGTGCTCAGCCAGAACAACTAATGCATGACCATATTGTTTAGGTTGTTAAGAGCAGTTCCAAAGTTTTGCGCGCAACTCCCCCCCCCCCCCCCAATGAATGTTGCTCCATGGATGTGTGCCAGTCCTCCAATGGGGATTCATTTAATGAGACTGTAAGTTTAAGAAGGAAACTCAAATGTGTAGCAGCCATTACGAGCATTGTCTGCATTCTTGGAGCAGCTTGGGCAGGAAGAGAAGTCCAGAGAGGTCCAGAGGCACTGACCCAGACATGGTCCAGCTGTTTCTGCTCTGAACACCTTCCTTTCTTCTGTAAGTGCTTCCTCCTCCATGAAATATAACCATCCAGCTTGTTTTCATTTAATTATTGGAAGGAGGCTGCAGGAAAGTCTTTCTTAAGGCAGAGAGGAAGATCAGGAGTTTTTCAAAAAGAGGTTTTCATGGCAAGCCTCTTTGAATCTGAAAACATAAACAATGCTGTCCCAGAATGAGAAAATAAATATTCACTTAGACTAGTGCAAGAAAATCGAGGTTTCAGACTACAATTTCCAGCATTCCCTTACTGGTGTGTGGCCCACGGCACCCTTGATGCTCCCAGAAGTGGAAGTAAAACACACACACACCACACATGTGCAAACGCTGCCATAAATGCTCCTATGGCTAATGTAAATGCCTTTACGGCAGCCGTGGATGCATTTTATGGCAGTGTTTACACATGTTTTACTTCTGCTTCCGGTGGGAGAAACCATGTGACCAACCCGCTTGACCAATGACCAGCCCACGGTGTGAAAAGTTTGGGAACCCCTACTTTAATACATGCCAACTTTCTTGCCTTTGTAAGCAAGAATTCTGGATACCATCAGTTTCCAAAGAGTGAACCTTGGTGCACCAATTGAGGGCTGAAACTGCTACTAAACACTGCTGCAAATTTACTCGGCCGACTAAGGTAAGGAATATAGGATGAGAATATAAATACAGTCAGGCTCAATCAGGGCAATAGCCAATCTTACCCATGTATTCTGTCCACATAGTAACCCAACAGTTGTCTCCAAGAAACTCTTAAGCATGGCTTGAGCACATCAAGAACCTTCTATTCATGCTATTTCCTTTTAGATAACTGTTTTCTATGCTGTTAAGCTTAAACACTAACATTTTGTCACAAGAGAATTGCTCCAGCTCCTTCCTTGTTTTAGTTTTGCCTTTTTACACAAGTGTAAGTAAAAATAAATTACAGATAACCCCTCATTAGAAGAGATAATCCCTTAACTTCTAAAAGTATCTGAGTGCATAGGAGAAGATTTTTTTCACTTCCTGTACTTTTTTGTGTGACTGGTCCTCAGGATTTTAGCAGGGGAATTCTAAAGTCTGTTTTCACAAACATGTAAGACAGATGGAATTGCTAAAACCATCCTAAATCTCATCTCTCCATGGCTAACCATGCCTTCACCTCTAATCACAGAGTGCCTATAGCAAACCTCTATAAAGTCTGTTTCCACCCATAGATTAAAATACAAAGATATATGCACAATATATACCAAATATATGTGGGGAAAGAGGAAATTCTACAGCAATTAATGTGCCTCACCATCTCTGGTTCTCTTCCTTGCTGTTTCATCATCCTATCTCTCATGGCCCTTTCTTTCTACTCTCTGCCTACAATTACACTAACTTGTCATTACCTTGGCAGCATCTTGTTCCACGGCTATGTTAGGAATCATGTTGGCTGTGTGCCACATACCCACTGCCTGTTTTTCTAGCCACTAGAAAGGGAGAACCCATAGTTTTAGCAAGGCCATACCTTGATCTAGCGATTTCTGAATGATAGTGTGTTTTTTTAAAACAAAAACTACTGAACGTGACCTCGTAATTAGATTCAGTTTTGTTTGGAGTGACTTGTGAACCCCCTAAAACAGGGGTTGGCAACATTTTAAGGTCAGGGGCCGGTTCATGCTCCCTCAGACAGTTGAGGGGATTAAACTGGCAGTGATGGCAGCAGCGGTTGGAGTGAGGACGGGGCCCGGATTATTTGACACCGTGGGCCATAGGTTGCTGACTTCCATAGGCTTCCAGGGCCAGAAGAATTGAGGTTACCTAACCCTTTTCTGTAGCTTAGCAGGTAAGATGCTGAACTTGACAACCAGAAGTTCAGCAGGTCAACAGTTCGAGACCCAAGTGCTATGCTCCGAAGTAGATCGTGTCATATATCCCAGCTCTTGCCAACTTAGCAGTTCAAAAGCAAAACATTGCAAGCAAATAAATAGGTACCGCTTCAGTGGGAAAGGTATTTCATGTGCTTTGGGTTCTACTCATGCCTGTCACCTGACTATGGAAATGTCTGCAGGAGCAGACATCTCTGTCTCTTTGGCTGTAAACAGAGATGAGCACCACTCCCTAGAGTCAGACATGACTGGCAAGGGAGACCGAACGTTATTCTATAGGATTTCCCAGAGTCTGTTGATTGTTTTCAGCCCACATAATTGGTTCTCACCTCTTTTCTGAACAGGGACCTGAGGTGAAGGGACTGTGTGTGGTTGATAAGTATTAATGTGAAAGATTTGGGATCCAGAGAATAAACCAAATATCACGTTGCATGTGTCTTTGTGTTTTCAACTGTGCATGGTTTTTAAGGTGCACATTTTTTCCTTTGCAGAGTGAACAAAATAACTGATTAAATATAACTGTCAAGTTATTTGGTTGTTGAATTCTAATTTGTATTTAACTGTATAAGTGTGCAAGTTTAAGAAAGCTTCACAGAAAATATTACTTTTGTTTGCTTGTTTCTGGGGAGAAAGGAATACACTGTGATCATGGATTTCTCTGAGAATATCTCCCCAGAGACCCTTGAATAGCACCATCAATATAAGATAAGTTGTCATTTGATTCCCTGGGGATGTCAACTCAAAACTCAGTTCCATTGAGTTCAATGTGGAACATAGGCATAGGCATGTTGTGCAAATACTTTATTTTAAATGCATGGCTTGTCTAGGGCTAGTTATAAACTTTGTATTCAGTGGCTGGGATCAACGGTCTTTCTGCATGCACATGGATGATAATAATTTTGTGTCATAAATTATTCTGGGTTGAAAGGATTTTGGCTGGAGAAACTCCCCTAGGGACACCTGAATGAGGCTCCTTTCATGTCCCCAATCCCTTTTCCCACCAAAGTGGTCCCTATTTATCTATTTGCAATTTCTTGCTTTCGATCTGCTAGGTTGGCAGGATAGCGGATTGTTTATTTACTTGCTTGTTTGTTTGCTTAATGTCCCACTCAACTAGTCAAACACCACTCTGGGCAGATTTCAAGCAATGAAAGCACAAGCCCTCATATAATACAAACAAGAAACAGTCTCAATACAATAGATTCGTAAACCAATAGAACAATAAAACAAATCTCCCAAGAGTCTACAGCATAATTTAAAATGACTAGGACTGGTACCCAACCAATTTCCCAAAAGCAAGCAACTTCTTTTATGACACAGTATAATGGGCCAGAAGGGCAAATGTAGGCAGGCCTTCATTTTGATCTTCTTCAGGTGTGTTAGTGTTCCATATATACCATGGGTATCTTCAGGGTATGAGGGTTCCTTGATGAGACGCTCAACTTATCCACAGATGATAGAAACAGTTGAAAGATTTTACATATCTCTTTAAGGCAGGGATTCTCAACCTGTGCCTGTGGGCTGGATGTGGCCCTTGGCGCCATTTCATGTGACCCACCACCACACCAGGAAGACCAGTCCCTGAAGCTGTCTGAGGGAGCATGCCCCAGCCCCCGGCTTAAAAAGGTTGAGCACTCCTGCTTTACAGCCACTAAGGGAAAAGCAGATTCACAGCTGAATGTTACACCTGTCACGCTGATGACCTCAGAAACAGCTTCCACCTGATTGATGGTGCAGACTACTATATGATATGATTACAGTTGGATGTTCCTAAGGAACCTGATGTATTTTTGCAGTTTGACTCTTGCTGAAATGTGAAGTTTATTAGAAACAGCATTGAGGCAGAGTTTCATCTAAGCAGCTGGTAGGTAACTTTCAAAAGAAACCTATTCCCACTTCTTGTTCACCTGTCAAACACATGTTACAACTGCAGTTTAATTTAAATATATGGATCTGACCCAGTGATGGGATGACAAAAATTCTACTACCACGCCATGACGTCACGGACGTCATGGGCGTGGCCAATGTCATGATGTCATGATGTCATGGCCGAAGCCGACGTCATGACGTCATGATGTCATGACGTTGTGGGCGGGGCCAAAAATAAAAATAAATAAATAATAAAAATAAACATACACACACACACACACCCCTCCCTCTCAGCCCACCCACTCAGACACAAATAAATAAATAAATAAATAAAATAAAAACAACCACCCACCCAAAACACAAATAAATTACCCACCCACCCCAAATAAAAACCCCTTGCTTACCTTTCTTGGGACCCGGCACCCCGACTGCGGCCACAAGAGCCACTGGCTGCAGCCGCCGTCCACAGCCGCCGCCACTGCCGGAGCTGCCTGCACCCCTGTGGCGTCCTCCTCGGGCCGGTACCTTTTTAGCCCGGCTCCGGCCACGGGCGGCGGGCAGCAGTGGCTCTGGCGGTGGCTCCAGCCGCGGCTGCCAAGCCTCCCTAGGCCGTCCCCATGCCACACCGCCTGCAGCTTCCTCCTCTGCCAGGCGCCGCAGCCGGGCTAAAAAGGGACCGGCCCAAGGAGGAGGCCACAGGGATGCAGGCAGCGGCAGCTCTGGCGGCGTGGGGTGGCGGCTGCAGGCACCCAGCCCACAGGTGCCCGGAGGAGGAGGCGGCGGCAGCGGTGCGCCGCGCCGGGCGTCCCCAGGGCATGGGGCTTGTCGGCAGCGGACGGCCCAGGCAGCCCTCAACGTGCCGTGGGGGAGGTGCCCTCCTCAGAGGGCTGGTGCCGCCGCCACCGCCACCGCCCTGAAAGCTATAGAACAATTTTTTAAAATCGGAGCTAAAATGGCTCCAATTGACTGCGCATGCGCAGAAACTCAATCTGACGCATGCTCAATGCATCAGATTGAGTTTCTTTGCATGCGCAGTCAATTGGAGCCATTTTAGCTCCGATTTTAATTTTTTTTCTTTTGGTGAGGCGTCCGGAATGGGACGCCTCAAAAGTTGTCTACCCTCCCGGAGAACCCTCCAGGATTGGTCCTACCGGTTCCAGGGAACCGTCTGGAACCGGGGACATCCCATCACTGATCTGACCTTTTAAAGATCACAAGCTGTACAAAGGCTAAAATCAAAGCTATTCATGTTCTGAAGTAACAGACTATCATCTTTTCCCCTGGTTTGGTCCAATATACGTGCCTCTGAAGGGGCCATGGCAGTTTAGTGCTTAAGATGCTGAGTTTGACAACAGGAAGGTCAGCAGGTCAGCAGTTTAAAACCCAAGCACTGCACAATGGAGTGAGTTCCTGTCATCTGTCCCACCGTCTGCCAACCTAGCAACTTAAAAGCAAGAATTTGCAAGTAAATAAATAGGTGCTGCTTTGGTGGGAAAGGTCATAGTGTTCAGTGAATTCCGGCATCTAGTCATGCCTGCCACTGGACCACAAAAATGTCTGCAGATGCAGAGACCACTTTGGTTGTAAGTGGAGATCAGTATCACCCCTAGAGTTGAATACAACTGGCTTTCGAGCAAGGGAGTCCTACCATGCCACTGATTATATTTTTGAGTCAGTTCCCACAAATGGGAGTCTCCAGAAGATTGTTCTGGCTGGCATTTCTGTAGATCAAGCAACTTTTTCATGGAGGCATGATAATGAGCCAACAAAACAGAATCCTGTACAATAATTGCACAGGATAAAAAGAGGTTAGTCATGTACTAAATTGGACAGTCATGATATTAACATTGATACTTTACTTAAACCCCCTTTTATTTATCTGTTTAGTACATAAAACAGGGCTTAAGACAAGATTCATATCATAAATCAAAGGAGAAGGAGCCGTTTCTATGCTTTTCCTGCCATCCATCAACTGACTTCACTGGGCAGAAACACAACTGAAATATAGAAGGTGTTTTTCTAAAACATTTGTTGGTTTGTTTGTTTGCTTGTTTCCACTTGTATGGCGCCCACTCACAATGCAACTCAGGGCTAACAAAGTATCATAAAGTATCACAGAATATCACAAAATATCAGATAAACATGGAAAGCACAATAAATCCCGATAAATAAATACAAACAATAGAACAACAAATAAATCAGGGAAACCACATTGTCCTCTGTCGGCACTGCAGCCAGAAAATAGTGAGGCCTGGGGGTCAATATGTCCCATGAATGTCTCAAATAGCAACTCATCAATAAGATGACAGAGCTTATCCATCAGGATTGGTCAAGGAGAAAACCTGGAGTTCACAGTTTTATGTGCTTTCTCTGTATGTGGTGAACTATCAAAGCTTTAATGGCAGAAATGAATGTCATGGTCATTATTGTTGCTCATGCAATAAATTTTGCTCATTGCAATCTGTTAATGGGTTTCTCAACCATGAATTCCCAGATGTTCTTGGACTTCAATTCCCAGAAGCCTGGGTCAGCAGGTGTACTGACTTGGGCTTCTGGGAACTGAAGTCCAAGAACACCTGGAGAAACCATTAACTCATGGGATTATTATTATTACCAGGAAGCCGGGGGAGGGGGGGAATGGCAAAATACTGACTCATTCTCTCTTGTGGTCATTTCTGAAAAGATGCTATGAAAAGGGAGACATTTAAAACTAATATGAATAATCTATTGTTACTGATAGCTGTAGGAAGCTGTATTGTTATGCCTGCTTCTCTGTCATTCTGCTTGAGCACATCCCCATTAACATGTAGACCCTTATATTTGGTATATATAAACCATGTCTGGAAGTTTCACTTCTAGTCTGAAGAAGTGACTTGATCCACGAAAGCTAACAATAAAAATACTGTATAGCAGTTAGTCTTTAAAGTGCTACAGTGTTTTTTATTTTGTTTCCTGAAATGCCTGAACTACAGACTAACACGGCTATATTCCAAAAAATGAAATTATGCTCATTATTACATTTCTCTTACTGTAACTTTGCAACTGTTCCTGGCCGTCTGGCCAGAGGGTTCAAGAGACGCTGCGGCAATGGGCTGGAGGACCTCACCACACCACCGGCCAGGACTGGAAGCAGCTATGGCCGCCGCCATTACCCTCCTGGCACCACCTGGCCAGAGAGTTCAAAAGATGCCGTGGCCACTGGGGTGCCTTTGTATTTTGTGCTTGTATTCTGAATCTTTGATTGTTGCTGCTATTGCTTATTTTTGTATGTTTATATTTTAATTGTATTGTGATGTTTTTGTGTGTGTATGTGAGCCACCCTGAGTCTCTCGATAGATTGGGCGGCAGACAAATGCAAATGCAAATGCAAATGCAAATGCAAATACTAATGCTAATGCTAATGCTAATGCTAATGCTAATGCTAATAATAATAATAATAATAATAATAATAATAATAATAATAATAATAATAATAATAATAATAATAATAATAATAATTCACACCAATTACTTCTATGCTCTGCCCAGGCCATATACATTCATAAGAAAGACCAGGACTTAACATGCAAACCTTTGCCTTTTCTCCACATATACTTCATTGACAAATTAATGACCCCATTTACCTTGAGAGAAATCGGCAGTATTTGTGTTAGCAAATAGTGAATGTTACATAAGGACCTCAGAGATAACAAGAACAAATCCATTTAAGAAATACATGAAGTGACTTCTTTATTCTTTCAATGGATGCTTCTCCTCCTCCTGCTTCTGTATCTGAATCCAAATATTGGCAATCATCATGGTGATCAGCCATAAAGACTGTCCTGAGAATAAAATACAATGGCCTCGCAGCATGACACACGTGCCACTGATCCAGCTCTTCAGATTACTTCCTGGTCCTGAGCCCTTTTGGCATGCAAAATCCTCCTCAGCCCCAGGCCATTATTGATGAAGCTGCTGCCCTCCATCTAAATGGATTCAAGTGGGATGTAATCCACTTCACCCTTCCCTGTGGACTTTGGCGCCCAAGGTTGTTAGTCCTCAGGGTTGTCAGGTTAGTTAGTTAACCACTGTGTGACACTCGGCATTGAGTCACTGGCAGTATGGTCTACTCCAGTGTTTCCCAAATGCTAGTTTTTGGACTTCAGTTCCCAGAAACCTAAGTCATTTCCCCAAAGCACTGATCAGCCAATGTACTGACTGAGGCTTTTGGGAATTGAAGTCCACTAGTGGGCTGTGTACCCAGTGATGGGATGTAACAGGTTCTCACCAGTTCTCCAGAACCGGTAGTAACTTTTCCCAGTGTCCTAGAGAACCAGTTGCAGCTTTGGGGGGGAACCACCTTTGGGGCTTACCTTTTCACTGGTTCCTCCACTGCACATGCGTGCCAAGTACTTGGTGTGCATGCACGCCTACAGTGCTTGGTGCGTATGCACAGCCTCCTTGCAGTCCTCCCAAGAGGGGAGGAGGAAGAGAAGCTGCTAACCTGAAGCTCCCTATAGCCTGCTCCCCTAGATATCCTAGAGAACTGGTTAGGCAAAGACTTAGTACCTAACTTCTTTAACTGTTGAAAAGTTGAAAAGTGCCAAAATGAAGCCATCTTGTGGTGAGTTAATTCTGTAGTTACTTCCATCTGACCTAGTGTGAGAAAGATTAGCCAGAATAAGCTTTAAGCTCTGGTTTAATAGCTCTGGTTGATTTGTGTTGTGGGTGGGTGGGTGTTTGGATGGGTGGGTGTATTTTAATGTATTTTTCATTTATTTATTTAATTTATTTACAGGTTTGTGTTGTGGGTGGGTGGGTAGATGGGTCGAGGTGTGTGTGTGTGCTTATTTTTATTTTATTTTTTATTTTTTAAATTTGTTTTGTTTGGCCCCACCCATATCATGATGTCATGACATTGGCTCCGCCCATGATGTTAGCTCCACCCACACTGTGATGATGTCATGGTGGGGTAGTAAAATTTTTGACATCCCACCACTGTGTGTACCCCTTGTTGGGAACCAATGGTCTACTCTATTATGATAGGAGGATGACCTGGCCAGACACCTGGATGCTTACTTTCCAGGAAAGCCATCTGATCCCTCTCTAAAGGCTTGGTCCTTTTCCACTTCAATTCCATTTATTGCTTTATTGAATTTTCATAGTTTCTAAATAGATTTTCCCCTTATTGTTTTACTCTTTTAAAAAATCAAGTAGGAAAATGATGTTGGAAAATGTACCTGAAATATGA
Source organism: Furcifer pardalis (assembly GCA_030440675.1). Classification (NCBI taxonomy): domain Eukaryota; kingdom Metazoa; phylum Chordata; class Lepidosauria; order Squamata; family Chamaeleonidae; genus Furcifer; species Furcifer pardalis. Next base: position 278,363,608 of record CP126890.1, read on the forward strand.
AAATCAGTCTAAGTGACTTTCCCAATGCAGCAAAGAGCCAAGAAAAATAGGAGTACTGCCTTTGCTGAATGGTTAGACATAATTTGCTAGACTGCAAAAATATTTTTATTCCCTTCTTAAAATCAGCCAGAGTGGTGGAAACACACTACAATTTTGAAGGGTATGCATTCCATTGTCTGGGCGCTACAAGGAGAAGACTGTCTTTTTCATGGTCTCTGAAATTGTTGGTATTTTTAAGAGGGCCTCTCTTGAAGATTTTAACTTCTAGACAAGCTCATAATAATTACAAACCCATCTCCATTCTTGACTATTACTCAGAGCTGAATTGTAGAATTATTTCTTCTTCTTCTTCTTCTTCTTCTTCTTCTTCTTCTTCTTCTTCAACTTTCTTTGTTAGCAAATGTTAATCCTTCAAACCAGAATTAGTATAATAGCTTAAAAGAAAACAGTGCCATTAAAAATCCTTCTTCAACCTTTCCCTCCTTAGGACACCTGGTAAAGGTTTATTGATATAAAATACTTCCTGACTTGATTCAAAATCAGACTTTCCTCTTAACTGCCTATCAGCTGCAAGACTTCATTTGTCTCCTCTAAGCCCTTGCCTGTGAGTCAGTTTGATTTAAAGTTAAACCACATGAAAGACGGTACCATTTATCTGCATTTATACACACATACATATACATATACTGTATATGCCTGATATAACAAAAATAGGGGGTTTATAGCCTTATCTAAGAATCAATGTGTGTAGCCAACACACACTGGGTTGTGGAGTGGGTGGGGGAATTCCTTTGCCATGATCAAAGCTTTTGAAGGCTGCCTGTTAATGGCAACACTTTCCTAAAACAAAACAGAAGAATCCTTTGAAGAAGACAACAGCTGGGTGAAAATGTAGGGTCCTCTGAATGTGATTCTTATAACATGCAGCTGCAACCTGACGAAAAAAGAAAGTATGATGCACTTTTGAACATATCAAAGTTTTGCCAAGCATTGTGGGAACGCCTGCTCCAGTTGGACTGAAAGGTGCTCGCAATTAAGGTGACCTCACTGCACCAAAAATAACCTCCAGCCATAGACTTCTTGCGCCAGCTGTTTCAGAGATCAAAGGGAAAGTCAAACGGATCCCTCCTTAGCCCCTCAAGATACTCAGAACCAGGAATGAATTGGGGACATGAAATGACAGACTTTAATGGAACTAATAAAGACTAGCTGTGTTCTTTCTTTTCATGAGGGTAAAAGGGAGAGTTATGAAGGAGCAAAGCCACAATATAGAAAGGACTCTTCATTACTTACCAGCACTGACTGACGGCTCCAAAAGGACTCTTTGGCATCAAGTCTAGCGGGCAAACATTCCCTCCCCCCCCCCAAAAAAAAAATCACAACCCCATATGTCTTTCACTGGTTCACTTTGCAAGAGTGCAGATCACGTTCTACTAACCAAATAACAATTGTATTCATTCCTCCTTCACTAGCAAGCTGGTTACTGCAAATGTAAATAAATACACAAACAAATGAGATATGTGCGTGCCTGTAGAAGGCATGTAGAATGTCTGTGTGAACAAGTAGATAAATAGGTACTGTGGGGTACACAGAAAGACCTACAGTTCCTTTCGCCTGACCTAGTGTGAGAAAGATTAGCCAGCAACACTAGGTGGCCATTACCAGGGTACGCCTGATTATGGTTCAAAATTACAGGACCAGAATCTTCAAGGAGCCTCTTTCTGTCTATCCAAAAAAGATTTAAGTGATAGTTAAATAAACGCCCTTTTAGGGAAAATGAGAAATTAAACAGGGGAGCAAACCCATTTTCAAAATATCCCCACAAAACATTGCTATGAAGCTGATTTCAACTGAGCATGTAGTCTCACTTGAATCCAAGGACTCCATCATTTTAAATAGCCTGGAAGGAAATGATATAATTACAGATCATCCAGAACTTGTCAGCATTACTTCTGCTTTAATTTGTATATTATTAACAAACTATGAAAGAACGTATTGCCTCTGACAGACATTTCCAGAAATGGCCCCTGAGGGTTAACATAAAGGAAGGGGGAGGAACCTTTCATTTCCACACAAGTTCTCCTGTGTTTTAGTCTCGCTCCTTGTGCTCTGATTATGCTACTAAAGGGGAATGTAATTCAAAAAGAGTAAATGTTCAGGGTGAATGCACTCTGCATTCCTCCATTTTTATAATTGAAAAAAGAACATAATTTATTCTATGGGTTGAACTTGGGGTGCACTTCAGCTTTATTCCAGTCTTCTCCTCCTGTTATGTTTCCATTCTTGACATTAATCAGTGTATCAATTTGTAAAGAATGCACACTGATATATTGTGTAGATCCATACAGGTCAATGAACCTTGACCAGGCTTCCACCCCCTCCAATTGTCCTGAAATGTAACATATATTGTGGATTTTTTTTTTTTAAAAAAAACTACTGTTAGGACAGAATGGCTGAAATCCAATAGTAAATGGCGAGCAGAGTCATCCCATTGAATCAATGGAACATATAAGGTTTTGACTCACCAAAGCCCCACTGACTCAATCCAATATCCAATATTGATTTATCATTGCTGATCTATTTAAGCACAAATTAACTGAACTTCAAGATCTTCTATCCTTTGCCTTCTGTTTCCATCGGCTCATCCCATCATTTTCAGGGTCTGCCTAGTGATATTTTGTGGTCCATCTGTTATCCTTTAGGTGGGTGATATGGTCTGCCCATTTTCTTTTTGCCACATACAGTTCATTGACCACATCATGTGATCTGGTTCTTTGGTGCAATTCCTTATTGCTGACCTTATCCCTGATTGTTACTCTGTACATCCATCTTTCTATTGTTTTTGAGTTACCACCAATTTTTCTTCCTCTGATTTTGTTATTGCTCATGTTTCAGATGCATACATCATTGCTGGTAACACTGTCGTATTGAAGGCGTTTTCCCTGATATTCATCGGAGGCTGTCATCTATTAACACTGTTTGGTTTATATTAAAGGCAATCCAAGCTGCTTTGTGTCTTGATCCAATGGGCCTACTCTTATTCCAACTTATTACTGACTTTTAACCAAAATAGAGAAACTGAGTGGTTTCCCAAAGGCAAAGGTACAGAGCATATTTCATCTTCCGACTTGTTCAATTAGTATGCAGCACATATTTTACAGAAAAATGAATTAGATTCAGATGTTCAAGAAGTAAAAATTAGTGGAAGAAAAATCAATAATTTAAGATACACAGATACTTGAAATGACATCCGAGGAAGGTAAAAGAAGAAAGTGTAAAAGATGGCTTGAGTTGAATTTCAAGGAATAAAAAATCTTGACTACAGACGAGCTACGTGACTTAAATGTTAACAATGAGAGAACTGAAATTTTAGAGTTTTTTAAAAACTATATCTTGGGTTAGTCTTCAAACAGAGGCTGCAGCCCAAAAGAAGTCTGAAATTTGGAAGGGCAGCAATGAAAGAAACATGAAATATCACCAAGTGTAAGGGTGTGTCATTGGAAACTGATCAAGTACATCTATACTATTGTATTCCTAATTACTATGTACAGATGTAAAAACAGGATACTGAGGGAAAAGATTGGTTCATTTGAAATATGGTGCTGCAGGAGAAGACTGCAAATACTTGGACTGCTAGAAGGCCAAACAAACAGGTCATAGATTAAATCAATCCTGAATTGTCTCAGGAGGCAAAAATGATGAAACAGAAGATGTTGTATTTAGTGACATCATGAGAAGATAAAATTTGTTGGAGAAAACACTAATACCTCTTCTTCTGTGTCTAAGCCAGAGGTGAAACTGCCAAAATGAAGCCACCTTTTGGTGAATCAATTCTGCAGTTCCTTTGGCCTGACCTAGTGTGAGAAAGATTGGTTGACAACACAAGGTTACAATTACCAGGGTATACCCAATTATGGTTCAAAAATAACACAAACTTCGAGGAGGCTCTTTCTGTGTACCATGAAGACTGTCCTGAGAATATAATGCAGTGGCCCTTCATCTGCCTTCCACATTACAGCGTGATACCCGTACCACTGATCCAGTTCTACAAGTCACTTCCTGGTCCTGAGCCTTTTTGCCACACACAGTCCTTCTCAACCACAGGCCACTATTGATTAAGCTGCTGCCCTTCATCAAGATTCAAGTGGGATTTAATCCACTTGGGGACAATCACTCTTCTCTTTGGACTTTGGCACCCAAGGCCGTTAGTCCTCAGGGTTGTCAGGTTAGTTAACCACTTGGCGTTGAATCTCTGGCAGTATGGTCTACTCTATTACGATAGCAGGCAGTAGGAAAAAAGGAAGACTGTATATGAGACAGAGTGACTTCATAATGGAAGTCACAGTTTTGAGTTTGCATATGCTGGGCAAGACAGTCAGCAACCAGAAATTTTGGATGTCAGTCACTCATATATATGGTCACCAAAACTGAAAGATGACTTTCATGGCACATAACAAAAATATAATAACAAGGGGCAGGATTCATCTGAGAAAATGACATAAACGTAAGGGTTCCCTTAAAATGACCCTATAAAAATTATGTTACATTAATTTGCATGAAGGCTATGGCTATGCTCTTGTTACTTCAAAAATGTATGCATCAGATGTAACAGAATACTTCCTGATTGGGGTACACAGAAAGAGCCTCCTTGAAGACTGTGGTATTTTTGAACCACAATCGGGGATACTCTGGTAACTGCAACCTTGTGATGCCAGCTAATCTTTCTCACACTAGGTAAGGCAAAAGGAACTGCAGAATGAACTTGGCCTAGACACAAAAGAAGAAGAACTTCCTGATTTTGTGCATATTATTTGTTCATGTAGTAGCCCACTATTGCCTGATTAATATTAGAACCCTTGGTATCAGAGAAAGATTTTGCCCATCATTTCCTCCAGATTCCAGGGTCTTATCCAAGGTGCCTTCATTTTGGCCTAGACATGAAAGAGGGATGATGATGATGATGATGATCCTGCAAAGTATATATTCTACACAGTACTACTGTACCACTGAAAAGGCTTGAAATAGGTCAGCTGTCCCATAAGACATACAACTGAGCATTAACTTCACTTATCCCTGTCCAATCCATGTTACAACCCATGTACAAAGTAAAGATGCCTGCTGTTTCTTTTTTCTTTGAAATGCATTTCATAAAGAGTGCTCTCTCTCTCTCTGTGTGTGTGTGTGTGTGTGTGTGTGTGTGTGTGTGTTTGCAGCAAGATTTTACCCTCTACGCCACCCTCTACAGACTGTTTCTCGTTTTTTGAAGTGGCAAATTAATTGAACCCTGGTGAGGATTAATCACCCACCCTTCCGCCCCAGTGAATGTTGGCTGTGAGTCAGATAAACAGAAATGGCATCAGAAAGCCTTTCAAACGTTTTAATTATGGAAAATTAATTAAGGTGCCTTACCCTGTGGGCTGTTTGTTCAGATTCGAGCCAGGCGGTGTGACTGACCAGGAGATATTACCGACTAATGTCTGTTTAGCATCCTGTGGAAAGATTTCCTGTGACTCCCTTGTGCGGCACCAGGGTGGGTATAAAAGCTGGCATGGTTCCTTTCGACATCAATTCTCCTTTTGTGGCCGAAAAGAGGCTTCAAACTTTGGGCTGCTAATTTGCAGCATTAAATCAGAGAAACCATTATAGACACGCCATGCTTGAGTAAACAAACACAACTTTGCTGCTTTGGGAGCCTGACAGCAGTAGCTTATTTCCTAATTCCTATTTCCTATTTTTTTTAAAAACAAGAACATGGCAACCAGCAAAAAATGTTGCTTGTTTGCTTATGTGAGCCTTAATCAGGAAGGCATTGGGTTTTAGATGTCAAGGTTGTGATGGTGATGCATTTTGCATCATAGACAATGACTATTTCAGATCAGTGGCCATGGTGTGTTCCCAGTTCCCTGGCTCATCCTACATGTAAAATTACAAGAAATAGTGGTGGCAGGGGTGGGAGTGGGGCTATTTCTTCTGCCTTTTGGACAATAGTTTTCTCTATAATTATTAGGGAGGGATTCTCCCAGATATAAAAAAGCATATATATATTCCAATCTATAGGATGGAATTTATGATAGAATACTGGCATGATGGAATGCTGTATATATTACAGTATGATACAATGGTTAGCATGTTGGAGTCAGGATAGATAAACGTCTCCCTTGCTTGAAAGAGTGTCATGTCTAACTAGGGGGCAGTGCTCATCTCTGTTTACAGCCAAAGATCCAGCACTGTCTGCATTTGCATGGTCATGTGACAGGCATGACTAGATATTGGAGCACACAGAATGCTGCTACCTTTCCTGCCAAATCAGTACCTATTTATCTACTTGCAATGTCTTGCTTTTGAACTGCTCAGCTGGCAGGAGCTTGGGCGGACAATGGCACTTACTTCGTCACACAACATTCGGATCTTGAACTGCTGACTTTCCGATTGTCAAGCTCATTTTTTTAACAACAGCAGCCCTAGGATTCAGGATACCTAGGTTCAAATCCTCACTTAACCATTTGAATCTCACTGGTTGACCTTGCACCAGTTGCATTATCTCAGTCTGATCTACATCTCAGGGTTTCTTTGATGCTAAAGTAGCAAAGAGGACAGCCAAGTACACTGCCTTGAGGAAATGCAAGATATAAATGTAACAAATAAAATAAAATAAACATTTACTTCCTTGTTATGCATATTCCACTCTTCTGAGCAGAGCTATTACTAAGAGAATCTTTTGGCCATCACACCTTAAGTCAGAAGTGACTTCAGAACAAATCCCTCTTGTTCTCTTATGAAAGGCAGCTGCATTTCTTCAAACCATTTCTTAGGCCAATCAGAAGTGAAGCAGAGCGACTTATAGCTCAGTCCTATGAGCCATGAATTGACACACTATCTTGTAAAACAGCAATAGCAATTACAATAGCCCTTAGATCACTCTCTAGGTAGTTCACAAGAAAATTAGTACTTTACCCCCAACAAACTGGGTATTCATTTTACCGACCATGAAAGGATGGAGCTACTCCAGCTTTGAGGTTGTTGGGATCAAATGCAATAGCACTAAAAACCAGCTCCCCCCCCCCCCCCCCACACACACACACACACTCAGAAAGCATCCTTCCAAGGCTGTGGCCACTGGACATTATAGGAACTTTTCCACGACCTTCATGGAGCAATTCTCTTTCTCTATGGTGCGAGTCAATTTTTAATAGGTAATTGGCCAGAACTAAAAAGTATCCTTCTTTAACAAATCCATATCCTACCCCTCTGTCCAAAATGTATAGAGCAGGAGTGAGCAATCTCTGGAGGTCCTGGAACCAAGTTATCCATTCTCTTATAGCCGTGCTACCATCAAAATGAAAACTAAAAGTGACCAGAAGTCCAGCTCTAGTCTGTAAAACTTCATAGCAGTCTGGTTAGGTTATCCTGCAATGGTAACAGAGTAGACCATATTGTCAGTGACTCAACGCCAATTGTCAGGCAGCAGTTAACTAACATGACAACCCTGAGAACTAGTGGTCTTGGGTGGCAAAGTTCACAGGGAAGGGTGATCATCTCCAAGTGGATTAAATCCCACTTGAATCCATCTTGACAGAGGGCAGCAGCTTCATCAATACTGGCCAAGGGTTGATGAGGGCTTTGCTTGCCAAAAGGGCTCAGAACCAGAAAGTGACTCACGAATGCAGGTGCCATGCAATGCAGAAGGCAAATGGAAGGATACTACATTATATTGTTCCCAGGACAAACTTCATAGCTGACCACCACGATGATAGCCAATATTTGGAATCAGACATGACACTTGAAGGAGGAGAAGAAGGGGTGCAGGATGAACATATTTTGGGAATAGCTAGGTAAAGGTAAAGGCCGCCCTTGCTTGAAAGACAGTCATATCCAACTCTAGGTTAGAGTTCAGTGCTCATTTCTGTTTATAGACAAAGAGCCAGGGCTGTCTGCACCTGCAGACGTTTGCATGGATATGTTGTAGGCATGCCTAGACACCGGAGTGCAAGGAACACTGTTACCTTCCCACTGAAGTGGTACCTATTTATCTACTTACAATCTCTTCCTTTCGAACTGCTAGGTCAGCAGGAGCTGGGACAGAAACAGGACCTCATTCTGTCACGCAGTACTCAGGTCTCAAACTGCTGGCCTACTGTCTTCCAGTCAGTGTCTGAACCACTTGATCCGCTGAGTAGCCCTAAAGGTAAAGGTAAAGGTTTCCCTTGCTCGAAAGCCAGTCGTATCCGACTCTAGGGGTCAGTGCTCATCTCTGTTTCTAAGCCGAAGAGCCAGCGTTGTCTGCTTCTGCAGACATTTCCATGGTCATGTGGCAGGCATGACTAGACACCGGAGCGCATGGAACGCTGTTACCTTCCCACCGAAGTGGTCCCTATTTATCTACTTGCAATTTCTTGCTTTCGAACTGCTAGGTTGGCAGGAGCTGGGACAGAGACGGGAGCTCATTCCGTCCTGCAGTACTCAAGTAGCCCTAGAGCCCCTCTAAACCAAGCAGCCAGGTGACTGCAGCCTTTAGACAAACTGGTCCCCACCCATGATGTACAGCTTCATAGGTGGAGTTTACATGAATTCTTCTGTCCAGATTTTTTTCTGGCTCAGACTTACTTGGCTTTTCATGCAAAATACATTATTTTTTGGAGGGGAGGTGTTCGTGATGACTGAACCTATTTACTCGTTGGCCCCCTCCTGGCTCAAATGGCAACTGTATTTTCAACCACCAAACAACTCCAACTGCCAGTTATTATCACTAGAGGTTTTAAAAAAGTTTTTAAAAGAGTTTACATTGGATATTTTAAATGTTTGCTTATCTATTATTGACATTTCACTTGAAAACAGTCAGGAAGGAAGTCCTCATACTGACTGAGTAACCAAGCAGTGCTCCTATATTGCAACATTACACCTTGTACCATAATTGGTCCACATGCTACTGGAAAGTACAGTAGATGTTTGCTTTCCTAGGCTAGTTTATTTTCCCACAAAGAAGGGTTGTGTACTTATGTCGATGTGCATGTTCAGCCAGGTTCATTAGCATGCATGTTTCTAGCATTCAGAGAATGCTTGAAACACTCTTAGTTTGCTTTTGTAGAGTTCACAGTTGTAGGGCACACATCTTGTCCCTTTGACTTACCCGCTTCTCCCCGGGTCTTTCCACCTCGCCCGGGGATGGAACAAGCTGCCACAGCTGTGGCTGGTGAGGCGTTCCCCCCCCCGCCATCCCTCCGGGACCTCTTCCCATCTCGGCCCGGAGGCTGATAAAAGACTGGCGGCGGAGGCAACGAAAGGACGCTCCCGCTTCTCCCCGGGTCTTTCCACCTCGCCCGGGGATGGAACAAGCTGCCGCAGCTGTGGCTGGTGAGGCGTCCCCCCCCCCCGCCCTCCCTCCGGGACCTCTTCCCATCTCGGCCCGGAGGCTGATAAAAGACTGGCGGCGGAGGCAACGAAAGGACGCTCCCGCTTCTCCCCGGGTCTTTCCACCTCGCCCGGGGTTGGAACAAGCTGCCACAGCTGTGGCTGGTGAGGCGTCCCCCCCCCCGCCCTCCCTCCGGGACCTCTTCCCATCTCGGCCCGGAGGCTGATAAAAGACTGGCGGCGGAGGCAACGAAAGGACGCTCCCGCTTCTCCCCGGGTCTTTCCACCTCGCCTGGGGATGGAACAAGCTGCCACAGCTGTGGCTAGTGAGGCGTCCCCCCCCGCCCTCCCTCCGGGACCTCTTCCCATTCGGCCCGGAGGCCGATAAAAGACTGGCGGCGGAGGCAACGAAAGGACGCTCCCGCTTCTCCCCGGGTCTTTCCACCTCGCCTGGGGATGGAACAAGCTGCCACAGCTGTGGCTAGTGAGGCGTCCCCCCCCCGCCCTCCCTCCGGGACCTCTTCCCATCTCGGCCCGGAGGCTGATAAAAGACTGGCGGCGGAGGCAACGAAAGGACGCTCCCGCTTCTCCCCGGGTCTTTCCACCTCGCCTGGGGATGGAACAAGCTGCCACAGCTGTGGCTAGTGAGGCGTCCCCCCCCCGCCCTCCCTCCGGGACCTCTTCCCATCTCGGCCCGGAGGCCGATAAAAGACTGGCGGCGGGGGCGACGAGAGTTGATTAGGAACAGCTATTGGCGGGCGTACGTTATACTTGTGAAAGTTGATGATATTTGTATTTGTATTTGTGACTTGATATTTGTATTTATGACACTGAATCATATTTGTAATGCTGAATGGAATATTATCTTGCTATTATATTGTTACATTTTTTTTATATACTGTATATTGATTGAATTGCATTTTTCTGATTGTATTGTGCTTTTGCTTTTATAACTATATTGACTGTATTATATTTGTTATATTGATATGTTGTTGCTTTTATATTTGATACTGTAACATTGTAAGCCGCTCTGGGTTGCTTCGGCAAGGAGAGCGGCATATAAATACAAATATAATAATAATAATAATAATAATGATGATGATGATGATGATGATGATGATGATGATGATGATGATGATGATGATGATGATGATGATGATGATGATGAAGGGCCCTGGTATTGCTGGCATTGAAAATGGAAAAAGTTTACCATAAGAAATCCTGCGGAAGAAAGGGAATGAACTTGTGCTTTCTACATGGGATTCCATTTTGAAAGATCCATATGCCAACCATCCACTAACACAACAGCTGCCCATTTGACTCCCTGGTATGATGCAAAATTTGGAACATGAGCTGACAATATCCTCAGTTTAAACTGTGAGCAGAAAGCAATTTTCAGGTGGAAGGAATCAGACATAGAAATATATCCATAATTTGAAAGATAGAGGTTTATACCACAAGTCAGTGTATTAAGGAATGGATTAACTTCAAAATGTTACTTTAACTAATTGTTTATTAGAAACCAGAATGAGTTTCCTGAAACTTTGATTTTTTTGGATTTCAGTTCCCAGAAGCCTAAGTCAATTCCCCAAAGCACTGATCAGCCAATTTGCTGACCAAGGCTTCTGGGAATTGAAGTCCACTGGTGTTCCATGGAACATAGTTTGGGAAATGCTCATAGCCAGTGATGGGATGTAACAGGTTCTCACCAGTTCTCTAGAACCGGTAGTAACTTTTCCCAGTGTCCCGGAGAACCGGTTGCAGCTTTTGGGGGGAACCACCTTCGGGGCTTACCTTTTCACTGGTTCCCCCACTGTGCATGTGTGCCAAGCACTTGGTGTGCATGCATGCCTACAGTGCTTGGCGTGTATGCACGGCCTCCTTGCTATCCTCCCAAGCGGAGAGGAGGAAGAGAAGCTGCTAGCCTGAAGCTCCCTATAGCTTGCTCCCCTAGATATCCTAGAGAGCTGGTTAGGCAAAGACTTAGTAACTAACTTCTTTAACTGTTGAAAAGTGCCAAAATGAAGCCATCTTGTGGTGAGTTCATTCTGTAGTTCCTTCCATCTGACCTAGTGTGAGAAACATTAGCCAGAATAAGCTTTAAGCTCTGGTTTAAAAGCTCTGGTTGATTTGTGTTTGGGTTGTGTGTGTGTATTTTAATGTATTATTTATTTATTTATTTATTTATTTAATTTATTTACGGGTTTGTGTTGTGGGTGGGTGGGTGGGTGGGTTGAGGTGTGTGTGTGTGTACTTATTTTTATTTTATATTATTTTTTTAATTTGTTTTCTTTGACATTGGCTCCACCCATGATGTCATGATGTTAGCTCCGCCCACACTGTGATGATGTCATGGTGGGGTAGTAAAAAATTTGACATCCCACCACTGCTCATAGCATCGTTTTCTGCTACTTTGAAAACTTGATTTTTGTCTTGCTTACTGCCATTAGACTTCTGCTGTCAGCAGCCAGAATCACTACAATGGCATGTTATTTTTTCCCCTTTTAACTCATCACTATTCCAATGTTCAAGAGATACTAGGAACATTAACCTTCCCAATTCTCAAATCTATGTAATAAGAAAAAGTTGCTACCATTTCCTTCATACCTATTGTTCAAATGTCAGTTTCTTTGCTTCCGTTGTCAGTTATACAGCCAAAATCCACTCACTATCTGAGATAGCAAGAGAAAGGTTCCAGCAGGTTTAGACTAATCAAGATTTATGCAGACATATACAAGACTGAAAGGGGAGGGGGGGAATTCCTAAGAAGCATGCAAGGGAATTTGGTATGGTCAATATGCTCAATGACTATACAATTTTGATTGAGTTTGGAGGAAACAATGGAAACCCAGTGGGACAGAGAGCAGAAAGCACAATGTCTGGCAAAGCTAACTGTAGTCCACAAAAGTTCATGCCAAATAAGAGTCTTCAGAGCAAATAATATGCCAACAAATATGGAAAGTAGATGCTAAGGAATGCAGTAATTATAGGACCATTGCATTTGTTTTCCATGCAAACAAAGTGAAGCTCAAAGTGTTGGAACAAAAACTTGTTCCCTGTATACATGGTGTTCAAACTGGATTTTCAAAAGGAAAATCACTAGAGACCATGACACAAATATATTCTGGCTACTGGAATTCACCAAAGAATTACAGATGATCTCTTTATGCTTTATAGATTATAGCAAAGCCTTGGGCTATGTGGATCATGAGAAGTTATTGATTGTTGTAAAAGAAATGGGTATCCTTTAACACTTGATTGCCCTAATGCATGACTTGTGTGGTGGACAAGATATTGTTGTTAGAAGAGAACACAGAGAAAAAGAATAGTTTCCTATAGACAAAGGTGTCAGTCATGGGTATATTTTATCTCCCTATCTGTTCATTCTGTACACAGAACATATCATATGAAAAATTGGAATAGATTCAGATTAACAGCACAGCATTTTGGAGATCACTCATTGGCAGATCACCATAAATCGGAAATGACTTGATGACATGTAACAACAATAACAGAGCAGAAATAGATGTTACATATAATTTGCAACTAGAAAAGGAATGTTCTTGAGGTTGATTTTGTGTGAATGTCACAATAGGGCTTCTCTTGACTACTGAAATTAGTTTTGTTTTTTAATTTGTGTTGAGGAGTAAACATAAGATTTGTTTAACATCCATTTTTCACAGTCACAAAGGTCTGCCTAAATCACATACTGTATTTCAAATACTTACTGTAATGTGCTTTTGCCTAACATGATAGGTCACCTGTAACATCCTTTTGACCTTTTGTTGGTTTTATTGAAATGTAATGCAGGACTGGATGAAGCACAAACTGGAATTAGGATTGCAAGGAGAAATATCAACAACCTGAGCTATGCAGATGACACTACTTTAATGGCAGGAAGTGAAGCAGATCTAAAAGAGTATCTTTGATGAGGGTGAAAAAGGAGAGTGCAAAAACTGGCTTGAAATTCAACATTAAAAACTCAATATCATGGCATCTAGCCCCACCACTCCCTGGAAAATAGCAGGGGAGGAAATTGAAGCAGTGACAGACTTTACCTTCTTGGAATCTAAGATAGCAGGCGGTGACTGCAGCCATGAAATAAAAAGACACATGATCCTTGGGTGACAAGCTAAGGCAAATATAGGCAGCATAATAAAAAGTAGAGACATCATCCTGCCAACAAGGGTCTGCATAGTTAAAGCAGTGGTCTTTCCAGTCGTAATGTATGGCTGTGAGAGCTGGACCATAAGGAAGGCTAAGCGCAGAAGTACAGATGCCTTTGAACTATGGCACTTGAGCAGGGATTCACAACATTTTCCGGCCAAGGGGCGGGCACGCCCCTGGCATGCAGCTGTGGGGGCCAGAGGTGGGTTGCTACCAGTCCTAGAGGTGCCTGGGTGATCACTATGGCCAGATTAATGATATGAATGGGCCCAATTAGGCCCACGGGCTGTAGGTTATGAATGTCTGTTCTTGAGAGACCCTTGGACTGCAAAAAGATCAAATCAGTCAACCCTGACTGGTTCTTGGAAGGACAAATACTGAAGCTGAAGCTCAAGTACTTTGGCCACCAAATGAGAAGAGAATAGTGGTGGGCATCAGCAGGTTCACACCAGTTCTCCAGGACTGGTAGCAGAACTTCTGGCTGGCCCCACCCATCCAAGTTTTGAAATAAAGTAGTCCTAATTCAGGTGCAATGCAGGGATTTCCCCCTGGCCACACCCACCATACCATGCCCACAGTGTGGTAGTAAAACCTTTTGGAGCCCACCACTGGGAGAGGACTCACTCAAGAAGGCCCTGGTGCTGGGAAAGATTGAAGGCAAAAAGAGAAGGATGTGGCAGAGGATGAGATGGTTAGATAGTATCATTGACGTAGTGTACATAAATCTGAGCAGACTCTAAGGCAGGAGTTGCCGACTTTTTTACATTGTGGGCCCGGCCACGCCCCCCGGACAGCTGAGCAGGCCTGACCATGCCCCCCCCCCCCGGAAGCAGATATTGGTACATTTATGGCTGTTGTAAATGCACCCATTTCCACATTTACAACAGCCGTGGGCAAGTTTATGCATGCATGGGTGCATTTTATGGATGATGTAAATGTGTCCGCTTCCACTTCCGGGTGTGGGAGCAGTAGCCCGGATGGAATGGCGCTGCAGGCCGGGTGCACCCTGTGGGCCGTAGGTTGAGAACCCCTGCTCTAGGGGATGGCAGATGACAGAGGAGCCTGGTATGCTGTGCTCCACGGGGTTGCAAAGGGTCAGAATCAACTGTCAGACTGAACAACAACAAATATATATTTTAGTTGTCAAAACCTTTTTACCAAAAGAAAAAAGATTCTGAAAAGCTTTTGAGAAATAAACAAACTACAGTTCTAATCAAGAAGCACTGCAGAGGGCATGTTTTTCTTTTATATCACACATGTTTTTTCTGTCTCGTCTATGGAGAAAAAGCAGAGAGATGAACACATGTGGACCATATTAGCAGATACTTACTTCTGTCCCTTCTGCAGCCATTTTGGCTAGCTGAGTTTTGTTTTTCGGGTACTTTACTGCACTAATAATCTTTGCTACCTGATCAGAAGACCTTCCCACAGGAGTGGGCAAGACAGTCAATTCAGCCTCCTGGCTCTTTTGAATACCCCACTTCTCTACTCGTTGTTTTTAACTTTTAACTTTAACTTTTAATTTTTAAGCTAATTTTAACTTGTTGTATGTAATATGTTTTTAATTGCTTTTAGTTTTAAAGTTGCCCTGGGTCTTCAGAGGAGGGCAGGGTACAAATGAAATAAATAAAATAAATAATAAATAAAATCTCTTAATAGCTGGTATGCCTGGTATCAGGAAGTAGAGTTTCAGAAAACTATTTTTTTTTTAATTTGAGACTACAGGTGAAACTTCATTGCTCCTAGTAAGAGACAAAATAGTTGGCTGAGTCCAGATGCTGACAGATTTATCACTCCTGTCAGTGATGATAATGGGGTGGTTATTACCCAAAAGAGCATGTATAGATTTTGAAGGACAACATCCATGTCAGTTTGATGAGCTACTAATCTCAGAGCAGGAAACAGATCATAACTAGGTAAATGTTCAAAAAGCTTACCTTTGTGTGTCTTCAATTTTTGTAGCAGAAACAGGATATAAGCCATAAGGAGGTGTTAAACTCTCTCCTTACCTAATTAATTTTAACTGCTAAGTCTCTGCCCTACAGTTGCTTTTTGGTCTGATCCCAATAGTTTAATCATCTTGTGGGAGACCTATAAGTTCTCACAGTGTGTTTTTCTGCTAAAAACAACCCATGGAGGGTATGTGAGAAGTTATACTATGGTTGGAATAATGATTCTTGGAAAGAGACTATTTAGCACAACCATCTATAGTGTTTTCCTCAGGTGTAAATACTTTCCCTGACCCTCAGAGGGGGAGGGATTCTACTAGCCCAACAGGTGGAACTATAGCATAATTTATTGTTTTCACCCCAAATAAAAGACTTGGGATGTTATATTTACTGCCCAATATATTGATTGCTTTGTTCTTAAGATGTAGACAAGCAAGCCTTGCATAAATGAAAGGGTCCTCAATGTCTGAATCTCTGAGTCAACAGCACCCAAAAGTTAGAGAGAAAGCTAGGCTAAAAGCACACAAACAAGAACAGGAAATACATGGACCTGAAGTGAGTCAGAAGGTTTAGACAGGGTTCCCGGTCAGCTGGGAGCTGGGCTGGGAGTCAAGCCAAGCCTGAGAAATGCCTGCAGGAACTATGAAAAGCAGGGAGTTTTCATCAATTCCCAGGTTTCTTAAAGTGGTAGCCAAAGAGCAGATTCTGACAAGCGCCCAGAACATGGACATTATCTTTGACCAACAACAAACAAATAGCCGAAACTAATTTAGGCTGAGTATACAAATTGATACCCCAAGATTTGAGCAACCTGTTTGACATGTGGGTGAGCACAAGTCAGTCCAGCCTAATTGGAAATGGGGGTGGTGGGGCCAGGCTATTTAGACACCTACATGTTTTATGTAAGATGCCTAGTAATAGATGTAAAGCTCTACATAAAGCTTCAACATGCAGACAAAATTCTTTTTGCATTTATTTGGAAACGAAGGGCAGTTCCATAGTTTTGGCAAGAACAAATCTGATGCTATAGGACCATGATGGCGAACATTGGCACTCCAGATGTTCTTGGACTTCAATTCCCAGAAGCCCAAGCACCCTGTGAATCCATATGAATGGGTTTACTGCAATTCATCCAGCCCTTGCTGCTCTTGTCGCTCCTGGACCTTGGCACTCCAGATGTTCTTGGACTTCAATTCTCAGAAGGCCAAGCACCCTGTGAATCCACATGAATGGGTTTACTGCAATTCATCCAGCTCGCGCTCCCCTTGTCGCTCCCGGAAGTGGAAGTAAAATGCACCCGTATGGAAGGCCAATTTTTATCTCTAGAGTGGGAGAGACAGGCAAATTATATTGAATCCCTCCGTCTCAGCTCCATTTTGCCTTGTTTGGCTTCATGAGCCACTGGCATCATATTGGACCCAACTGTTGAATTATTTACCCTAATCCCACATTTTATACCACAGACACCTGATGAAGAGTCCTGGAGAACTTGAAAACTCTTCTTATTTGTTACTTTCTTAATGACCCAATTAACAGTTCAAAAATAAGAAATTGCAAGTGGATAAATAGGTACCTCTTTAGTGGAAAAAGTAACAGCATTCTGTGTGCTCTGGTGTCTAGTCATTCCTGTCACATGACAATGGAAATGTCTGCAGATGCAGACGGTGCTGGCTCTTTGGCTGTAAATGGAGATGAGCAACACACCCTATAGTCAGATATGACTGTCTTTTGAGCAAGGGAGACTTTTACCCAATAAAGGTATTGATGGTCTTGCATGAGCCCTGGTAGCACAGTGGTTAAACTGCTGTACTACAGCCAAAGCATTGTGAGTTCGATCCTAGCTTGAACCAAGGTTGGCTCAGCATTCCATCCTTCCAGGCTGGTAAAATGAGTATCTAGCACAGGGATCCCCAACCTATGACCCACGGACTGGATCCGGCCCATGGCACCAAATCATCCAGCCCACACCCTTGCTCCAGCCACTGGCAGAAGTGGTGGTGAGGGTATTTCTGGTGGCCATGGGCGCATTTCCTTCACCCATGTGATGCAGCTCCTCCAGGCCGGTAAGCAAGGAAGTGGTGTGGGGGAAGTGGGGGGCTTTTTTGGGGTGTGGTGGGCTTGCGGTGGTGGGGGGACCACCAGTCTGGACCCTCAACAATCTGAGGTAGTGTGATGCTGACCCCCAGCTTTAAAAGGTTGAGGACTCCTGTTGGGAGCAAGATGCTAATTACCTTGTGAACCGTCCAGAGAGTGCACTAAATGCTGTGAGTATATGAGTGTAATTGTTATTGCTATCTTTGATCTGTGTTTGTATGAGTAAATCATGCAAATTTTGTGTTCACACTGAGTATATGTTTGCAACATTTCCATGGTATTACATGGAATGGAAGACTTCATACATGGAGGCATCCCATGTTTCCAATGGAATTTTGGGTACTTAGCAACCCTTCTAGCAAAATCTTTATCATAATTTGCACCTTTCAATATCCTAATGCCTTTTTTAAAAAAAACATACAGTCAAACCTCACATAAAGAGCACCTCGCTTAAAGAGTAACTTGCTTAAAGAGCAGGATTTTCTCTGAATGTTCACTTTGCTTAACAAATAAAACCAACCAAAAACTCGCTTAACAAATAAATTGGGGTTCGCAATCCCCCCCCCCCATTGGTCACTTTCAATGGTGTTTCCCTTAAAGAGCAAACTCACTTAAAGAGCAATCCCGTGGAACACATTATGCTCTTTAAGTGAGGTACAACTGTACTGAACAGACTTTCTCTATTTCCTTCCTTAGAGTTGTTCCTAAAGCTTATCTTCCACTGAGCCAACATGACATATTCCAGGTAGAGGAGTGAGATTACACAAGTATCTGTTGCTAAGTATACACATTCTCCTAAACTGCTAATACCTAAAGCAGGGAGAGTTTGGGAATGTTTAACTGAAAAGCCTGGCTTTATCTCCCACAGACATAATACAAATGTTTGCCTTTTGTTGACTCACTCCTTAACAAGGCTCTCCTGGTTGCAAAGGAAACAGATAACATAACAGTGCCAAAAGTGACAGCTTCCTGGAGAATGTGTGGCAGACAGGAATGCTAAGGACAAAGAAGCTCCATGGAGGGGCCAACAACCTCCCTCTTTTTTCAATGAAGGGCAAAGGTAAAGTGAGAAAAGGACAAGAGGAAAACTAAACTGCAGATAGAAAGTGTGTTGTCTAATCTGAGAGCTAGATTTAACCTAAAGAAGGGCACTATGAAGACAGTATCTATTGATACAGAAGGAACCAACACAGAGATGATGTGTTGAGTCACTCATCAAGGTCTGGTACTAATGGTTCTTGTGCTGCAGGGTTCACATATTTTCAGAAAAAATGATGCTCAATACTACTTTAAAGTCCGGCCAAGTTATCCTGTTATGATAATAGAGTAGACCATATTGTCAGTGACTCAACACCGATTGTCAGGCGATGGTTAACTAACCTGACCACCCTGAGGTCTAATAGCCAATACTGTATTTGAAATCACATATGGCATTTAAAGAAGAAAAAATGCAGTTTCCCTGTTGTTCTGGTCACTGGAATTCTAAACAGTACCAGTTCTACCATGAGGCAAAGTAATGAAGCAGTCTCAGGCAGTTAGCTGTCGTGAAAGAATAACAAATTCTCATGTAATTAATTTAAATAATTTCTGTACTGTATTTTTATTGACAGGCATGGGACAGCTGCTTGTAGGATTTCTGCCTCATGTGTCTAACCTTATTCCTAGAAGTGCAAATTAGGTCAGTTTACACTAAATTAGTTCAGTCCATCATTCCCAGCTAGAGGAGCATGTTTGAATTTTGTAACATAGTTATGCAAATATATGTGCATAAGCAGTAGCACACTATTTGATGTACAGCCTTTCTTTTCAAAGCTTGCAGCAAATAAGGGTCAGTTCCAAAGATTGAACAGAGTTAACTTATTTATGTGTCACCTGTTTCCCCCCACTATACCTTTTTTATTGTTGAATGCTCTATTTTGTTGTTGTCAGTTGATTCTGACCCTTTGCGACCCTATGGACCATTGCCCGCCAGGCACCTTTGTCTGTGCCCATTGAAGCTACAATACCATCTAGTCATCTCATTTATGGCCGCCCCTTCTTCTTTTGCCCTCCACCTTTCCCAGCATCAAGGCTTTCTCAAGTGAATTTTCTCTTCTCATTTGGTGTCCAAAGTACTTTAGCTTCATCTTTACTATTTGACCTTCGAAGGAGCAATCAGGGTTGGTTTCTTTTAGGATCAACTTAATTGTTCTCCTCCCTGTCCAGGGAACTCTCAAAACTCTCCTCCAACACCACATTTCAAAGGCATCTATTCTTCTGCACTCAGCTTTCTTAATGGTCCAGCTCGCACAACCATACATTACCACCAGGAATACCATTGCTTTGACTATGCAAATTTTTGTTTGCAAGGTGATGTCTCTACTTTTAACTATGTTCCCCAGGTTTCTCATAGCTTGTCTCCCAAGAATCAGTCACTTTTTTATTTCATATATTTCATATTTTATATTGAGTCTCAAGCCAGCTTTTGCACTTTCTTCTTTCAGCCTAAGCAGGAGCTTCTTTAGGTCTTCCTCACCTTCTGCCATTAGGGTAGTATCATCTGCATATTCAAGTTGTTGATGTTTCTCCCAGCAATTTTGATCCCATATTGTGATTCCTCCATCCTTGCATTGCACATTATGTGCTCTGTGTATAAGATGAATAAGCAGGGTGACAAAATGCAGCCTTGTCTTACTCCTTTTCCTATTCCAAACTACTCTGTCATTCCATATTCTGTCCTAACTGTTGCTTCTTGATTCATGTACAGATTTCTCATGAGGCATATAAGGTGTTCTGGTATTCCCCTCTCTTTAATTACTTGCCACATTTTATTGTGGTCCACACAGTCAAAGGCCTTAGTGTAGTCAATGAAACAGAAGTAGATTTGTTTCTGATATTCCTTTGTTTTCTCCATGATCCAACGTATGTTGGCAATGTGGTCTCTAGTCCCCCTGCCTCTTCGTTACCCAGCCTGCACTTCTGGTAGTTCTCTCGCCATCTGCTGCTGAAGTCTATCCTGTATTATCTTGAGCATCACCTTGCTAGCGTGTGGGATGAGCGCAATTGTTTGATAATTTGAACATTCTTTGGCATTACCCTAATACATCTGCAGAATGATTTATTAAAGCATGTAGCAACAAAGGAGCACCTCCAGCCATGTGTATTAATAGGAAAAGGCAGAGAGAAAAACTCACTGGCTCATAATATAAGAGTAGAATCAGGCCTCACGCCAGCAAACTTATCTTTCCTTAGATAAATGCCAAGGGTACACAAATATTGATATATTGCTGCTGCTGCCCCCATCCTTTGCTTCTCTGATGGTTACTGGTTGTTCCTATTCTAACTGCAAACCATCTTTCCGAGCAATGTGTTTTTACTCCACTACTATCAGTACTTTCTAGTCAGGATGGTTATACATCATGTCCACAACCTGGACTGTGTTTATCGAAGTGCCAGTTACGAGGGAGTATAAACTGTGCTATTGTTCTCATGCATTTCCTATAGATATCCCATAGGTATCTGGCTGACCACTGTGAGAACAAATTCTTAGGTAGGCTTTTTGTCAGAATTGTAAGGCACAATTCAAAAGACAGAGGCAGGTTGTCCTGCGCTGCTCTATTTATTTGTGAGAAAAGATCCCAACTATTGTTTTGTGGCAACTATAGGACTAATAGATTTATTTCAATTTGAGCGTTGAGCTTTTGTGAATTACAGTCCATTTCCTTGAGTACTTCCTTCCCATGTATCTGAGGAAGTAGATTGTAATCTGCAAAAACTCACACTGAAATAAATCTTAGTCTCCAAGTTCCTGCAACTCCTTGTTTTTATTTTATTTTATTTTTGTTATATATATTGTTTCTATATTTGTTGAAATAGCCTTACATAGCTCCCTCTCTGAAAACCAAGTTTGTGATAAACATTTAATTTCAAATGAATCCCTTGAGCATGCTGTGATAGGTAAATGATGTGGTGGGTAATGCAGCATTCACTTCTAAAATAAAGGAATAGCAGCCTTCCAGCCAATTGTAAAAATCAGATTTTTGCTTCTTTGCAGGCCAGGCTTTCAGTTCCTTCTCCTCAAATCTCCACTCAAGAAAGGGATATCCCAGAATTATGTTTTAATGTGTCAGCAAGTTCCAGTGACCCCGATAGGGTTTTCAAGGTACAGTATGTAAGATATTTAAGAATTGGTTTTATCAATGCTACCACCCAGTGAGCTTCCATGCTCAAGGAGGGATTTGAGCCCAGGTCTCCTAAATCATGGTCCCCTACCACATAGCTGATAGTCCAGGTTGTGCACATGATTATTCAAACACAATTGAAGAAGCAGCTTCAGTTTATTCTAGATAAATCAGCTAACAAGTAATCAGCTGAAATGATAGTGATTTGCAACTACTGTATTCATAATACTGTATTCCCTTATGGAAATCTACTGATTCTGATTAGTGGGAAAGTAGAAAGAAAACCAAGAGTAATGAGTGGTTCCCTCACATGACTTTACATACTTCAGGCTGCTTTGTTTGCAGGCTGAACTGATGAACCAGTAACTAAACCACAACTTGGGTCAGAGCACCCATCTTGACTATGGAATTCTAGGAGCTGTAGTCCAAAGAATAACTTTTGTACACTCAGAGTCTAGGCTAAATGAATTGAAAGAGATCAACTATTCTCAATAATGCTTGTCCAGTCTCTTTTTCATGCCAGACTCTGTGACTCTGTGAACCATAGTAAGAACAACAAGGTAATACATGGCCATAGGGTTGCCATATGTCCCGGAAACTGAGCAGTGTGTTTCCTGGAACTGAGGATGTTAAGAGTTGACTGTGACGTGACTTCTCAGAAGTACAACAGATTATCTTACAGTAAGAATTAACTGTTGCAAATAAATTGATTTGTATATTGATATATTTAATGTGAAAGTGTTTTATAGCTGTCATTATATTATGTTTGTTTTTAAAAAGGCTATTTTTGTAGATATCCCACCCATTTTTGTCAAGTAAAATGGCAACTCTACATGGGTAATCAATCCAATTTTAGTCCCAATTGAAGTAGGCACATCATATTAGTGGAAACTATGCAAATGTTGACTTATCCAAGCCCCATTGATTCAGGACTAAGGCAAAAGCAAAGCAATCACACTTATATATCGCCCCATAGTGCTTAATGCCTATGAGTGCTTCACAAGTTCTATGAGTGCTTCACAAGTTAATTAGCATTTTGCCTCAAAAATGCTGGGTACTCATTTCTCAGAAGGATGGAAGGCTGAGTCAATCTTGAGCTCTAGTCAGGATCAAACTTCCAACCTTTTGGTTGCAGGACAGCAGTTTACCCACTGCACCACCAGAACTAACAATAGAATTTATTCTATATTTGCAAAATGAAGCCCATGAAACCAGACAACTGACCACTGAGTAGTTGAGGCTAAACAATAATGGGGCACCTGTTTTCTGATGACCTTATGAAAATATTTAACTTCTAGATGACAGGGCCTTTCTGGCTGGGGTTGGTAGTAGTCCAATATATCTGGAGAGCATCAGGTGAAGCATTTTGATGGAAAGGAAGCCTTTGGCATGCACCAGTATTCCTACTGTTACAGCAGATTGATGCCATTTTTATTTCCATGATTCCCTCATAAGGAATCCTAGGACTTGTAGTTTGGTGAGAGACTTAGAATTCTCGTCATTGGAGCTCTTATCTCTGATGAAGAATTCTAAACCCTCAGCAAACTAATCTACAAGTCCCAGTATTCTCTAGGATAGAATCATGCCAGTAAATGTATTATCAGACTGCTGTAACTTTGGAATGTACATTCACTGTTAAGCACAACATGCTGCCCTCTACATCCATAACACTACTAGGGAGCTAGTCTTGCCTCAGGATATTATTATTATTTTTTATTTGCTTCCTGCCAGTGCTATGAAACGTGTCTGCCCAGGAAAGAGAAACATACCAAGGAGTGGGGGAGAGAAAGAGGGAAAGGAAGAGGAGAAGGAGAGTGCCAAATACTTTCAAGACCAGTCAGAGCCTGAATCAAGAAATGGAGAGAAATTGCTTAAGAAAAACAAACCCATTCTTGGCCAAGAAAGCTAACACTCAATAAGGAAGTTGGCAGTGCCAGTCTTGGCCTCAAGGGCAAAGCCCAGCTGCCCAAAGAAATGGTATGATAGCTTATTTGGCTTCCTGTAACCTACAACCTGAGTGAAAACGGATCACTCCAGGCCACGTCGTGCACACCGTAATGCAAATTTGTTCTTTCTGAAATACTTCCTGTTTACAGGAAGCCAAATACATTTGCCTATACATTTATCCATATTACCTTCGTCAGGTGCCTCATGTATGAAAACCTTCTTTTATTCCTTCCTTTTATTAGATCTGAGAGACCCTCTACTAGTGATAGAGTGTCATTACTGAATAGATTTAGGGTTGGCTCTTCCATTAGCCCCATAAGGCAACAGATCTTGATAAAATAAAGAAAGACTTCTTTATGCATACAATAAGATGCTCTCCCAGGTACCTTTCTTCTATCTTCCAGTGAACTTGAGGAAGCTAGCAAAGGTGTAAGACTTAGCTAACAATCTGCTTCATTTTCATCTAAACCAGTGGTACCCAACATGGTCACCACGCCCCACAGGGGTACTTCAATTCCCAGAAGCCTAAGTCAGTACATTGGCTGATCAGTGGTTTGGGGAATTGACTTAGGCTTCTGGGAATTGAAGTCCAAAAATCAAAGGTTGGGAAACACAGATCTAAACAGACCTCAGAAAGAACATTTGTTCATTGCTTCAGACTGCAAAATAAAGCTGGGCTGGCACTGAGTAGGACTGATAATTTCTGAAACAGAGATATGACAAGTCTTATTAAGACTATATTTTCCCCTTTTCTGAGCTTCAGCAAACATATTGCCTGGTAGATTCTGGACGTTGTTCTGTGTATTCAAGCTCTGAACCAAATAGATCTCCTGTTTCTTTCTTTTCTTTCTTTCTTTCTTTCTTTCTTTTTTTTTTGAAGAACTAAACTGTTTATTATTCTTTGCATTCTGATCGCTCCTCAGATTTTTAGATAAACTATAGTAACCTGAGTGCCAAGTGAAAATGCATTTCAAAACATTAATAAAGCCAACATTGTCTTAAAACCCTAAATCCTTTAGTTATGGTAACACTGTTCTAATACTGTTGACCAGTTAGCAATTCTGCTGTCATGGTCCTAGCCCTTTTTTCCTTGACCTATACATTTAGAGTATGGTAAATGTCATATATCCAGAAATGAGACGATGACATTTCAGTGTTTATGGAGGGCACTCTGTTAGCTTTGGCATCTATTGGTAAATGTCAGAATTCTCCACTATTTCCTTCAGCTCCATCAATATCTGACAACAATGAACGAAGGAGCTCATGCTAAAGATTATGACATCAGAAGCAAAGCTCTGTATTATTTACATCACTGGACAACTCTTAGGCCAAGTGAATTGGAGTCTAGCTTCACTCCTGTTCAGACATAGCTTAATTCCAGAGATATTTGAGTGATGATAACCTTCTCTGCAGTATAACACAACTCCCAATAGAAGCATACAGTAGAGCATGGGAGTGGGGGCCAAAGGCTCTTAATTGCTACTCCAAAAGACTGAAGTGCTCTTCATAAAATCAACTACCACTGATTTTCACACAAGTCTTCAAGACATATAAGCCAATAATTTTTATTTTCTCTTGTCCACCCAAGTCATGTTCGTTGTTTCGTCAGAATCTCTGGCTGATTTGTAATTTAGATAGCTTGCGTTCAGAGAAGCCTGCCCTTTGATGCTCACATAAGTCAGTAACATGTATGTCAGACTTGATCGACAAAAGCTCATACCTGTATTTAAGTACAGGCGTTAGTCTTTAAGGTGCCAAAACATTGTTTTGTCTTTTTTGTTTGTTTGCTTGCTTGCTTTGTTTATTCTCTGATATACTTGCACAGACTTGCACAGCTACCACTTCAAAACAATTTAATTTAAACATTTGGATCTCGCAAAGAAAGCTGATTTGAAAATTCTGGGATATGAGAGAAACTCCTATGGTGACATATATAAATCCTTAAGGGTTTTCTCATTCTGTAGGCAAGTTATCTGTAGCCAAGCTGTAATTAGTCTTTTTGGTGCTGAGGCTTTCACCGTCCTATCAGTTTCTCCTGAGTTTGGCAGGAAAAACCTGATAGGATGAAAATGCAGGATCTGATTGTGTGATGACCATATTAATTCTGTGCTGGATCCATTTGTTATGTGCTGCCTTTTGCCCAAGGAAGAGCAGCTGGAGGTGGTATCGATACTCAGAGTGGGCAGGTTTGTTTTGTTTTTAGCAGCAACTGTTTGCACCATCTAAATTTCAGCACCCTGAGTCAAAAATCATCACCCTACCCTTGTTTTGGTTTTGCTCATTGTGCCTTTTTCTGCCCTTAGTGTACCTAAAAGGTTGAATTCAGGAAATCCCTCAGTTAGTTTCCATGGCTGAATGGGGATTTGAACCCAGGCTTCCTGAATCCTAGACTATCACTCATTCACTACACCACAGTGGGTATTACCAACAGCTAACCAGTATATCCTCCATATATGTCATCTCTTCCAAACCATACACCATTTGGGAAATAATTTTGTGGAATACACTGAAAGTAGCATTTCTTCGTCTTCTTCAAGTGCCATATCCAAATCCAAATCCAGTACAGTATTTGCTTTCATTATGGCAATCAGCCATGAAGATTGTCCTGGGAACAATATAATGCAGTAGTCTTCCATTTGCCTTCCACAATGTAGTGTTGCACCCATACTACTGATCCAGTTCTGCAAGTCATTTTTGGTCTTGAGCCCTTTTGGCACACAAAGTCCTCCTCAGTCACAGGCCAGTATTGATGAAGCTGCTTCCTTCAATCAAGAGGGATTCAAGTGGGATTTAATCCACTTGGGGACCATCACCCTTCCCTGTGGACTTCACCACCTAAGGCCACTAACCCTGAGGGTTATCAGGTTAGTCAACCGACACCTGACAACTGGAGTTGAGTCACTGGCAATATAGTCTACTACTTTATCATAGTGAGATAACCATGCCAGACCTTGGAAAACTGCAAAATATAGACAATATCTGACTTGGCTCTACCACTATCTTCTACATATTGGTAAATTTGATGCAACAAGCCTGGTGATAGTGATCCAAATAACTATTGGCAAGAGCACTTCAGTTTTGTACCTCTTTGGAGAAATACATGATGGGAACAAGGAATCCAGGAGGAACAGGGTAAATACAGGTTACAGAATGGAGACTTTGAAAGCATAGGGTCTCACCTACAAATTCATATATCATTACAAGAGGCACCTACTTTCATTCTATCTGCTCTTGTAAATTGTTTTTCTCCTAGAAAATGTTGTTGCACCAAAGTTAGAAAGTTGAGAGCTATGCAAACGTACAAAAATATCAAGAGAGAATATTTGAGGACACAAACGAAATGTTTGCTTTGGATTAATCTTGGGCCTTTGGTATGAGGAATTGAGGTCAATACTTGTTTTATCCAAGGCTCTTTCCCTTTTTCTGATGGAATTCTAGTCTGTCTTAGGGCAATGAGGTTTCATGTCACTTTGTAGTTAAACATTCCCTTGCTGCAATTCTGTCTTTGCTTCTTGAATGATTTACTGACATTGGGGCAAAGTGGTAAAAATCAAGGCAAGGTACAAGTGGAGGCTGATGTGGTCTAAAGCAAGATGTACATAAATAAAATACTAGCTTAGTTTGAAACCATTCTTAGAGGGAAGGGAGCACATATAATCTTGCCAATACTGACTGCTCCCCCCCCCCCATCATGCACTCTGGAATATAATATGTCTCTGAATACTAATCATTTTTGAAAACTACAGAAAACTGTACTTGACTGCTTTTTTAAATGCATCAAAGGCTGCAGCAATAGATGAATAGTAAAACCACAGATAAATGGATTCGCTAGCTCTAAAAGCTGGCAACCAGATGGAACGAGAGGTGGGAAAAGCATTTAGGTAGTAGCAACCCAAGCCAATCACAGAATCAGAAGGTGGAAGTAAGAGGGTAGAGTAACTTGCCTCTTTTTATGTTAGGGTAAACACTTAGGTTTGGTCAACAAAAGAAGACATGTATCAGCAGAAAAGAGGGCAGAAGAAGGCATGCATTTACACAAAATGATATTATATTCTGATTTATATGTATAAATACAAAAGTAGAAGTTGTGACTATGTTTGAAATAATACAGTGGCTGAAATCCTATGGCTTGTAATAAGTTACATTGGAGGTGGTGCATAGAATCAATGGGGATTTAGTGAGACAGCTCCTCTGTAAGTTCCATTGATTCAAGTAGGCCTATAACTTAATGTGCTAAAGTATATCACAAATGGAGTAGGCCCATTTGAATCAAGGGAACTCAAGAAGGAGTTGACTCACCAAATCCCCACTGATTCAGTGAACCTACTCTGCTCTTTTTACTGCCTTGTCATGATAAAGCCTGTGTTGGAGGAGTCAGTAGTTTAACTTATACTGTACTGGGTAGTATCAGGGATAGATCCTTCATAAACACTGTGATGAAATACATAATCGATATAGGCCGCCCAGCAAGGACTATTAAGCTACACCAGGAAAGGAGGAATCCTGGTGCACAAACTTCATTTTCAGTTTTTAAAATACCTTGGGTTTTATGACCTTAACCATTTCATAACACTGATACATAATTTGTATAATTTGTTTTCATTCCTGCAGTATAAGACAATAATTTTGACTGCTAGGATCTGTTTACTCACTGTGTATGCTGTTTTACCAGCTGTTTGTTTAAACAGAGAACCTGTGGTAAGTTGAGCATCCCCAGGACTTGTCTGGGTACCCTGCTTCTAAGTCTGGCCTTGTGATGTCCAGTAGTCCCATCCACCTTTGGGTTCCTCAGATCAGTCTTATTTATTTATTTATTTATTATACTTACACCCCACCCATCTAGGAGATTTTCCTACTCTGTAAGGCTAACAACACAAAACTCATACATTAAAAACAGTCACACATTTTAAAAATGCATACTGTGTGTGCGCGCATGTGCGTGCGGATGCACGCGCGCGCGCACACACACACACACACACACACACAGTATTTAGATATAGATATAGATATAGATATAGATATAGATATAGATATAGATATAGATAGATACACACACACCAGAAACACACAAAAAAACTATTGGCGATGGAGAGAGACATAATGAAACACCTAATACTCAGCCATTGGCAAAACATTCTCAAAATACTCTTTAAAAAGAAATGATTTCAACTGGAAGAGAGTTCCACAGAGTTGGTGCCACCACCGAAAAGGCTCTTCTCTGAGTCATGGCCTTCCTTGCCAGTCATGGGGTCAGCACCTGGAGCTGCGCCATCTGGGAGGAATGAGTGATGCGGGTTGATGTCCTGAAGGGAAGACATTCCACCAGGTAGGAAGGTCCCAAAGCATTTAGGGCCTTAAAAGTTAGAACTAGCACCTTGTACCTGATACAGAAAGGAATGGGTAGCCAGTGTAGCCATGCCAAGGCTGGGAAGATATGATAAAATTTTCTCAGTCCAGTAATCAGCCTGGTGGCTGATTTTGCACCCGTTGAAGCCTCCATATCAGTAACAGGGTGCATTACAGTAATCAATATGTTACCATTACAGTAATCAATATGTGAGTCTCCCCAGAAGACAGTTGCAGTTGGTTGTGGTTGGTATTGTGACACATAAGGAGTAGTTTGTTGTTTCCTAGCAGGATACCCTCATTATATTTCAAAGGAAACTTCTAGGCCTCCCCTTTGTTGTCTGCAGAAGAGATGTTTTTGCTCACATAGTCTCTAAATGTGAGCAATCACCTGAGACCATCTGGATTTTTGCTTGTGTGTAGAATTTACATGTCAGCAGGAACACCTTCTCTGCAGACATGTTCCTTTTCATCTGTAGAAAAACACAGAAAAAGGGACAGGCTACCAGGGATGGCCAAACTTTGCAGTCCAGATGTTCTTGAACTTCAATTTTCAGAAGCCCTTATCAGCAGGTGTGTTGACTTGGGCTTCTGGGAAATGAAGAACACCTGGAGTGCCAAGGTTGGCCATCACTGGTAGCCTTTCCTTCACATCATGGTGAGTGTGTCTGACTAAGGAATAACTATAGGAATGGAAAGTTGCACAACTCCAGTATAAAGGATCTTTGTTTTAAGGCACCAGTTGCATCCTAGCAACTGTTTTCTTGCTCTTTATAAGACAGAGAAAAGGGGAGTGCAAACAGACACAGATGGTGCAAGGCAGCTTTGAAATGATACTTCTAGGATGAAAACTATTCAGTGTCCAACCCAGCAGCCTTGAAGTTAGAGTTCCTCCTAGTCTTGCTTTGAATTTTTTTGTAACATGCTTACTGCTGTTCTTATTTTTATCTATGAAATACTGAAAGATGTGAGATTGTGTCCTGCCTCTATGTCTAGCTTAATGTTCAGTACTGTGTGGATCTTCTCACAAACAATCATAAAACACTTATGTGGTCACCAATGGAGATCCTACACACCCATCAGTGTCCAAAGCAAACATTCCCATGCCTTATCCAAAAACCTTGCTCTAACCAGATTCTTAATTTCTGATGGAATTACTTAGATACTTATTGAAATAAATTGCTTTGGTGTTTGTAACCATGGACAGCTGTAAATGTAGGTTCTGTTTTAAAACACATTTAGTTGTATTTCATATTCCAAGTATGATTGAGATTACATACATACTTTTATTGCCTGGAAACCCTTTATTGAATATGGTCCAAAATTAATTCTTTTCCCTCATGAAGAGCTTACTCTCGGCTCTTCCCATTTTCAAAATGGAAAGTGGTTTTCTTCCCCTTTGTCTAAGCAGCTCTGTATAGTCCTTTCAAAACTGCATCAAAAGAAGCATTGCTTTTCCCTTGAAAACTTACAGCAGTAACTGCTAGCCTGCAAAATATGGTTGGTTCTTGATAGCAAGATGGCTTCCCTCCTGTCAAATCATTCCTGTGGAAACAGCTACTGAGAAGGCCTGTCAAGTCACCTCTCTGACAATCTTCCACTGATGGGAAAATATGTTTTCGTTTTGAATGGACTTCAGCCTCAAAAGCCAACTGTTACAACCATGGTGTCACTCTTTCAACTGACTGTTGTTTTAATTGATTTTAACTGACTTTATTGATGGACTTGATTAATGTTTTACCTGCCATCCGCAACCTTTGGGGGAACCTTTTCACCCCACAGGGCAAAGTATTCCAGAGGGCAAGGGCACCTACTCACTTAATGACTTTTTCTGAGTGGGCACCAAATTAATTAGAAAGAGAATGAGGAACCACCGAGAAGTTCCAGATACAGGACAACTGTTTTGCTGCCTTGTATTTTACTTTCAACTTTGTACAGCATTTAATGAAAGCTGAGGCTGAAGGTCGGAGTTCTTCTCAAGTGGGGGCTGCTGTCGGACAACAACACTTGGTGTGAATGCAGAGGGATACAAAATCCAGCTCAGTTACTTGTTTGCTGATTACTGACAGAAACTTGCACCAATGAGGACTTAAGTTTGGCCTATGATAAAGCCAAGAAAGTGGCTTCATTTTGGCAGTCCGGGGTCTGATCGGGACATGAAAGAAGAAGAATTAAAGCTCGGGATGAAATAGAACAAATAGCATATCATGAAACAAACTCAGGTCTTGAAGCAATATGTTACCTTGCTGCAGACTTCATTCTCAGTCTAAATACTCTATTTTAGATGACTGTATTTTTGCCAATTGCTTTTCAAATGCAGCCTAATAAAGAGAGTGTTGAAGTAATCCCAAATGAAGGAGAGTTCATTAGTCAAATCTTTTGTCTTTGAGGAGAATAGATGAGGAACAGTTTGCACTGATGCCTTTTGAACCTCATGCAGCAGAGCAGTCCAATTTTTCCAGCTCCCTGAGATAGAGGGCAAGACGTTTTCTCCCAAATTGAAAGTCAAATCTTGCATACTCATTAGTTGAGCCAGCCATTCTATCCTGTTTGCCTCTCTTTGCCTTCTATCAAGGCAAAAGGCAGACGTGAAAGGTAATGGATCTGTCCCCTCTGGTGGAGAAGGTGAAAGAAAACAAGTTATTCCACATCCTGTTCCTTTCTTCAAATGCCTCTGGGAAAGGTGCCCTAGGCAATTTTCTAGATAGGAGCATTTCTCAACACTGTTGCTGCTACTTCCTTCTATGACAAGAGCCAAAAGATGCATCTATTTCAGACAGTCCAAAGAGGCTGGATATCACAGTGGCTGCACACAAGGCCTTCTATAGTTTGGGTAGAACTGACATAACGTATTCCACATTCCATTTGAGAGAAATTCTTGGGGCAAATTGTTCAAGACAAGAACACATCCTAAATAGTCTCAGAATAATGTTTCCCACATCCTATCATCACTTGTTTAGTACAGTTTGGCACTAGATCGGGGTGCTCAATTTTTTCAGGCCACAGGCTGGTCACATGGTTCAGCGGACCAGTCACATGGTACCTCCCACCAAAAGCGAAAGTAAAACACACCCACACATGTGCAAAACACTGCCATAAATGCACCCATGGCTGTCGTAAATGTGTTTATGGAAGCTGCAGGTGCATTAACGGGAGTGTTTTGTGCATGTGTGGGTACGTTTTACTTCCATTTATGGGAGCGGCACAGTGGTTTGGGCCAATGATTTGGTGTTGGGGCCTGGATCTGGCCTGTGGGCCGTAGTTTGGGCACCCCTGCACTAGATGATAATAAAATAAAATAAAATAAAATAAAATAAAATAAAATAAAATAATAATAATAATAATAATAATAATAATAATAATAATAATAATAATAATAATAATAATAATAATAATTATTATTATTATTATTATTATTATTGTCGTCGTTGTTGTTTATTTATTTATTTATTTATTTATTTAAATTTCTATACTGCCCTCCTCGCTGAAGGCCAACCCAGGGCGGTTTAACACATCCTAAAAACATCAAAACAATATAGGTTAAAATTCTAAAAGTTCTTAAAATCTATAATTAAAACCAATTAAAACTACGACTAAAATATACTCTCTTGTAGTGACAAGCTGTAGAAACTGTTTCTATAGGGTCAAGGCAAGCTCATGAATATGTGGCTGCCTTGAGGCAGAAATCTGCCAACACCATTATAAATTTACCAATACAAAAGCAGGGTCCTATGCTCCTGCTGGAATTAAATTCTTCCAGGCCAAGTCCCTATTGCAGATGCCCTATTGGTCCCAGCTTGGTTCCCCTACAGTTTGCTACACTCCCCTAGAGAGAGTACAATCAAAGTTCACCAGAGCAATTCTCTACATGCCACGATGTGTTTCAAATGCCCACCTGCACCTGGAGACAGGACTGTTAAAAGTCCAAGCAAGAATCTGTATAGTTTCAGTAAATTTCTGGTTAAAACTTAATTTATTCCCCCAAGGCTTGACATCCCTAATCTTACAGGACAAATTTGTCTCTTCATTGATCAAGGCTATTGAGTCCAACATCAGAAAATTAGGTTTATCTCCACACTCCCTGTTGGGGTCTGGCTATGAGCAGGCAAGGACATTGGTGAGGCAGGGGGTGGAGGACATAGGAAGACAAGCAGACCTAGGGGAAACACCACTTTTTCTCAGGACAGATGCAACTAGATATATAGTTGCCCCTGCCAGATATCTAAGGCAGTTAGAGGTCACAAGCCATTAAAAAGCTTTTTCACTCACGAGATGCCATGCACTCCCCACAGCCGTTCTAGAGGGCAAGTATAAAAAGTTACCATTCACTGAAAGATTATCCCTGTGGCTCTGGTGAAACTGAAACCACGTGTCATGTCCTCCTTATATGTTCTTTTTATCAAGACACTAGATCCAAATTCATTCTTCCCTTGATCAAGGGGTTCCATAGTTGCTCTGATAAAGATTGTCTTCAGTTTCTGCTCAGGGATGAGCAAAGTGTGGTCACAGCTCAGGTGGCCAGATTCTGCACTTCGGTGGTAATGATTCGCAGGAATTTTAAAGCAAATCCTTAACAAACACTTAAATACATATTTATTGTCATGTTTTATAATCGTATATGTAACTTACACTGCATTGGTCTATGACCGTTGTTGTCGTTGTCGTTGTCGTCGTCGACGTTGTTGTTGTTGTTGTTGTTGTTGTTGTTGTTGTTGTTGTTGTTTCTACAGGGTCTTGCTCTCTTTTGAAGATGAGTGTTACTGTGACATTTATTTTACAAATGTATAAATTAAGCTTAATGTTTTTACACACTGTATTTTTACAATTGTTTATCGGTTCTCACTGATGCTCCAGATCATTGCAAAAATGCCTTGCATGTCCATTTCATGGGGGTGGGGGGGAACTGGCTTACCTCTTTCTGTGTCCAGACCCTTCTAGACAAAGCACTTCTTTTGGTGCTGCTTGAAACCTAATTCTGGCAGGTTTCTGTGTACACTTGTTTTAAAACAAGTGTTTTTATTTTCTTTTAAATAAATTGGACTCTCTTTGAGAAATGGATCAAAAAATATTTCAGAAATCTTGAAGAACTCCTTTAGAAATAATTTTCTCTTCTGGACTTCTGTTTTCTTTGCTTATCATATTCTAACAGAGCTCACAAGAATAGACACCTTTGAACTGTGGTGCTGGAGAAGACTTTTTAGAGTCCCCTGGATAGCAAGGAGATCAAATCAGTCAATCCTAAAGGAAATCAACTGTGACTGCTCCTTAGAAGGACAAATACTGAAGCTGAAGCTCAAGTTCTTTAGCCACCAAATGAGAAGAAAAGCCTTACTAGAGAAGGCCCTAATGTTAAGAAAGATCAAAGGCAAAAGCTGAAGGGGTGGCAGAAGATGAGATTGTTAGACAGCATCATTGATGCAGTGGGCATGGATCTGGGTGGACTACGGAGGATGGCAGATGACAGAGGAGTTTGGTGTACTGTGGTCCATGAGATTGTGCAGTATCTGACTTGACTGTGGGACTGAACAACAACAAAATGTACCAAGCAGATGGTGTGGTTGCTCTCATTCTGCTAATGTTCACATTCTATGTGGGCTTACCTACAACATGTGTGATACTTGCTCACTTCCAGCACCATGTCCCCCCCTCCAGACCTGTATTGCTACTGGATTTTTGATGTTGCAAACACTGACAAGCACTACATACATTCCATTACTTTTGCACCAAGCCCTTGAGACCCAGCACCAGCTGGGAATGTATGGAGATGGGCATCCAGGTTTTAAAGCCCCCTTTTATTCAAATACTGAACTTGTTCTTCCTTAAGTACCTTCTCATATTGAGATCCATCTACCCTGTTGGAGTCCTGGAGAAACACCAAAGGTCCTTGAGACTTCAGCAGGTGAAAAAGCCTGCACAGCTACCTATATCTTTACATAAAGTTTGCACATGGAATCAAGTATTCCCCTTTTTTGGCAGGAAAGAACACATTGGATGCAAGTCTGCTACTCATTCGATGTACAATGATCTCATTGTGTATACTTTTGGTTTAATTAATTAAGAAACAAATCCTTGGCCCTCCAAATATTTTGACTTACAATTCCCACCATTCCTTACTATTGACCATGCTAGGTGGGGTGATGCCAGATGCTGATATGGAGAAAACATCAAGTAGTTTTTCCACCCTAGAGACTAAGACACAGTAATTGAAATCCAGTAGTAAGTTGCAGCTAGAGTAGACCCATTGAACCAGTAGGGCTTTACCAAGTTACTTTATCTGCAAGTTCCATTGATTCAATGAACCTACTCTAGTTTTAATCTACTGATGGATTTCAGCCAGTATATACAAGTGGAATACAATAATTATACTGACTCTAGTATTAATAATTTTGCATATATGTTTTATTGACTGGAAAAGGACCTCTAGCTATCATTTTCCCACTTCAGACCTCCCACATCAAACTGTGCAACACAACAGAGATGATCTACAGCAATCTATGTTGAGTGAGTGGGAGCATCAGAATAGATTACTGCACAACAACGATTTTGCTACTGGGAATAACACATGTGATTTTCATGATATTGAGTGTGCTGATTCCAAATCTGAACTCAGAATTTGCCTATCACGTACAGATTTTAAGTTATAGGCATGCTATTGCTGTTCAAATGGTTGGTAATTGGGTAATGTATTTTTACATGGGAACATTATAAAAGTTGCAGCTATCACTATGCCTGCTGCCGCCTCAGCTGAATCACGTCCTCTGGTGGCATGCATATTCCAGCAGCAGCCGGGCAGATCAGTGAGCTGATGTCAGAAATAGGTATATATGGTAAAATTGACCAAGGGCTTGTCTCTAGTGTGCAACCATCTTATTGGATAATACAGCTAGGCCATAGTGAGTCAGGTTTGAGCTAAAGATGAGTAGGGACAGCTGTGTTAATAAACCAGACAATCACATCTATATGCATAATTGACTTAAGATCCTGTAGTCCTAGGCAGACTCGGACTTCGGATTTGGATTCAGCGCACTTGATTTAGTATAGGACACATGGATTAAACCAAGTAGCAGATAATTTTTTTTTGTGATGCTGTGTAATTTACTTAAAAAACTTATGACCCAGTGGAACACCAGCAGTGCCAGTCCTGTTTCTCATTAGTTGTTGTGCTGATAACTACTCTGGAAAGGCAAGGAATATTATAAACAAAGCACTGTCACTATGGTGACATGGCCGTTCAACTTTTAACTCCTCAGAACTGAGGTAATTAGTTTTTCTTGTTTTGTATTTTTTTTTTTTTGCATTTTCATACCAGCAAATGTAACACTGCCTCCCCCTCCTCAACCCCCCAACTGGACATGTTCTGGCAGTTAAGTTCCAGCTGGCCTCAGATGTCTTGAGAGCATCTTGTCATTAAAACACCAGGAAATGCTCCAACACCACGACACACGCTTCTTTTAAGTACTTGGGAAGAAGGATGAGACCAGCGTTTCATCTTTATTGCTCTTTATAGTTGTTCAAAACAAACTTCCATGCAGCTTCAAAAGAAAAGGACCTCTCTTAGTGACTACTGAGGTTCAGCATTTTAGGCGTGTCAAGTTTCTTGTGAGGTTGCCACCTGGTTTGTTTGAAATCAACTCCCATAGTTATATATGACCCCCCTTTTTTTAGGAAAAAAAGAAGTAAATATCACACTCAGTGCTGGCCCATGGGTAATTTTTATACTTGTATAAATAAATTAAACAATTTTGTTTTGATCTGTAGCCCAGTCTGTCTCAAACACTCGTGATGAATAACAGGATAGTTTTAGAACACAGTACAGTATTTGGAAAAGAAGGTATTCAACCCAGCAAATACTAAAAGTCCACCCACATATTGGTTTTACACCAGCAACAATCTGGATGAAAGATGAATCACCAACTTAGTTTCAATCAGTTTGAGGACTGACAAATAACCTGCATGAAGAAACAGTGTACTGTATTGGCTAAATGTAAGGCTGAGACCTGGGAGATTAATGTTCTAATCATTACTAAACCGTGAAATCATGGACCAATCATTCTGTTCCAACTCACACAGGGCTGATGTGAGGATAAAGAGTAGAAAAGGAGTGACATGTTCAAGAAGCTCAT
The DNA here is from genome assembly GCA_030440675.1 of Furcifer pardalis. Taxonomy (NCBI): domain Eukaryota; kingdom Metazoa; phylum Chordata; class Lepidosauria; order Squamata; family Chamaeleonidae; genus Furcifer; species Furcifer pardalis. The sequence goes on from CP126890.1 coordinate 278,400,742, forward strand.
CGGATAACGATTCTGGATAATGATTCTTAGCGTTATCCAAGGCAATGGTCTGCGGGTGTGGGGTGGTTTGGGTAGAACTACCCAATCCATCCCCACCCACAGTGGTCTCTGCGACTGCAGTAGGGTTGGGGAAAAGCACGCGCCTTTCCCCCAACCCTACTGCAGTCGCAGAGACTGCTTGTGTCTCTTTCCCTCTCTGTATTTAAACTACAGGGAGGGGGAAAGAGAGAGACGTGATTGGATCTCTAGAGAACCAATCACGTCTCTCTCTTTCCCCCTCCCTGTAGTTTAAATACAGGGAGGGAAAGAGACAGAAGCAGTCTCTGCAACTGCAGTAGGGTCGGGGGAAAGGGACGCCTTTCCCCAACCCTACTGCAGTCTCAGAGACCACTGCGGGTGGGGGGTGGCTTTAAAGGCAGGGAGGAAAAGAGACCCGATTGGGTCTCTTTCTTTCCCTGCCTGCCTTTAAAGTGGTTTGTCCCTGAAGTCAGGGCTTTGTTTTTTTTTTAGCGTTGTTCGACGCATGCATCGGACAACGCTAAAAATCGGATAACGTCATGACTTGTGGAACCAAGTCATAACGTTATCCGGGGTGTTACTGTATATTATATAATATGTAATACATAACATTTAAGGGCCATAATCCTATTACTTAGAGCCCACCCCTGCAAGCATAACTCTGTGTAAATCTCAGCAGCAAAGTTTGATTTGATTTGATGTAATGTGATGTGTTTTGATTTATTGGATTTGTATGCCGCACAACTCGGCTACATGACTCAGGGCAGCTAACAACAATCATAATAAATCTAATAATACAACAATAGAATACAATACAGTAAAAAAAAACACCAGTGTACATCACAAATCGTCACAAAACATTGTGAAGAAAAAAGCATCCATTTTAAAAGTCCATAGTATTCATTTAGCAAGTCCACAACAACACAGCGTGGCCATAGCATTCTTTTATCCCCTGGCCATAGGTGGGGCCCGGAGGACAATGAAGGTGGCCACAGCAGCTCCTCATCCCCCGACTGTACAACTCCCACAGGTGCAACCTCAATTCACTTGTGCATAGTTGAACAACAGGATTTTGGCCAATTGATCTACTCTAGTTAAGACTAGCCAAGGCTTTGCTTAGGAGGGGACCCGTTTTTCAAGAATATATATGACATGGGGAAACTTAGTTCCAGCGCTGGCAAGAGACAGAAACACAATTACTGGGAGGACTTTGAATTATTTTGCTTAATTATTATTTTGTTGTTTTGGACAAAAAGACTATGTGTCAATAACAAGGAGCAAAAATTGTTCTTAATAATCTGTTTTCAAATGCATTAAACTAATGTGGTCATTTGGATTTTGTGTTTTTAAACTGGCTGACTTTAATTATTTCCTTGCAAATTGCTCTGAGAACCCTGCTGGGAAACTTTATACTAATTTGAGAAACAAAAACAAACTTTGGCCCTTGGTGATCTGCAGAGGATGTGAAATTTTTGTGTCACTGGCCCAAATATTAATACAGTACTAGATTTGCCTTTTCCTGTTCTCCAGAGCAGAATCTTTTGCATGCAGCTTTGACCAATACTGTGGCTTCTTGTATGTATGGACACAGTTTTTGGACAAATGTATAAAAGCTGATCAAACTAAGAGTATGCATGCAATTCAGAAAAACTATAGGATTGGTGGTTGAACAGCCTTTCAATGGATCATTCAAATCTCATTTGGTATTTGTAGTGTTAAAGTGGACAATCATTTGAATTGAGGAAAGGGGATGTTAAAAGAAATACAGTTATACATGATCATGGAAACATCTGCAGACCAGTGATGGGATGTAACAGGTTCGCACCAGTCCGCCAGAACCGGTAGTAACTATTCCCAGTGTCCCAGAGAACCGGTAGCAGCTTTTGGGGGGAACCACCTTTGGGACTTACCTTTTCACTGGTTCCCACACTGTGCATGCACACCAAGCACTTGGTGTGCATGCACGCCTACAGTGCTTGGTGCGTATGCACGGCCTCCTTGCTGTCCTCCCAAGCGGGGAGGAGGAAGAGAAGCTGCTAACCTGAAGCTCCCTATAGCCTGCTCCCCAGGGTAAGTGACTCACCTTTGGATGTGGTGTGTCTGTGTGTATTTCAATGTGTATTTAATATCTTTACCTATATTGACATACTACCATAGTTCCTAAAAAGGCTTGGTGCCCGGCAAGCCTGGCGGCCTGGTTTGGGGTTTTTAAGTAAAGTCTTGGAGTTACCTCATCAATAAGCTACATCTGTGCTGTTCCAATTGAAGAACCCTTAAGGAGGTACAGCTGTTATACATTTACATTAAGGCATATTATGCTAGAGAACTGGTTAGGCAAAGACTTAGTACCTAACTTCTTTAACTGTTGAAAAGTTGAAAAGTGCCAAAATGAAGTCATCTTGTGGTGAGTTCATTCTGTAGTTCCTTCCATCTGACCTAGTGTAAGAAAGATTAGCTAGAATAAGCTTTAAGCTCTGGTTTAAAAGCTCTGGTTGATTTGTGTTTGGGGTTGGGGGGGGGTGTTTGGGTGTGGGGGTGTATTTTAATGTATTTTAATTTTATTTATTTTATTTATTTACAGGTTTGTGTTGTGGGTGGGTGGGTGGGTTGAGGTGTATGTGTGTGTGTGTATTTTTATTTTTTTATTATTATTTTCTTTGGCCCCGCCCACAACATCATAATATCATGATGTCGGCTCCGCCCATGATGTCATGACATCATGACATTAGCTCCGCCCACGCTGTGATGACATCATGGTGGGGTAGTAAAATTTATGACATCCCACCACTGCTGCAGACACAGAATTTACTGGCTCTTTGGCTGTAAATGGAGATGAGCCTCCTAGAGTCAGACACAACTGGCTTTCAAGCAGGGGAGACCTTTACTTTTAGGGGAAAGGAAAAGACTTGCATCACAGTTTGAATAGTTTCTTCTGCACTGTGGGGCATTATTTTCTTTCCCCCATCATGGAGCTTCCTTTGAATGTTAGTGAAAATCATTAAAATACTGTAGTGCAATTTATGGAAAGATGTTCTTTGGATGGGCTTTGAAGTCACACAAATATGGATGGTGCATTGTCTTCCTTATGGTCATAACTGTTTCCAGTTCCTGTTTGTGGGATTTTCAAAAAGTGATCCAGGAATGTACAGATAATGTCATGGAATCAGAGAATGAATGGTTGGAATGTTTCCTGAAAGATACATTGTGGTTGGCCCTGATCTGTAAGCCTTTATTTGGGTTTATAGTGGTTCAGGGAGCATCTACAACCCCTAGTCCACTAACTTTGATTTCTCTGTGGATTTTTGATTTTGGGTTGATTTGTCTTGTTTTCAAAATTCAACTAGTCCATTAGGAGTGACCTGATGTTCCTCATTCCCCTGCCCCCAATTTTGTAGAAATCAATGTGCCTATACTGTTAGCACATGTACACACAGAGGGACATAGAAAGAGTCTCCTTGTAGAGTGGAAAGCATTGCAAGTACACTTGGGCATTCCCTAGGCAAAGGTCAATCCTTCCAATCCAGAAACATTGCACCGTAAACTTGCCAATAAACAAAATAAAAACACACACACACTGTGTATGCTTGTTGAGAAAATATTTCAAAAATTGAAAGTGGTTTTAATATGATCAGTTATTTTTATATTGTGTTCATTCTCATTGATAAAGCAAAGAAATGAGTATGGTCATCAGTGCAGAAAGACTTCCTGTGCATTACTTTTGGGCAATGTTTTATCAGTACACACTAGTATCACAGAAACATACAGTTACAGAATTGGGGATGGAATATATATGTGATCTGAGAGGATTGAAAATCAATGCCAATAGAGCATACTCCTATTTTAAATTTAGCTGTAGAGATTGTCCTAGTTTAGCCAAGAAAGTACAAAGAGGATTTGGGCAGAACAATCTTTTAAATAGAGGTAAAGGTTGCCCTTGCTCGAAAGCCACTCATATCCGAATGAAGGGCTCAGTGCTCAGCTCCGTTTATACCCAAAGAGCATTTTTTTCTGTTTTGAAATCTATAATGAAAACAAAACAAACAAAAAGCAAATTGAAAACAACAAGATACTACACCAAAAGTACTGTGCACAGTACACAGAAAGAGCCTCCTCGAAGATTGTGGTATTTTTGTACCACAATCAGGCATAACCTGGAAATGGCAACCTTGTGTTGCTGGTTAAGCCTTCTCACACTAGGTCAGGCGAAAGGAACTGAAGAAGGTAAAGGTAAAGGTTACCCTTGCTTGAAAGCCAGTTGTATCCAACTCTAGGGGGTCAGTACTCATCTCTATAGCCAAAGAGCCAGCGCTGTCTGCATCTGCAGATGTTTCCATGGACATGTGGCAGGCATGCCTAGACACCAGAGTGCATGGAGTGCTGTTTACCTTCCCACTGAAGTGTTACCTATTTATCTACAGTACTTGCAATTTCTTGCTTTTAAACTGCTAGGTTGGCAGGACCTGGGACAGAGACGAGAGCTCATTCTGTCATGCAGTACTTGGGTATTGAACTGCTGACCTGCCGCCCTCCAGCCAGTGTCTTGACCACTTGGGCCACTGCAGTCCAGGAACTGCAGAATGAACTCACCAAAGGTGCCTTCGTTTTGGCAGTTTAACACTGGGCCTATGCAACAAAGAAGAAGAACTGTGCCGTTTTAAGACTAACCAATTTATTTCTGAAGTGGTAGCTATGTTGGTTTGTACAAACATATCAGAGAGTAAACAAAACAAAAAGACAAAAAAAGGTGGAGTTAGTCTTTAAGGTACCACAACTTTTTTGTCTTTTTTTTTACTCTCTAATCCAATTTATTTCTCTGAGCTTTCAAGGATTACAACCCACTTCATAAAACACACGAAAACCAATATTTAGGCCATAGGTGTACATGCTTCTAAGGGAAGGGATGCAGTAAAAAAAAGAGAAGCAGAGGGAAAGCAGAGAATTTATTATTCTTGGGCTTTGCAAAGTGCTTCAGTTTCCCCTTTGGCAAGGATGTGACACAAGCCTATGTTTCACAATGAACCATTGTGAATTACATTTTTATACCATGTTTGAACTGACAAAGTGTAGTGTGATGAACTATTTAAGTGTGTACCACACCTGTTTTCCAGCATAGGATTTTCTATCATACACTGTCCCAGTGGGTGGGTGTGTACAGCCTTGGACCACAATGATGTGTTTTGCACATGTTCCTAATGGAAGGTCAACATCTGTATGAGAATACACCCTCTTCCCAAGCAGGCCTTCACTCATATTTCCAGTCTGTCCATATGTTTCCCTCCTCTCTACCATAAGAATCTTACCTTTATCACATTGCAGATACAGTAATCCTATTTCCTGCTTAATCTGAGTGCATCCCTCTATCTCCAGTACCCAGTCTACTATTTAACTTTGGCCAGCACAATACAGTGGTACCTTGCTTAAAGAGCATAATGCGTTCCACAGGATTGCTCTTTAAGCAAGTTTGCTCTTTAAGCGAAACACCATTGTAAGTGACCAATTGTGACTTCTGGTGGGAGGGGGGGATTGCGAACCCTGATTTAGTTGTTAAGCAAGTTTTTGGTTGGTTTTAAGGGAGGCGACCATTCAGAGAAAATTCTGTTCTTTAAGCGAGTTAGTCTCTAAGTGAGGTGTCTTTATGTGAGGTTTTACTGTATATATTTTATTTTATGGAACAATGTACACATTCTGCTGTTAAGTTATTGCGTGGTTAGATATCCAATGATAGCAATCACAGCTATATGTTGCCTATAACATTTAGTGCACTCTGGGTGGTTTACAAAGTAATTAGCCTTTTGCCCCAACATGCTGGGTACTCATTTTTCCAACATCACAAGGATGGAAGGATCAAATTTAGAATGTCAGCAGTTTTGTCTGCAATACAGCATTTTAACTACTGGGCCACAAGGACTCTTCCTTAAAGCCAATAAAAATCAATATTTTCCAGTCCTGGCATTTTACAACTTACATTATATGTTATAAAAAGTAAGATTGTGGTTTGGCCAATGATCCTATTTCAAAAGAATGGCTATTAATTCATTCTCTGAACTGTGTAAACCTGAGCTACTCTATTTCTTTCTGGGTTTTTTTCCTCGTGTGACATTATTCTTTTCTGATTTTCCCCCTTGTGACATGTTATAATCAAGATGATGGGACTGAACAGGGGGTGAAGAGGAAGGAGAAGAAGGGAATGTGGACAGTGCCCTAGATCGGGGGACTGGAACGTATCTTCAAATGCTTTCTAGCTCTGACTGTTATTTTCTCTCTTCTTTTCTTTCAAGTTGAAATTCCACTCATTGGTAAGTAGTTGCAAGTGAAATAAAAGAAAACAAAAAATATTGAAAAATATTTTTAAATGATGTATAGTTCTAAAACAATGAAACATGCACAGCACAGTTGTACAAATGTAAAGCAAATAAGATGTGGAGTGCTCTTCTGAATAGTCTAATAAAATGGACATTTCCCCCTCTTTCTCACTTGTATTAGAATGCCCAACAAACTATTTAGAACTGAGTGCCACTGAGGCCAATGGATCTTATCCATGGATAAGCATGGCATGGTTGAAAGCAGACATAACTACAGTAAAAAGATAAAGGTAAAGGTTGCCCTTACTTGAAAGCCAGTTAGATCCAACTCTGGGGTTTGGTATTCATTTCTGCTTATAGCCAAAAAACCCCAGTGCTGTCTGTGTCTGCAGACATTTCAGTGGTCATGTGGCAGGCATGACTAGACATGGAAGCGGACAGAACTCCATTTAACCTTCCAACTGAAGTGGTAGCTATATACAGTATCTACTTGCAATTTCTTGCTTTTGAATTGCTAGGCTGGCAGAAGCTGGAACAGAGACGGGAGCTCACTCCATCAGGAAGCCCTCGGGCCTCCAACTATTGCTTCCCTCGTGTCACCATTATACTCCTGTGGATGTGGCCAGTTTTTCTAGTTGCTGCAACTGTTTTTCCTTTTTTCTTTCATGTGTGATATTTCAGTACTAACAAAGAGCCTGGACGTTTGAAGTCTGTACCTTATGCAAAAAAAGGAGACAGACAGCAGAAGGAGAGGATTAGTGCAGAGAGAATACTGATGTCATAATGTTCTCTAACTCTCAGATCTTTTCCCATTATTGTGTTCCTTGAGGATACTGTCATTTGCAGGTCAGATTCTTAGATGAAAGGCTACAAAAAGAGAGAGAGAGAGAGGCTACAGTCTATTACCTTCTATGAAAACTTTCCGTTCTGTCTTTGCTCTCTGACAGTATCTCTCTTGCCTGTACAGTGGAACCTCGGTTAATGTAATTAATGCGTTCCCTGGGACGTTTCTTACAGCAAAAATTACTTTAACCGAATTTCCCATAGGAATGCATTGATTGCAGTTTCCCATAGGAATGCATTGAAAACCAAAATACTTTAACAAAACACAGTTTTCCATAGGAATGCATTAAAACCAATTAATCCATTCCAGGGAAAATACTTTTTCCCCAAAAATACTTTGGAAAAAGCATACAGATGCAAAAATATTTCAGCTTGTTTAGGGAATCAGTTAAAAGAAATGGATGGTCCTCTAATAACTTAGGACAGGCCCAGGTACCCGTGGAAAACTAGAGCCTCCTGAGTTTGTACATGCTAAGATACCCATGCCCCTCATCTATGAGCCTGAGAAGCTGTGGTGGCTGAGTGGTTAAGAAGCTCACCTTGTTAGCTGGAAGGCTGGCAAGTCGGCAGTTCGAAACCAAGATACTGTACTGCAGGATGGATTGAGTGCCCATCTCTGTCCCAGCTCTTGTGGACATGAAAGAAGCCTCATTTGGGCATTTCCTGAGTGGAGTTTCTCCAGCAAAAATCCTTTCAACCCAGAATAATTTCTGACACAAAATTATTATTACAGTGAAACCTTGGTTAATGTAATGAATGCATTTTCTGGGGCGTTTCTTACAATGAAAATTACTTTAACTGAATTTCCCATATGAATGCATTGAATACCATCTCCCATAGGAATGTATTGAAAACCAAAATACATTATCCAAAATGCAGTTTCCCATAGTAATGCACTGAAAACCAATTAATTGTGTACGAAAAAAATTCTGTCAACTGAGCCACTATTTTTTATGGATTTCCTTTTGTTATGCGATTTTTATGTTAACTGAGCCATTTGTTAACCGAGGTTCCACTGTATCTATGAGCCAGTCATCACTCTCCTTCTTAATTTCACAACTGTTTAAACTGGTGTGCAAATGGTGAGGGGATTTGTAAGAAAGGAAGGGGTAAAAAGAAAAGATTTCAAAATGGAGGGGGAATTCGTACATCCTTCAGGCTGAGGGCTGCACCCTCTGATAGGTTTTTCCAACCCTCACTAATCAAAAGACGGGGGCAGGAGGCAGATCAGTAAAAAAAAAAAAGAATTCCTGTTCACTGAACCCTTCAGGACTAGTGATTCTCCTTTTGAACACAGTCTGCACATTTTAAGAGTTCTAAAGTTTGTGAAGGTGGTATAATGTAATATATCTGTCTGTGGGTTTGCAATATAATGTGGTACTGAGATGTACATTTTGTAGTTTCACAGTGGTGTCTAGGAAATTTACTTGTGTCGACTGGTCCAAGCTGAGTTTAATATTTGGATGAAAATTATTGAAATCCAAGCGGAAATTCTCTAGGATTTCTTTTCCCTATATCACAAACCCGCAGACAGATACACCTACCTACATGCCTCCAGCTTCCATCCAGAACACGCAATAAAATCCATTGTCTTCAGCCAAGCCCTCAGGTACAACTGCATCTGCTCAGACCCACAAGACAGGGATGCCAAGCTCAAGAACCTACAAAATGCATATCTCAAACTACAATACCCATCCAATTTGGTTAAAGAACAAATCATCTGGGCTAGATGAATACCCAGAAGTGACCTACTGCAAGACAGGCCCAGAAGAGAAAGCAACCAAACACTACTGGTTGTTACTTGTAGCCCTCAACTTAAACCCCTCACACGCATAATGAAAGATCTCCACCCCATCTTGGACAAGAATACTTCACTCTCCAAAGCCCTTGGTAACAGACCTCTATTTGCTTATAGAACCCTCCAATCTCAAACAACTATTGACACACAACCGACTACACAAAAGTGAAACAGAGATGGGAACTAAACCCTGCTGCAAACCCAGATGTCAGCTTTGCTCCCACATTCACTCTGGAAACAGTATTACTGGACCCAACAGCACCACACACCAAATTAAGGGCATTATACTTGTTCTTCTGCCAAGGTTATTTATATCATCTCTTGGGGGGGGGGGATGCCCTTCTGCACTCTATAAAGGACAAACAGAACAATTTTTGCACAACAGAGTTAATGGACATAAATCAGACATCCAGAATGGCAACACAGATAAATCTATTTCAAACCATTTTAATCTACTAGGACACTCTATCTGAGACTTGAAAGTAGTGATTCTGGAACAGAGAAATTACAATCCTATGATCCAGAGAGACAGAGCAGAGATAAAATACATCCATCTGCTGGACACACATTGCAAAGGTTTGAATATTGGCCAAGGGTTTCTGGGACATTTTCAAATTTGATATACATATTGTTATATGCTGCTATATATGTTGTATATTATATTATATTTTGTTATAGTATAACACCTTTACAAACGTTTCTGTAAAATTCTCTTTCACAATATAGGCTGTCTCACAGAACAAAAGATGTGCTCACACAGTAACACAAAGGTTAAACTCATTAGAAAATGTTCAATGCCAAGTGTTTGTTTTGTAACTTCCCAATATTTGCAATTGAAATAGTATCTTCCCACTCTCCCCACATTTGCAATTAAAAAATAGGGGGATAACAACCAAAGATCTCTGGATAACAACCAGAGATCATCTACCATTACCAATTTTATGAAGCCTCATTGATTTGTATGCTTATCTGTTATGCTAACCAATCACACTGTACCTGATGTATATACTATAAATTGATGCCATTAAGCCTCACTCCCATGTCTGATGAAGTGAACTTGATCCATGAAAGCTCACATTGAAATATAACAGTTAGTATTTAAAGTGCTACAGTGTTTTTGTTTTGTTTATTCTCTGATATTTCATTAAAATGAGACATTTGTTATGTAGTAGAGATCTAACTCTCTCTCTACGAAGATCTGAATAGTGAATTGTTACATATTCCCAGTGTTGCTTGGACATTGACTAAAGCATCTGAAAAGAGAATTGAAGCTTTTGAAATGTGCATCTACAGACAGTTGCTAAGGTTGACCATGTGACTAATATAGAAGCATTGTGCCAAATGGATAAAGGACAAGAACTGTTTGAGACTATTAAACAAAGAAAGCTCAAATACCTTGGGCATGAGTATACAATGGCATGAAGTATAGAATACTCCAGCTTGTTAGGCAACAGAAGAGCCTTGGGAACAGAGGCCCTGGACATAGATGGACCTTGTGGCTAAAGAACCTGAGAAACTAGTGAGGACTATCCTTGGAAGAACTGTTCTGAGAAGTTAAGAATAGGATAGCTAATATTTGGAATAGATACAGCACAGGAGGAGGAGGGGATGCAGCCACTTCCACTTTTGATGGGGGGATGATGTGATGAGGATAGGAAATGTGTAGTTGCTCACACTTTTGTCACCATGACAAAAAATGGGAAGCTAAGGTAAATGGTAGGACTACAGTGGATATGACTGGCTTTCAAGCAAGGGTGACCTTTACCTTTACTTACTAAAGTAAACAGTACAGCAAAGTTCCACATACATATGAAGTTTGTAATGTTGTAAATGCCAGTCCTTATTCCTCTCTGTGTCCCTCTTCTTTAGCAATAACCATTGCTCTTTTACAAAAGTCCCTAAAAGGTGTTTTGCTTTGTGGAGGGGACTTTGTTTCAGAAACAACTATAGAATACAACAAAGAGGCAAAGCAATAAGGAAGCCCAGCTGAAATCTGCTTTACAGTAACACCAGCGATACTCTGTCATAAAATGGTTGGACTTCCAATTAAAAGCTATATTAGTGATAAAATAAAAGATCTTTATGCTTACATAAGCACAAAGTAGATAATAACAATAAAGTGTCAGAAATTATTCTGGGTTGAAAGGATTTTTGCTGGAGAAACACTGCTCAAGGGACACCCGAATGAGGCTCCTTTCATGTTCCCAAGAACTTTTCCCACTGAAGTGGTCCCTATTTATCTACTTGCAATTTCTTGCTTTTGAACTGCTAGGTTGGCAGGAGCCAGGACAGAGATGGACGCTTAATCCGTCATGCGGTACCCAGGTCTCGAACTGCCAACATGCTGGCCTTCCAGCTAACAAGGTGAGCATCTTAACCACTGAGCCACCACAGCTCCAAGAAAGCAGGTAAAAACCATCAAAGCTGCAGAGTAGGGGGGGAAGGCCCCCACAAGGCAAAGCAAGCTTCAAGAAGTACTTTTTCAAAGACTTCAATGATGCATGCTCAAGGCAAGGAAACTCTGTTGGCTGTGCTATGAAAATCAGGAATTCAAGTAGCCAGAACCAGGTGCTCTACAAAGAAGGGTTATTGTGGTCTCTGGCCAAGCCTCAAATTCCATGAGAACAAAGATTTCAGCAAAGGAAAGCTAATCTGTGACAGCAGAAGCAGTGGATTCAGTTGGAACATGAGAAAGGGAAACCACCATAAAGCCATACTGAAGCCCCTATAGTTACAATATTTTAAACAAGGCAAGCTAAAGAAAGAGGCTTGTTCTTTTTCAGTACTTTTTTCTGATTCAGCACAGAAAGAATTGATTTTGACTGGAAGTAATCTCAGGAAGCTAGACTCCTGCTCCAAAGGCAATGAAAAGTGATTTCCTTGCAACACCGTGTCTAAGGGTGTGGAATCACTCTCTACTTCATAATACTCAATGGATAACAGTTCTTTGCCTGGAAGTATTCATGCTTAATTTCTGACTAATAAGTCTTAACTGAGAGACCCCGAATTTAAGTGCTGGAATCAACTTGAGGCCACATCTCTGATATTATTATTAAACAGGTTGTGTCCTATTTTATGCTCATGAACAGATTTGCAACTGCTTATAAGCCCTGTCCTTCTACATTGGGGTGCCCAAACTTTTTGCGGCTGGGGCCTGACTCCACCTCCTGGAACAGCTGAGCGGGCCTGACCACGACCCTTTGTAATGCATGTGGATCAGGAACCACTTCCAGGAGTGGTTCCCGACACATTTCTACATGCGCAAATGTGTCCATGCCATTCCTGGAAGTGGTTTCACCACTCCCAAAAGTGGTTCTGGACATCCCTGTGCATGTGCAAATGCACCCCTGCAACTACCGGAAGTGGTTTTGCCACTCCTGGAAGTGGTTCCAGATGTCTCTGTGCATGCACAAATGCATCCCCACCACTCCCAAACACAAATAAACCCTCCCACCCACCCACCCCAAACCCTCCCACCCACCCCAAACACAAACCTCTCACTTACTGAAACAGCAGAGGAGGTGGCGCGGCGGCGCGGTGGCAAACCGCTGCTGTGGCAAACCGCTGCTGTGGCAAACCGCTGCTGCGGCAAACCACTGCAATGGCACGGCGTCCTGGCAAGGCCAGATGCGGAAAGGCTGCCACCACCACCACTTCTTCAGGCGCTCCCTGTCCCCTTCCTTTCCCGCCAGCTAAAATTGCTGCCGGGAACTGCGCATGTGTCAAACTTTCATTTTTTAGGCTTCCGAACTGGACGCCTAAAAAAACCCAAAAAAAACCCAAACAATCCCAGGTGGTTGCTACCGGTTCGGCGAACCACCCGGGAATGTTGCTACCGGTTTAGGCGAACCGGTGCAAACTGGGAACATTCCATCACTGGCTGAGCAGTGGTTTGGGGAATTGACTTAGGCTTCTGGGAATTGAAGTCCAAGGGCCAAAGATTGGGAAACACTGTGACCCTGTCTTCATTGTTCTACCCCCTTCCCAAAGAATTAGCATCTCGCAGCTATTAATTTGGCTCAGTACTCACTGAACAGATTTCCACTACCCCATCCTCTGGTCTCCCACTTTCTCATGTTCTCCATATTCCTAGTCAATTGGAAAATAACTTCACTCCTCATATATAGGATATATTCTGCATTTGCTGACCCTAGCTATGGGACCTCCAAGGTAGCTAAAAATAATTAAACCTATAAAAATATGTTACGGAAAAACAAACAAACTGTAACTTTATATAAAAGCAGCCTTGTACGGAACCAGTTGAGGGAAATGTAGGAACTAAATGACAAGTCTAATGTCCTAATGAATTGGGGTGAATACGACACAAGATTATTACCATCTAATTCATCCCTCATACCCATCTTAAGTCATCCTCCATTGTGAAACCACAATAAATGATTGCAGTTTAGAGACTGGATGGAAAACAGCTTTTTCTGCCCTGTGACCTGTTTTCAGATAACACACCAAAAGCTAGGCTGCACATTTTGGCACAACGTAGTGGTATAAAAGCTTCATGGTTCACCATCAAGTAACTCTCTTCATTCACTTACCTCAGATTAGATTAGTTGTTGGTAAAGCTCCAACACCAATGGAAAATATAGTATTATTGGCTAATAAAGACCATATGGCCCTGAATGCTAAGATTTCTTCTATATTCATTATATTATAATGTTAAGAGGCTCAAAAAAGTTTTGGGGAAATACTTTGGATTTACTGTTAGAGATAAAGATTTGAAAAGGCTGTTGAGTAAATAAAACCTTTTAAATCAATCTCAACATTGGTAAGAGAGCATTACCTCAAAGTAGTACACTGATGGAATTGCACTCCACTCAAACTGAATTACATAAACAAAAATCCATATCCATACTCTTTGAGAGGCTGCAAAGTAATTTATATTTCTGTGGTACTGGCCTAGAATACTTAATTTTGGGGTAAAGGTGTTTGATCTAATAGGAATAATGGCAATACAAAGGTTTGTCATGACTCCAGCATTGGGATTAATGAATTTAATTTTAGACTCTGATGCATTATTACATCACAAAGAGTGTATCACTTTCCTGTGCATAGCAGTGAGACAAATGACTGCCCAATCTTGAAAAGTGGCTATAGAAATTTCAATAAATGCTTGGGAATCTAGAGTATGGAAATTACCATTGATGCAAAACCTCATTGCACATTTACAATTAATGTACCAGAATTTCGACACAGACTCATTTTGAAAAATATTTTATTCAGTATTGTTGTTCAGTCGCACAGTCGATTCTGACCCCCTGTGACCCCATGGGCCATTGCACGTCAGGCACCTTTATCCTCCACCATCCTCCTCAACCTGTCCAACTCATGCCTGCCACATGACCACAGAAATGTCTGCAGAAGCAGACAGCGCTGGCTCTTCAGCTTTGAAACAGAGATGAGTGTTGAACCCTAGAGTTGGATACAACTGGCTTTCAAGCAAGAGAAACCTTTACCTTTACTAGCATGATAACAGAAAGGGGGGAGGAACCACTTCTAAGTTATTTATACCTGTTGTGTGTTCAGTCCTGACAGGAATCAGGGTTGACTCAGACTTCCACCCTTCTGTGGTCGGTAAAATTAGTACCCAGCATTTTGTGGACAAAAATGCTAATTACCTTGTGAACTGCAACATTTGCTCAAGTTTTGAACACAGGCATAATGTACTTCTGGGATGTGACATTTGTAGCAAGAATGTAGGGAGGCAAAATATTCAAGAACCAAGTCAGCAAAGATTCGCTCAGTCCAAAACAGATTTGGTCCATCATTAAATATAATCTTTAAGAACAGATAAGCATCCCCAGTATGACCAGAACCATTGCTGCTGTGGTTTTTGTAAACTCTTCAATCTGTAGCAGATTACTTCTCACAATAATGACAGGGCTGACATGATCCATGTTATCTGGCCAGCCCTGGGAGAGGCTTATGATTAGAGGTTGCATGACAGGATAAACAGTGCTGTGAGGCATTTGTTTGATAGCTTTTGAACTTCCCACTTTTGTAAAGCAGAGACACTTTACAGTTAAGGCAGGGGACAGAATGCAAGGGGTTGCCATCAGGCTGTTTTAACCATACTTGGCCTGATGGATATCCCAGAAGGTGACGGGTCCGTAATTGAAGGGCTGGCCAGAATAAAGACATTGGCAGTCTTTAATTTTGTATCTGAACAATATTTAAGCAGCTTCAGCCATTAATTGGAGGAAGTCCAGTGAGGCACAAGCAAGATTTACCTAGGAAGGTGTTTTAAAAGCATCCCCATTGACACTGAGAATGGACTAAAATTGAAGTTTGCAGCCAGATGTTTCAGAACTTACTAAATTTCCCCTACAATGCACAGTTCTGATTTATTGGGCAAATTGAAATGTCCATGGTCATTTTATGAAACATGCAGTGCAGCAGTCCCACACAAGGGTGAAGAAATCGTCTCCAATCCTTTTTCAAGTTAGCGTATTGCTTTCCAACATGCTGGTCTATTAATACCATCAACTGGCTGGATATCCAGGTTGCATAGCCAGAGGTTGGGAAGTTAACTCTCCACTGCACCTCCTGGAAGAAAAGTCAACCTATATGGTATTTGACAAGCTACATGCCCCCTCCCCCCCCCCAAAAAAAAAAAAGTAGGATGGGTACTCCATATCTAGAAAATGTTGACTTGATGGTACATAAGAATTGTTATTATTATACTGTCATCCCCATGGGAATAACAAGACCCAGATCCGGAGGACACAAGGTTGGATTTTAGGTTGCTTTACAAAAGTATTGATGTCACACAGAAAGGTTCCTTGCCATTTTCATTGAAACCTCAGAGCAAACCGTTTAAAAAGATGGCAGCTAATTTCACCAAGCAACACAAATACTCCAGCATCAGCAACACCTTTATTTTATCAGCTCCACCACAAAAGAATTGATCTTCAACACAAATTGTAGTGACATTCCATGAAGTAGCATTTTACTTAGGGTCCCCCAATGGATTTGTGATCTCTAGAAAGCTCATTTATAACAAATTTATTAACAACCCTGCTGGAGTACACAAAAAAAGTCTCCTTGAAGATTGTGGTATTTTTGAACCATAATTGGGCGTACCCTGGTAAAAGCAACTTTGTGTTGCCAGTTAATCTTTCTCACACTAGGTCAGGTGAAAGAACCTGAAGAATGAACTCACCAAAAGGTGCCTTCATTTTGGCAGTTTCACATCTGGCCTAGACACAGAAGAAGAACAGCCCTGCTCAAATCTTGCAAACATAAGGCCATAATTTCATTTATTGAGTTACTCCAGTTTGTTGTTCAACTTCCTCTTTTCCTGCTGCTTTTGTATTTCCCCAGCATTGTTGTCTTTTCTAGTGATTCTCATCTTCTCTTGATATACCCGAAGTACAGTAGCCTCAATGTAATCATTTTGCTTCTAGCGAAAATTCAACCTTGATTTGATCTTGCACACATTTATTTGTCTTTCTGATGGTCCATGGTGTCTGTAAAACTCCTCCAGCACCAAATCAATCTCTTTTCCCCCCTGTTGGCTTTCTTCACTGTCTGGCTTTCACATTCCTAATAGTAATTGGAACTACTGTAGTGTGGATATCCTTGGCCTTGTTCTCCAATGGCAACATCAGTAAACATTATAATCTTTTCTTATTTCTTTGTAGCTGTCCTTCCAAGTCTCATCTTCTTGGATGCAGTGAGGGCATTTGAGCATGTCAGGGAAATTGAGAGCAATACTGTCAGACAGTAGACTCTGTGAGTCTGGACTTCTATCCAGATTTCTCAAGGTGGAATAGTCAAAGTTGAGACATCAGACTGAGAGTCATCCACCCTTTCCAGGATTAAAGGCCACCTCAAGCAGAAGAGAATTGGTAGTTCCAATGATGGCAGGCATGGAGTAATTCCTATTGGACAGCAGAAGTAACTAAAGGTTTCACTGGCAGAGTAGCAGAATGACACCATCAGTGATCGTAAACCACTTCCAAATATTCTGTACCTTGAAAATCCAATGAAGAGACAACTCAACATCAGACCATTGCATTATTAAGACTCCCAACAATTTGTTTGGGTTTCTTATGTTAAGGAGTGCAATTCAAGGTGCTGGTTTTTACTTTTAAAGCCCTACATAGTAGTGGGCCAGGATACTTAAGAGACCGCCTCACCCCAAGAACATCTGCCCGTCCCACCAGAGCGGACCAGAGAGGCTCCTTTGTTGTTCCATCAGCCAGGGAGGCACATCTCTCTGGCACCAGAAGGAGGGCCTTCTCTGTGTCTGCTCCGGCCCTATGGAACCTCCTGCCTACTGAGCTACATCTCCAGACAGAGTTGCTGCCCTTTAGAAAGAATCTAAGAACATGGCTGGCAGGACAGATATGGGGTATGGAAGGTATAATGACCCCAGCACATTGGTTGATCTGAGCCCCTCTCTTTTTCTACTTTTCTACTGGTGTGTTTTTAATCTGTTTTTAATCTTTTTCAGATTTTAATTTTTAATTTTAAAAAGTTTTAAGGTTTTTAGATGGAAGCTCCCACTTCTTAATCCTGGGCCTTATCTGCCCAGGGAAGGAAAAGACTAACGTCCTCTGGCCAGAAGGAGGAATGGATTTTAGATGTTTGCGTTGTGTGTGTGTTATTGTTGTTTTGTTTTTGTGTTTTTTTTCCTGATTGTAAACCGCCCTGAGTCGCCATCGCAAGTGGGCGGTGATATAAATCTAAATAAATAAATAAATAAATAAATAAACATGCAGAAAATCATTAGCAAAGTTCCTCTGGAGTACTTCTTATCAGCAAACAAAGAGACACAAGGTTCATAAACAAAGTGTTTGGGTTTTTGTTTTTGAAGAAACAATTTCTGTTATCATAGTTTATAGTGAGAAAAAGGCAGCTGGCATAGAAA
Organism: Furcifer pardalis; assembly: GCA_030440675.1. Lineage (NCBI taxonomy): Eukaryota > Metazoa > Chordata > Lepidosauria > Squamata > Chamaeleonidae > Furcifer > Furcifer pardalis. Next base: position 278,418,590 of record CP126890.1, read on the forward strand.
CACGCTTTGGGGAGTATTTTATGCTTTTCTCCTCCCCTATACTGTAATTCTTTTTGGAACATTTGCTGTTGCAAAATTGAAATACATTTTCCATGGTCTCTAATTTGGACAGAACATGTGCCATATTTTGGGCATGTACTCTGATATAAAGTGTTTCCAGCTAGGTTTAACTGAACTTTCTTCAGAATTAAAGAGATAGATACACAAAGATCTTAAACAGAGTCAGCAAATATTTCTAGAGAAAGAATGTTAGTTTCATTGGACTACGAAAAAATTGCTTTGAGAATGAAAACTATATTTAGGATGATTATTTCACACTGAAGGCCCTACCATTTTGATTTCTAAGGAAAAAGCATTTTGTTAGAGAATTTTGACTATGCATGTTTTTGATGGCATAGATGCATCCTCAAAAGCCAACACATACATTTCAAAGACCAACTGAACTAATGGATCCATAGACGGCCTTGACAGTTACTGGCAGAAACTGAAAAACAAATAGCAAACAGGAAAAGAAAGATTAAACTAAGATTAAGAACATTGCTTCATTCAAGATTATGTAACTCCTCTGATAAATGTAACCCTTCTGCTTTTCGACAAGTGACAGAGTTTTGAGACAGCTGATCGAGAACAAATAAGATAAATGTGATTTTTCTATATTTCATAAGAGGAAAACTATCTTCCTGCTCTTGTTAGAGTAAATGTATTTTCCTAACTAAATTTATATAAAACCTCTTAAAAGAAGAGTGTGGGATTATGTCCTTTTCTTCCCCCTTCCCTTAATCCAAAGAAAATCAAAAGCGACCAAGGTGGTCCTGGAAAACCTGACTCAGTATAGTACTTCCTTCCACATGAAGTTCACCAGTTGAGGAGATAAGTAGAATTAGAAATAACATGCTTTAGTAACAAGTCTTAGTAAGCAGGCTGTACCATTATGTAAAGTCAGGTGGGTACCTCCTCTGGCAATTAATTGTAAATTAACATTTATGGGGTTCAGAAGAGGCAAGGGGACTAGAGACCACATTGCCAACATACGTTGGATCCTGGAAAAAACAAAGGAATATCAGAAACAAGTCTACTTCTGTTTCATTGATTACACTAAGGCCTTTGACTGTGTGGACCACAACAAAACGTGGCAAGTAATTAAAGAGATGGGAATACCAGAGCACCTTATATACCTCATGAGAAATCTGTACATGAATCAAGAAGCAACAGTTAGGACAGAATACGGAAGGACAGAGTGGTTTGGAATAGGAAAAGGAGTAAGACAAGCCTGCATTTTGTCACTCTGCTTATTCAACTTATACACAGAGCACATAATGCGCAATGCAGGGATGGAGGAATCACAATTTGGGATCAAAATTGGTGGGAGAAACATCAACAATTTGAGATGATACCACCCTAATGGCAGAAAGTGAGGAGGACTTTAAAAAGCTCCTGATTGGGTTGAAAGAAGAAAGTGCAAAAGCTGGCTTGAGAGTCAATATAAAGAAAACCAAGATAACGGCAACAGGCCCTATCAGTCCCTGGAAAATAGATGGGGAAGAAGTAGAAGCAATGACAGGTTTCACTTTCTTAGGATCAAAGCTCACTACAGATGGTGACTGCAGCCATGAAATAAAAAGGTGACTGATTCTTGGGAGACAAGCTATGAGAAACGTGGGGAACATAGTGAAAAGCAGAGACATCATATTGCAAACAAAAATTCGTATAGTCAAAGCAATGGTATTTCCGGTGGCAATGTATGGTTGTGAGAACTGGACCATTAGGAAAGCTGAGCGCAGAAGAATAGATGCCTTTGAGATGTGTTGTTGGAGAAGAGTTTTGAGAGTCCCCTGGACAGCGAGGAGAACAAATAGGTCAATCTTAGAAGAAATCAACCCTGACTGCTCCTTAGAAGGTTAAATTGTAAAGATGAAGCTAAAGTACTTTGGACATCAAATGAGAAGAGAGGACTCATTTGAGAAAGCCTTGATGCTGGGAAGAGTGGAGGGCAAAAGAAGAAGGGGGCGGCCAAAAATGAGATGGCTAGATGGTATTGTAGACACAATGGGCACAAAGCTGAGCGAGTTGAGGAGGATGGTGGAGGACAGAAGAGCCTGGCGGATAGTGGTCCATGGGGTCGCAAAGGTCAGAATTGACTGTGCGGCTGAACAACAACAAAATGTCCCTCACATGCTATCTTCCAGGAGTAAGACTGCTTCTAGGAACGATGAGGGTGGCACAGGCTAGATGAATTGACACTGGGTGCTGGATCTGGACCATGGGCCATAGTTTGAGCACCCCTGTCCTACATCTTGGATTTTTAGAATTATTCTTTGGACTTTGCATAATCTGTTCTATTTTCCAATTAAAAGCTGACGCATTAAATGTGGTTATTTCAAGCAGTGTCCCATGTGGCAAAGAAGGCTTGAAGATTATGATTGCCACTCCATGCCTTCTAACATCAGAATGCCACATAGATTTGTTTAGAAAAAACAACAATGTGTGTATCAAGGCTTACTCATAGTAAGTATATATGTACATATATTTGAGAATGCAAAGTTTGGAAAGTTAATTTTTTAAGGGATTTGTTTCTGTTATTTACTTCCTTTTCCTGAAGTTTTTGCTATTCCACATTATTGGACAACGATGGTTCTAGTACTTTGTGTGTGCAAGAAAAAAAATCTCCTTTGCTATTTACCACACACTATGCATAATTCTAAATTACTTCTACAATGTCTCCTTGTTCCTTGTTTTTCCCCAAACTAAATATCCCCATAGTTTAGTCTTTCCTCAGAGTTGTACCAGCCCAGAGGTAATTTTGGTTGCCCTTTTCTACACCTTCCCAGTTCTACCATGTCCTTTGCCACGTGGCAACTGGCAAGCAGAAATGTTCACCTGTCAGCGGAATTAAAAAGGAGGTGTTGTGTGTGAAAGAAGGGCTTATATTAGCCTTTGAAGTACTGTACAACTGTATTTTGTCCCTCTCTTCCTCTTTAATTTTGGCAACATGTTGAGACAGACTAACACAGCATACTTCTTCAGAAATATACTGTATACATCAATCCAAATATACACTTCAATCTGACTTAGATGAACCACAGGTTCATCTAAAGGTGTTATGATATTGGCAGTTTTATCTCAGATCTTTTCTCCAATGGTCCATAGCATGGAATTTGCTATTTTTACAACTACTACACACTGGTTCAGCGTTTCACCTTAAAATTTCTTTCTCTAGTTAGTCACCTGCAAGTAAAGTTAAAGTTTCTTTTATTTCAGTGTGCCTTACAAGACCTAGCTTGCCTCTTCCCTTTGTTGAAAGCCTGACTGCAAAATATTGGAAGCAGGAAACTGTCTCTTTCACTTAATGTAATTCTGAGGAAGAGTTTGATATCTCACAAGTCCTGCCATAATATAAGCCCACTTTTCCTGAGAGGAACACAGTAGACACCAACTAGGCAAAGGTAAAGGTTGCCCTTGCTCGAAAGCCAGTCATAGCTAACTCTAGGGTTCAGTGCTCATCTCTGTTTATAGCCAAAGATCCAGCTGTTTGCATCTGCAGATGTTTCCATGGAGACATGGCAGGCATCCCACAACACCAGAGTGCACGGAACGCTGACACCAACTAGCATTCTGTTATTACATAGATCAGCAGCCATACATTGGCAAGCTAGAGAATAAAGGATGTCAAGTATCCATAGGTGTTAATATATGCTGACAAATGGATAAATCAGTGGCAAACGTCTCAGCAAGACATAGCAGATCACAATTGCATGACGATAGGAAGATTGTGGAAGGGTGGGTTCCTAGCTATTCTTACAAAGACCCTCTGTCAAAACTACCCTGTTCGGTGTCCCAACACTGGTAAATGGGGGGGTACAGATCTTTTGTCCTTTGAAGCAGGAAAATCCACTGCTCTTATTCCTCCATGTTATAATGTTGTTGTTGTTAGTTCAAATTTATATTGCCGCCCACTCGCCGTGGCGACTCAGGGCAGCTTACAAACAATCAATACATTACATTACAATACAATAACGTTGACACCAAAAGGAGATTAAACAGAGGTGTTCTTGGGCACATCTGAACTCACAGGATTCAAAGCCCACCCATTTCCTGAGCAAGATGGAAATTACATGCCAGTTACTAGGCTCGGAGCTTTCAAACTTCATTTATCTCACATGGGGGGGAATGAAAAGGAAAAGAGTTTTTTTTTTCCATAGCTGTGAAATTGACACATAAAAGGAAAAATGCCAATCCTTTTGGTCTGTGGGAAAATGTTTCCCACCTACACTACTTTATCTTCCTGTTATTGCCCTACTGAACAGATACAGTTGAAGAACATGAACCTCAATTTCCCTCATCTAATGCCAACATAAAATTTAGTCCACTATGTTTGCTCTACCATAGAAGCAAAAAATCTTCTGATTAATGGAAGTGATGAATGATCCTGAGTGGTTAGAACAGGTTAGAAAAGGTTGCCAACCTTTTACAGTCAGGGTCAGGGTCACGTTCACTCCGACAGTTGAGGGGGCAGACTGGTGGTCCCCTCACCATAAACGCTGCAATTAACGTGCCTGCAGCTGCTGTAAATGCATCCACAGCCACTTCCAGTAATGGCACCAGGGGCAGGAGTCTAATGGTTTGGTGCCGCAGGCCAGATTTCACCCATGGGCCATAGGTTGCCAACCCCTGGGTTAGTAGGATCATTTACAGTGAAACTACAGACATATCTTGGTTGCAAAATTCCATCAAGGTACTTGGATACTTGGAGTGTGATGACATTCCTTTTATCTTCCTGTGTGTCAACACACAATTATACTGTACTTAAGTCAGGTCGTTTTCTTTTATTCTGGTCACATTTTAGGTCACTTGCAAGTTGAGGTCATTGTGTAGCGAATCTGGGCTTTCTGAACTGTTCCTGACCTATGAATAAACAAGAAGATTTAATGTCTCTTGGTAGAACTAACAGCAATCAGTCTTCACCTACATAAGTTTAAGCTCTATTAAGTCAAGCAAATACTGTTTTTGGAAGAAGAAGAAAAAAAAGAAAAGATTTATTGTAATGTCTGTAATTTTTTCCAGCATTAATTATCTCAGGGAGGCCTAGAGTTTTTAATTTTTCTTCTTTTTATTAATTAAAGTACAGAAAAAAGACAAAAAGACAAAACACCACCACCACCACAATAACAAACCTAAATACATATACTACAATATAATTTTCTATGTGCATCCACCACCAGTGGAACTTGTAAACCTTCTCTATTAAGTATTCTCAATATCATTAAATTTTTATATTCACTACCTCATTCAAAAAATAGCAATACATCTTGTTCTGGCTTTACTTCTTTCCCTTTCACCAATACATAATCTAAAAATTCTCCCCATCTCCCTCTAAAACCACTTTTCTTTTTTGCCAGTCCTTTATGTTGTGGATCTCTTACTTCAGTTAATATATGTATTTTGGACTTTGTCCTTATTTTGTTTCCAAGAAATGCTTTATGTCATCTTCAATTTTTCAAGCAACTCCTACTCAGGTGCTGGTAAAAAGAACACAGGGTATACAAGTTGTAACATCTAGTTTGGTTGTATCACGATTGCTATTGTTTGTTAAGTTTATATAGAAGAAAACATTTTGTGTAGTTTTTTAGCACTGATTTAATAGATAGATAGTCCCATTATTCTTTTTCATGTCCAGATCAAACTTTAAACTGCCAAAATGAATCCATCTTCTTGGCATTGTTTAATTTAATTTAATTTAATTTAATTTAATTTAATTTAATGTTTTGATTTATAGACTGCCCAATCAGGGAAACCTGACTCAGGGCGGCTCACAGTCATACAGTTTACATATAGACAGAATAATACAAATAATAATGTAAATACACAATATAGTCAGTACAACACAAAAATTATACAGTATTCAATACCACAAGTACAATCTTCGATACAAAAAAAAAACCCATAATACAATATTGATTTAACAATTATAATTCAATTCAATTCAATAACCCCACTGCCTGGCGCCATGGCAGCCTTTAGAGCTCCCGGCCAGGGGTGGGGTCCCAATGCAGGTGAGGGGAGTCATGGGGCCGGTTGCTGCAGTGGCCCCTCCGCCTCCCGCAGATGTCTCTTGGGCGGCGGCAGCAGCGAGAAAGTCCCGCTGCCACAGCAGCTCTTAAAGCCCCTAACAGGGGCAGGGTCCCAGCGCAGGTGAGGGGAGTCCTGGGGCCGATTGTAGTTGGCCAAACTTAAATTCTCATTGGTACATGTTTCCGTTAGTAATTGGCAGATCTGCAAATAAGCCAGATTCTGTATCTCTCCACATTCACACAGTGTGTTACTGTACACCAGTAGCCCCCACTTGAGCGTGTTGGTCTTACATTTAGGGACTCTAACTCTCAGCCTATTAAGGATCCTCCAAGTGATGTAGGGGAGGTTGAGATTCTCAGCCATATCCTCCATTTATATTATTCCTTGTCAGTGAGCTTCTTCCTCTGTCTTCTACTTTGATTTTGCTCTTATGTACCATAAATATCATCCTAAATCTGAATTGGTGGACACAAGGCACATATCTATTCAGAGGCTGTCAAGGGTCATTCTCTTGCTTAGTTCTCTTGGCTGCTAATTCTCTCCCAACAAAAGGATATATTTTCTCAACTGATGTTGCAAAAAGCTAGGCTTGTTCCTGTTACAATAAATCATGGTTAAAAGCAAGGGTTCCCAACCTAAGGCCTGTGGCCACGATGTGTTGTTTTGGTGCTAGGACTTGGCCCTTGGGGAGGGGGATGAACATTACCTCCCTGGTCAACCCGGCCAGCCTAGCCCCTGGACTGTTTGTGGCTGTCTAAAACCTTTGTACCTTGGACAACCAGTATTTTATTGCAAATGTAATTACGAATGTTTTCATTGTAATTTTATTGTGTATTGTACTGTTGTGAGCTGCCCTGAGTCGCGTGTGTGATTGGGCGGCATAGAAGTATTAATAATAATAATAATAATAATAATAATAATAATAATAATAATAATAATAATAATAATAATAATAATAATAATAGAAATCCGAGTGCAGCCCCTGTCTTCAAAAGGGAAATGAGGGGAAGCCAAGACTTTTGAAACTTTAGTGGGCTGAACATTTAGAACAGGGGTGCCCAAACTTTTTAGGGCGTGGGCTGATCATGTTGTTCAGGGAGCCAGTCCCTAAGGCTCAGGGGCTGGGTGTGGCCCCCGGTGCCAATTCATCTGGCCCACAAAGCCCTCGTTGCTCCTGGAAGCAGAAGTAAAATGTGCCCGTACAGGTGCATTTTACTTCCGCTTCCAGGAGCGATGAGGGCTTTGCAGGCCGGATGAATTGGCGTCGCAGGCCGCACCCGGCCCCTGGGCCTTAGTTTGGGCACCACTGATTTTAGAAGAACATTATTTGCTTAAAATCTTACCTTTCTCCACAAAATGGAGCTCAGGTCTGTTAAATATATTAATGGAAGGCATATACACAGTATATATATAAACCTTCTAATGTTATAGTATTAAAGCAATTGGAGTGCTTCTTCTTCCATATCTAGGCCAGACGTAAAACTGATAAAATAAAGCCATTGTTTGTTGGGTTCGTTTAGCAGTCTGCTTCACCTAACCTAGTGTGAGAAAGATTAGCCGGCAACACAAGGTTGCTGTTACCAGGGTATGCCCAATTGTGGTTCAAAAATACCACAGTCTTCGAGGAGGCTCTTTCTGTGTACCCCAACATTTGGAATGAAAGCAACCCAAAAGCATTTTAATGTAAAATATTGTTTGCCAAATTCCTGCTGATTATAAAGATGGTTTCCTATTGGCAGAAGGAGAAAATGGAACAAGCAATCCTGACCTCCCTTGGGAATGAGTTCCACAGGCCAGAACTAGATAATTGTGGTACAGTCATAGCTTCCTACTCTTGCTGGGCCAGTGGCGTAGCATGGGTTTCAGCTGCCCGGGGCGGAGGCCAAATTTGCCACCCCCTCAGAGGAAGAGCACCTCTATAACGCCTTTTCTGCACATCCAAGGACAAGAAAGGTATAGGTGGCAGCAACAGCGGGTTGGGGGGAGGAATGGTGGTGGTGGGGCACACTTAGTAGCGCTGCCGTTCCGGCGGACCTTCGGGGTCTCGAAGTCCCCTGCACAGAGGCAGACAGGCCAACCCCCAGGCCAGCCATTTGGTTTGCGGAGGGTGGGGGCTCAGGCCCCCACCTCCAGGGGCAAGCCACCTGTAGCCCCTTCAAGGTGGGGGGTTGGAGCCCCCCCCCACCTTATGCTGACCAAAACAGCTGGCCCAGGGGCTGAACACAATGGTGGGCGGGCATCCATTAGGGGCTGAGGCGCCCCATGACTGTCTGCCTCTGTGCGGGAGATTTGAGGCCCAGCTAAGTGCACACCACCACCACCATTCTTCCCCTGCCCGCTGCAGCCGCCGCTGCCACCACCACCACCCATACCTTTCTTGCCCTCGCTGAAGGGGTCCAGGTGGGCTATGAATTACTCTCCAGAGTCCAGAGGGTTATGAATGAATGTGGATAGGTATGGGAGGAAGTCTATGGGACCTCGCGATGAAGTGTGTGGAGGGGGGAAGCCTACCGGTATTTCTTTTGTTAGGTTTAGGAACGAACATACATTCTTCTCAAAAGTTTTCACAGCACCAAGAAGACCCAGGGCTGGTTTTGACCTGCCAAAAAAGCCTTTCAGGGCAAGACCTGAACAGCAATCTTCAAGGCAGGGGTCTGAAAGGGGAACCTCACTCGAGCCGCTCACCGTGGAGACTCAGGTTTTGGGAGAAGAGAACGGTGGCGAGAGGCATGCAAGGGTGCAAGGGTGAAAGCCAGAAGCAGCGGCTGTTTGTTTTCTGTGTTGTTGTTCAGTCGCACAATCGATTCAGACCCTTTGCAACCCCATGGACCACTGTTTGCCAGGCACTTCTGTCCTCCACCATCTTCCTCAACTAACTCAGTTCTGTGCCCATTGTGTCTACAATACCATCTAGCCATCTCATTTTGCCTGCCCCCTTCTTCTTTTGCCCTCCACCTTTCCCAGCATCAAGGCCTTCTCAAGTGGAACATCTCCTCTCATTTGATGTCCAAAGTACTTTAGCTTCATCTTTACTATTTGACCTTCTAAGAAGCAGTCAGGGTTGATTTCTTCTAAGATTGACCTATTTGTTCTCCTCACTGTCCTGGGTACTCTCAAAACTCTCCTCCAACACCACATCTCAAAGGCATTTATTCTTCTGCGCTCAGCTTTCCTAATGGTCCAGTTTTCACAACCATTCATTACCACCGGGAATACCATTGCTTTGACTATGCGAATTTTGGTTTGCAAGGTGATGTCTCTACTTTTCACTATGTTCCCCAGGTTTCTCATAGCTTGTCTCCCAAGAATCAGTTGCTTTTTTATTTCCATGGCTGCAATCACCATCTGCAGTGATCTTGGATCCTAGGAAAGTAAAAACTGTCACTGCTTCTACTTCTTCCCCATCTATTTTCCAGGAACTGATAGGGCCTGTTGCCATGATCTTGGTTTTCTTGATGTTGAGTCTCAAGCCAGCTTTTGCACTCTCTTCTTTCAACCTAAGCAGGAGCTTCTTTAGGTCTTCCTCACTTTCTGTCATTAAGGTAGTGTCATCTGCATATCTCAAATTGTTGATGTTTCTCCCAGCAATTTTGATCCCAAATTGTGATTCCTCTATCCCTGCACTGCGCATGTGCTTCTGGTAATTCTCTCTCCACATGCTGCTGAAATCTATCCTGTATTATCTTGAGCATCACCTTGCTAGCATGTGGGATGAGTGCAATTGTTCAATAATTTGAACATTCTTTGGCATTACCCTTTTTAGGGATTGTCTAGGTCTTAGGAAATGAGGCAGAGAGAGAGAGAGAAATCCCCAAAGTTTTATGCTGGATCCTTTCCTCCTCCTCCTCCTTCAACAGCCTGTGACCAGCTAAGGCAAGGGTCAGCAAACTTGGCTCTCCAGGTGTTCTTGGACTTCAGTTGCCAGAAGCCCAAGTCAGTACACCTGCTGATCAGGGGGTCTGGGTATTGAAGTCCAAGAACATCTGGAGAGCCATGTTTACTGACCCCTGAGCTAAGGGAAAGCTGGGGACCAAGTCACAGGTAAGGAAGGAGGAGGAAAAGATCAAATGTAGAACTTCCAGGTAAAATAAGTTATTATTTGAGAGCCTGGCAGAAGGGAACTCATTAGGGGCAGGGGAGGGGTGGTTGGTGGAGGAAATCAGTTACTTTTTTGCAGAAGTTACTCTGCCTTGAGGAAGATCTGCGATTGGTGGAACCTTTGCAATGTGTCGATGGGGAGGGGGGTAGAATGGGCTTCTTAGACTGTGCTCCCCCTCCTCCTCCTCATGCTCCCTGGACTCTGTACTCTGCACATGACTAGGAGCCAGGTTGGAACTCTGCACATGTTCTTACCCACCCACCAAGTAGCAGAGGGACCCAGTGGAGATTTTCTTTGCAAAGATGGAGGCGGGGTGGTGTTTTATATCCAGTATTTCTGCACATGCCCAGGAGCCAGGAAAGGAAGTAAGGAAGGATGACGGAAATCAAAGTCGCCCCCCCCCCCCAATTGTGACCAAAAAGGACTGATGGTTTAGCAGTTAAGATACTGAACTTGATAACTGGAAGGTCAGCAGTTCAAGACCTGAATACTGATGGAGTGAGCTCCTGGCATCTCTCCCAGCTCCTAGCCGTTCAAAAGAAAGAAATTTGCAAGTAGATCAATAGGTATCCCTTTGGTGATAAAGGTAAACAGCGTTCTGTACACTCTAGTGTCTAGTCGTGCCTGCCACATGACCACAGAAACATTTGCAGACACAGACAGTGCTGGTTCTTTGGATGTAAACAGATATGAGCACCAAACCCTAGAGTCAGATATGACAGGCTTTCCTTGTGCCAGAAACAAAAACTTGGTTATCAAAACCTATTGTACCAGGAAGGCAAATTCCAGATTAGCCTTTCCAAACCAGGCTGTTTTTTTCTATATGCAGAAGTTTTGGTTTTTATATTGAAGATGATTGAATTATCTAATTGGCTAACTGACATTCTGAAGTAGTTCAGCCAGGAAAGAACCTCTTCACATTATTCTGCTGATCATGTCATCTTTGTAAAAACCCATGGGTTTTTTAATGGGCTTTGCTCCTTGGGGGCGGTCTGTAGGTTGGGGAACAGATAGCTTTACACTGTTTTAAAGACAGGCTAGCATAACATATTACTGAGCAGTATAACGTGGACTTTCGTCGCCACAGCAATTTTTTTAAAACAGAGAGAGAGAGCATCTATTGCCAAAATGCAAACTCTCCCAGGGCCAAAATGTCTGGAAATTTAACTGTCAAAAATGGCAGTCTTTCATACAGCAAAGGAACTTGATTTGGCCTTAATTAAGGAAAGCGTCTAATTCTACAGCTATAATCCAAACATCACTGAATTTTCTTTTACACTAAGCTGTCTCGTCAATTTTTCAAAGTGCCACTAGCCAAGTCTTGGAATAAAGCTTTAAATTAGTCTACCAGCAAAAACTTGAATATCCCCTTTTATTTTTTATTTTTAATTTATTTTATTTTTTGGTGTAAGATGCCACAGCTTGTGAAACAAGTATTGTAGGCATTCCTATAGACAGTGTTCTCAGCAGTCTTTTTATCCTGAATTTAGCCATTCTAAATATAACTTGAAAGCATTCCTGAAAAATTATAGACCAAGAATGGTTGGCAGAGACAGAACTGATAGGAGAACTTGTCCACACTACTTTCACTTTAGACCAAAATGGCATACAAGCTTGCCATACAAAAGAGCATTTTAGGAACAGGGAACATGTTGTAGCCAGAAAGGTTGGTTGGGAACAGAGGAAAGGTGGAAAAACGAACAGCAAACCTTTCCCTGTTTACAGAAATGGGAAACATTAATTTGGGGGGGACCACAAATCCATGATTATTATTTTTATTTTAAACTTTAATTCAAAATAAACATAGAAAAACAACATGCAAATACATATTATTATTTATTATTAATTATTAGTTCAAATTTATATTGCCGCCCACTCGCTGTGGCAACTCAGGGCGGCTTACAAAAAATACATTACAATACAATATTGCCGTCAGCTGCTACTTGTATCTGAGTATACATTTTTCCTGGAAGTCATTTTCTCAAATACAAACATGAAATTAAAAAAAAACACACACATAATCTTAACAAATTTATACGAACTACAATGTGCATCCACCACCAGGTGGACATTATATACTTTAATTTAACTATTACATTTTCTTTACTGTATTTGCTGGCATATAAGACACACTTTCTCCCTTTAATATTCACTTGAAAAACAGGGTGTGTCTTATATACCAGTAATCAAAATTAGCAGTGGCTGGAGACGGACAGGTGGCTTCAAATGAGCCCCCCCCCCCCAATTCCACCCTCCCTGGCTTTTGGCAGCCAGTGGTTGTGGGATCCATGGGGGGGGATGTTTCCATCCCATTCCACCACCCCCAAAATGGAGTTAATTTTGAAAAATCATGAAAAAATTTAGAAAATTATTTTTTCCTTTAAAATGTGTACAAAAAACGGGGTGTGTCTTATACCTCGATGTGTCTAATACACTGGCAAATATGGTATATATTGTCCCTACATTCCAAAAAGATAAAAGATCTTCCCCTGGCCTTACTCCTTTCCTTTTTCGGTAATACATATTCTATAAACTCTCCCCATATATCTTTGAAGTAAGGGTTTTTTTAACTGATCCCTTTTTAAATTTCAATTCACGTGTCAGTTTGTCATTTATTGTTATATTGCATATATCTTTATACCAGTCCTGCAATTCAGATTAACAATCTACTTTCCTTTTTTTAAAACAATAATCAATCTCAAAGTTGTTACCAATATAACAATCATTTATTTCTTATTCCATCCTCGGTTTATTTCCAAAGTCCATTAACAATGCTATTTTAAGACATCTCCACTTTTATAGACATTTCATTGATTTTTTTTTAAAAAAACTATTTTCCATACTTTCTTCACATTGTTTCATTCCCCCCATAACTGAAAATTAGTCCCATCTAATTTTTTACACCTCCAACATTCTTTACTATATTTTGAGTCCTAATAACTTAACTGTACCAGAGTTATATACCATCTCCAAATTGTTTTACAATAGTTCTCTTTAATTGTAACTGACATATTTTTCATAATCTTTATATTCTAGCCCATTCCTTCTCTATAATTTTAGCTTCTAGATCAGTTTCCCAAGTTAATCCTAAATCTTTTTATTCATCCTTATACTGTATTCTAGCCACAAATCCAAGATTACTGCTACTAGCATAGCCACTGAGTATTAGCCACTATAGTCCAAAAGAGTAATTGGGTTCAGATTTACATTTCTGTCATCTTGATTTTCCTCCTTCCTTTTTGCTTTCTTCAGAGGATTTTGGTAAATACATGGTGGCATGGACTTTGTGAAAGCAATTACTGTATGAGTCTGACTTGCACTTCTGGTAATAGAAGTCCAAGAACACCTGGAGTGCCAAGGTTTGTCATCATGGATATAGAGGATCATTAAAGGTTTCTAATTAATCACCAAACAAATTAAGGATTGCAATTGATTTTATCCCTCACTTTATTACTTTTATTTTATTTGCTTTCAATATGTTTACTGTTTATTATACACAAGTCAAGAATGTATGTTCTCCAGAATAATTTTTTAAAAGAGTCTTCAGTGAAACTCAGTCCCTTGGGCAACACACCACAATACCAACGATAAATAACACGAGTAACTAAAGCAGCAAATGATTTAAAGAAGGAAGATTTGTCATTTCTGGAAATATGGGCACTATTTCAGAGTTGACATCCTTAAAAACTAGCTTCCACCACCTGTTTTGACTACAGATATGCAAAACATGTGGGGGATTTTTTTTTTTTTTAACAAACAATGTTCCTTTTTAAAAATCTTTTCTTGAGGTCACTGCAGATGTTTTGGCTGAGCAGAACATCTCACATTAAACTTAAATTTCATAATGGTCCATATCCAGTGAGAACATCTAATCCTGTATGGATCATTAATCCAACAAAGTTAACATCACATTTTATAAAACAGATAATTTTATTGCTTCTCCAAAAAGGAGGCTCATGGGTCAGAGGGAAATAGCTATTTTAGTTCTTCCATTCCTAATTATATTTTTGATTACCTTCAATTGCTATTTCTGCGTCATTCATACTCAGTGATTCATGATCCAGGATAATCTGTGGCTGGTTAATTTAGTGATATAGTTAACCTTGTCCTTGTAGAAAAGATGTTGGTGTTTAGTCAGCCTTTATTACTGAAGACTGAAAGCCTCTTTGTCCTTGGAACCATTAGAGGCACAAGCGGAACATTAGATTAGGTACGTTTTGTTCCTCTGTGACACTTCTGATGTACTTCAACTGTGATCCAAAGGAGCCATCTCCATGAGCACTTTGGTTGTTTCTCTACTTCCAGCATTAGCATTTATGTAACAGTATGTACATCTGGGTGGGCAATGAATGCATTGATTGTCACTGCATGCAAAAATATGTCTGCTGGGCTTCTTGGAATCAGGGTACATAATCACCATTTGGTCACCCTGGTTGACATCGGGACTATTATCTTTATTGCATTTTCTCTCTCTTTCTCTCTCTTTTTTCTAACACACACACACACACACACACACACACACACACACACACACACACACACACACACACACACACACCATTTAGGCGGAGCAACTTGAAGCACTTATTCTCCATATATGATATGGGGAATAATGAGCACTCACTGTGCCACATAAGCTATTGTGTACTAGGGTAGATGACGGGAGCTCACTCTGTTGCACAGTACTTGGGTCTCGAATGCCTGACCTGCCAACCTTCCAGTTGTGAAGCTCAGCATATTAACCACTTAGCTACCACCACCCTTCTTGTAGCTAAGTACAAGACCTCAACAAGTACAAGTGCCCCACAACAAAACTGATGCTGGGACTGGCCAGATGAGTGGTTTGGTTTAAAGTG
This sequence comes from Furcifer pardalis, assembly GCA_030440675.1. Lineage (NCBI taxonomy): Eukaryota > Metazoa > Chordata > Lepidosauria > Squamata > Chamaeleonidae > Furcifer > Furcifer pardalis. The sequence continues at coordinate 278,433,614 of CP126890.1, forward strand.
CTGCCTGTCCTGAATTTGCCAGGTTATAAGCATTCTCGCAAAAATCAAGATGATAGGATGAAAGTGTTTCTCAGGATTGGGACCACGTCAGGCTGAGACTGGTAGCAACTGCAATCAAATCCAGGTGTCACTTGAAAGTTTGTTGGCCATCATTCATTTTGGTCAAAGCAGTTTCCCTGTAGTATATTTATGTTAATAACCCCCCAGAGGCAGAAAGTACGTATAGCACTAGAGGGATCACTCCCAGAACTTCATGTATGTTGGCAAGGAGGGAAGAGTGAGACAGCTGCTTCCTTAAATGTCCCAGTTGTTAGGGGGGAAAACATGCAAGTGGGATGGGAAATATTAAGAAAGACTCTTTTTTGTGTTTGCTTTAGAGCAGAAAGTTCTTGTGTCATGATAGAAGTGTCTGGAAGAGAAACAACCCCAGTATATCAAATGTTGCTCAACTACTGGATTGCTTGAAAAAACCTGAGGGGAACAGAATGGAGGTTTCCAGACCCAGTGAGCTAACAAATGTTTATAACCAATGTTTGCAAGAGCCAAGATGATGGTTTCTCTGGAACTATTAATTCCCTCTTCCTTGATTTTTGGAGGATTATCAGACTTAAGTTGTATAGCTGAGGGACATAATGGAAAGAGTTGAGTGTGAGAAGGATTTCTGCTCTAAATTTCCTGTAAGCACACATGTTTGAGCCAATTCTGACAATAAACTGACAGAACTCACATTTTTCTTTCAGGTATACACACAAAGATGGGGGGGGGGGTAGTTTGATGCAGCTGACATCCTAAAAAGCTGCATGGAGTTAGCTGAAGGAAAAAAATGACCTGAATGTTCCTTTTTAAGAACATTTTTGCATGCTAGGTTGGTTAAAATTCTTATAATCTGCCTTTTTCTCACAAAATAAAGATCAACTATGGTTTGGGTACCCTTGGTTTACGCAGAGAAAATGGCAGCCTAAAAATCTATCTCATCCTGTTGCAAAACAGATTGCAAGGCGTGTTTTACTTCCACTTCTGGTGTGAGGAACCACCTGACTGTCCTGCTGAACCACATGACCGGCCCATGGCCCAAAAAGTTTGGGCACCCCTGATTTAGAATTTTATCTTGTATGCCACACAGTTCTTTGGGAAAACATATATAACAAGGAGATCTATAACATAGGTATCATATCTACAAACTGTCTTCCTCCTCTTCTTTTTTATTTAGTTTAGTAGACAATGATATAACAAGCAGCAGCTCAGCAGCTGGTCTTTAACTCCCATTCTGTAAACTTTAACTTAAAGTTCCCATTCTGGGAAAGGCATCATTTACTAAAAATTTTCCTTATTTATAACCGATAAAAATGTAAGATTCACTGGGTTTCTTCCAAAAGGGTGCAGATCCAACCTTTCCCCTCAGTTTGTAGGACGTTTTATTAAAAACTGGACATTATAAAAATTATACAAGACAAAATGATCCTAGAAAAATGTTCACCCTATTCCAGCATATGGAACAAATTATTCTTACAGAGTCCTCGTTACCAAATTGTACACAATGATCCTGCAGTGGCAACCTTTCTGAGTAGCATACATTTGGCTACACTGAAACCCTTCCCATCTGCATTGTCTGTCTGGTTCTCTGCAATGCTAAAGAAAAGTATCTACTGGCATAATTAAGCTTCTGATGATTGCTGTTCATAGAGATAGCACAGGGGTTCTCAATGATTTCCAGCACAGGCTGGACCACGCCTCCTCAGACAGCTGAGCAGGCCAGACTGGTGCCGTAAAACATGTCCATGGCTGTTGTAAAGACATTTATGATGGCCGTGGACTCATTTACGGCTGCCTAACTGTATTTATATGGCCGCAAATGAGCCCGCGGCCAATTCCAGCAGCTGCAGGGGTGGCTGGAGTGAGGTCGGGGGCAGATTATTTGGCACTGTGGGCCAGATCTAGCCTATGGGCCATAGGTTGAGAACCCCTGAGATAGAAGAACAATAGGTTTTAATTAATATTTGATAAAAATATTCACACATTCTCAATTTTTTTCATATTTGAGGAGGACGAGGAAACTTAAGATTGTGGAAGAAGCTCAAACTTAAATATTTGGCCATCTAGGCTTTGGGTTCTGAGTGATTTATTCTTTAAAACCCATTTATAGGTTTCAATGCCTCATTACAGGTCACCCAACCATATCCATAGGCTCAGTATCCATGGTTTCAGTTATCTGCTGGTCTAAAAGATATTCTACTAAAACCTCTGAAATACATTACAATCAAACCTCGATATATGAAAGGCTCGACTTAAGAAAAATTTGAGATACATCTGGAAATCTCAGGAAAAAATCAAGATAAGAAATTCAATGCATTCCTATGGGAAATTCAAGATAAGAATTTTTTAAGATACAACCAACCTCAAGGAACGGATTAAATTTGTATGTAGAGGTTTGACTGTATATGTATTTCTACAGCACATTACTAGAGTTGACTGTCTGGTCAGACATTTCGCTACGGTAATGGAACAGACCGTACAGCCAGCAACTCAATGCCGAGTGTTGGGCAGCAGTAAGTAACCTGACTCCCTAAAGGGACCAATGGATATGGGCATATGGGTTCCTTTAGTTGGGGTGATGGCCCCTTCAATGGAGGAAATGCCTGAAGCCTGGAAACCATCCAGGAAATGCCTGGAAACCATCATAATGGGCCCAACGGCAAGATGAGCAGAGGAGGAACCACTTCACTGTTCTGATTTCCAACGGTCATGGAGGTGAAAGAGGCCATGCCAGATTGACTGTCTGTGAAGGTGCACCTTGTTAATATTCTCAAGGCTGCAGCAGTCCATTGCAATCCTGGGGTTAAACCCTGCCTGTCTCATTTCATACATGCTGCAGGAGATGGCTTCAGGGTCTTAGTGTGTGGGTCACTTCATGGCAAGCTGGGATCCACACACCAATGGTATTTTTGCTATTTGTAATTGTGAAAATTATTTCCTGGTAAAAGCATATATTGTACTCAGATATGAATAGCAGCCGACGATAACCAGAGTTGGCCATTAGAGGTCTGTGTCTGCAGATGTAAAATATAGGGTTTGTTGTTATCCACAGTTTTATGTATTCACAGTAAGTCTCAAAACATATCCCCTGATCATAAGGAGGTATACAACCATGATGATCCCCAATAAGGGTTGCAATCCTTCCCACATTCCTCCCAAAAAAAGTCTACCAATTTTGCTTATGGTATGCACATGCACACTGACTCATGAGCACATGATCTAAAATCAGAGTTTTTAAATCCTGATTTCAGCACAGTATTTTCAGCCAATCAAGATGAAGCATGAGATAACCAACTCAGGCAGAGAATGCTTGCAGGGTAGGAGATTAATAAGGAAGAAGTGCTATTCCCCAATATCTTCCCTATGCCTCTTAGGGTAGCTTTCTACCCTTGGGTTTCCCATCACAAGTGTTGGCTTAAGATTCTGCTGCCAATTTGGTCGGATTCTTTATATTGGATGAGAGGGCCACTATCTTGATGCATGCCTTAAGCTCCAAAATATATTTGACTTGGCATGCAGAGATACAGTCCCCACCTCCCCACCCCCAACATGATTTCTCTGTGATGATTGCTGGAAGCTATGTGACTGATTTAGAGATCAACCTTTGTCTAAGATGAGGTTCTGGTCTGAGTGCTGAAATTTAGAAGGCATCAAAATTTGAAACTGCACAAACCCACCTATCTCAAGCATACGTGTTGCTTACAGCTTCACTGGCAAAAAGAATCACAGAACAGGTAACTCAGCATGAAACCCATACAGCTATGCTCCAGGTGTTCCTCCTCATTCCTCCATCTCCTCCTGACATATTTCAGTCTCATGTGATGCAAATTTAACCAACAGAATAGTTGACATACTCACCATGAAAACTGCCATTCATGGCTTTGCTTTGTGATGGTGACACAGTGATATGAAAAGCTACTTTTGTGCCCTGTGCCCCATAGAATCTCCAAGACCCTTGACTCCAAATGCCAAAATTCAGCATCTTCATGCCATACTTTCCCTTGCTGTTGCCTGATAATTTATCACATCTGCCAAACATGTTAGAAGCACTGAATTACTTCTAGAATAAACGATGGCTATTTTAAAGCAAGGGGCCATGGCAGCTGAGTAGTTAAGACTCTGAGCTTGATGACTGGAAGTTCGGCAGGTCAGCAGTTCAAGACCCGAGTACTATGTGAAGGTGTGAGCTCCCATCGTCTGTCCCAGCTCTTGCCAACCTAGCAGTTAGATAGCAAGAAACTGCAAATATATTAATAGGTACCACTTTGGCAGGAAAGGTAAGTGTTCCATGTACTTTGGTGTCTAGTCATGCCTGCCAAATGACCACGAAAAGGTCTGCAGGCATAGACATGGCTCTTTAGCTGTAAATGGAGATGAGCACTGCCCCAACTGTCTTTCGAGCAAGGGTGACCTTTACCTTAAAGCAGGTGGATGAGAAAAAAGGACAAGGATGCATAAAACTAGGTAGAAATGAGTGTGTTAAAAGTGGACAGAGCTGCAGGAGACTTGTTTTGATAAAATTATATTGGGACAATCTTTTACAATTAAGAATAGCTGTCCTCGCTGGGAACTCTGCTCCCTCCTTCTTGTTTGTATTTCTAATGGCAAGGAAGGAGACAAATGGAGAAAGTTGCAGAGTGCTGGAGGGGAGTCACTGGGGATATAAATGCCTAATTATGAATTTCCTGAATGTACAATATAACCAGGAGCAACTGGATATGATTAGGATTATACTTTTCATCTCCAGCTGTTTCATGAAAACAAAGCTGAACAATATTACTAGGTTGGGGCAAACATACTTCTGCAAATCTGCTTTTATATTTAACAAGACATCCTAAACTCTGTATACCATTTCTTTGGATGACAAGTTGCAGGAACAAAACCTTAAATCCAGAGAAGCATTGAAAGGTAAATATTACTAAGGGAATCTGGCTTACATAGGGTCAAGGGGGGAAATTAAAATGAAGGTGTGATGTGTATGAAAATAATTTTCTTTTAAGATAGCTATGCAAGTATTTTCCCCCTATTGGCAGGTTGTTTAGGTGCAACAGCCAGCTAGATTTAGCATCCTATTGAGGTTACTACAGGGACTGCAGTGGCTCAAGTGGCTAAGACGCTGACTGGAAGGTGGCAGGTCAGCAGTTCAATTCCCGAGTACTGCAGGATGGAATAAGCTCCTGCCGTTGTCCCTGCTCCTGCCAACCTAGCAGTTAGAAAGCAAGAAATTGCAAGTAGATAAATAGGGACTACTTCAGTGGGAAGGTAAACAGTGTTCCGTGTGCTCTGGTGTCCAGTCATGCCTGCCACATGACCATGGAAACATCTGCAGAAGCAGACAGCCCTGGCTCTTCGGGTTTGAAACAGAGATAAGCACTGAACCTTAGGGTCAGATGTGACTGGCTTTCGAGCAAGGGAAACCTTTACCTTTACCACCCCCATAGTGCTCAGAGCACTCTCTGGGTGGTTTACAAGCTAAATAGCACTTTGCCCCCAAATGGGTGGTATAGAAATGCATTTTAAAAAAAACTTGCTGGGTTTTACCCAACTTGGAAGGATGAAAGGCTGTGTCAACCTTGATCCTGTCAGGATTGAGTTCACAACCTCAGCAGTTTTGCTGCAGTATTGCAGTTTAACCACTGCACCACCAAGGTTCTCCAAAATTGTATTTTCCTGACCAGAAATAATCATTTCTACCACATTTGCCTCTAAGAACCCTTTCTGTTTCTCCATATTCTATTCTAATACTAGGTAATTGTCCAGAGTTTAGATTGTGCATTGTTTTGTTTGTTGGCTGTGCACCAGTCAGAGTGGGAAATATCCCAGATGGGTGGTATAATGTAATAAATAAAATAAAGTGTCAAGAAACATCAATTTCTTTTAGAATAGTCTACAGCTCTACAACCATCAAACTATTTTGCATTCAGCCTTCTAAAAGGAATGGCATAAAAAGAAAGGGGAGTTTAATAGGAAAGGGGGAAAGTAAGTGGCAAGCCCTACTTCTTTATGATATGTGGTTGTCCTTGAAATGACTAACATGGATGGAAACTGTTCAGTGAAGGAAGAAACCATGACCCAGCAGGGAATTATCTGGCTTCTCTTGGGTGAGCTGAGGGAGAACACCCCCAATTTCAATTATCATCTACTGCAGACATTTAGGATTACTCAAACTTGGCTGTCCAGACAGTCTTGGACTTCAATTCCCAGAAGCCCTGATCAGCAGGTGTGCTGAGCTGGGCTTCTGGCAATGGAAGTCCAAAAACACCTGGAGAGCCAAGTTTGAGGAACCCTGTTGCCAACAGACAGAGAAGATGAGGAGGAGACAAATATACACATGGTCAATAAAAGACTATGCTACTTTTTCAAGTTATTGACAATACAGTGTAAAGTTTGGAAAGTTTTTTTAAAAGTTACCAAAATCAGAATATGTTTTACAGCAGGGGTTCCTAACCTTTTCAAGTTGGGGGCTAGGTCATGCTCTCACAGTCAGCTTTGAGGGCCGGAATGCATTTTTGCCCTGCCTGCACAATGGGGGTGGCTATTTTCTCCCAACAGCTTCAAAGGGGCAGCCATTTTTTTCTCAAATGTCCTTGGAGGGGTGGGGGGCACATGAAATGGCGCCAGGAGCTGGATTTGACCCACGGGCCTTAGGTTTGGAACCCCTGTTTTAGAACAAATATTTGTTCCCTCTGTTTGGTCTGGGGAAAAATAGTACAAGTGGCAAGTGGTTGAAACTTTGGGTGATTCTTTTAAACTCTCCAGGTGACAGAGACATAAAATGCCTATCTTGTAATTTTGCAGGTGATTTCTGCAACAGAACATGACTTGTTTCTGCCCTGTTAGTATTTATTCCTTTTCCCAGTTACAAAGTTATAATTACATTAGACTCCAATGTTTACTTAGTAAGAGACATTAGTCCATTGTGGTGTAACAGCTGGCACACAAATATCACAGGGTTCAAGTGTTGGCTCCTGTAAAGTGGGTAAAGTGGACTGATGGAGACTGTGAGGGATGTTTTTTAAAAAGTAACTAAAATGGAACGGTGTTTAATTACTTCTGAGAAATATGGAAGTGAGTTCCTCTTTTCCCTTATAACTGTGATGTAAGTTAACTACTCTGCGGCCAGGGAATTAAAATGGATCTAATTACTTTTTTAAAGTAATTTTCTATGCTTTGATATGGCAAAAGAAAAACCTTGAGGAATTTGGTCTAAAACTTTGTACAGGAAAATAACAGAAAAGAAGAAAAGGTTGGAATAAATATAGAATCAATATACTGTACTGTTGTTTCAGTTAAATGTGCTAATATAGAGAGCAGAACAACAGAAGTGTCCCCAATTTAGCTCTTCCAGATTTCTGAATATGTGACCGGTTTACTCCCTACTCTGTCTTGAATATTACAGTACTGTATTTGCAATCAATTTGAACAGGAGAGGTCTGTCTAATATTAAGAAATATCATTCCGAGCCTGGAATAATTTATTGCTTCTTGTCTCTGGCTGTGTTCCTACAACTAGATAAAACTGAAAAGTAACTGTAGTAGAAATCTACAGTATCATTATAATAATGACACAAATTGAGACAGTTTCATCTCAGGGCTTATTTGGTTTTGTTGGATATTAAAGTGGTGTGTATTGCATTTACCCATCCAATGAGTCTTTAATTTTCCATCTCAGGCACAAGGCTGATTCATGCAGTTCTTTCCATGTCCTAGCTTTGAAGGGCTTAGTCACCATGACAATTTTGGATCCTTCTGCAAATCATTCGTCACCAAGAGCCTGTGAACCCCATCCAGTCACGTCTACCTTTTGCTCATCTTCACCATTAGTGGGATTTGCTGAAAATGGACTTGAATAAGGAATTCAAACACTTTCAGGATTACCATCCTATAAAACCAATAGCTAGATGAAATTTTAGACATAGGTTCCACCATATGTCATGAGACTTTTTTTTTACCTTGAACAACAGTTCAAACCTTTTATATCTCCTTAAAGCCTGTGGTAACAACAGCTGCCAAAGGTAGTCCAAACATTGAAGCTTATGGCAAGAACAAACTTCTTGAGGGTACACAAGAGCAAAATCAAATTATAAGATGGAGGAAGAAGCTAACTGAACAAGGAATAATATTAAAGGTGGATATGGCTGAGGAACTCAACCTCCCCTATGTAACTTGGAAGACCCTGAATAAGCTGAGGGTTGGAGTACCTAAATGTAAGACCAACATGCTCAAGTAGGGGCTGCTGGCAGACAACAACATGCTGTGTGAACGTGGAGAGATACAGAATCTGGCTCATTTACTGGTCTGCCAATTACTGCCAGAAACATGCACCAATGAGGATTTAAGTTCAGCCAATGAAAAAGCAAAGAAGGTGGACTCATTTTGGGAGTTTAAAGCTTGATCTGGACATGAAAGAAGAATCTTAACTTGAAGTGAAAAGGCCACTAGTGTACCAATATACAATATCTATAGAGGAATTCTGTGAGGCAGATCAAGTCTATTAGATTTTATAACCCCATTCAAGCACTCAGATCTTATGAACAAGGAACGGAGAGGTACATGTGTTTCATCCCTGCCCCTCCACTCTTGACCTCCCATTGCTTATAGAAAAGACCTGTAGCAAACAACAATGCTCAAAGGATATATGGTTATATAGCTCCATACAGGGATGCCTTAAGAAATGTTGCTGCCTGAAGGAGAACAGCTGGTGGTGTACCCCCTCAGCATAAAATGCATCCTGTTCAAAGCTAGCCAAAATAGTTTTGGCACATGATTTTGAAAATCCCACAAGTTCCTCTTACATTAGCTAAATGAATGACTGTCTTGTTTTTTATTATTGTACTTTCCCCCTGATGAAAATAGAAAATTAAATTGTTAACATTTTGATGTATTTTCATGACACCAATATCTTTTTCTTCCCAGATGTCTGTTGTTCGGTCGCACAGGCTCCTCTGTCATCTACCATCCTCCGTATTCCGCCCAGATCTACGCCCACTGCAACAACACTCCCATATAGCTATCTCATCCTCTGCTGTCCCTTCTCCTTTTGCCTTCGATCTTTCCCAGCATCAGGGCCTTCTCCAATGAGTCCTTTCTTCTTATTTGGTGGCCAAAGTATGTGAGTATTAGCTTCAGTATTTGTCCTTCCAAGGAGCAGTCAGGGTTGGTTTCCTTTAGGCTTGACTGATTTGATCTCCTTGCAGTCCAGTCTTCCCTAGCACCTCAGTTGAAGACCACAGATATAGGTACACCTTCTTTACTAATACTGTCTAGTCCCTCTACTAGCTCACCTGTTTAGGCTGGATTTAGGTACAGAAATGTTCATTCTCAGACATCATTAGTTAGCACTGCAACATGACAGATATCAGACCAACTAATTCCCTCTCCCTTAGGCCTACCCAGGTGATGCAAGGAATAAAGTATCACATTCCTGATTTAAATCCTATGGTGCCCTACATAGTTGTTATATGATCAAACAGAAGAATTCTTTTATAGGGGTGTGAGTAGATATAGAAAGAGATATAAAGTACTTTGGACATCAAATGAGAAGAGAGGATTCGCTTGAGAAAGCATTGATGCTGGAAAGGGTGGAGGGCAAAAGAAGAAAGGGGCGGCCCAAAATGAGATGGCTAGATGGTATTGTAGACACAATGGGCACAGAGCTGAGCTAGTTGAGGAGAATGGTGGAGGACAGAAGTGCCTGGCGGACAGTGGTCCATGGGGTAGCAAAGGGTTGGAATCGACTGTGCGACTGAACAACAACAAAATACAAAATCAATTGAAATTACATTTGGTAGAATAAGTAGAAGTCATGACTGAATCTCATCAGCATTTGGGGATTTGGAAATTACCCAAGTGTTTCAAAACCTTTTTGGTTCTCCAAAATTCAGTTGAAAGTTGGCAAAAACACTGTTTATGCAACATCTAAACCTACTTTCTCTAGTGCTACAGTGGGTGATATGCTTTTTTTTAAAAAAGGCAACAATAAACACAAAGATGAAGAAATTATTCTTATAGGGAAAGGACAATACAAGATACTGTTGATCTAGCTAGCCTTATAGTCTGCACTCCGTTTGCCACGAGTTCTAGACTAGGGTCTCCTAGCCTTGTCTCCTGAATCTTTTTTAAGGGGTTAATTATTTGTGAAGTGCAAATATATCCATTAGAGCAATCATTCCCCAAGAGGGTGCCCTCCAGATGTTTTCATGACAAACTCCTTGTGCCAAAAGAACATGAAGTTCAAAGCATCTGGAAAACACTGGGTTGCAGAAGGCTATATTAAAGCGTGGGGGTCTCTGCCATTAATTATATTTATATTCCATCTTTCCTCTAAGGAGCTAAGGTCTGAGCAATGTGCAAGAGGACTGAATAGGGTAACACTCGGCAAAGTTACTTTTTTGGCCCCAAACTTCCAGAATCTTGTATCCTCCAATACTAGTGGCCTCACTAGCTCTAGCCTTCTGAGTATTGTAGTGCAGGGAAAAAAGAAATATCATTCCCAAAATTTGGAATCAAGTTAGGGCTTTCTTGTTGTGTGATGGATGTTTTATTAAATCCAAAGCACAAATGCTTAGAATGGAATAAAACAAACAGCTTAGTTAAGAATTGTCCATGGTTCCTTTAGGGCTTGTGACTGTTGCATTTGCTGAGCAGATAATAAGAGTACAACCATGTGTATGCTGAAAATATGACATCCTACTCCTTTAATTTAGGAGATTTTGAACTCTAGTCCCATAATCTGGAAAAGACAATTTGTGGCACCACAAGTCTGGTTTGATTGCATCTCCTATCAGCCTAATCCAGCCTAGTCAAAGTAAGGGATGATGGAAGCTTCAGCATATTGATATTTGAACAGATTGTCCACCCTTTCCATAATGTTTTACCATTGGCCATGCTGGTTGGGATTTCCCTGTCCTGACTATACAGGGCTTTCGAGATAACAAACATAGTGAAGGAAAGAGACCAAGTGAGTAGTGAAGGAAGGATGGGCAAAGTTAACAATACTGCATCTTCTTTTGTTGTCGGAGCAATTTTAAATGCATCTTTGTGGGAGGGGATCTTTCCGTCCTCATTAAAACAAGCCTTGGTTCACCCCCTCCTAAAAAAAAACCTTGCTTGACCCCACAGTAGCGATCAATTACCGACCTGTATCCAACTTACCCTTTTTGGGTAAGGTTCTGGAGAGGGCAGTGGCATGGCAGTTACAGGAGATTCTGGATGAAGTGGATTATCTGGACCCTTTTCAGTCAGGATTCAGGCCCGGATATGGTACCGAGACTGCATTGGCCACGCTGGTAGATGATCTCTGGTGTGAGCGGAATGGTGGTTATCCGACCTTCCTGGCTCTTCTTGATCTCTTGGCGGCCTTCAACACTGTTGACCACGGTATCCTTCTGGGGTCCAGAGCATTGTCTTGTTCTGGTTTACCTCTTTTCTGAGGGGCTGGATCCAGTCAGTGTGGTTGGAGGGTGAGAGGTCTAGCTCGAGGCCCCTTCAATATGCAGTGCCTCAGGGCTCAGTACTCTTGCCTCTCCTATTTAACATCTACATGAAACCTCTGCATGAGATCATCTGTTCCTACGGAGTGAGGTATCATCAATATGAAGATGATACTCAACTGTACATCTCAGCCTGTGGGAACCCAAGCGATGCAGTCAAAGTCCTTTCCAGGTGTCTGGAGACTATGAGGGTCTGGATGGGGGACAACAGGCTACAACTGAATCCTGGCAAGACTGAGTGGCTGTGGGTCGGGGGTCCCATGTTAACTAAGGAGTTACCATCTTTGGTTCTGGATGTGGCTAGTTTGCTCCAAACAGACCCGGTGCACAATTTGGAGGTCCTCCTGGACTCACGACTCCTGCTAGAAGAGCAGGTGGCAGTCGTGGCTAGGAGGGCTTTTGCACAGCTTCATTTTGCACGCCAATTGTGCCCACTCCTCGACAGGGACTCCTTGCTCATGATCACCCATGCTCTGGTCACCTCCAGATTAGATTATTGTAATGTGCTCTACATGGGGCTGCCTTGATGACCATTCAGAGGCTGCAGCCAGTCCAGAACGCTGCTGCCTGGGTGTTGTTGGGTTGTGGGCGTTATTTGCATGAATCCCCACTGCTCCGAGAGCTGCACTGGTTACCAGTTTGCCTCTGGGCGCAATTCAAGGTGCTGGCTATTACCTTTAAAGCCCTATATGGTAGTGGGCCAGGATACTTAAGAGACCGCATCTCCCCAAGGTTATCTGTCCATCCCACCAGAGCAGACAGGAGAGGCCCCCTAGTGGTGCCATCTGCCAGAGGCATGCCTCTCTGGTACTAGAAGGAGAGCCTTCTCTATGACCGCCCTGGCACTTTGGAACCGCCTGCCTTTAGAGACAGGTGTGGGACAGTGATGGCTCATTTACCCCACCCCCCCACCCTCCGCTGATTTATCTATCACCTCATACCCACTCTCTCCCTTTTAATGTCAAGGACTTGTTTTTAGCTTGTGTAATTGCTATTTTAACTTTTTAGATTTTAATCTGGTTTTTATGTATTGTGACTCTTTCTTTCTTTCTTTCTTTCTTTCTTTCTTTCTTTCTTTCTTTCTTTCTTTCTTTCTTTCTTTCTTTCTTTCTTTCTTTCGAGACAGACAGACAGCTATAAGAAATAACAATAGCTATATAACAAAACTAGTTGCTATATTTTGCATGCCCTGAGTTCTTTTCACTAACACTCGAGCAGAAGTTGTTTGAGGAATTAAAGACAAATTCAAACATCTGTTTGAAACCAAATCACAACAAAGTCCAAGATATTATTATCTACCAAAGTAGGACATCTACAACATAGAGGAATCTGCTTCACATGTACAGTTGTCATAGTCATTATTGTCATTCTTCTTCTTTCTTTCTTTCTTCTTCCTCTTCTTCTACCACTACCACCACCCTGTCGGGTGTCGAGGGACATTCAGGTTTTTTGTTCTGGCACTTCTAGCAGTCTCCACCTGCCTTATTTGGTATTCTTGTCATATTTAGTCTCCAAAACCCTAAAATAAAATACAAATGCAACTACTGTACATAAGATCAGTATGTGGATTGATCCTTTCAATGCCTATCCTGCACAAACATATTGAAATACTACTACCAAAACCAAATAGCAAAGGACTTATAATCCTCTGTGGGAACAGCAGTTCCTGCTTCTCCTGCTCTTTCTTACTCAAATCCTGAATCACAACCAGTGGTGGGATGTCAAAAATTTTACTACCCCACCATGATGTCATCACAGTGTGGGCAGAGCTAACATCATAATGTCATGGGCGGAGCCAACGTCATGACATGGGCAGGGATGAAGAAAAAATTAAAAAATAATATAAAATAAAAATAAGTGTGTGTGCGCGCACACACGCACACACAGACACACCCCTCAAACCACCCACCCACCCACAACACAAACCCGTAAATAAATAAATAAATAAAATAAAAATACATTAAACTACACCCACCCACAACACAAATCAACCAGAGCTTTTAAACTAGAGGTTAAAGCTTATTCTGGCTAATCTTTCTCACACTAAGTCAGATGGAAGGAACTACAGAATGAACTCACCACAAGATGGCTTCATTTTGGCACTTTTCAACTTTTCAACAGTTAAAGAAGTTAGGTACTAAGTCTTTGCCTAACCAATTCTCTAGGATATCTAGGGGAGCAGGCTATAGGGAGCTTCAGGCTAGCACCTTCTCTTCCTCCTCCCCGCTTGGGAGGACAGCAAAGAGGTCGTGTATGCATGCCAAGCACTGTAGGCGTGCATGCATACCAAGTGCTTGGTGCGCATGTGCAGTGAAAAGGTAAACCCCGAAGGTGGTTCCCCCCAAAACCTGCAACCGGTTCTCCAGGACACTTGGAAAAGTTACTACCGGTTCTGGAGAACTGGTGAGAACCTGTTACATCCCATCACTGATCACAACCCCTTCCTAGGACTTCCACACCCACTGGGCTGAACCAAATAGTCCACTGAGGTTACAATAACTCTTGTCAAAGCAGGCGAGATACAAATGTTTGGTGTAAGTAATCTACTTTTGCTATCTAGCACTGTAGATGGTGTACGCTGGGAAATCTTTTTTGCAAAAATGGGTATGTCCCATTTTGCTGCGCAGGGCAAAATTCTCTACCATCAGAAAAAGGACTGCCCAGGAGCTTCTGCCCCCTACCACATACAGCTTAACCTTGGCATGCCAACTTAAATGTAATCTTTACATAAGATTTGTTTATATAAAGAGTGTCATGTTTCTCTATGCCTCTGCTTTCTGCTGACTCAGGAACCTGTATGTTTTGCCCAAGGCAGTGGGCAAATCTCTGAATCACAATCAATGTTTTTGTTTTCAGAAATGGAGACTGTTATCAGTTCTTCATCCTAGAATGTACTGCTGGGAGTAATCTAATACAGTAGGGTCTGTTTGACAAGGGCATGGGTGCACAAACATTTTGCGCTGGGGGTCTGACCATGACCCCTGACAGCTGATTGGGCTGATCACGTGTTTTCTCATACTGGAAGTGGAAGTAAAATGTGCCCTGTGCATGCGCAGAACGCATTTACAGCAGCGTTCTGTGCATGAGCAGGGCATGTTTTACTTCCACTTCCGGGAGTGGTGCGGGTAGTGTGGGCCGGATGAATTGGCATTGGGGGCTGGATCTGGCCCGTGGGCCACAGTTTTGGCACCCCTGGACTAAACAAAGCTAGGAACATCAGCACCTTGGCTGTTTAGCCAGGCTGCTCAGGAAGGAAAAGTGACGCAGAGAATAAGGGTTTTCCTTCATTTGATGGTTCTTGTAGCTTAGCAACAGGAGGTTGCAACACTCAAATATTGGGTGGTCTCCCCCTCTGGAGCTCTCAGTGGCTTGCAAAATCAGGCAACTTTTAGTTTTGAAGGCAGTTTTGGAATTATGGCAAGGAGGAAGCCATTTGCATTTTTCCAGAGACATCTTCTCTGTGACAGGAACCAATGAGTCATGCTGATCTAACTCTTGCCCAGCAGTGCACCTATTCAGTCTTCTTGTCTTTGCTGTTGCAACTGAGGGAGAATAGAAAACAGAAATATAAACTGAGCCCCTCTCATGAGTCTACCTATGTTTCTGACTGGCAAAACAACAACAGTGGGAGAGAAGAGCCACTAGCCAGAAAAAACTGGAAAGAGAATACGAGATCTGTAACCCCCTCCCCTCACCAAAGGAACACCTTGGCCTTCGGGGTCAGAAGAAGCATCTACCAGACAGTTTGAGTGGGAGGATGCTGATGTACTCATATCCGGCTGTGGGCTTCTCAGATATCTGAGTTTGGCTGCTGAGGCAAGAAGGCAACTGAACTTTCAATGTAAGTGAGATATTTAAGGAGGGGTTGTACCAGTTCCACCCTCCTCCTTCAGTGAGTTTTCATGATCACAGGGTGAGGTGGAGAATTGAACCCAGATCTCCTGAATCCTAGTCCATCACTCTGTCCACTATTCCATGTTGGATACTGATTATATATATATAAACTGTCACCAAACATTACTGGCTGACTTTCCTGGCTAGAGTTCATTGCACTTATAGTTCAACCACAGCTAGAGGGAAACTTGTTCTCCAGTCCTGAGAAAGATCTTTGGTCTCATCCAGTGGGCCTTTTTCTTTTTCTTCTTGCATCAACAAAAAGCAATTTTAACCCCCTAAAATTAATCCTGTTGCGCTCCTAAGTCTTTCAGATATACAAACTACTGTACAGTATTTTAAAACCCATTTTGTAAGGGTTATAAGAAGGTTTAACACACCTTTCATACATTAAACAACCATCTTGGTTCTTTCCCTTCCAAAACTTGTCCAGTTTGGACAAAAAGCATGCTGTTGTAAGAAGCAGAGGGTAAAAAGAATAAAAGTTATAAATAATGATGAAGAAGAAAGAAGCAAATAAAATGGGAAGTCCTGTCAAATTTTCTGATACTATAGGTATTGTAGGAAATTGGTCAGAACACCCCTCAATAGGGGATTCAAAATGCCTCAAAAAATTAAAAATATCAAATTAAAGCAGTTTTTATACAATTAAAAAGCAATTAAAATGGAGTAATAATTATAATACATTAAATAATTTTAAAAAGAGTGAAACATCAAAAACTAAAAAAAAAGACAATAACTTAACTAAAAACCAGCATCTAGGTACCCTGTTACAATTATTAAAAGCTTGCCTGAAGAAATGAGTCTTCAGTTGTCCACAGAAAGATAACAGAGAGGGGGCCAACCTAACTTTCAGAGCAGGATTGTCCAAACTTTTCAGGCCACTGGCCAGTCACGTGGTTCCTCCAACTGGAAGCGGAAGTAAAATGTGCCCACGCATGCGCAAAATGCTGCCATAAATGATCCTGCGGCTATCATTTTACTTCCACTTCTGGGAGCAGCAAGGGCAGCGTGGGCCAGATGATTTGGCCGTAGTTTGGGCACCCCTGCTCCAGAGGAAGAGCATTCCACAATTTGGGAGCTGCATCAGAGAAGATCCTCTCCCATGTCCCCATCAAATGTACTTCTGATGGCAATGGGACTGAGAAGAGGGCCTCCTCTGAAGAGCTTAAGAGCCAAGTAAGCTCATATGGGGAGATACAATCCTTCAGAGAACCTGGAACAAATCTGTAAATCGGCCCTGGTGATGCAGCAGTTAAACTGCTGTACTGCAGTCAAAACTACTGATGTAAGTTCAATCCTGACTAGGAACAAGGTTGACTCAGCCTCTTCCATCCTTTCAAGGTCAGTAAAGTGAGTATCCAGTACATGGGGGCAAAATGATAACTACCTTGTGAATCACCCAGAGAGTGCACTAAGTGCTATAGCATGGGATTTCAAACTGTGGCCCGTGGCCTGGATGTGGCCCATAGCACCATTTCATGTGGCCCACCACTACCTCCACCACACCAGGAAGTGTCATGTGGTGGAGGAGGGGCAAAATGGCCATCTGGCCCCCAAAGCTATCTGAGGGAGCATGACCCAGCCCCCGGCTTTAAAAAGTTGATAACTCCTGTGATATAGGGTGGTATATAAATGTAATTTCTATTGCTAAATTGTGACCAGCCAAGCCAAATTTGGTCCAAATTTCACCATCCCACCCACCTCAGGAAATCTGGAAAATTAAACATGCCAAGCAATCCTCCATCTCATCTGTGTTCTTTTTCGCCCTAGCCAAAAGAAAGAAGTTGCAACATGTCATGGTGACCTCAGCTTTGTGTACTAGAGATCAACCTAACTCACAAACATGGCTTCTAGGACTTCACCCAGAGACTTTATGACATATTTTCAGGTTTATCTATTGGGGTGGTCATGACTTATTTTTTAAAAAATATACCATATATGAAAACATCAAAAGTCTTTCTTGTTAAAACTCTTTTATAAAATAAGGAAGCAGTGTGCTGATTTCTGTGTCTTGTGACAAATTCTGCTCACAGAAACAACCATATACCTATGAAGAACACATGGTCTTCTGTTTAGATCAAAGGAGGGGCATCTTTTCTAGATCAAAAACTAGATTTCAGAATTTCATGAAATTCAGCTAGCAGACTGGGCCCAAACCTGGGCCCTAACCAGGTTAGTCTGCTGCAGCCAAAACATACAACAAAGCCCTTTAACATTTAACACATCATAAGAAAGCTTGGGGAAAAGAATTATAATATTAGTGTTTAGGCACTAGAATCTACTTCTTTTGATGAAAATATTTTTAAAAATTACCTTCCTTCAAAGTGTCACATGATTCCTCACTGTCTCAGAAGAGAGATTTATAGATGCCATGGATTACCTTAAAGGACCAAGTGGTGGGTCCTAGATCATATCCAGATGGAATTATTTCCAGAAGCAATTAAACTGAGACTATTGACGCTTGGGTGCATCATAAGATGACTCATTGAAATATACAAAGAAGCTGGGGAAAGTGGGATGCAGCAGGAAAAGAGGACCAAGTATGAGATGAATTGACATAATAAAAAAAGTGCCACAGCCTCAAGTTTCAAAACTCAGGACTATTTACAAGAGGACTTTTTAGAGGTCACTCATTCATAGGTAAAGGCCTCCCTTATTCCAGGGTGTGGTGCTCATCAATGTTTACAGCCAAAGAGCAAACGATGCCTGCAGACGTTTCCATAATCATGTGACAGGCATGACTAGACACCAGAGAGCACAGAGTGCTGTTACTTTTCTAATTGCACTAGTACCTATTTATCTTTTTGCATCTCAGTCTCTCACCCGTAGGGTCACCATAAATCAGAAGAGATTCAACAGTGCAGAAGACTGTGGTTGGTTGTTGTTGGTTTTTTTTTTTGGGGGGGGGGATGGCACCTTTCTTTTGGGACTAGAGGTCACTGCTGAGTACAGGATATTTTGGCCATATCTCATTCATTTTGTTGTTGCTCAGTCGCACAGTTGAATTCGGCTCCTCTGTCATCTGCCTTCCTCTGGAGTCTGCCCAGATTCACCCAAACTGCGCCAACAATACTATCTAACCATATCATCCTCTACCACTCTCTTCTCCTTTTGCCTTTGATCTTTCCTAGCATTCAGACTTTCTCCGGTGAGTCCTCTCTTCTCATTTGGTGGCCAAAGTATTTGAGCCTGAGCTTCAGGAGCTGTCTTCCAAAGAGCAGTCAAGGCTGGTTTCCTTTAGGATTGACTGATTTGACCTTGCAGTCCAGGGGACTCTCAGGTCTTCTCCAGCACCACAGTTCAAAGGTGTCTATTCTTCAATGTGTCAGGGAAACTCCTAAGGCTCCACTGTGAGCACTGTTGCTGCTTATAAAATGTGCAGTATGGCAGGCAGGAGAAGTGATTAATGAAAAACCCAATAAATATTGGTGGCAGCAGTTTTTAAAAGACTCACTGGTTGTACATGGCCTCTGACCTTCTCACCCATGTATCTTTTGTAGGTCCCTGGTCCTTTGTTTTATTATTGGGACTGTAACATGGTCAACTACTGCATGCAGGCAATTCAAAATTCCCAGACTTGGAAATGAGGTAACAAATGCTATATGTGCACACCAGTGAGTCTGTGAGCAGAAATAGGTCCGTTAGCCCATAAGGAGTAGCTTTGAATAATTGCTGACAGATAGGATTAAACGTATTGTCTTCATGGGGTGGAAGACAACAAGCAGCTAATGGGCAGATTGCCCTATCTCACCCAAATGAGAAGTGGAAGTGTAGGCTCTCGCTGTAATAGTCCCCATAACCAGCCTCACAATAAGAAGCATTCAGGAACATAGACAGCTGCATCAGTCTATATTAACAGATGCAAAGCAGGTGTTTTGTATAGCTAATGGCTCTTAATTGCCCACTCAAGATCAAACCACTTTCAGACACTTTGCATTATAGGAAGGATAGTTTGAGACAATGTACTGTTCCTGGGAAAATGAATTTCTTCTCCAGCTACCATGGGGACTGTAGCAAAGCTCAGAGGGAACATGGAAGATGGGACAGGACTGTTGATGTTATTGTTCCTGCAGCTCGAAACATCATGGGACTTTGATTCTAAGAGCCCTGGCTTCACTATGTAACTGCTAATAAGTAAACTCCATTGAATACAGTGGGGCTTACTTTTGAGGGAGGTGTCCAGTAAAGCCACATTATTCCATGCAACTAACATTGTGGGTTACTTTGTAAGAACTTTCCACAACCTTATCCATTGCAAGTATTCATGCAATTAATCCTCAGAGAAGTATGTATTGAACCATGCATGAATGAGCTAAAGCAAAACTAACCTGTGTTAAACTTCACACTGGTATGAAGTCTCACACCTGGAAGCTTGATGCATGGCTACTCATATATAAAATCAAACTGAGTTTAATAGGCTTAACTCTCAAATAGATACAATCATTGGTTGCAAACTCACAACCGAGACATCAAATTGCTTCCAAATTACAGTGGCTCAACGAATGAATGACACCCACTAAAGGATCCTATTAACAGCCCTGGTCAGTCATCCAAATTCAGGGCTGTAGGGTCCTTTATTGAGTTTATCCCTCTCTTGCTCAATCTTCCTATTTCCCTCTTGCTTTCACTTTCTATTATTGTCTTGTTCGCTGTGTAATAATTATATGCCATCAAGTCAATTTTCAGTTATGGTGACCCTTTCTATTATATTCCAGATAGAGAAGACTCATTTCCTTCTTCTGGGGGCATACTAGCAATAGCAATTATACTTATATACTGCCCCATAGTGCTTTGTGCATTCTCTGGGCAGTTAAAAAGATAATTAGCATTTCCCCCCAACAGGCTTAGTGCTCATTTTGCTGACCTTGAAAGGTTGAGTCAACTTTGATCCCTTCAGGATTGAACTTACAAAGCGAGCCCTTTTTGATTGCAGTACTATAGTTTACTGTGCCATGAGGCTGCTACTGGGACTGCACAGTTTGCCCCTGAATACACAGGCTGGCTCTACTCCTTGGAGGCCCAGGGGGGAATCGAACTCCCAACCTCTTACCTAAACCACTGAGCTTTGCACAATATACAGACTAACTTACACTTAGACCCTCCCATGCTATGTAGCATATTGAGCAGCAAGGGATAATCCACTGTTCTGGTCTTGGGAGAGTACTTCAGCCTCCAACCATGTCATTTTCAGGGTCTTTAAATCTGTCATAGTCGTCTGGCCAGGTTATCTTGCTATGGTAATAGAGTAGACCACGCTGCCAATGGCTCAACGCCAAGTGTCAGGGAGTAGTTAATTAAGTTAACAACTAACGCTCTTGGGTGGCGAAGTTCACAGGGAAGGGTGATGGTCCCCAAATGGATTAAATCCCACTGAAATCCATTGTGATGGAGGTCAGCAGCTTCTTCAATATTGGCCTGGGGCTGAGGAGGACTTTGTGTGCCAAAAGGGCTCAGGACCAGAAACTGACTCAGGGAACTGATTCAATGGTACAGGGGTCATGCTGAGATGTGGAAGGCAGATGAAAGGTCACTACATTATATTCTCAGGACAGTCTTCATGGCTCATTGCCATGATGATCACCAATATTTGGATTCAAATACAACAGAGGAGGAAATCTGTCATGAAAGTCAAGGGAGTCTTCCTTTTTTTGTTTGGCATTATGAGGGTCCAACCTATTGTCACCTTAAGGCATTATAATTATATAATAAATATAGTACAGTAATACAATATTCAATGTATACTATATACAGAGGGTGCAAAATGTATATACATTATAAGAAACAATATTCTGATTTGTCAAGAACAAATCCTGCCAGAGTAATCTTCATCTCTTGTTATGATCATGTCACCACCATGGGGTACTTTGTCAAAGGCTTTGCTGAAGTCAATCAAAATTTGAAAAGCAATACATAGATAACATTTCTTAAAACGTGTATACATTTTGGCACACACACACACACACACACACACACACGTGTGTGTGTGTGTGTGTGTGTGTGTGTGTGTATTAAAGAGAAAAATCAACCAACAGCTGAGCATTCTCTCTCCACCCCACTTAGGGATGTTTACTCGGAAGCAAGCTCCGAATGCCTGCGATGCAAAGTCCTCATGAAAGCTTAAGGGCGTTCAGGATCGCATCCTGAAAAAAAGGACTCGAAACCTCCTTGGGTCTCGGGATGGAACAGCCGATGGAGCTTCTCAGCCATGAGGGAACGGAGTGGGCAGCGTTTGGTTCCTCTTCATTACTGTCAAAGTGCAAAGGCGTTGATGAGTTTGCAAAGAGCCCAGCCCTTCGCCAATTCGTGGGCTCCCCCCCCCCCCAATTTCCCCGGGATCGGACTTTCCGCCCGCCTCTCTCTCCCTTCCCTCCTCCCGCGTTCTCAGCTGACTTCTCTCTCCCCCCCCCCCGCCCCACAGTAGCTTCTAATCCAGACTGTATGGTATGTGGGCTGGTCACAAATCCCCATGTGGTCCGACATCACTGACATGGCGGAATCCCCTTCCAACCCGCTCTGCTAGGGACTCCTCCTGCTCGCTCGCTCGCGCTCCCCTCCGCGAGAGCAAAGGCAGGATCGCTCTTCTCTTGGGTGACGACCCCCCCCCGCCCCTCACATACAGACACGATCCCCCCTTTTCCAGCACAAGGTAAGCAAAGCCGCCTCGGCTGATCTCTTCCCCTTCTCCGCCTTTCCCAGAACCGGGAGCGGAAAAATAAAGGCAGGCACCGAACTGGTTTCGATGTGGTTCTTCCTCCCGCTGTCTGGAAACGGATTCCGGGAAGGGATCTCCCTTCTCTTTGGACTAGAAGGCGACGGAGAAATGTAGATCCCTTCCCCAGCCGCCTCTTTTCCCCCCTTCTTGCTCCGCACCCCCCTCCCTCTTTCTCTTCTCCTTAAACCGGATTTCTTTTGTTTTCCTAGTGGAAACTCTGAATGCGAACTTGGCGGGGCGTTGTGTATATGTGTCGAGGGGTGGGTGGCCAGGATCCATGGGTAGTGGGCTTGCTCGCCTGCGGGCTCCTCACGCCCCCGGGGCACGATCGAGGAAAAGAATGGGAATACAGAGCCGGGAAACTGGAGGTCTGCAAGTCCTACAAAGTGACCCCAAAAGTTTGGAGGGATTTTTTTGGGGGGGTGGGGGGAGGAGAGGTGCGCGTTCCTTCTTTTGGTTGCCGGCGCCTTTAAAAAATATCTCTTTGGAGATCCACATTTCTGCCTTTTCCTCCCCGATCCCCACCCCTGTAGGGTCGTATTTAGGAGTGGGGAGAGAAACCGAAGTCTTCGAGGTTTGGGGGCGGCAACGGGGTGGGCAAGTATAAAAATCCCCTTGCGAGAGAGCGCCAACCTCGCCATGTCAGGCGATTCGCAATCCGGAGCAGCGGGAGAAGTTCGCGCCTAGGCGGGGGGGGGGGTTTGAGCTGAGCTGGGGAAAGCGCTGGGCACCCCCTGCCTGATGCCTGCCAAGGAGGGCTTCCTAAAGGCGGGGATGGGATGCTGCTTGCTTGGTGCTGTCCCTGAGCTAGAGAGAGACGAGATTTTTAAGGCGGAGGGGTGTGTGTGTGTGTGTGTGTGAAGGCAATGAGAAATCGGTTTGCTTGCTGGTCTCGCTCATCTGCGAATAAGGCGGCCTGAGTGCAAAACCTGCAACCGGATTCCTTCCCCTCCTCCCGTTTCTCTCTCTGGGTGGAGAATCGAGTCACCACCATCATATCCTAGTAATCCAGGCAGGCTCCTGGCGGCTGTCCTTTCCTGCCCAGATGCTGACCCTTTGCTTGACACTTTCTTACCGATCTAACACGCCCCCCCCATCCTCAGCCTCTCCCCCCCCACCTAATCCAACTAGATAAGGGGGGGGCACTTCCTTTCCCCAAACAAGCACGCTTGTACAGTAACTGCAAAATCGCCCTCCCTGCAAAATCCTCGGAAGCGGAATATGGGCTGGTTTTCTTTTTGCTGATGTGACATTTAGGATTTTTTTTAAGGTAAACTGGGTCTCGCCTCCCGCTTCTTGCCCAGACTCTGGGTGGGTCGGAGTTAGGGCAGCGGCCAGCGCATAACAATCGCCATTACACTTTTTTTATATATACCGCCCCATAGCGCTTAGTGCACTTATTTGGGCGTTTCACAATTAGCCTTTTGTGCGCGAATATGCTGGAAGGATAAAAAGGCTGAGTCCGCCTTTTATTCCTGTCGGGATCGAACACACAGCGTTTGGGCTGCAGTACATTAGTTGAACCACTGCGCCACCGAGCCTCCGGGAGGAGAAAGAGAGGGATGAAGGGGAGCTTCTCTGGGGCCAAAGCTGCAGACGTAGCGTCTGACCCCCTTCTTTCTAGTCGTCTGGCTGGGAAGGATGTCTGTCTGCATTTCAGGTGAAGGCGAGAGCCCGGCCAAAGGGGCGCCCCTCCTTTTGCAGCTGCAAAGGGGGCTGGAGGGATCTCTCCCCGCCTCTTCTCTCCCCCCACCGCAAAGTCTTTCCAAAATGTCTGGATCCAGGGGGCACGTTGGGGAGGGGGGGAGGAGACCGAGACATCCAGACGTCTCCTGTAGTCCGTCTTCCCGGAGCCCCTCCCTTCTCCTCTGACGCCACTGGCAAAAGGAGGTGTGTGTGTGTGTGTGTGTGTGGGGGGGGGGTGTTTGAACAATTCTGGAAACTTTTTATTTCCCTTGCCAGGCTTATTCTCTCTTTTTCTCCCCCCACCCCTTCGTTACAAAACGGCATTATTACCAGGAAATGGAATGCTGTTTTGTTTCCTTTCAGATACAGCTTGGTGAAACAAAAAATTCCCCTCTCGAAAAATCCCATGGATCTTTTCACTGGGGAGAATTTTTTTATTTTTTTGCGTCTTCCTGATGTCTTCTAAAATTCCAGTCAAAGAGAAGTTCATCCCGTCTGGATTGAAGCCAAACATTTTCTCTCCAAGTAGAATTTTTCCTTAGTAGCAATAGCAATGGCACTTTATATACCACCCCATAGCGTTTAGTGCACTCTCTCTGAGCGGTTCACAAGTTAATTAGCATTTTGCCCCCTAACATTCTAAGGACTCATTTTGCCAACTGAAGGATGGAAGGTTTTCTTGCACTGCTTTTCTTCTGCAAAGTTATCAGCTGGCATTCATGATTTGGACCATGGGGTGGGATGTAATGGGGGAGGGGAGGGAAGAGATTCCTCAGGCCTCAAACACTTCGCAGATCCTGGAGAGGAGGGTTGGTTGAAAAGTATGAGAGAGAGTCTATTTTTGGAAGCAATTAATCTGGCAGTGAAGTGTAGAACTGCCTTGGATTAGGGTCAGAATCTGGCCCCTGGTTGGCTTCTTCTGGCTCATAGTACTGTATCTATATAGATTAGTAGAAAGTTAGTTAAAACTTGAGACTTTTGGAATTAAGCACATCCAGCTATGATAATAGAGCAGAACATAGTCCCAGTAACTCAACTCCAATAGCCAGGCACAGTTAACTAACCTGACAACCCTGAGAACTAATGACCTTGGGTGGAGAAGTCCACAGAGAAGGGTGATGTTCCCCAAATGGATTAAATCCCACTTAAATCCATCTTAATGGAGGGCAGCAGCTTCATCAATACTGGCCTGGGGCCGAGGAGCACTTTGTATGCCAAAAGGTCTCAGGACCAGAAAATGACTTGCAAACTGGATCAATGATACGGGTGTCACACTGCGATGCAGAAAGCAAATGGAAGGTCACTGCATTATATTGTTCCCAGGACAATCATCATGGCTGATCACTATGATGATTGCCAATATTTGGAACTGGATACGGCACTTAAAGGAGAAGTAGTTCTACCTCTGAACTGCAGGGCTTTCGTATAAAACGTTCTCCAACTTGCTTCAGTACATCAGATCACCGGGAGAGGTCATTCAGGGAACTGCGCTGAGATGCCATCCATATGCTGATGATAGTCATATTTCTTTTGAGGAATAAATATTGAGCCATTGTCTGGAATCTGCACTATCCAAGGTGAGAGCCAGTTTAATGGTTTCCTCTTCTGAGTGAAGGTGTTCATTCTTTTCTGGCCATGGCCACGTTCTCCTTAAATTACCAAGTTTGTTTTCTTGAGATGTGGCTAGATCCCAACTTTGATGCCGAATGTCCAGGGATTGACTGTGACAAGGACTGATTTTCCTGCTGATGTATCACTTGTAGCTTCCAATGGCTAAAAGGAAGCCTGGCAATCCTCATTCATGCACTTTTAACTACTAGGCTCTTCTTCATACCTCTTGACCCTCCTTCACTGGAAATGATCAGTAAGAGAGGCTTGTTTTGTGACCTGGCCACTGAAAATGCCATTGGTGCTATTGTTTCCAAAGGCTTTAAAATGTTTTAGTGTGTTAATGCATAATTTTCCTTTTTAAAAATTAAGCATAAAACATAACGTACAAGTTGAAAAAGAAAAACTAAAAACTAACATCAAAGCACCGTCCTATATAAAAAAGTGAATGTATTTTTAAGAAAATATTTTTTGTGTTCATTATAAGTTGTTTTTGTAGTTGTTCAGTTGTGCAGTCTGCTGATCAGAATTATAGAAATATTTTAAATTAATGCAGTCATGTTTCATTCATGCCTCTTAATTGAAATAGAGCATCATGACTGTTTCTCTTCTGTTCACTAGTCATTTGCAATTGAAGTAATGATTCTAAGTGTACTTCTAATGGAGGTGCACATCTAATAGATCTTTACCATTTGTTTACTACTTGGTTAGTCACTCGAGTACGGCATGGATGCTGTGTCTCTTGACTGGTTGCTTTGAGTGTTGAGCTGGATTGAAAGATTCACTGAAAGGATTTTTAATGATTAGACTTCAGATGTCAGCTTGCTGCTTCTTCTAGGCCAGATGTGAAACTGCCAAAATGAAGTCACCTTGGTAAATTCATTCTGCAGTTCCCTTCACCTGACTTACTGTGAGAAAGATTAGCCAGCAACACAAGGTTTCGTTACTTGAACGAGTTTGAGTAGATCTTCTGTCTCCTAAAATCCCTCTTTTTTACGACAGGTATAATAAGGAAATTCCCAGTGGAATGAGAGGAAGCAATAAGAATGGGGAAAATCTGTGTTCTGTTATCCATTTGGCAAAAATATGTGTAAAGAGCAGGAAAGAAGTTCTACTCCCCTCAAATTATGTTTATATAGTAGGATGTCTCAGTGATTGAGGCCTACTTTTTCTCATCAAGTTCTTTGCCCCACAGCAGAGTTTCTTAACCTGCGGCCCGCAGCACCATTTTATGTGGCCCCCCACCCTTCCACCACACCCGGAAGTGCCATGTGGTGGAGGAAAGGCAAAATGGCCATCCGACCCCTGATGCTGTCTGAGGGAACGTGACTTGCCCCCCGGCTTTAAAAGGTTGAGAACTCCTGTTATACAACTTCAGATTGTTGCTACACTGAAGTTTGCATGCTTGAACGCTCCTCTCTGTGAAAACATTCCTATTATAGAAAGCCTAGAAAAATGCAGGGAAATATTCTTCTGCTTGTAAAACACCAACATAATGGGAGGCAGTGGCTCTTTTCTAACCTGTAAGAGGCAGAGCTGTAACTAGCAGGTTAAACTTGGATTCTATGAAACAGGAATGATCATAATCATAATAATTTTAGAACTGCAAAGCTGGAAAAGACCCTGTGGATCATCGTGTTCAGTCTCTGTCAAGAAGCCATAGTAGGGAATCGAACTCCCAAAGTCTGGCTCCATAGCCAGGTACCCAAACTGCTGAAATATGATATATCTATGTATGGACATTTGATGGGCTTTCTGGTTCCATGTTGAGCCCACCTGTATTGTGCTTCTCTCTGCCCAGAATAAAGATTCTGGAAATGGTATGATGTTGATATATTGTTTTCTACTGCTAGATGGAATTTTTTTTTGTCATTATACTGTCATATTGCTGTATTTTTATACTGTATGTTATATTGTACTTGGAATTGTATTTCTACTTTGTATTTTTTGATTTGTTATTTTGTTACTTGATTGTGCTGCCACATTGTTGCTGTTTTACTCTGTGGTGTCCTTTCATAGCTTTGTTTGCCTTATTGTTGTACCTTATTGATTGATTATATGTTATTTTGTTGTACACCGCCAGTGGTGGGATGTCAAAAATTTTACTACCCCACTGTGATGTCATCACAATATGGGCAGAGCTAACATCATGATGTCATAGGCGGAGCCAATGTCATGACATGTGGGCGAGGCCAAAGAAAAAATATTTAAAAAATAAAAAATAATTAAAAATAAAATTAAAAAAAACACACACATACCCCTCAACCCACCCACCCACAACACAAACCCGTAAATAAATTAAATAAAAATACATTAAAATACACCCACCCACCCCAAACAAAAACCAACCAAGCTTTTAAAACAGAGTTTAAAGCTTATTCTGGCTAATCTTTCTCACACTAGGTCAGACCAAAGGAACTACAGAATAAAATCACCACAAGATGGCTTCATTTTGGCACTTTTCAACAGTTGAAGAAGTTAGGTACTAAGTGTTTGCCTAACTAGTTCTCTAGGATAATATGCCTTAATGTAAATGTAAAACAGCTGTACCTCCTTAAGGGTTCTCCAATTGGAACAGCACAGGTATAGCTTATTGATGAGGTAACTCCAAGATTTTGCTTAAAAACCCCAAGCCAGACCTGCTGGCCGCCAGGCCTTTTTAGGAACTGTGGTAGTATGTCAATACTGTATAGGGAAAGGTATTAAATACACACTAAAATACACACAAACACACCACGTCCAAAGGTGAGTCACTTACCCTGGGGAGCAGGCTAAAGGGAGCTTCAAGCTAGCAGCTTCTCTTCCTCCTCCTCGCTTGGGAGGACAGCAAGGAGGCTGTGCATACGCGCCAAGCACTGTAGGCGTGCATGCACACCAAGTGCTTGGTGCACATGCACAGTGGGGGAACCAGTGAAAAGGAAGCCCCGAAGGTGGTTCCCCCCACAAGCTGCTACCAGTTCTCCGGGACACTGGGAAAAGTTACTACCGGTTCTGGCGAGCTGGTGAGAACCTGTTACATCCCATCACTGTACACCGCCCTGAGTTGGTCGCACCAAGTAGGGCGGTATAGAAATTATTTTTTTAAAAAAAGGTTGGTGTGCACAGATTTACACACCCCTAGCACTAGCAATCTTTTTGGTGCTCCCTAAATAACTGCCCTGTGTCAAAGTTTTAATTGACCCACTCTAGTTGTGCTGACAACCAGAATTGCTATTTTTTAAATAGCATCATCCTTTCTAGAAGGAAGGTGGCAATGCTTTGTGGAGGTAAACAGTACATATTTATACTATAAGTTGGTTTCATACTACACAAACATATTTGTGGCCAAGTGTTTTAAGGGCCTATGTGTGAAGTTGTAGTAGAATGGGTGTACAATTTGTTTATTTTTGCACAAAGTAGTGAAATATTGTGCCAATCTCAAATGAATGCACTGAAAATTTGCTTTGCCCGCTGTTCATATACCAAGCTATTTTTGTATCCTGTCATATTGCTGCCTCACCAGTGGTGGGCAGCAAAAAAAATTGTTACCACGCTATGGGCAGAGCCTATGTCGTGGGTAGAGCCTATGTTGTGGGCAATCTAGTCATGCCTGCCATATGGCCATGTATACATCTGCAAACACAGGCAGCACTGGCTCTTTGGCTGTAAATGGAGATGTGCATTGCACTCTAGAGTTGGATATGACTGGCTTTTGAGCAAGGGAGACCTTGAACCACTTGCAGGGACAAAACCTGATGGGGCAGGACAGGGAGGTGGGCCAGGCCACCCAATTTTGTTTTCCTTGCCTGAAGGCCACCCAATTTCACCATACCCCTGCCCAGAGGCCACCCAATTTTGCTTTCCCCCCCTCCGGGTGGGTGTGTGCAAACCTGTTGCTGCCCACCACTGTGCCTCAGCTTTCCTCTCCCTGTACCTTGTTATGCACATAGCTTCTGAGGTAATATACAGTACTGTACTTTCATTTTTGGACTACAGCTTTTGAGAATCCCCAAAGAATATGCTTGCAAGGCAAGGCATGCTGGCTGGGGAATCTGGAAGCTTTAGTAACTTTTTCTAATTCTGGAGATGACAGGGCTGTTGAAATGGCTTCCAAAAGCTTAAAGACCTCTTTGCTCTTCTTCTTAGAATGGCCTCCTTTGCGTTGTTAAGCAGGCAATGTCCCTATCCAGACATTGTTGAAATGGATAGCCTAAACCAGTGGTGGTGAACCTATGGTACACGTGCCAGAGGTGGCACTTGGAGCCCTCTATGGGCACCTGGGCAGTTGCCCCAGCACAGAATTTGCCCTGCCCTCTGCCCAGCAGTCCAATAGGAGCACTTCCTCCCTCAGTACAGAGTTCGCCCCACCTCTCTGCTCAGCTGCCCGATGGGAGAGTTTCCTCCCTCCCCTGTTGCTGTTTTGGCACATTGCGATAAATAAGTGGATTTTGGGTTGCAGTTTGGGCACTCAAGATGAGGAAGTGCTTTTGCTTAGCGGCTCTCCTTATGTTGTCTGTTTAAATTTAACCGTTGCGGGTGGGGGGTGGCTTTAAAGGCAGTGAGGAAAAGTTCTTTCCCTGCTTGCCTTTAAAGCGGTTTGTCCCTGAAGTCAGGGCTTTTTTTAAAGTGTTGTTCGATGCATGCATCGGACAACGCTAAAAATCAGATAACGTCATGACTTGTGGAACCAAGTCATAACGTTATCCGGGGTATTACTGTATATTCCTTAGACTTTGAATAGGTTTCAAACCTTGCAAAACTGATGCAAATGTAGTATTTTTTGCCAATCAAGATGCATCCTGAGAGATACTTTGTTGTGCATTTTATTTTCAAAATGACTACCCTGCTTGCTTCTCTGCCCATCCAGGCCTTCACTAAGGCTTGTAGTGCTGTAAAATGGTAGTCTCCTGAACCACATGGAAGCCCCAGAAAAATGAGTTGGTATGTGCTGTTGGCTTTTGTACGGTAGACACATGTGTGTTGGCTTATGGCTTTTTAAAATATGATACTATCCAGATGTTCTGGATTTCAGTCCCCCAGCGTCATTTACAATTCCTGGCTGTCTCTCATAGTTGGCCATCTTTAGACTGCGAGTTGTAGTCTAAATTTCTGGAGATTACCATGTTGAAGTGAGCTGGTGTGTATGGTAATCCCTTGAGACTCTTTGAATGGTTTTCTGAAAGCTGCCTGATAGGAATAAGCACTGCAGGATTACATATTTCACTACTGTAGAGACCAAGATCATTCACACTTTTGTGTTCCCAATCACCATGTATGGGTACAAAAGCTGAAATAGTAAAGAAAGCTAACAGGAAAAAATGATTAATTTGAATTCTGGTGTGGAAAAATGAACAAGTGGGTCCTAGTACAAATCAAGTTTGAGATGTCTCTGGAGGCTAAAATGATGAAGCTGAGGTTGTCCTACTTTGGGCACCATGAGATGACAAGAATTTCTGAAAAGGAGAATGATGCTGGAAAAGATGGAAGGCACCAGGAAAAGAGCCAGAGCAAAGAAGATGAAATCACTCAGTTTGGGAAGCCACAGGCTTGTGTTTTCAATCGCTGAGCAGGATTGTTGAGGACAGGACATTTTAGAAGTCTCTCATTCATAGGGTCACTCTAAATCGGAGATGACTAGATGGCATATAACAACAACAAATCTGAATGGGCAAATCAGGCTTTTACAAAGGCCATGTTGGAATAAGTAGCTGCCTAGCTGTTCCTGCTCCCTTGATGCAGGATCTGGTACCCAAAGAAGCATGAGCTGTTGTTCAACTCAATGCCCTTATTATAGTTTTCCTCACCTACCCACCCACCTACCTACCTACCTATCTAATTTTATTTCCATCCCTATACAGCCCACTATTCCATATGTTAAGCAAAATACTGCTGAAGGGCTAGATGCACTGGATCTTATTCATTTGTATGTCTTAATATGCTTTTATGCAGTGGCTCAAGTGATCCTGACTTGAAGGTGTCAGGTCAGCAGTTTGATACCAGAGTACTGCTTAATGGAATGAGCTCCTGTCTCTGTCCCAGCTCCTGCTAACCTAGCAGTTCGAAAGCAAGAAATTGCAAGTAGATAAACAGAAATCACTTCGGTGGGAAGGTAAACAACATTCCGTCTATAGGCATGCCTGCCACATGTCCATGGAAATGTCTGCAGACACATTGCTGGCTCTTCGGCTATAAACAAAGATGAGCACTGAACCCTAGAGTCAGATACAACTGACTTTCAAGGAAGGGTGACCTTTACATAAATTTTTGGCCATTCTTTGGGTTGCTCAAGAGGACATTTAGTAAGACAGGCAGAAGTTTGGTCCAAAGCAGGAAAGAAGTTTGCAAGTATTTTGAAGACTATGTCGTTCATGTAGAATGATCATGGTGATAGCACACTAATCATGCAGAAGTGAAGCTGCAGAATGTGACATGGGGTGAAAAAACCAGCTTTCTAAGAACCTATGATTTCAGTTCTGCATAAGGGAGTAAGATTTCATAACTTTTTTCTTAAAGATGTGTGCAAAAATATGTGGATAAAATCTCAACCGTTGCTGAATGGAAGTTCTTCACAGTCGGATACAATACTTCTGTACAGTTTCTTGCCCTTCCTTACACCTAGGTGAAAGGAAAAGGACTGTAGCTCAACTGTATGACACATGTTTTGAATGCAGGAGGTTTGGAGTTCAATTCACCAGAAGCAACCTCTGACAGATGCAAGTTTTGCATACTGTATATGGTGTTCCCAGTGTTCATTGCACTGGGAATGGCATATATGAGAGCGCTCTGAAAAAGCTGAACCCTTTTGAAAAGCACATGATGAAATGGTTGGGACCTCTCTGGCATCCAGCAAATGTAGGCACCATTTTTAAAAAATGGACCTGTCCACCCCCAGATCACCCCAGAGAGCTAACACTTGTCTGGGCAGGCTCTTGGTTGGATTGGTTCAGAATTCTGTCTATTTTCTTGTAGTTGTTTAATCCTTGGAAGACACAGATATCTTGCAGTCCACTGATATAATAGAAAAGTCAGCATTTTGAAGTACAACTTCCATAATTCAGAAGTCCAGTGGCCATGCTATCATATGCTGTCTCCGTCAAGGATAGTTCTGCAAAGAATCTCACAGCATGTTTACTTTATACTGTGTGAGGCTTCTTTTTACTCTTGCCACCCTCTGTGAAGAGCATTCCACAGTCTGTCTGGTCCTTGATTCCAGTAGTTTCCCAAATACGCAATACAACTTTCCATTCTACATCATCCTTTTTAAAAAGAAATAGATCCACCCCATTCCTCCCATATTTGCATCACAGGTCCGTTCTGGCAAAAAGACACTGATGAGTGATCCAGAAGTGCTATGCAAAATTTGCCCAGTGGCTGGTGTGGTCAGATGGCTTACGTTTCTAACATAGCTCATGTCTGGTCTCTCGTAGAAATTGAATCACTTGCCATTTTTAAAATGGATGAGCTCATCCAGTGGATCTGAGGTCACTGTTGGGATAGTGATGGGAAATTTTTTAAATAAAGTTTCCAAGCTCATACTTAAAATACTTACTGGCTAGAAGACACATAACTGTACCATTATTTTATCTGAGGCCTTATAAAAGATGGCCTTTAGAGAAGTTTTGATTCACCTGTGGAATGAAGGAAAACAGTTCTTGTTGTGCAATCAGAGGAGGTTGAGTTCCTCAACCATATCCTCCTTCAGTGTTGTTCCTTGTCGAGTGAGCTCATTCCTCCATCTTCTAATTTGGTTTTGCTCTTATGTACCCTCAAGAATGTTTGTTCTTGCCATAAAGCTCTTCCTGTATTTAAGGAACAAATATGACTACTGTGGAATGGGTTAGAGACTATAGGAACAAATAATTATGAAAAATATGTCAGAATGAAAGGGAGATGCTGCAAAACAATATGGGGATGGTATATGATTCAAAAGACTGCTGGATATTTAAAAAAGCAAGTTGAGACACATTTTCATCTATGGTGGGAGTGCAAGAATGTCAAGAAAATATGGGAATTTTTAAAAAGCCAATCAAATATTGTCTATAAAACTGTAACGTGTCCTAAAATAGCTTTATTAATGGATTTTGGAAATCTGCAGATAGAATGGAATAAGAAATATATTTATTATAGTTTTTACCGCGTTGAGGTTGAGTACTGTGAAAAACTGGAAAGTAGATTGTGAACTTCAATTGGATGATTAGTACAAAGAGCTATAAATGATAAATTAACATGTGAGTTGAAGGTAAAAGAGAGATTAATAAAAAACTGATTTTAGAGAAATATGGGGAAAATGTTTAGATTATGTATTAGTGAAATGGATAAAGAGTAAAGCCAGAGCAAAATGATGGGATGAAAACAAAAATATATATGATATTCTTCTGCTGTGTCTAGGTCAGACATGATACGGCCAAAACGAAGGCAACTTTTGGTGAGCTTATTCTGCATCTGACCTACTGTGAGAAATATTAGCCAGTACAAGATGGCTGTTGCTCCACGTACGCCCGATTATGGTTCAAAAATGCCTCAATTCTCAAGGAGGCTTTTTGGGTGTTGTACACCATTAATTATATTGAGAACATTTAATCAAGGAGGTTTATAAGTCTCACTAGTGGTGGTTGCACATAGGAGTTATGTTGTGTTATATGTAATTTTGTAAATTTTTGTTTGTTTATTTTTATGGGGTTTTTTTGTATTTTAATTTAAAAAAAGAGGAAGACATGACTCCTGTGTATCTGGGCAGAAATACAATAGGCTATTCAAGGAGGGATGAGGTATTTTGCCCTTCTTTGCCTACTTTCTTGACTTCTGTGCTGGTCTGGCACAGTGGCCTCTCACTGAACCCATGGCTAGCTTGAATGAGCTGGCAGAGTATAGACAGAGAAGGCTGGCTGCCTCCTTCATTCTTCTTGCTCACAGAGACAGAATTACTTGCCTTTGCCTGTGATGATCACCATGTAAATAGTTAATTACAAGGCTCTAGTTGTTTACTTGTAAACAATTCCCAGTTGAAATCAATAGCAATTTATGAGTAATTTTTGTAGGGGTTGCATCCTTCTGCCCCTGGTCTCTCAGTGAATGATGCAAGAAGTGAAATCCATTGACTCTTTTCTTGGCAATGATGTTTAGCACTTCAGGATTTGTGTCAAAAACATCTAAAATCCCTTATTATCTAAATCAAGGAGCGAATATAAAGGAGCTATTGCAATTCATGGTTTCACTTGTGGATAGGTGTCATAATAAACCTGATTAGAAGCCTGTACCTATAATGAGATAAATGAGTTGTTTAATTATACTTATACAGTAATACCTCGGATAACGCTAAGACTTGGTTCCACAAGGCTTGGTGTTATCTGATTTTTAGTGTTATCCAATCCATGTTAAAATCCTATGGGATGGATCAGATAACGTTAAAGCTCCATAGAGATACATTGTAACCGCACAGGCTTTAGCGGTTGTTATCCGATCCATCCCATAGGACCTTAACGTTATTCGATCCAATTCTCCACCCCAGATTGCTTAACGTTATGCAATTTTAGCGTTATCTGAGGTAAATGTTATCCGAGGTATTACTGTACTTACTTTTCCATATAAACACATACCCCCCCCTTGTCAGCAAACAATTATTCATAATTGTACAAAATGAATGTTGCATAATGCTTCTTTTCTTTGCCAAAGTGGTCATGAGGTAGGGATGGAATCGTAATTAGACTTAGTTTAAAGTTAAGCGGCAGATGCTTATGAGTCAGTGTGAAATTGAAAATTATAAATATGAAAGCTTGGGAAAACCCACTCTCCATTCCATTTGTTGTGGGTTGCAAACATGGTATTTACATACTTGTTGTGAATTTGTGTTTTTGGTGTGGGAGACTAATCTTATGAACAGAAAGCACAACTATACCTTGAGTTTCATTTTTCTAAAAATAAATTAAATGAGCAGAGGTAAGATAGAATTGCTACTTGCTACCTGCATCTTAGCAATGATATGTTGTTCTAACATAAGGTCGCCCTTGTTCAAAAGCCATTTGTATCTGACTCTAGGGTTCAGTGCTCATCTCTGTTTATAGCCAAAGAACCAGCACTGCCTGCGTTTCCAGACGTTTCCGTGGACATATGACAGGAATGACTAAAGATTGGAGTGCATGGAATGCTGTTTACCTTCCCACTGAAGTGGACTCTATTTATCTACTTGGAATTTCTTGCTTTCAAACTGCTAGGCTGGGCTGGCAGAAGATGGGATGGAGATGGGAGCTCACACTGTGGTGCAGGACTGTACTCGGGTCTCGAACTGCTGACCTGCTGACCTTCCAGTCATCAAGTTTAGCATCTTAACCACTAAGCCACTTTTAAATTTAATTTAAAAGTAAATTAAATGAGCAGAGGTAGGATAGAATTGTTACCTGCATCTTA
This sequence comes from Furcifer pardalis, assembly GCA_030440675.1. NCBI lineage: Eukaryota > Metazoa > Chordata > Lepidosauria > Squamata > Chamaeleonidae > Furcifer > Furcifer pardalis. Next base: position 278,469,424 of record CP126890.1, read on the forward strand.
GCTGTTGTGCTGGCATAACATAAGGAATCTTAATTTATTTATTTTTTTTACATTTTAGCAAGGTAAAGCTATATTAAAATCTTTTCTGGCAGAAGTCTCCTGTATCAAAAGCTTACTTGTTTATAGCTCAGGTTTAGTGTCACTGTGCGATCTTTGTCCCTAGAGACCAAAGGTATGTGGGGAGAGGAAAGCTTTTCAAACAACAAAGGGGAAATAGGAGCGTACAGATATAGCATGATTACAGGCCATCTAAAGGCAAGAATGCTTGTCTGTTTGAAAACAGATAAAGTCTTTCAACATTTCTCCCCTTTTCTCTCTCCCATGTGAGGCTTGAATCTTTCTTTTTCCAGCTGCTGTCCCCTGTCCCCGCCTGTATGCTAGAGTTTGCAAAATAATAAATTCTTCAGCAAGCTGGAAAACAGATTCTTCAGAGGACTGGATAGGCAGGGAGAAAAGATGGCTTAATAAATGCATTTGTTCCTGAATTTGAGACATCATCCTGGAGGGAACATTCAGGCTGCAGCTGGAAGCACATCTATGCAATAGGGGTTCTACTGCAAACAGTGAGACTCAGGTCTAGTAATTGGAATTATCTCATGGGAAGTTTTTGGGACGCAAAATATTTAAATGAAAGAAGCTGAGGGATAGATCCGTGCACCTTTCGTGCAAGCTGCATTCATTTCTGTAGGGCCTAGCAATAGCTTTCAAGGTACAATCAAAACTCGCATAACGAGTGTTTCGCTTAGCGAAAAACTCGCATAACGAGCAAGTTTTTCGCTAAGCAGTCTGACTCGCATAACGAATTTTTCGCTATGCGAGTCGGACTTTTCTCTATGGAAAAACTCGCATAATGAGCGTTTCTATGGGGATAACTCGCATAACAATTTTTTTCGCTATGCGAATTTTCCCCATAGAAACGCTCATTATGCGAGTTTTTTTTTTTGCATAGCGAGCAACCTTGCAGAACGAATTAAATTCGTTATGCGAGGTATGACTGTATATCTTTTGAGAAGCACATAATGAGGCCAGTAATGGCAGAATAAAGCTCCAAAAACAATCACAATGGTTTAAGAATATCTGATACTATATTTTTCTTTCTTTGGGTTATTTTTTGATGTAATCTATTATTATTATTATTATTATTATTATTATTATTATTATTATTATTATTATTATTATTATTATTATTATTATTATTATTATTATTATTATTATTATTATTATTATTATTATTATTATTATTAGAGTTTGTATGCCACCCACTTGCAGACACGACTCAGGGCGGCTAAAAACAAGATACAATTAGCATACACTATAAAATAAGATACAATTAGCAAAATACAATTAGCATACAATAATAAAAGTCACCTAAGTCAAAACATCCCAAAACAAGAATTTGACCACAAGAGTCCAGGCCTCAGAGTCCAAAGTCTAGGCTGGGCAGGGGACGATGCAGTGGCCAATCATTCAATCAATCAATCAATCAAAAATCTTCCTTGAAATGTATAGCTACAAGAAAGCGTTGGTTGCATTTGAGGACACACTCTGATGCGGAGCATGCAGGAGTCTAGAAAAAATTGAATAGTTCTTTTGCTAGCTTGATAGCTCACTAAGTAGGAGCACCTAGAATCAGGTGTTGGGGGCTCAAATTTGCACTGTGCTTTCTGGTAGAAGAGCCAGGCCTGTGTAGACTTGGGCAAGTTGTACATTCCAAGATTTCCCCAGAAGAAGGATTGGTGAAACTCTTACGAGGTCTCTGTACCTAGAAAACTCCAAAATGGGTTGTCATATCTTAGTTGATTTGATGGCATATAGCAGAAGTTCTCAACCTTTTTAAGCCAGGGGCCGAGTCATGCTCCCTCAAACAGCTTTGGGGCCCGGATGACCATTTCCCCCTTCCTCCACCACATGACACTCCCTGGTGTGGTAGAGGTGGTGGTGGGGCCACATGAAATGTTGCCGTGGGCTGCATTCAGCCTGCAGGCTGCAGGTTGAGAATCCCTAGCATATAGTTATAATTTATTACCCAGCAAACTCCTGTTGTACAATTCAATTGGTTCTCCAGTGGTTCTGGAGAACATCTTCTGTGAACAAGTCAAGTGCAAGGTTTGAAACACAGCAATTTGTTAAATCATAATCAAGGATGTTGAGCAAATTTTGGTGGTGACGGTTGCATTTAAACCAAATGTTAAGTGCACAAACCAACTCTGGAAGCAAAATTAGTGAAGTCTGGTGGGAAGAGCTGTAGAAATTTCTCCCTTGTGAAGGTTTGTGGACTTTTCTAATTACATGGCACTGACAGTATTCGTGTCTTTGGGTATGTAAATATTGCAATAGTGGGTTATTGACCTGTGGCATACTAGAGATTTCTGAAGACATCAACATTTTGTCATGGAACATATGCCCCCAATCTATGAAGGGATGATGTGCACAAGCTCTAGCTCTCCATCAAGGCCTCTATAGCAGCTTTCAAAATCTTGTAGGTTTGCATGTGCACCTTTTCTTTCCTTAGAATTTACATACTTTCCCCCTTTTCCTGGTATCTACAATTGTGCTTTGATTCCATACTATAACTTTGAAACCCACTTCAAAATATGGCTTGAAGGCAAACCACTAACCATGGTCAATCAATTCAGATCTGAGGACAAATTGCAGTTAGCTGAAAACTGGAGGGTGGAAGATAGATTTCACAAAATTGCTGAGCCAGAATCAGAATCAGGATAGTAGTGTACTGAATAGAGTGTCAGACTGGGGTTCAAGACAGCTTGCTACTTGCTGATGCCTTCTTGATCTGTGCTCAAGCAAGTGTAGTTGGGATTTCTCTAACAAAAGGTGAGAAGTTTGTCTTATGCTTAATGAGAGATAATGGCAAAGTTTTCATAAGCTTGTCTTTGGTTTACAGAAGAAGAAATATGTGTATACTGGGATATTGTCTTGGCTGATCGACCAGGAAATCTCTGTCTTCTAAGGAAACTTGTGCAAGATGTATTTTGGAAGGCGTTGGCTTTAGGAAAGTTGTCTTGCACAGTAAGTGCATGAAAAAGAATGCTGTTTTTAAATGTGATAGTAAGAAAATGTGGAATTAACAGATCATTCTGTACAATAACTACTTTTTTTCACTGTGTAATTTGCCAGTGCAGTGCAGGGTTGGCTGAATCACAAGTTGGGATCAAAATTGCTGGGAGAAAGATCAACAATTTGAGATATGCAGATTATACCACCCTAATGGCAGAAAGTGTGGAAGATCTAAAGAAAATCCTGCTTAGGTTGAAAGAGGAGAGTGCAAAAGCTGACTTGAGACTCAATATCAAGAAAACCAAGATAATGGCAACAGGCCCTATCAGTCCCTGGAAAATAGATGAGCAAGAAGTAGAAGCAGTGACAGACTTTACATTCTTAGGATCTAAGATCACTGCAGATGATAAAAAAGGCGACTGATTCTTGGGAGGCAAGCAATGAGAAACCTGGGGAACATAGTTAAAAGTAGAGACATCACCTTACAAACAAAAATTTGCATAGTCAAGGCAATGGTATTCCCAGTGGTAATGGATGGTTGTGAGAGCTGGACCATAAGGAAAGCTGAATGCAGAAGAATAGATGCCTTTGAGATGTGGTGTTGGAGGAGAGTTTTGAGAGTCCCCTGGCTGCTCCTTAGAAGGACAAATAGTAAAGATGAAGCTAAATAGTAAATAGTAAAGATGAAACTGTACTTTGGACATTCAAATGAGAAGAGGATTCACTTGAGAAAGCCTTGATGCTGGGAAAGGCGGAAGGCAAAAGAAGAAGGGGGCTGCAATAAATGAGATGGCTAGATGGTATTGTAGATGTAATGGGTGGGTTGAGGAGGATGGCGGAGGACAGTTACCTGGCAGGTAATGGTCCATAGTTTTGCAAAGGGTCAAACTCGACTGTGCAACTGAACAACAACAAATTTGCCAGTGGAGGACAAAAAAAATTGCATGAAGTCCTTTTTTCCTCTGCCAATTAATAGTGACGGTTCCAGGCATTTGTAATACAGTATTGCTATAGAAAAAAAGCACAAGTGTTTGTTTGTTTTTTGGTGGTTAGCTGATTAAAAGCAAAGGAGTACATTGCCAGACCTGTAAATCCTTTAGCTAGGTTTTCTTGAGGATGTCTTTCTATGTTGCTGGAGCCACTCTAAACTCAGAGGAGTAAAACCACTGATTTAACTTGTGATCCTTCAGAGTTAATATACTGTGTGTATTGTATTGTACCTACCAGACACCTTTGAAAAAGAGAAGTTCTATTGTAAGGAGTTAATAAAGTTATTAGAAACAAATAAGTAATAGATAAGGTAGGTGAACTCTAGTGGACCTATTTATGCTAGGCTGTGCTGTAGTGGAGTCACAAGACCATCTGAGTAGCAGCATTTTAACATCATCTGTCATCCCTGTTTCCTTGGAACTTAACTGAGATCCTCATAATGGCTGCGATAAAAAATATTTTTCCCATGAACATTGCATTGTTGTAGGTCAGGGGTCTGCAAACTTGGCTCTCCAGGTGTTCTTGGATTTCAATTCCCAGAAGCCCAAGTCAGCACTCCTGCTGATCAAGGCTTCTGGGAACTGAAGTCCAAGAACAGCTGGAGAGCCAAGTTTGCTGACCACTGTTGTAGGTAATCTTTGTAATCCAGTGTGTTTGAGGGTCACAGCTTTGAATGAGTATTTAAGAGCCATTGACTCTACAAGAGCCATGCTTCTCATTTGCTAGAGGCTGGTCCACCTAGCTACAGTTTGGGAGTCTCCTTACTGGTGGAGATGAACACATGTAATTCAGAATTGACCACTTCATCACTGATACCAGTTTCTTCCCTCTTCCATTTTTCCTGGAAACCCATACACAAAAATAATTTGGCTGTGTGACACACAAAAGAGAAAAGTGTGGTATAAGGCCCATATAGTTTTGAGGAGTTGTCTGGAAAGCTCTGCAGAGCCAGAGGTTGGGAGTTCAGTTCCCCACAGTGCCTCCTGTGAGTAGAGCCAGCCTGTGTAGCCCTGGGCAAATTGCACAGTCAGTAAGAACTGACTTGATGGCATATATTATTAGTGATGTTCACTTGATCAACAGATACAAAGGAGGATTAAACCCAAAAGTACAGAAGAAGAGAAGATGGTGGTCTTTAGGGAACTATATTATTGTTTTGATTATCTAACAGCCTCGTGAAACTACATTTTTTGGTATTAATGAATGTTCAATGTGGTATAAGCTTATGTCATAACAAATCTTGCAGAGACTAACGTTTCAAGTTTGCTTGCCACAAAGGTTCTTTGGTGTGTGTGTGTGTGTGTGTCCATCCATCCCTTATTCCTGTTCTTGCAGAATGATGTGTCATCTCTGGTCAAACCAGAGCCTATCTCTGGTGACGTGTGTGCCTTTGTTTGACTGAACATGTTTTCTACTCTTCATAGAACAGCCGAGTTAGGAGTAAAAAGACAGACTGTAGAATCAAAATGCTAAATTTAATCTGTTTGAGCATAGAAAGACAGGGCAGGCCTTGCTGGTTGGAAATGCTCTGGTGGCCTCAACAATGCAGACCTCATGACTAGTCTTGTCTAATTCCTTTATTATATAAATGACTCATATTTACTTCACAGGCAAAACACCAAACATCCAAAAAGAAGCCATGAAATCTTCATGGTGCCATTTAGTTTCTGGTGAAGCTCAAATACCTCCTAAAATAGGGTAGACTGGTATGTGTCCATATGCAAGCATGTGCGCGTGCGTGCACATACATGCATAAGTACACATTTGTTTATAAGCTGTAATCTCTTGTAAAAGAATAGGTGGTTGAAAGTGGGCCTCGATTTTCCTCCATGATGTACTGACGAGTGTGTAACAATGTCATAAAATCTGCTGCCTGCATCATTCAGCCCCACCTTTCCTAATAACAGAGGCAGCCCCTGCTTTGGATCTTGTTAAAACTGATAGGTTTTACATGAATTTTACTGGCTAGTTGTGTGTGTGCGTGCGCGTGCGTGCGTGTCCCTTGAAGAATGGAGTCCACCCAAACTGCCTTCTTCTATGCTCCTGTGCTCAAGTCTCTGGGTTTCATCCAATCTGTTGTGCAAGCTCTAAATTCGGCAGAAATTTTCCTCAGTCTGTTCCGTCCACTTGACCGCTCACTTGTTGAAATCTTCAAAATGTGTACGTCCAGTCATGGATGCTGGAAAAAACAAACTTATGAAACTCCTGACTCATGGTGATTTCAAAAATCAGGCTAATGTGTGTGATGGTGTGAGTGAGAGAAAAGAGAGAGATGTCCAGTTTGTTGAGCAGGTATTAAATTTTGACTGGATAAAAGAGAGCTTTGAAATTAGGCAGACCCTCAAAATGGTACTCAGAAATTAAGTTTGTTTAAACTTTGGGCCGTGGGCTGGTCACATGGTTGAGCAGGCCGGTCACATGGTTCCTCCCACCAGAAGCGGAAGTAAAACACGCCCATGCAAAATGCTGCTGTAAATGCACCTGCAGTTGTTGTAAACACATTTATGACAGATGCTGGTGCATTTATGGCAGCATTTTATGTATGCGTGGGGTGCGTTTTACTTCTGCTTCCAGGTGTGGCAAGGGCACCATGGGTCAGATGTGGCCTATGAGACGTAGTTTGGCCATCCCTGGTTTACAGTGTTAAATGCTCTCAACCTGTGTCAGCAGCATACATGGTTTTAGCTAAAGCTGTGCATATAGAGGTCTGTTTGTACAATAGGGATTTTGGTCTTCATCCACATTTAGCTCTCCCATAACTAGGCCGGTAGCCAGAGGGGGGGGGGCAGGGTTTTTTGGTCCATCCTGAATTGCTAGTTTGCCCACCTGAGCAAGGCGTGGTTCCCCATAGGAATGCATTGAAAAGAGGCTTTGTTGCCCACCCTGAAAAAATTCGCCCACCCACTTCTAGAATCCCGGCTACATCCCTGCCCATAACCCCATAAAGTTTCTTATGATAATTCAGGGCACATGAGAAAAAAAAGCTTGGAAAAATGGATGGACAAAATAATGAAGGTAAGCCTTCATTTTTTACATATTTTCTCACTTTTCCTCACCTATGTTAGTTCCATCATAATTTTGCTTCAGGTTTAAAGTTAACATTTAAATTTGCATAGAAATACAAATGTACCATATGTACATTTATATAAATTTCTCAGAAATATGCATTTTTTCTAACATACAGCTATTTTTACAATCTAGTTTTCTTTTAAAACTACAGCACTTTGTAATTGCATTTTTCTTTCATTTTGTAAAAAATAAATTTGAATTGCTAACTTCAGTCAAATATATATATTGCTGTACCGGTTTGGGTACTGCAAATTTGGTAAGTTCATATAAAAATGGAAACTCAACACATATCTTAAGCATTTCTGACCAATACCTTTTTCAGTGTGTCCAGTCATAATTTGTGTAGGCCAGTGCTGATACACATTTAAGTAAACAGTGGGATTTCTTTGCTAAGGAATCAAATGTTAGGATAGCACATGATGGGAATGAGCATATAGTATTAAGAGAAGAGGGGAGGACTGAGAAAGATTTTTTTTGTCCACCTTAGAAAGTTACTTCTAAAAAGCAATTTATTGTGCAAATTATTGCAAAGCCCTCAGAAGGGTGTTTTCACTGATAAACAGATTAAAAAGCACACACATTGTGCCGATAGTTGCCTTGCTTGATATTTTTAGTTTCTTTTGTGCACTAAAAGATCAAAACAAAAACACCTGCACAAGTAAGCAAATGGTCTAAAATTTGAAAAAGAAACTCAAAATCTTTCCCCTCATAAAATAACAAGGAAAAATAACAAATATTTCTTATTACTCAGTAAAAACCAATACGTAATGATGATCAGGTATATCTAATATGCAAAAGGAACACTATTGTGCCTTTTGAATGTTCCCTAATGACAGTGTGTCAGAGAACATCATTGCTTTTAATGTGTTACCTCCAAGTTCTGAAATGTTAGTTATGTTGCTATGTATTATAATACCATCCAGTGAAGCCTGTAAGGATTGGTTTATTACACAGTCCTGCTGTTGGGAAAATTGACTTATCAACATATGTTCTTCTCAGAGGTTCAGGCCTTGCTGTGTTTATAGGTGTTTGTAAAGCAATGGTGCACAACCATTATTTCATCGAGCGGCTAAATCATTTTAGCAGGTTAGGAACTCGTGGTCATTTCAGTTCTTCTCTGCATTCATTATGGTCTGCTTTGTTTTTGTTTGCAAACCTGGAAACTCTCCTTTAAATGTAGTTTATAATTTGTGTGCTAAAATTGTGCTGCTTTTTAAGTCTCTGTCTTGAAAACAAGAATCAAACAAACCTTGCAGGATTTCATTAGTACTGTTCTTCACTGAGCAAAAGAGCATATGTTTTATTCCAGTGCTGGGAATGGGGAAAAATGAACTGTTAAATAATTACTCTCTGTGTGATCTTAATCTTACAGATGGAACACATAAAAATACACATATCTTCTGGATAATCATTTACCATTAAACATGCCCCATAGAGGCTCTAGGAAATATTTTTGATGTTTTCCAGAAAATGAATAAAGTCTCAATTTATATAACTTTCTATTTGTTGTCAAAAATGTGTGTGTGGAGAGTGGGTGTTTTATTGTCTTGAGCAAAAAGGAGTTACTGTCATGACATGTCCTTGATTACCTGTGCATTAGTGCCTCATAAACAGGGTGAATAGACAAATGGTGAGTTAAGTACTCAATTAACCTAGTCCATAAATATAAAGCATCAAATTAAGCATGAGTTCCCCACACTCCACCTAGGGTTGTTCTGTAGAAGGTATCTACTGGGACAGTCATAGGGACAGAGCATTGTAAATGACAAAGTTTTGTGGACATTACAAAAATAAACAACCAGGAACAGTGGTGCTTCTGGATTATGGTTTGTGTAGTGGAATAAAACCAACATGGCTGGTTGATTACACATATTTTTGAAGTCTTGCCCAGACATTGAAATGTACATTGCCAGCAGTTCTGCTCTTGTCCTAAAAGTAATTAGTAAGGTAGTGTGGATTCAGCTTCTTTTGGTTGAATACTTTTGAAAAAATAGTTTGTATTTTGGGTTTCCTCTTGACTTTGGCATTGTGTCTGAATGGCCAAGTAGTTGGTTCAGAGTTGGCTCATATTCCATATTTACTTGCTACTTAGGAAGTTGCAGTGGGTCCCACACTTAGGGCCCAAACTCCTAGCTAGCATATACAGTGGTCTGGTCTGCTGCGGGTTCATGTTCAAGAACATTTAAGACCCCAGGTTCAGAAACATCTGGGCATATCTTCATTGTCCCAACTTGCCCTGAGGTCAAGAGAGGTCCTTCTGTGGTCCCACCTCTGGTGAAATTAAGGTCATGTCTGCTGAAGAGATAAGATCATCAGTGACTATAAATCATGGAAAACGTAACCTCTGAAGCTCTTGAATAAATGCAAAGCAATTAAGTTGGTTACAATCATAAAGGAAACGGGAGGGAATACTGAACTTGTTCCTTATTTTGCAGCACTGCTTACTCAAGGCTAACTATTGCATAATTTCCTGGTTTGGGTAGGTGCTTTTACATCTAACACTGATTTATGTCTGCTGTGCCGAAGACTGTTATTTTAAGAGGCTTTTTTGCTGACTGTTGGCTTATTTATGTTTAATATAATTACTAAAATATGTAATTCAATTTTAAAATCTTCTCTATGCTTAATTATATCTACAAACATTGTCTGTAGCTCACTCGATACTGATTCACTGGGGTGAGAGATGAAGCAAATGGCTTGTGATCTTCCTCATAAAGAAACATTTTCTGAAAACGAAGCTTTGGGGTGAGAAGTGAAGGACTGGGTTGGTAAACTTCCTATTTTTTGTTTAAACTAAACTTCAAAGCCAGCTGCATTCTGAAAGCTGAGTCTTGATTCTGTGTTTCATTCTCTCGCTTGTTTCTTTCTTTCTCTGTCCCTCCCCCACAGTTTTCACCACCACCCCTTTCCCCAAAATGATCTCAGAAAGATCATCCAGGTCTGCTAAATTGCTTGGCTCAGCAGACAGGAAATGGATCTGTTTGTGTAAGTTATGCAACCTTGTTGAAAAAAGAGCCACGTTGGTGATGGAACCAAAGGAGATGTCTCTGATAGCTTAAGCAGCTGTTATGTGGTCTAGAATAATAACCTAAAGAGGTGCAAATGAGAGGCAAGTTGTTAGAAATCACTGGAGCAGTTACAACTACGTACAGTACTTTCATATAAAGAGTGGCTTCCGCTTTTTAATCTTTTTTTTTTTTTGTAATTGCTCTATGTTGCCTACTTCATTATTCAGGAGCCTGAAATATGACCTTTTTTTGGCTGTTAATTAACAGGTGCATGGAAGTCTGTGACATTGACTGGAAAATAGTCTGCTTTTGCTGGGCTCCTGGAAATCAAGAGGTGAAACCATTCATGACATGTAATGTTAACAGAATGGCTGCTCCTGTAACTAGGCAAGACATGTAACTGCCAAAAAAAATGGCTACAGCCTAGGTCCAGTGGTGGCCAACCTTGGCACTTCAAGTGCTCTTGAACTTACATTCCCAGAAGCTCTGATCAGCAGGAGTGCTGATGTGGACTTCTGGTAATTGAAGTTCAAGAATACCAGGAGTGCCAAGTTGGCGATCACTGGCCGCTAGGCCTTAGGCATTGTTTCCCAACCTTTGGTTTTTGGACTTCAGTTCCCAGAAGCCTAAGTCAATTCCCCAAAGCCAATGTACTAGCTTAGGGTTCTGGGAATTGAAGTCCCCCTGTGAGGCCTGGACCCCACATTGGGAACCACTGGCTTAGGAACAGATAAACAGAGAGGGAAGACTTCTGTTTTATCTGTGTGTCAACCTGTGCAACTTTTGTCTGTCATTGGATAGATTCCAGATATTTTTGAAAATATATATATTTTTACCTTTTTGTCTCTCTGTTCTGATAAAAAATAATGCTTAGGCTAAAAAGCGGTGTCAGATAATAAAACTTTTGTCATCATTGATGTAAGATGTAGCACAGGCAGTTAGGAAGTATAATGTAAGATTATACTGAACAATTTCAGTTAGAGTCCATGGGAAATTGTATCAACATAACTATCATTCAAATCTATGCTCCAGTTACTGATGCTGAAGAAGAAGAAACTGAAAAAGTTTTATGCAAGCATCCAAGAAGAAATTGATCACACCCAAAAGAAAACATGTTTATAGTCTTAGGTAACTGGAATATAAACGAATATAAAAGTAGATGTCAGGATATGTAGCTGTTTCTCTAAATCAGGGGTGCCCAAACTATGGCCTCTGGCACCTAATAATCTGGCCCGTGGTGCTCCCAGAAGTGGAAGTAAAACGTGCTCATGCATGTGCAAAATGTGGCCGTAAATGCATCCACCTCTGTCATAAACACATTTATGACAGCTATTGGTGCATTTATGGCAGTGTTTTGTGCATGTGTTGGTGCATTTTACTTCCGCTTCCGGTGGGAAAAACCACGTGACCAGCCCGCTCAACAATTTAACTAGGCCGTGACCTGAAAAGTTTGGGCACTCCTGCTCTAAATCCTGCAGGACTGGATCCTCACCCTGCTAAACCCCACCTGAGAGCCCTGGAGAAGGTTCAGGACTTTCATAGGCTCCACCTGGACTCCCTCAGTGGCTTAGCTATATAAGAACTAGCCTTACGTCCCAGAAGCTTCTTCACCAAGGGAGGTCAGTAGACTTGCATGTGCTTGGCTTCTGGGTCCCTTGCCTTGTTCCTGAATTCTTCTGTTGAAGACCTCTACTTGTTTCTGAAGACCTCTGCCTAGTTCCTGTGAACAATTGTTGTTCCTTGCCTGGATCTTTGTGCCTGGAATTCCATCCTCACCTTGCTATAGACCACCAAGGGTTCTCTGCCATGTCTGATCTCCTGGTCACCTGACTTCTGGCTTGTTTGAACTGTCTGGCCCAATCCTGCATCTCTAGCTTCACTGGGAACTTGGACTCTGGACTGAGATTTGGTTACTGTTTGGCCTGTTACCTGGTTGCTCTGCCATTCAGGTCATCTTCCAGCCTCCTATGTTGCAGACCCTGACAATAGGGAACAAAGCAGAACCAATCATAATGGGGAAATTTGGCCTAGAATGGAAACAAAGCAGGAGAACAACTAATTGAATTATTTGAGGCCAACAATTTGTTAACTGTAAATACATGTTTCAAAAAACTGAACAGATGGCTATACATGTGGGTATCACCAAAGAGTTGATACAAAAGTCAAAAAGACTGCATAATTGAAAGTAGAAGAGGGAGAAGCTGTATTCTCTCTGCCAAAACAAGATCAGGAGCAGAGTGTGCCACTGATCATGAACTGCTAATACTATATCTGACATTAGAGTAAAGCTTGAGAAGAGCACTCAGTCTTTTGTTGGACTTGGCATTGCTTTCTACTATTTGACATTATCAGTGCAACAGAATCAAAATAGTAGATTTATTTCAGTTTGAGCTTTTATGAATTATGATCTACTTTCTCCAAACATACTGAAAGGTCACAGTAAGATAAATCTGTCAGCCTTTAAGGTGTGCTCTTTTGTTTTTGCCTTGTTTTTATTTTTGTTACCAGCTGAAGCAGAATTGCTTGGTTATGATGTATATGCCTTTTATCAGTCTCCAAAAATTGTTTTGAATTCTTTGCTAGTTTTGCCAAGAGATGGGAAACTTGGAGGCCTCTAGATATTCTTTGACTGAATTCATGATGTCCCATCCTGCACTGCCAATGGTCAGGAAGGTGAGAGCAACAGACCTTGGAAATTACTAATTAAAATAGTTATTTGCAACTAGTTACCTTTTGAGCTGCAAAACTAACGTTTACATTTCAAAAGCCCAAATAGCAAATTGCTGCAAAAGTAGGAATTACTGTTTTCTTTTGACTTTTGACTTTTTTTGTATGTTAAAGTTGCAGTATCACAAACTGGCTACCAGAAGGAATGGTAGATAATAAAAATGATAGTAATGTGTGCTGCTTTAATGAGGGGTGTCTGGTTGCCTGATGAGCAATACAAGAAATCTTGTCCTAGTGGCATAAGATGTGTTATTTTTGCTCTCCATAGGTTTACTCTAGATCAGTGGTGGTGAACCTATGGCATGCGTGCCAGAGAGGGCATTGAGAGCCCTCTCTGTGGGCATGCATGCCATTGCCCCAGCACAGAGTTCACTCTGCCCAGCAGCCCGATGGGAGCACTTCCTCCCTACCTCAGCACAGAGTTCACCCCACCCCTCTGCTCAGCAGCCCAATGGAAGCATTTCCTTCCTCTCTCCCAGCGCAGAGTTCACCCCACCCCTCTGTGGTGCAGACAGCTGCCTGTTGAGTTTGAGCACTTGGTTTCTAAAAGGTTTGCCATCACTGGAGTAGATCATACTGCCAGCGACTCAATGCCGATTGTCAGGCGGTGGTTAACTAACCTGACAACCCTGAGGACTTAACGGTTTGGGTGTCGAAGTCCACAAGGAAGGGTGATGGTCCTTAAGTGGTTTAAATTCCACTTGAATTCCTCATGATGGAGGGCAGCAGCTTCATCAATACTGGCATGAGGCCACTTATGACTTTCTGTGCCAAAAAGGGCTCAGGACCAGAAAGTGACTCATGGAACTGGATCAGTGGCACAGGATGTCATGCTGGAATGTGGAAGGCAGACGAAAGGCCACTGCATTATACTGTATTCTCAGGACAGTCTTCATGGCTGATCGCCATGAGGATTGCCAATATTCAGATACAGCAGAACAACAAGAAGAAGGTTTCATAGCATTATAAATGGGGAGGGGTGTTCTTTGAATGCAATTCAAACCTGATGCAAATGTAGTACTTTTTGCTAAACAAGACATATCCATAGACTAATACAGTGGTGGTGAACCTACGGCATGCATGCCAGAAGGGGCACTCAGACCCCAGCACAGAGTTCACCCTGCCACTCTGCCCAGCAGTCTAATGGGAGTGCTTCCTCCCTCCCCCCAGCACAGACTTCATCCCACCCCTCTGTTTCGGCACTTGGTCTCTTAATATCACTGCTCTAGCTTCTTGTGCCTTATCGGTGCACTGTGAGAAAGTCAAGATATGTGAAAGAGAAGCCACTTGTCTTCTGCAACTCTTTAGGTCTCTCATGCCTACTTTTAATTAGCCATGAGCACTGCAAAGTTCCACACCAGTAGCCTTCCTCCTTCTAATGTTTCTAGCCTGCAGGAAAGGGCCTGCAGTGTTGGCTCAGACCTCGATGAAAATTCCTACTCAGCTGTTTAATTTTCTTCAGTTTTTGGGCCATTGCACATCCCTCCCCCTGACCCCATCCAAGTCTATTGTTTATACATTGCCTATCTGAGCTGGCAGTTCTGTCCCTTCATCCATCTGTCCTTCCTTCCTTCAGCTTACTTGTAAGCCTCTTGCTTCTTAGCCATGTGATTTTAAAGGGAGAAAGGTCATTAACCTTGAGAAAACCGAGTGAAGCGGGTAACACTTCCTGATCCTCCTTTCAACTTCTGTAAAGTGGGAAAAGAACACGGTTAAGAGGCTGACAGGGCTGAGGCACAAATGGGAGTTTCCTTGTAGAAGGGAAAATGTTATCATACTTAGTTACTCTTAACCTGCTATTCAATGCGAAAAATGTTGGGACTGGAAGTAGCTTAAGGCTGCTTTTTCCTCCAAGCCTCCAACGTTTTGTTGCTTACTCTATTTCATGGGAACAGCCAGCCATCAAATACTCACTGCTCTATGTCAAGAAAAGTTCAGCCATTAAAGGCTTTATGGCCAAAATAAGATGTCAAGGGATTCCCCACCCAAAAAAATTTTTTTGGTTGGTGCTTAAAGCAAGTGTTCACCCACTTTACTGCATCCCTCTTACTCATTTCTTGCACTCTCATATTTATTCGGGAGATGGTTGCCAAAGCGATATCTGAAGCCTTGTACAACCTATCATAGCATGTCCTCTACTGGCATAGCCTTTGGCAACCCAAGGCCATCTCAATTCCAAAAAGAACTGGGTGAATAGGAGCTCATGAAGGCAGACGTATCAGTAAAATATACACAAATGGGCTAATATGAAACAGTTTGGGCTACTGCGTTTGCCTAGAAATCTTTGCTAGTCTGAACATGTATCCCTTCACAATTTCCTCTTTTGCATTCTGGGACAGGTTTGAAGTAGTGCTAAATCAGATTTCCATGTTGTATGGTAGTAGCAATGTGGAGGCCAGGTGGCAGTGGACCTAAGGGTATTTGCAGGTAATTTGTGTACAAGACACTTCAGTAATAGCTAATTGTATAGACAGTTTGTTTCAGTTTGGAGAAAGCAGCTGGTAGAATATTTGAAGAGAGCTTCTGTTGTCCTAAGAAACTTGCATAGTCAGGTTTTTGCTGTATCAAACAACTTCTCACATCCTTCCATATCATGATAATGGATGCCCCCTCTGATGGTCTTTCCGTTGTGCTGAGCAGAGCTACCCTGCTGTTTTTCTTTGAGTGAAGTTAGTGAAGTGAGGAAGGAAGCAAACAGGTCACATGAAAAATCAGGCAGTACTGTGTGTTTGGAGGTGCAAGACGGAAATTGTTGAGCTGTCCGTGCCAAGTCATGAGAAAGAAAACTATGTTATTAAAGCTTCTTACTTTATCTTTTGATGTAATATAATCTCTTTGTTCTGAATCTGTTTTAAATCTGGGGAGTATACAACTAAGCAATGGGACTGAGCCACAATTTATTTACTCTTTGGAAAGCAACTGATAAATAATGTTAAAGATTTATATGTTTAGTAGTCTATAGAGTCTGAAAGAAGAACATGAGAGTCTACCCAGCTATTATGACATTTCCAACTTTGACAAACAGTGTTGGTGAATGCAAAATTTCTCTGCATTGTTCTGTGCTACTGTAGTACAGTGGTGGCAAACCTATGGCATGCTTGCGAGATGTGCACTCCCAGCGTTCTTTGTTGGCATGTGTGCTGTCACCCGAGCACAGAGTTCGCCCTGCCCCTCTGCCCAGCAGCCCAACAGGAGTGCTCCTTCCCTCCCTAGCACAGAATTCACCCCACCCCTCTGCCCAGCAGCTCAGTGGGAGAGCTTCCTCCCTCCCCTCAGCACAGAGCTCACCCTTCCCCTCTATTTGGGCACACGGTCTCTAAAAGGTTCACCATCACTGTTCTTGTAGTGTATGGAGCTCAAAGGTATCTACCATTAGGAATGTGGTTCCTAGTAATATTACTGTTAAAGCTAAAAACTGGCATAGACAATTAAAAAAAACAGTTGGCCAATGTTTATTTAATGCTGTTACTATTGTGAACTTCATTTACTGCACTGCATTACATGTTATTTTTTATAAGAATTACATTAAAATTTGGAAAGACTAATTGAACTTAACTAAAATTGGAAATAAAAGTTCTCTCTTGCCCCTATTACTCCAAAAGTAACTAAACTAAAATTAATTAAACTAAGGTGCAATATATGCATTGTACAATGTTAAAAACCGGATAACGATGAGACTTATGGAACCAAGTCTTACTGTTATCCAAGGTACTAGTGTATTAAGTTATCCTTTTCAACCATGAACTAATTCCTAGTTAATCAAGGCAGTTTTAGACTTCAGTAGGCCTCCCTTATGAGGATTATTTTGGTTGCCCACAAATGTCTGTTCAATGTGGAATGTTAGTTGCCACATATTGTTTGTTCACCCAATTAGGAAAGGTGCTTTTGCGACTTTCATAATTGAATTTCACCATCCTGTTATTTTCAGTTTATTGAGGGAGCAGAGAGAATATAAATTTATTTACAACCACCTAATCATTCTTTTATATTGGTTACAAACACATGAAGCATTTCAAAGATCTAAAAGACTCAGAAAATTGTTAAATCCTATGGAGTTGGTATTTATGAAAATTAAGTAACTCTTGAAGGACTTTTTAGGTTTGTCCTAGATCCTGCCAACAATAGGTGGTAGTGATCTTTATTTGCCCACAAATTTATATTTCAACTGCTGAGCCCATCTTTTCTTATTTTAAGCCAAATAAATGCTCCCAGAGTATATTTTTCAAAAGTCTTTTCTAACTAAAAGCATGTCAAAATGTTAATTTAGCATAATGTTATGCACTTGTTCCACTGTCTTGTAGTAAAGAATGGGCACTTTGTTACATAGGAAATCTTTGTGAATGACAAAAAAAATCATTATGTTAACTGATTGTGTTGAACTAATTGGCCAAACAGTGAGCAGTTGTCCTTAATTCTAGCCCATTCTAACTTTTCTGATGAGATGTGTGGGTGCTGTCAGCTTTGTGCTATGAGGCTCCATATCATTTTCTCTCTCTTTTTTTTTATTTTCCATCCAGAGATTCCTTGAGTAGTCTGCAGTTCTGTTCAAATTGGTTAATGCAAGCTACTGCTTCTGCTCAGGTTAATGTAGGCATTAACACAGTTCTTCTGTGTTCTGTCTGATAACGTTGAAAACACTTATTTTTGTCTAATCCAGGGGGGCCCAAACTTTCCCCGCCAGGGGCCTGACCATGCCCCCTCAGTTAGCTGTGCAGTTTGGTCACACGGTTCCTCCCAGCAGCGCCGTGTGAAATTTTACCACATTTTTCTGGTGGTTTTCCCCTCTTCCAACGCGGACTCGCATAATGAAAATTTTCGTTATGCGAGTCAGATCGCTGTTTGAAAAACCCGCTCGTTATGCGAGTTTTTCGCAAAGCGAAATGCTCGCTAAGCGAAGTTTGACTGTATAAAGGTTGTTCTGCCGTTCAACAATTGATTGAGAGAGTCTCTGCCAATTGGGATTAATTTTTGGATTTTGGGCAGTATTATGAATTTCAGAAATGAGATGGTAATCTGATTAGAAATGTATAAGAAGTCAAACATTTTTTTTTAATGTTAAGGTTTTGCCACAACTGTGTTTGTTTTACAAGTCCCATCAATCTTGGTTATAGCCGGGGGTGGAGGATTATGGAGGTTCCAGGCCAAAAACATTAGGAGAGCCACGGTTTTCTACCCTTGAAATAGATAAAGATACCTTAATTTTCTTAAAAGCAGTGTTATGAACATTGAACACAGGTCATGCTACCTGCTTAGGTAAAGGTAAAGTTCACCCTTGCTTAAAAGGTGGTCATATCCAACTAGGGCTTGGTGCTCATTTCCATTTACAGCCAAAGAGCCAGGGTTGTCTGCATCTGCAGACGATTCCGTGGACAAGTGGCAGCCATGACTCGACACCGGAGTGCACGGAGTGCACTGAAGTGGTCCCTATTTATCTACTTGCAATTTCTTGCTTTAAAACCGCTAGGTTGGCAGGAGCTGGGACAGATGACGGGTCCTTACTCCATCATGCAGTACTCGGGTCTCGAATTGCTGACCTGCCAACCTTCTGGTCGTCAAGTTCAGCATCTTAACCACTAAGCCACTGCAGTCCCATTGCTACCTGTTTACTTCTAAACAAATATCAAAAGTAGAAGAAAAGTAGGAATCATATGGTTATGCTTCACATTAGGCTATGCAGAATTTTGTTTGAATAGGACTACTGTAGCATTCTACCCAGCTGCAAACATTGCTTTGAAGCAAAAAGATGAATTACTTTGATGCACATATAGGCCTATTTAATTATTTCAAGAATAGTCATTCATTAACTTGGCTGAAATGAGGCAGCCCAGGGATGTTCAGCTTTTGGCTCCATGCCTTGGACACGTATTCTTCTGCTCCTGTGTACAAGGAAGTGCTCATGCTCCTTCGTTTGTTCAAACCTTAGTTTGTCTGTGAAACAGACTTCAACACAGAGTTCAAAACACAACTTGCCATTCTGTTTTGGAAGAAAGCTGGAGTTTGTATAAATTTGTAAATGAATAAATTGAAGAGCACAAGGCAAGGGTAAAGTGGAGTGTGCCAGTGAGAGGTATATTTATACCGATAATTGCCAAATCATGGTTTGCCAATGGTTATAAATGTTGCCCCTTCAGCATGTAGTTGCTATTGTAAACTCTAAAAGAAACTTCATCTGCAGACGTAGATAGCACTGGCTCTTTGGCTGTAAATGGAGATGAGCACTGTCCCCTAGAATTGGACATGACTGGCTTTGAAGCAATTTAATTTAATTTAATTTTTAGACTTATACCCCGCCCCACTCGCAACAGCGACTCTGGGCGGCTTACAGAAATGCAAAATACAGTTACACAATTATAACAACATCAGCAACAAAATAGAACAAAAACACAGCAATACAATCCATATAATTCAATACAATATGTCTAAACCTTATCTCGCCCCACCAGGCTAAAGTCCAAGGCAATGGGGATGGGTCCCACCGGCAGCCTTTTGAGCCCAGAGTGGAGGCAGGGCCTGGGAGCACCAACAGGTGGAAGAGTCCTGGCACTCCTGGCCGAAAGTCTCCTCTCGCCCCGCCGGGTTTCAGTCGAAAGCGACAGGGACGGGTCTAGCTGACGGCCTTTTGAGCCCGGCGTGGAGGCGGGGCCCGGGAGTGCCAACAGGTGGAAGAGTTCTGGCGCTCACAGCTGAAGGTCTCCTCTCACCTCTTACCCCACCGGGCTACAGTCCAAAGCTGCAGGGACAGGTCTGGCTGGCAGCCTTTTGAACCCAGCGTGGAGCCGGGGCCCAGGAGCGCCAACAGGTGGAAGAGTCCTGGTGCTCCTGGCCAAAGGTCTCCTCTCGCCCTGCTGGACTTCAGTCCAAAGCAGTGGGGACGGGTCTGGCTGGCGGCCTTTGGAGCCACCGTGGAGGCGGGGCCCAGTAGCGCCAACAGGTGGAAGAGTCCTGGCCCCCCACGGCCGAAGGTCTCTTGCCTCTCGCCCCACCGGGCTACTGTCCAAAGTGGCCGGGACGGGTGCGGCCGGCAGCCTTTTGAGCAAGGAGGACTTTTCCCTTTACTATAAGTAATATCCAAGAATCAGTTGTACAACTAGTTGTGTGCCAGATACTCAGACTGCCTAGATTAGTGGTGGCGAGCCTATGGCACGTGTGCCACAGGGGGCACACAGAGCCCACTCTGTTGGCATGCATGCCATTTCCCCAGCACAGAGTTCACCACACTCCTCTGCCCAGTAGCCCAATGGGAGTGCTTCCTCCCTCCCCAAGCACAGAGTTTGCACCGCCCTTCTGCCCAGCAGCCCAATGGTAGCACTTCCTCTTTCCCCCAGCACAGAGTTCACCCACCTCTCTGTTTGGGCACTAGCTCTTTAAAAGGTTCACCATCACTGGCCTAGATGTAATTTTCTCTTGACTTCCACAGATGTAATTTTATGCTGCATCAAGTGCAATAGGATTTAAGCCAACACGTTTTTGTGTTACAATTTCTCATTAGAATTTTAAACAGTGTTTTAAAAGTCCTGCTGTTTTTTAAAAATAATCTCGTTCTTCTGATTTTGGTTCAGAAGCTTGTGTAAATTGTGTAAGATGCATACACATACAGTATGCATAAATGAAAATGGGGATTCTACATGGAAGTATGGATGAGAATGACAGCCGGTTCAACTCTGCTTATCTCTGTTCCTAATGCTAAAAATGTCTATTTTTAAGCTTTTGAAAACGTGTAGCATGCAAATTGTCATCTATAAATAATATCTTACTCATATGTTGTAAACAAAAAAAATAATGTAGTTCACTATTAGCATGCAAATTATCTGCAGAACATATGCTGGTGTTAGTTTCAGAAAAAGACCGCTGCAGAACTGCTTCTAAAAATACGTTAATAACGGCTACTATTGTTTCTAGCATGGAGGAACAGGAACACAGCCTTGGAAAATGCAGACTTCTGTGTATGAAGCTGTTTTTAGACTCACTGAAGGGTTGAAATTAAGGCAGCGCCACTGTGGTGAATAAGCTGACATTTGATGCAAGTATAGCCTCAAAGCACTCCAGATGTTTTGAGAATTCTGAAGACTTGAAATCTCTTCTAACTCTTGCTTCAAACTTAAAACATGAAATTACTTTGCACTAGTAGGCTGTGCTCCAGCAGAGTGAAAGCCAGACTACCCATGGCTCAAGATGGCGAGATGTGGGTTTTTCACTCTGCACTGAGTCGGACTCAACTATGCAACTGAACAATAAAAGTAACAAATGTGTGTATATCTGTCTGTCTTATAAAATTTTGTGGCGCTTACACTTGTAACGTTCCATAATAAGTGACATTATTGTCTAAGGTTGATGCAATCAGCGTGAAAAGGTGAGTAGCACTTTGGAAAAGTTTCACTTATCTATTTACATCACTTGTTAGTTATTTAGTGTTGTCTTATTGGATCTAATTTATAGTGGCAGTATTAGGGCTTTTTAGGTAAGTGAGATATTTAACAAATGGTCCAGGGGTTCCCAACATGGAGACCACACTCCATAGGGAAACTTCAATTCCCAGAAACCTAAATCAGTACATTGGCTGATCAGTGCTTTCAGGAATTGACTTAGGCTTCTGGGAATGGAAGTCCAAAAACCAAAGGTTGGGAAACACTTGTTTAAACAGTTCCACATTCCCAGTGAGCTGCCATGGTTAAGCAGGGATTCAAAGTCGGGCTTTTTGAGTCCTAGTCTGTCGGCTGCACTATACTGGGTATCCCCTTCAGCACTTAGTGTACCTCTAATTTCAGAATGACTTTGCTTTACAGAATCTTGTTTTTATTCTGTCTTAGGGTAGGTGACACAAGACCATTTTGCAATGAACATTATGGCCAGTAGAAGTTGTGATTTTCAGAGTAGCCTGGTTTATGGATAAGCCAGGGTTTGGAC
Organism: Furcifer pardalis; assembly: GCA_030440675.1. Taxonomy (NCBI): domain Eukaryota; kingdom Metazoa; phylum Chordata; class Lepidosauria; order Squamata; family Chamaeleonidae; genus Furcifer; species Furcifer pardalis. Next base: position 278,491,137 of record CP126890.1, read on the forward strand.
ATTGATGTAAGCCCATGGATGGCATAAACAAAACTGCACAAGTTAGTTTTTGAAAGAATTGAAAATTTCTCTACATCCGTATAAGTTTTTGTTTTAATGGTGGTCTGGTTTTAATTTCCTTGTAGGATTTGATTGTTGCTGATGTCTTTTGAAGGCAGCTGTTGGGTGTGGTGGTTGAAAGTGAGAGACAAAGCCAATGCATCTTCCTTAGACTTGTCTACATGACTCTGTGCTGTCACCAGAATTAGCAATGTGGTAGTGGTAAATATTGGTGGAGAAAATCATGTCCCTTTTAAAATAAATAATGCCTATTTCTCAAAATTGTGTATCATTTTTGTTTCATATTGTGGATATCCTTATATAGACTGTGGTCCCTGGATATACTTTGCCTCAGTTTTGTCTGCTGTGAGTAGCTCTGTAGGGTTTCTAGATAAAACTATTTCCATGCTGAGGAGAGTTTTGAGAGTCCCCTGGACAGCGAGGAGAACAAATAGGTCAATCTTAGAAGAAATCAACCCTGACTGCTCCTTAGAAGGTCAAATAGTAAAGATGAAGATGAAGTACTTTGGACATCAAATGAGAGGAGAGGATTCACTTGAGAAAGCCTTGATGCTGGGAAAAGTGGAGGGCAAAAGAAGAAGGGGATGGCCAGAGATGAGATGACTAGATGATATTGTAGACACAATGGGGACAGAGCTGGGCGGGTTAAGGAGGATGGTGGAGGACAGAAGTGCCTGGAGGACAATTTTCCATGGGGTCGCAAAGGGTCGGAATCGACTGTGCGACTGAACAACAACAAAACCATGCTGTGTGTGCAGAAAATCCCAGGTTCCATCCTGGCAACTTGAAGCAATGTCTAGTGCTTCAGATGTTTCTAGAATGCAGTTCCCTGCATTCCCATCACTGAATAATTTGCCTAGGTCTGATGGGAGATGCAGTCTAGAAACATCTGGAGAGCCACATGTTGCCTATGCTGAAGCTACGTGATCTTAGTATAACCTGAGAAAGAGCAGGTCAGTTAGCTTGGTTGCTGTTTTCCTACTATATCTGTCTGTTTGTCTGTGTGCATATATTTTGAGAAATATATTTATGCTGACGGAGGAAGGAAGCTATTTCATAACTGCGGGCATACTTGACATGTGGCTGCATCTATTGAAGCAGATGTTGCATGAAAATGTTTTGTTTACTTTTTTATGGTGGAAACAATTGGTGAAAATGTGTGGCGCTTACACTGTATATGTGAATATAATTTATTTTTTAAATGGAATCCAAAGCTGAACCAGTCCCAGCTCCCTTATTCTTTTTGCTCAAATTCTCTCCTTCTAAATACTGTACAAAGAAGACCTTAGATGTTGCCCCTCTCCAGTTTTTCTTGAACTTAAATTCCCAGAAGCCCAAGTCTCTGTGAATCCACACATATGGGTTTACTGTGCATACACGCAGTAAACCCATTTGCATGGATTCACAGGAACTTGGGCTTCTGGGAATTGAAGTCCAAGAACAGCTGGAGTGCCAAGGTTCACCATCATGGGCCTAGAGCCATTGAATGACAAATGAGCTTTGTGACCTTGTCACTTCTACTTGTGTACAGCAGTAAAATAACTTCCTGCTTCCAAATTTGTTCTAAGTCTGGAACAGCCTCCATGCCATTTCCTGTGCACACAGAGAAGGGATGTTTTTGGAGTTAGAACAGTTGAAGGAGGAAATATTGGCATTTTGCTGATCTACAGTTAGAGTTTTCAGCTTAAAATGTGCTACAAGGCGATTCTAGTTCTCAAAAATGGCCAAGATGGGCTAAAGACATTTTGCTACCTAAGAGAGAGTGAGAGAACAGTGAAAGGCATCTCCCCACTCTTCTAAGTCAGGTATGTAGTGTGTGGAACCAGTTAAATGATAGTGCAAAGTGATGCAGAAGATTCCTCAAGACATCCTCTCCAGCAGTAGAAGTGCAATAAGAAAAAAAGTAATTGACAGTCGAGTGGTTCCACTATGCCTAATGGTGGGGATGGCACTACAAATCGTAGGTGAGGAGGACAACCTGTATCTAGATGGATGAATCTAGATTGTTGCTGTGGGACTTACAAAATTAAATGCTCTCCTGTAGACATTCTACTCTAGAGATTTTCCCCTGCTATATTGGTTTTGGTCCCACAGATCAGTACTAGGAATTGCTTGAAAATCCCACTTGAATGGTATGCTCAACCTTAGCCCTCTTGCTGTTCCTCAACTTGCACTGGCATGCCATCAAGGCAGTTTTGACTTATGGCAGCCCGTTCCAGGGTTCTCAAGATAGACCATACTTGGAAGTACTGAAGGAGGTCCCTCCTTCTGATGACACTCTTGAATTGTACAATTTGCTCAAGGGTACACAGGCTGGAGAGTGACTGTGGTGACTTAGTGGTTAAGACACTAAACTTGAGGACTGGAAGGTCAGCAGTTTGAGACCTGAATGCTGCATGACTGAGTGAGTGTCCATCTCTGCCAACCTAGCAGTTTGAAAGCAAGAAATTGCAAGTGGTAAATAGTGGGAAGGTAAGCAGCGCTCCGTGCACTCCGATGTCTAGGCATGCCTGCCACATGTCCACAGAAACGTCTGCAGATGCAGAGAGTGTTGGCTCTTTGGCTGTAAATGGAGATGAACACTGAACCCTAGAGTCGGATACGAATGGCTTTCGAGCAAGGGTGACCTTTACCTTACACAGGTTGGCCTTTCTCCAGAGAGGCATTTGGAGGAACTGAACTCCCAATCTCTGGCTTTGAGCTATCTAGTCAACTTCCAGCCTATCCTACTGAGCCTAAAATGATATTATACAGGAAAGTCATTGTGCCACCTTGAGATCCTTGTAACTGTGATTGGATTTAAATTGAACCCACATTGATGGCTAGATGTTTATTTCACATTCTCCTCCTCTAAATGGCAGTGATGCAATCTTGCTATTTGGGAGGTTCTAAGAGCTGTAGTTCAGAAATGAGAATTTGCTTGCTGAGGTCTAGGCTGTTTGTGAGTCAATAAATCTTTGGCTTGTCAGTGATAATACCACCCAAAGTGTAAAACTGTAGGTCTGACATTAGAAACCTCAGCTGGGATTCTTGTCATGTTAAGCATCTTCCTAATACGAGCTGTTGCAGGGAGAATAATTTTAAAGATTTATAAGTAAGCATGGGTTTCTAACCCATTAGCAACACTTGTTAATGGCCCTCAAATTTGTAATTCTGCTTGGTATTTGCTGAAAAGCTATTGCTTTATAAAATTACAGTTTCTGTGAGGCAAAACAATTCTGCATTCTTCCTAATAGGTACTTTCCAGCTCTGTATTATAAATAGCTTCCTTATATTTTAACTTTTTACACTAAGACTTTTTCCTGTCTCATCGGCTTTAGGGATGGTTAGAGCAGTGGTAAGAAAAATACAGATAAAGCTATAATTGCTTGTTCCAGCCAGGGGAATCATGCCAAATAGAGCTATTATTTTTAAACAATAGTTAGAGTTTGTAACTTTATAGGGCTGAAGGGGACATGATCTTTTCCAAAGATGCTGTTGCAGGGTATTTGGGGTGGAAAGAAGGCAGCCCTAAAAAACTGCCCAATGGGATGATACCGGTAAATCAGTGATGGTGAACCTTGGCACTCCAGGTGTTCTTGAACTTCAGTTCTTGGAAGCCCTGATCAGTAGGAGTACTAACTTGGGCTTCTGGTAATTGGAGTTCAAGAACAGCTGGAGTGCCACGGTTCACCATCACTGATATGGACTGTAACTTGCTTTAGGAGATTTGTTTCTAAGCCTGCATATTTACCTGTCATTGGCTAAAATCCTGTTGAGAATGTATATGGACATTGACACAGTAGGCATAAATCCTGTTGTTAGATTGTTTCAAGTTATGAGGCTAGCATAGGCACTGCTATTGTGTGCCAGGGATGCAACATGGGGTGCAGTATCAAATGCCTATGTTTTTTAACTTGCAGCAACAAACCTTATGCCAACTGCATTCTCTTGGTGGACATAATTAACAGGGTTAGGGCAAGCAACTAATATAGGAGTTTAACCACTCCTCCAATCTCCTTCATGTCCACTGTGGAAGTGTTGAATAAGTGTTTGGAATAAGTAAAAGGTGAGGAGCTCCCTTACTCGGAAGCCAGTCGTGTCTGGCTCTAGGGTTTGCAGCCGTTTACAGCCAAAGAGCCAGTGCTGTCTGAGCTTGCAGATGTTTCCATGGTTTTGTGGCAGGCAAGACTAGACACCATAGCACATGGACCGCTATTATCTACTTGCAATTTCTTGCTTTCGAACTGCTAGATTAGCAGGAGCTGCGACAGAGATGGGCGCTCACACTGTTGTGCAGGACTAGGATCTCAAATTGCTGACCTGTTGACCTTCCATTCATCAAGTTTAGTGTCTTAACTACTAAGCCATAGCAGTCCACATAGACTTAGAATAAGTAGAAGTCTCTAAAAGGACCAATTACCAAAACACCCTTTTCTGGGTAGGTAGTTTGTCTGTTGAAGAAGTTGAGATTTATCCTTGTCTGGATGAGGTGTTGCATCCCTCCAAAGGATTTGCGTTTGTCTAGATAGTGCTCCTAAATCTCTTGTTTAGAAACTCATGATTTCTCTGCAATGAGGCAGTCAGAATCTTATTGTGGGTTATAACACAAGGTGTCTGGAATAGTGGAATACAGAATTGAGCAGAGTAAAGTTGTTTAGTTCTTTTTAAGAAATATTGTTGGATAATTGTTTGCTCTGTGTATTTTAAACTTTCATATGTTTCTTACAAAATTACTAACTGAATTTCTGACAAATTAATTTTATTTCAGAGTTGAATGAACTTTAGAACATGGTGAACTTTTTAGAGACCGAGTGTCCAAACTACAACCCAAAACCCACTTATTTATTGCAAAGTGCCAACACAGCAACAGGGGACAAAGTAAATGCTTCCATTGGGCTGCTGATCAGAGGGGTGGGGTGAACTCTGTGCTGGGGGAGAGTGGAAGCACTCCCATTGGGCTGCTGGGCGGAGGGGTAGGGCAAATTCTATGCTGGGATGACTGCACGGATGCCCACAGAGAGGGCTCCGAGTGCCACCTCTAGCACACATGCCATAGGTTCACTACCACTGTTATATAGTAAAAATTTATGAGTTCAGGTGTTCTTGGGAAGTCTGTGTTGGTTGCAATTTATTGTTTCTGCTGATTAAAACTCATGTCAATTGAGTGGTAACCAAATGCTGCAGCAATTAGCCAAATAATTATCAGATTAAGGATTGGCTAAATTATATTTCTCCCAGGTGTGGAAATCTCATTAGGTAACAGTCTCCGTTGCTAGAAAGCCAGTCGTGTCTGACTCTAGGGGGCAGTGCTTATCTCTGTTTGCAGCCAAAGAGCTGTTGTTTGCATCTGCAGATGTTTACATGGTCATTTGGAAAGCATGACTAGACGCTGAAGCACATGGAATGCTATTACCTTTTCTGCCAAAGTGGTACCTATTTATCTACTTGCAATTTCTTGCTTTCAAACTGCTCAGCTGGGACAGACAATGGGAGCAAACTCCATTGTGCAATATTCAGGTCTCGAACTGCTAACCTGCTGACCTTCTAGTCATTAAGCTGAGTGTCTTAACCACTCAGCCACCTCAGCTCTGGAAAGCTCACTAGCAAACACAATAACCACAACAACCTTAGAACTGCAGAGCTGGAAGGGATCCTATGTGCCATCAAATCCATCCCCTATTGAGGAGGCATAGAAAGGAAATTGAACTCCCAAACTCAATCACCACAACCAGATGCTTAAACCACTGAGCTATCCAGCAGCTGTGGAAGGGTTTTCTCTAGCTGGGGACTAAAATTTATTTTACCCCATTATATTTGTACAGTATTATGACATTATTTTAAAGTATGCATTCAGACTTGAACATTGTTGTTGATGCTGCATGCAATGTTGTGTGTTCTGCCTTCAAAATGAGAATCATTAGTTAGCTGTGCAGCTAATAGCTGTTATATAAATACTTTGAAATGCAATTGCTGGTTTATTGATATTTCTCACAGGAATGAAGTAAAGCATGACTGGCTTCGAATGGTTGGCATTTGAGTAATCTGATTATGAGTTGCTGTCTTGCTAGGACTGATGCTGGAAGAGAGGAGTGTTAGCAGTGGGGTTGCATGAACGAATGTTACCCACAGTTTGAAAGCCATGTGACTTGGCTTAGGCAAAATGTGGTTTAATCTGTAAATGAATAACTTCAGAAATTGACTGATAATTAACCTGTGCTTTTAATGTGTGCTTGGTTAGAAATGGTAAACTAAATTATGTTTTTCTATTTATAGTTCTGTTTCAAAGCTTATCTCCACCTACAACCTCACTTCCTCTGCCAAACATTTTCTGGTTCAATGTTCCTAGACTGTGATCTTTAGTATTTGTCCATTATTAAAATGAAAAGGCTTAGGAAGAGTTTTGAAAAGTTCTTCTTCTTTTTTTTAAGACTACAATTTCCAGAGTCCCCCAGTCACAGCTTAGTAGAGAACATGGAAACATAATATTTTCCACCAGGTTATCTGACTCTTCACTTACTCTAGGGCCAGCATCCAATCATTTTGCTAGCAGGGAGAGGAGCTTGTCTTGTAACACCTTTTTGGTCACACCAATTTTCCTTGTATGTTATTAGCTGAGAACAAAAATGCTGTTGGTCACAATTTTTTGACAGGATATTTGTTTATGAGAGCTTTTTTTTAAAAAAACATCAAAGTATGTTTATAGTCTTCCATGCATTGAATCAGAAAGCTGGTGACAGTGGCCTGTTGGTGACAATTTACACATGTGTAAGATGAGTCACATAAGTCTTGGTGGCAAATTGCCCCTCTTAAATATGAGATACTAGATCTGCTCCCAAGCAACTGGGCATACACCCAGGAATCCAACTAGCACCTTGTTAATGAGTGGCGGCTTGCCTCCAAGACTGATTTTCCCCTAACACAAGCATAAATTAGGACTAGGATTCTGGCAGGTTCCAGTTGGCTTGATGGGTTGCTTATCTAATGTAATGTTATCTGCTAGGTTTCTTAAATTCAAAATAAGGAGACTAGATAAGATGTTGCTTGCTTTCTTGTCTTCTATACCATATTTCCCCTATTTGAGATTCACCTTTTTAATTTCTTCTTCTCTTCTTCTTCTTCTTCTTCTTCTTCTTCTTCTTCTTCTCTTCTTCTTCTTCTTCTTCTTCTTCTTCTTCTTCTTCTTCTTCTTCTCTTCTTCTTCTTCTTCTTCTTCTTCTTCTTCTTCTTCTTCTCTTCTTCTTCTTCTTCTTCTTCTTCTTCTTCTTCTTCTTCTTCTTCTTCTTCTTCTTCTTCTTCTTCTTCTTCTTCTCTTCTTCTTCTTCTTCTTCTTCTTCTTCTTCTTCTTCTTCTTCTTCTTCTTCTTCTTCTTCTTCTTCTTCTTCTTCTTCTTCTTCTTCTTCTTCTTCTTCTTCTTCTTCTTCTTCTTCTTCTTCTTCTTCTTCTTCTTCTTCTTCTTCTCTTCTTCTTCTTCTTCTTCTTCTTCTTCTTCTTCTTCTTCTCTTCTTCTTCTTCTTCTTCTTCTTCTTCTTCTTCTTCTTCTTCTTCTTCTTCTTCTTCTCTTCTTCTTCTTCTTCTTCTTCTTCTTCTTCTTCTTCTTCTTCTCTTCTTCTTCTTCTTCTTCTTCTTCTTTCTTCTTCTTCTTCTTCTTCTTCTTCTTCTTCTTCTTCTTCTTCTTCTTCTTCTTCTTCTTCTTCTTCTTCTTCTTCTTCGCTGTGCCAGAGGCAATATAAACTATCTCAACCTGTCATACTTTGCTTGGATGAAGGATTGCTACCAAAGATCCATTGACCCACTGATTGCTTTGGCCACTTTTTTCACCACAGTCTGAAAGCTGCCAGCACTTAGAGTACGTATGAAGAATAATTTCGTATCAGAAATTATTATGGGTTGAAAGGATTTTTGCAGAAGAAGTTCCACTCAGGGAATGCCCAAATGAGGCTCCTTTCATGTCCCCAAGAGCTGGGACAGAGACAGGCACTCAATTTTTCATACGGTACCCAGGTCTTGAACTGCCAGCTTGCCAGCCTTCCAGCTAATAAGGTGAGCTTCTTATTAACCACTGAGCCACAGCAGCCCCTTAGAGTATCACTGAGAGGTTCACTCTATGCAAGAACTTATTGCTTGTTGCATGATCTTCCACTTGTGGCAGAGGTATCACTTTGTCATCTTGTCAAGAACGGTCACACATCTTATAACGGCTCAGGCTGTTTGCTTATCTAACGTACCAGTCTGACTGGCTGGTATCTCTATAACATCTCCAGCAGAGATACTTTCTGTCACCTGCTGTATGGTCCTTTTAACTAAAGATGCTAGGATTGAATGTGAGACCTCCTGAACACAAGGCAGGTGGATACCATCTTCAAATATTTAAAAGAGTGTCCAGTGAAAAATAGAGCAAGCATGTTTTTTCCAGCTGCAAAGGGTAGGATTTGAATTAATGGATCTGAATTACAAGAAGGGTGATTTTGACTGGTGCCTCTAACTCAGCTTTGACTAAACATTGAGAAGAGTTTCATAGCAGTAAGGATTGTCTGATGATAGAGCAGGCTGTCTTAGGAAGTGTTGAATTCTTCTTCATTGGATGTTTTTAAGTAGAGGTTGGATGGCTGTCTGTCAGGGTTGCTTTAGCATTGGATGTCCTACTCCTGTAGGGAGTTGTGATAGTTGATCCTTGTTGTACCTTCCAACTTTACAATTGTGTGACTCTGTTTCTATTACTAAGTATCTATTTAGACTCCCATTATTTTAGTGCTTCTCTATTCATTTTAATGAAAATATTCTCTTAGCAAAGAAAAAGAAAGAAAGCTTGCATTTCCAGAAGGCTTTTTGTGTACATATTCAGCAGGATATCAGTAAAGGGTGACCTGTGTAAATCAGTGCATTGCTTTCAACGGCTGTCATCATTCATAGCATATGATGCACCAGTATTTCTCATTCAGCAATACATACATCATTGGTAGGACCCAGCTCTGTGTCCATTGAGTCTACCATCTAGCCATCTCATTTTTGGCTGCCCCTTTTTTTCTTTTGCCCTTCACCTTTCCCAGCATCAAGGCTTTCTCAAGTGAATCCTCTCTTCTCATTTGATGTCCAAAGTACTTTAGCTTCAGCTTTACTATTTGACCGATAGTGTATAATGAAAATATACTGTACATATAAATGACTTTCTCACAAAGAGTGAGTTTTTTGCTTTGCTCTCAGGAGGAGTCTCTGGAGGACCGACTGGTAGGGTGTAACACAGGGGTACCCAAACTATGGCCTGTGGGCCAGAACCAGCCCCTGATGCCAATTCATCCGGCCCATGCTGCCCTTGTCGCTCCCGGAAGCGGAAGTAAAACGGGCCTGTTTTACTTCTGCTCCTGGGAGCAACAAGGGAGGCATAGGCTGGATAAATTGGCATCGGGGACCAGATCTGGCCCATGGGCCATAGTTTGGGCACTCCCTGGTTGAAGTAGAAAACATGGCAGCTTAAAATCTATCTCATTCTGCTGCAAAACAGATTGGAATGCATTTTTTACTTCCGCTTCCAGTGGGAGAAACCACGTGATCGGCCCATTGAACCATGTGACTGGCCCACAGCCCAAAAAGTTTGGGCACCCCTGATGTAACATATGAATGGCTGGAAACCACTGTTGTATACTGTATTGTGAGGTAGTGTGTATGAACAACTGAATTCCTTCCTTTTGAGTCAGAACTGTTTAAACTGGTTCTGTTGAGTAGTTTGCATCCTGAGCATAAATCCTCCCCTTCGCCAGCTCTCTCATTGGGCTTGTTTCCAGATCCAACTTGTTTGGCATTACCTCAGTTGCTTTGTCTGCCTTGCGCTTTCTCATTGCAATAAAAAGGACAGGAAGCGGCTTCGGGGGTAAAGATGTCTTAATAAAGGGATTTAATCCCTTTGAGGCAGATGGACCTTGTTAAGTTTATTTTGTTGCTCATTAAGAAACTTGAGCTGGTAACTGTTGGGTATTCTAGGGTGGAGGGAGGCACGTTGGACACCTGTGAAGTCATCAGTTTTAGATCACAACAAAGAAGACTTAATTCTTCAATTGATGTAAGATCAGTTGATAAGTCCATCCTCATGTAGCCATGACTCCACAGGCCTAAAAATCTGACATACTTTCCTGCTGTTTCTTGGCCTCAGCACACAGTTTTTCACTTAAAAACAGGGCTGCTTGAATGTGACAATTAATCAGAAACTGTTAGGAACACAGAATATAGTTTGGGAGGCAGAATATTGTGTCCTGAGAATCGTTACTGGCTCTTTCCCCTTTAAGCAAAAATATTCATATTTCTGGAAATATTTTTGACGTTGAAGTTTGAAGGAATTTGGGAACAGTAGCTGCTATTCAAATCTCAGATGCTGCACATGTTGTTTGTTTTCCTTTGATGTGGAAACGGGCAGAGTTTGAACAAGCTGAGGCAGGGCACCTAAGTCTCCTAATAAGGTATGTGGTATAATCAGGTTCAGAGTTTGTTTTACAGGCAAAAGGAACTTCCTGATCACGTGGGACCACATTCTCACCATTTTTTTCCAGGAACTTCACAGATGATAAATGTTAGTCAATTCAGAACTTCCATGTCAGAAATATCTTTTTTAAAAGATGATAAATTCTCTTAAAAGAAATGGGGAGGAGACGTATTTTCTTCAAATATTTCCAGAGTGTCTCTGAAGGATTTGTTGCTAAATTTTTAATCCAAGTAAGCATCAGTTTGAGACCTGAGTGCTGCATGACAGAATGAGTTCCTGTCTCTGTCCCAGCTCCTGCCAACCTAGCAGTTTGAAAGTAAGAAATTGCAAGTTGATAAATAGGGACCACTTCAGTGGTAAGGTAAACAGCTTTCTGTGCACTCCTGTGTCTAGTCATGCCTGCCACATGTCCACAGAAACATCTCCAGACACAGACAGTGGCTATAAACAGAGATGAGAACTGAACCCTAGAGTCAGATACAACTGGCTTTCACGCAAGGCAGACCTTTACCTAAGTATCAAAAGTAGTTCAGATCTGAACAAATAAATGTTGGAAATGATTTTTCATTCTTTCTTAAGTTCACGGTGTTGAGTTTGCATTTTGAGACGGGCATAGTTTGTGAACATGTTAAAACACAAACCCAATGTTGAAGAAAATGTTGAAGTGAGAAGCAGAAGTGAGGATCTGGAATCCTTGGTATGCGCCAGGAGCTATTATTCAAAAGGATGAGACATGAGACTTGTTTCTTTTGAACCTGAAGGCTATATCAACACTTGCTCTTAACACTTACTTTGACTTCAGAAATACCTTAGGAAGGAATATGACCACTGCATGAACAGAATGCTAGTCAGCATAGCTTTTCTTACATTTTTGTGCATCCCTTCCTTCTTAGGAATAATGTCAAAGAAAGAAGGTGGTCAAGCTGGTCCCATTTGTTGGACACCAGCAGCCATAAGGAACTGGCTTCACCAGTGCCTTTCAGAAGCACAGCAGCTCATAGTCCAGCTGTTCTGGCACTCCAGATGTTCTTAAACATCAATTCCCAGAAGCCCTGATCAGCAGGTGTGTTGACTGGGGCTTCTGGAAATTGAAGTCCAAGAACACCTGGAGTGCCAAGGCTGACCATCACTGGACTAGAGTAAATCAGTACACATCATGAGAAGGAAACATTCTCTGAAAAAAGAATGCTGGGGAAGGTTGAAGGCAGCAAAAAAAGGGGAAAAAAGGAAATACCTAGCATTAGCTCTCTGATGGAAGTCACAACCTTGAGATTTGCAAGAGGACAAGACATTTTGGAGATTTCTCATTCATAGGGTCACCATAAATCAGAGTTGATGTGATGGCATGTACTGTACTAGAGATAGCATTAAACACTTTTAGCTGGATGAGCAGTCCTGTTGGGGAAGTGTTTGAATTCTGAAACACCAAGAATAATGGCATGGGGGGGGGGATACAATTTTTATATGCCTACTTTACATCTGGCAACACTTTATATTTATTTATTTATTCAGATTTATATTGTCGCCCACTCGCCGAGGCGACTCAGGGTGGCTTATAGTCAAAACAACAACAGTACAATAAAAATTATAAGTACTGTACTTGTTTCCTCAACTACCACCAGAAAAAGCAGCACAAAAAATGAATGGGAGAGGGTGAAGCAGAAATGGGTCTCAAACAAGGTGTAAATGTATATATTTTATCACTTAGTGAGTTTCAATTTATAAGAGTTTAAATTGGATTTTGGTATTTTCTACAGATCATCATGTTATCTGGTAGTGACCAAGGGAATGGTTGCAGTCATCTTTTTTCCCTTTGATTGTACAGAAAAATCAATGACACTCCAACGACTGACTTTGAATAATATGAAGTTTAGATAGCTAGCTGATGAATAAATAGGAATTTTGGTCTGTTGTGAAGTAAACAAGGGCCGTTCATTTCAAAAACTGCATTTAATTGCTGGACTTGGAGTTGTGATAGTGGGTTGTTTATATTTTATTTGCAGTTGGCTAAAGCTTTGCTCAGCCCAAATTATTTAACTGTTGGTGGGGATTTCTGTTACCTTCTGTTTTCTTTTAAAGAAAACTAAACCTCTCTCAAATGATTGCCAAATTGTTCCTGTCAAGTGTTTAAGGGTGGTGGGTGATAAAGAGATGGAACTTTGACCACAACTTCTCTCTCTCTCTCTGTGAGTGTGTGTGTGTTTTGTCTTTGAGGCAGTGGAAAATATTCTTCAGAATGCATTAAGAATGAGGGCATTTCCTTAGTAGAGCATTCAAAGGATGTGCACAGCTGTTTACAGATGGTTGGAGGGCTTCCCTGGAACAAGAATCAGAGCTGACATATTCATCAGCAGACTTAAATGGAGGAGGCTGTGACTCTGGGATTTGCTGGAAAGAATGTGCTAGTTTCCTCCTCCCCCATCTGTGTGAGAAACAAATGGATATTGAGGATTTTGAGAATAGCACCCTTTCATTTAATTTGATTGCCACTTCATTTTTGAGCTGGCTGCATTCTGAAGTCATCAGCGACGTTTTAGGCCACAATCCAGATCTTCTACATTCAGCCAGCGATAGTTCTCTCCTGGAAGTATCTTCTAATTCTAATCAACATCTGAAGCTATTCCAGGAACTGGAGTAGCCATGCAAGGAAGATTGGGTCAATAAATGCATCTAAAATGAAGGGCATGCTCAGGTAAACCAAGCTATTCTGAAAGCGCGGCATAGAATCCCCCCCCCCCAAAAAAAAAAAAAAATGTTGGGCATGTTCTGTTGCCTTGGAGAGTGGTCTAATCAGGCCTGCTTATTTTACTTAACGTACATTTAGTAAATTAGAAATGGCAAAAGAAATAACCTGTTGTTTATTTTGGGTCTGAATGTATATTTGAAATATTCAGGAGGGAGTATTTAAAGTGCACAGAATACGATTTATGATAATATGAGTTATGTAGACAAATTAACTGTCACAGAATAACAGTTAACTGTTAACTGTCATTTGTAAATATTTAAAATACAGATAATTTAAATTATATTATTTGCAGATAAGCAAAAAAAAATGTGTAACATGTTTTTTGTAAGGAAAAATAAAGTACTGTACTAGAAATGTTCTGTTTTACCTCAGTGCAGTGGCTCAGTGGTTAAGAAGTATGCCTTGTTAGTTGGAAGGCTGTGAAGTCTGCATTTCGAGACCTAAGTACCACATGACAGACTGAGCGCCCATCTCTGTCCTAGCTCTTGGGGAAAGGAGCCTCATTTGGGTGTTCCCAGAGTGGAATTTCTTTTGCAAAAATCCTTTCAACCCAAAATAATTTCTGACACAAAATTATTATTACTTCAGTGAACATATTTGAAGGCTGTGATGCTGATCAGTCCCGAAGATCAGAGTTTACTGTCTCACAGGTGTCTGTTGGCATAGAGCTCCTGTGTTTTTAGGTGTACCCTTAAAAAGAAATTCCTTCTATATATACCTCTAAAAAACATAATTAGCAGTAGACATTGGATCAAGCTGGGGTCTGCACAGTGTGCTCTAATGTTGTTTGGCAGAATCCCAAGCTTCTGATCCCCTTGGAGGAGAAGAGTAGTTCATGAGGTTGAGAAATGTTCATATAATGCTAAATTGGAGTTTAGCATTACATCCAAGCTCGCTCTTAATGCTATAGATTATACATAGGCTGTTAGTCAGGCTTGTTTTGGTTTTACAGCTGAATACATTTAATCTTTTAGAAAACACAAGATGAATAGTTCTATTTGTGTCAAAAAGAACACAGGTCACTTTATGGTCGTAAGCAAGTTCTTTTACACCTTAAATCATTGCGTTGTCAGCGCAGTTGTGATTCCTGAGTTTTTGCGTGTAGAATGTATGAATAACATTTCAGTTATTTTCTCTCCGTATCACTTGCAAGTTCTATAGAAATCTGTTGTTGTATTGTTTTATGTATTGAATTTGGAAATTTGCAAAGCTGGCTTGTCATTATACATGAACTCACAAAGAGGGGTGTGACCCATCAGCATTATAATGTACAGTATGGGTGGCCCAGTTTTGCATTTACGTCAGCTATGGGCTCATTTTACGGCTGCCATAAACATGCCTGCTTCTACTTCCAAGTGCAGGGGAGATGGCAATGGGCCAGTTGGAGTGGCATGGGTTTGGTCCAGTCTGCAGGCTATAGGTTTGGAACCCCTGATCTACAGTGACTTACTGTGTCTGATCAATTATAAGCATTGTGGTAGATGAGAGCTAAGTGTCCCCCACTTTGCTTTAGAACAAATCCTGGTCTGTCCTTTAAAAAGTAACTTTAACTAGTAATGAATGCAAACCTACCCATAGTTTGTTAGACAAGTAAATGGGTCTTTGGGAGTTCCAAAGGGGTTCCAGAAGATCTATGAGTTACTTGTAATAAAAGCTCCTGCTAGCCATCCTTTTTAAATATATTTTTCTCTACACAATTCTGGAACTAAATAATGAAGATAAATTTAAAGAAAGAACAAAAGAATAATATTGTCTCTAAGAAAAAGATGGTTTCTTTTTTGGTTTATGTAAAATTAGATATTATAGTTGTGAGATGGTGTAGAACTCCCTTTAAAAAAAGTTTCAAGGTGTTGCCTGCGTAGAAAGAAATGTCATAAATAAGAGTAGTTTGTCTACTAATTTTATGAGTTTAATAGAACTTTGAGTGACAGGCTGCAACCAGTTGCATTCACCCTGCATTGCTTGACCTGAAGCAGCGTGAGCCTAAATTTAACATCTTATTAACTGGATTTGGAGGCTGGCTAACGTAGCCTGTCTTGTGTAACACAATTAAAAGAGAAATGATTTGAACATTATATTGCTTTTGACAACTAAAATTTAGATTGGCAGACTTGTTTCCTGCACATTTTATGACATGTTGTATATTTGCCTAATGAACTTATTGAGTGTTGCAAACATAATTTATAGGTTCTTGTGTGCCAGAAGGTACAGGCTTCAAGCAGAAGCTGTCTTCTTTCATATGTGCAATCATTTAATATTCCAAGTGGATGGAAGTGGCAATAGTTTGGGGAAAACCTGTAGTTTTTAAAAACCCGGTCTTACACCACCACCCCTTTAGCGGTAGTATCTTCATGTCCTTTTTCCCTCCTGTTTTGTTGGCGCAATGTGAGAATATATATAACATGCCACAAATAACAGAAATATATATTTTCATACATCCTTGGAACATTCTGGAAATAATAATAATAATAATAATAATAATAATAATAATAATAATAATAATAATAATAATAATAATAATAATAATAATAATAATAATAATTATTATTATTATTATTATTATTATTATTATTATTATGTGTGAGAAATTATTCTGGGTTGAAAGGATTTTTGCTGGAGGAACTCCACTTAGTTTTTTTTTTTTTTTAAATTTTTATTTATACTTTTCAATACACAAAAATCAAAAATAATAATAATATGAAAACAGACATGAAAACAGACATGAAAGTATAAGTACATCTATATAAATATATATATATATATATGTATAAAAGAAAAAAAGAAGAAAAAAAAAGAAGAAAAAAAAAAAGAAAGAAAAGAAATCACCCTGTGTTATTTACAATATCCGGAGAAACTACGGTTATCCTTATTCATTTGTTTTTCCAAAAACTCAGTTGATCTGGTTCTGGTTGATTCCCTTTACCCTTATACAATGAATGTTCTATCAGGGGATGCCATATCTTCCAAAATCTATTCTCACGAATTGCACCTTTCCTGACCATCACCTCCCATGTTAGTTTGTCATTCAACGCTAATTCCCATATCTCTCTGTACCAATCTTCCATGTTTAGTTGAACATCCTTCTTCCAATTTCTCGCAATAATATGCCTTGCTGATGACAACATTATTGATATCAACTCTTTCTTATCATTATTCACATTCATTTTTTCAACATTTGTTAGTAGCACAGTATCTGGCCCCAGTTTTGGTCGCATTCCCATAATATTTCCTATTTCTTTTTCGATTTTCCCCCAAAATGCATTGACCACCTTACATGACCACCACATATGCTCGTATGAGCCCAGTGCTTGATTGCACCTCCAACATTTGTTACTTTTTTTATCGTCAATCTGGTGCAACTTCACCGGGGTCAGATACCATTTCCATAATAGTTTGTAATTGTGCTCTTTCACTCTTATTGACATATTTTTCATGATTCTTCTCTTCCATTTTTTCCTCCATTCTTGATTTGAAATTTCCACCTTCAACTCCTCTTCCCATATATTTTTTAATATTTCTTGGGCTCTGGTCCCTTTACTTAATATTTTGTAAATTTTACTAACCAGTCCTTTAATTACTATCTCTCCTTTTCTTAATTTACTTATTATTTCCTCCATTTCTGTTTTTGATCTTTCTAAGGATTTCTCTTGTATATATTTCTTGTTCCAGTTCTCTATCGCAATACGTTGGAACCAATTTAGGCCTAACTGTGTAAATATCTCTTCTTTTTTTGTCTTATCTTTACATTTCTGTATCCAGTCCTTGACTAATGTTACTCCATTTTCCTCTAAGATGTCCATTTTTGTGTCGATCTTTATAGGAAAATTTTTAATGTCTTGAAGTTCGATAATAGGGGAGATATCCGGTACTAATTCTTGCTTTACTTTTTTCCATTCTTCCAGTAATGTTCTTAGCATTTTGTTTTTAATTCCTTTTATATTAATTTCTTTGTCTAAAAACAACAAATTTCCTAGTTGTCTTATTTCCTTTAGCTCTATATTTTCCCAAATTGTTTCTTCTCTCATTAAGATCTTAATCACGTTTTTAATCTGGAACGCTCTATAGTAATTCTTAAGATTCGGCAATCCTAATCCCCCCTCTTGTTGTGACACGTACCATAAACTTTGCGACACCCTCACTCTTCGTTTCCCATTACAAAAACTATTTAATTTATTCTGAATCTCTTTCATCTCTTTATCTGTTATTCTAATGGGTAGCGTTTCAAACAAAAAATTTATCTTCGGTACTAGCATCATCTTGCATAAGGCGATTCTCCCAAACCACGATAAGTTTAATTTTTGGTATTGCTTTATCTTTTCTTCTATTATCTTCCTTTGTTTGTCATAATTTAATCTCTTTAATTCCTCCCATTTGTTTGAGATGGTTATACCTAAATACTTCAAATTATTTTTAACCTGCATTTTATATTTTGTTTTTATTTTATCTTGGTCTTCTTTATCGCTGTTAATTAATATCATTTCTGATTTGTCCCAATTAATTCTAAGTCCAGTGGTGTCTTCTAACATGCTTAGGTGTAATTTTATTCTATCTAAGGTTTTTATTGGGTGTTTCATTATAATCAGAGTGTCGTCCGCATATAAGTTAATTTTGTTTCCCTCTATTCCTTCAATATCCCTATCATTTCTTATTGTATTTGCTAATAATTCAATGGCCATTATAAATAGTGTCGGAGATAGTGGGCATCCCTGCCGTGTTCCCGCCTCCAAAGATATGTCTGGTGTGTAATTATCGTTGATTCTAACCCTTGCTATTCCCTTGTAATACAGTTTGTCAATAATTTTTTGAAATTTGGGTCCGAATCCGTATAATTTAATAAGTTCTTTAATTGAATCCCATTGCAGCGAATCGAACGCCTTAAATATGTCGACTGCTAAAAAACCCACTTTTTCCTTTTTTTGTCCTACAATATCTATCAAATTTAATACTCTTCTTGTCAGGTCCGCCATGTACCTCCCTCTTAGAAATCCTGCTTGATCCTTATTTATGTATTGATCCATGAAGCTATTTAACCTGTTATTCAATATATTCGTAAAGATTTTGGCGTCTTGGTTTATTAAAGAGATTGGTCTGTAGGACTCTATTCTCTCTGGATCTTTTCCCGGTTTGGGGATTAATACAATTATAGATCTATACCACGAATTGGGAATATCCCCTCCTTCAAGAATATAATTGTATAATTTCACCAATTTTGGAACCACCGCATTCTGAAATTCTTTATAAAATTCTGCGGGTAGCCCGTCTTCTCCTGGAGATTTTTCCATCTTTAATTTACTAATTGTTTCTCTAATTTCTTTTTCTAATATTTCTTCCTCCATTTTGTTCTTGTAGTCTTCTTTTATTCTAATTTTGTTTTGTTCTTGGAATCTCTCCTTTAACTTTCTTATATCTATTTCCTTCTTAGAGTATAATTGTTGATAAAATTCCTCCGCGATCTTTAATTTCTCCCCAGACTTATTACATCTCTTTCCTTGACTATCAATCAATATAGTAATTTCTCTTTTACATTTTTTCTCTTTTGCCGCCCTTGCCAGCAATTTTGAGTTTTTATTACTATATTGAAAAAATTCTCTTTTCAAGTAAATTAGATCTCTTTTCACTTTTTCTATGTCATTTCCCACTAACTCGCATTTCAATTTTTGCATTTTGTCAAATGTTTCTTGTTTTTTGTTCTTTGCGTGTTCAATTTGAAGGAGCTTAATTTCTTTCTCCAGTTTTTCACTTCTGTTTTCCCTCTGTTTGTTCATTATACTTGCCATTTTAATACTCTCCCCTCTGAATATTCCTTTCATTGTATCCCAAACAGTGTTATACCCCACTTCTCCATTGTCATTCCAAGACCAGTTCTCTTCCCATTTTTTAATTATTTTGTCCTTGTAATCCTTTTCTTTATATAGTCTTGGATCATACCTCCAATTATTAGATAGTCTCTTTGTTTCCCCTATTTTTAATTCTGCTATCACTTTTGCATGGTCGGACTCTTTAAAAATATCAATTTCTATCTCTTCCACTGTTCTCATCAAATTATCAGTCACTAATATGTAGTCGATTCTCGAATATGAATTGTGTACTTGCGAATAATACGTGTATCCCCTTTCTGATCCTTTATATTCCCTCCATATGTCCTTCAGACCAACCTGTTTTATCCAATTATTCATTACTTGCATCTCTTGTTTTCTGTTTTGTTCTTTATTGGTACTATCTATATTTGCTCTTATTAAATTAAAATCTCCTGCCACCACCATATTTGTTGTTTTTTCTTCTGCTAAAGTTTGAACTAATTTATCTAGAAATTCTTTTTGATTTTTGTTAGGGGCATATATGTTTACTAATGTTATTTCTTCTTCCTCTATGTTGCCTTTGATGATCAAATACCTCCCTTCTATATCAGAAATCTTTTTTGTTACATTGAATCCCAATCTTTTTGATATAAGTGTTGCGACCCCCCTCGCTTTTGAGGATCCAAATGATTTCTCATAAGTCTGTATCCAACCTAGTCTTAATTTATTATTGTCTTCTGATTTTTGATGAGTTTCTTGCAGGAATATTATGTCTGGTTTACTTTTTTTCATTTAATATTCATTTAATATTCCAAGTGGATGGAAGTGGCAATAGTTTGGGGAAAACCTGTAGTTTTTAAAAACCCGGTCTTACACCACCACCCCTTTAGCGGTAGTATCTTCATGTCCTTTTTCCCTCCTGTTTTGTTGGCGCAATGTGAGAATATATATAACATGCCACAAATAACAGAAATATATATTTTCATACATCCTTGGAACATTCTGGAAATAATAATAATAATAATAATAATAATAATAATAATAATAATAATAATAATAATAATAATAATAATAATAATAATAATAATAATAATAATTATTATTATTATTATTATTATTATTATTATTATTATGTGTGAGAAATTATTCTGGGTTGAAAGGATTTTTGCTGGAGGAACTCCACTTAGGAGACACCCAAATGAAGCTCCTTTCATGTCCCCAAGATCTTTTCCCACCAAAGTGGTCCCTGTTTATCTACAGTACAGTACTTGCAATTTCCTGATTTCGAACTGCTAGGTTGGCAGGAGCTGGGACAGGGACGGGTGCTCATTCCATCATGCAATACTTTGGTCTTGAACTGCCAACTTGCTGGCCTTCTAGCTAACAAGGCAAATTTCTTAACCACTGAGCCACCACAGCCCTATTCTGGAAATTGGAATGGACTCATCATGTATATTTCACTGGGCCTGAACACCTTTGCCATGTATGTTATAATGTTTTTAGTGATGTATTAGGGGCCCCTGTGTACCCACATATAATGTACATTATCAGAATACCATCCTGAACACAATAAATCTAATGTGATTGTGGAAGCTAAACAGTATCAGGCTAAATTTGATGGGAACCTACAGAATACCAAGGATCTTTAGGAACATTAAGGGGAGAAAATCCTACCTAGAGAGCTTTTGCCAGTTAGAAGTGATAGTGTCGGATTAGATTGACCACAGTTTTGAGACCGTATGAAGCAGGTTCCCTCTGTCATGATAAAGGTAAGAATAGGTTTCTGATATTTAACAACCTATCTTTCCTGCTTCCACCATAGTATCTTTAGGTATCATCCAGGTCATCAGACACCTTCTTTATTAGCCCTTCCCAAGCTGCCATCCTCCAGTTAAGTTTTGGCCACTGAACATGTTGATTAGGAATAGGGTTGCCAACATATTTGGAGGGTACTAAGTTAAAGAAGACTGCTCTAAGTTAAGTAGTGGAGAAAAGAAAGGAAGGCATGAAATGCAAACATGAAAAATGATATCTCAGAGATGCATAGAAGGCAACATATTGCACAACACATTTCATATTAAAGTGCTGTGTTTTACTGCAAAAGACACAATATTGTTATAAGATTGTTTGACAGATCAGTTTGGTCTTCTTGGAAAGAGTAAGAAGTGGATCTCTGTGTAGGATAATTAAGTATGAGCTGCTCATGTTTTTAAATTTTATGCTCAATTATGTCTATACGGTTGATATATTTGTTTCTAATAAGCGTTAACTTCTTTGGGCTTGTAATAATCTTGTAAAGATTAGCTATATGCAGTGATGGGATGTAACAGCTTCGCACCAGTTCACCAGAAACGGTAGTAACATTTCCCAGTGTCCCAGAGAACCGGTAGCAGTTTTTTTTTTTTTTTGGTGGTGGTGGTGGGATTATTTTAATGTATTTTTTATTTTATTTATTTATTTTATTTATGGGTTTGTGTTGTGGGTGGGTGGGTGGGTTGAGGTGTGTGTGCGTGCATGCGTGTGCATGCTTATTTTTATTTTATTTTTAATTATTTTTTTCTTTGGCCCCGCCCACAATGTCATGACATCATGATGTCATGACGTTGGCTCTGCCCATGACATCATGATGTTAACTCCCCCCACACTGTGATGACATCACAGTGGGGTAGTAAAAAAATTTTCTCTCTCCGTGTATTCTCAAATACCCAGTTCTCTTATGTCCTAGCCATGTGTCCTTCTTTTCAATTATACCTGGGCTCTCAAATGATAACTTTACTACAAAAGAAAGTTTATTTTATTTTTTTGTAGTCTCATGGTATTAAATGCATTCAGGTTATTTCCCCTTGAGGTTAAAATTAAACAAATGAATACTTTGTGTTCTGCAGCAAAGTAATGTTGCAGTCAGGATATAAACAAGGTGCTAATCCTGTATCTGTAGGAGATGATGGATTTTCTCTTTCCAACCTGCTCATCTTTCTCCCTCCCCAGTTGTTGAAATGATTTTGGCTTTTTCTTCATCAGAAAACACCGACCGCTTTTCTGTGTTCTGTTCACCAGGAAAGTGCCTAACTCCAAAGTTAGGATTTGAAAGGGAAGGAATCATTGACAAAGAGCCTATTCATGACTTAGTAACCGGTAACGACTGGGGGAATGCTGCCCCAAGTAATGTAGAGTGGTCATTCTGATGGCTGAGCATCTGTTTCACCTGGCTTGCTGCCACTGAGCTGCTTTCCAGCTAACAGTGCTTGGTTGTATGTCTGTCCCCTCCCAGTAAAACTGTAGGAGAGGTGGTTTTCTGGGTAATGTCACAAAATTACCCTTTCCGTTGGTGTACTGCTTAATCACAGTGAAAAGTGGTGCACACAGATGCTTCGAATTTCTGTCGTCCTAGTGATTGGCAATTTGAGATCTGATGAGCAAGAAGACATCCCTATCCAATTTGCTTATTTTAGTTTTGCAAAATTGAAAAAAAGGCTATCCAGTTTTGCCCTTGCAGCTCTCCTGATAAAGAGGTGTAAAGACTCACTGCTAACTGGGCCAATGAAGCTTATTTGTTGGCTACCGTAGCTAACAATTTCAACAAAGAGAATTATCTGTTCCAAACAGAGTGATTTCTTTCTTTTATTTATTTATGACACTCATATCTACTTGTTGTAAAATAATCTCTTAAGGAGTTTATCAGCTGCCCCACAGTGGGTTGTTTCTTATGGGCTGGGATACATACTTAGCTTAGGCAGGGATCCCAGATACGTCACTGACACCATTTTCTTTTTTAATTTGGCATATTATTTTATTTGAGAGAGCAGTGGAGAAATGAGGAGAAAAGGAGTATCCGAAAGATTAAAAAAATGAGTTTGGAATTCTGTTAGGGTGGACTATTCTAAATCTGGAAAATTGGAGGTATATATCTTGTATTGCATTACATTCGGTTGCTTCCAGCATCCTAAATTATTTTTCATTGTGAATAGCTGGCTGGGAGGCTAATCATGCAGTTTACTAGCCTGTGTTGGGTTATGTCAACTGCACAGTCCCAGAATGACCCCAGAAGACAGGACTTGTAATATACTTCTGACCTACTCTATAACTTGAAAACCCTGAGAGGAAAAAAGAACCACCTTGATAGCTTCTTTTTGTTGTTGTTTTTGATAATGTAACATATGCTTGGTTAATGGAGTTGACCTTCGTGCTATTTGAATGTACCTCTTTGTGCCATGAATACTATCTAGTATACAGTGTTCCAGAGAAATCATTTTTATACTTTGGTTTTGATTACAGTTAATTAGAACAGGGCAAGGAACATTTCCCTCTTAGCACTCCGTGTTTTATCCTGAAATCAAGCGAGTGTGGCATTTACAGTGTTTCCACATTCCCACTGTTTTAGAAATTCCTCCAGCTAATAAATAGCCAGGGGTGCTTTATTCTAGTGGGTGCTCTGAAATCTCAGTGAATGACTATTGTTGAATGCCTGGCTTTAATGAGAGACTTGTGTGAAGTAGTTTCCCACAATAATACAATGTGCTACTCACTGTCAATATGACTTCAGCCATAGGTCAGTTTAAGAGGGACTGAAATGAAAGAATTCCGTATTGAAGTAAGACAAAACGTGATGCTTTCAAAAAACAGCACTGTTGATTTTGGCAAATTTCACTAAAACTCTGTATCCATGCTTTCACACTCATACACACAGTTGTATTCTGCTGCAAAAATGCATAAAACGGTAGGAAGAGACTGTATACTGTTTTCAGATTAATTTATAAAATGTAACTCAGGAGCTTGCAAAAGATTACTTTTTAAACTACAAATCCCAGAATCTCCTAAAAAGAACTTTGGAATATATTGTATACTGACGTTTGTAATTTTAAAAACCTAAGCGTTACCAACCTTTGATACCTTGGAGTCATTCAGCAAGGAGTCCGCACACCGGTAGTCAGCGACATTCCACACATGCAAATTGACCTGAGAAATCAAGTCCACCTGTATGCAGATTTTTAGCCATTTGAATATCACTTCAAGTGCTCACTAGGCAGACCATGACGTCGTCCCCCCCCCCACTTGAATTTTAGTCCCTGCCTAATGTGATTAACAAGTGATGGGCAACACTGCCTAGTTAGACTACTCCACCCCCTGCACCTTGACAAGGCTCTCAGCTAGCAGGGGCTTTAGCAAAGGTAAAGGTTTATTTTTTTTTCCCTGGCATCTTCTCATGTCTTTTACTGTAGAGTTTTCTTTTTTAAAAAATATATCTGATCTAAGCTCCAGGGAGCTGGAGATGGTGAGCATGGCTATCTTGCCATATATCATCTTATTTCCTGACAGATTATGGGTGGATTTCATTCATAGTTGGTACAGTATATGAATTGAGAAACCATTGGGGCACATGTGCTTTAAAGTTGAATAGCTGAGCTTGTGAATGGGTGATCTGTTTCCCTGGAACAACCTATAATAGTAATGCTTTACCGTGCTGTATCAAATAAAAAGATTTTGCAACACAAGATGTTAAACACCACAGGTGTGCAAATTATACAAATTGAGAACAAATGTGTTCAAGGTTTTTTGCCAAGTCCAACATTATATGTTGGTCTGTTTATCTTTGCGGAGTCATTTAGAAGGTGCAGCTGCAATGATTGTGAATTGAACAAAGGGGCTATAAGAGAGGATTGAATAAAACTCAAATTAAGGGAGGGGAAGCTTCTTAATACTTCACCATACTGTTCCTTAGGTAAAGGTAAAGGTTGTGATTGCTCAAAACCCAGTTGTATCCAACTCTAGGGTTTAGTGCTCATATTTGTTTATAGCCAAAGAAACTTCTGTGTCTGCAGAAGTTTCTGTGGACATGTGGCAGCCATGACTAGACAAAGGAGTGCATGGAACACTGTTTTCCATTCCACCAAAATGGTATCTATTTTTCTACTTACAATTTCTTGTTTTCAATCTCAGAAGAAATCAACCCTAACTGCTACTTAGAAGGTCAAGTAGTAAAGATGAAGCTAAAGTACTTTGGACATCAAATGAGAAGAGAGGATTCACTTGAGAAAGCCTTTATGCTGGGAAAGATGGAGGGGAAAAGAAGAAGCGGGCAGCCAAAAATGAGATGGCTAGATGGTATTGTAGAGACAATGAGCACAGAGCTAGGCGGGTTGAGGAGGATGGTGGAGGACACGAGTGCCTGGAGGGCAATGGCCCATGGGGTTGCAAAGGGTCGGAATCGACTGTGTGACGGAACAAAAAAGTATTTATTCATTCACATTTATATACTGCCCTCCTTGCTGTGGTGACTCAGGGCAGTTTACACATCATAAAAACATAGCATAATATGTTCAATAATACTTGTAATTTCTTGCTTTCAAACTGCTAGGTTGGCAGGTTCTGTGAGAGAGATGGTCGCTCACTCCGCCATGTAGCACTCTAGTCTCGAATTGCTAACCTTCCAGTTGTTAAGGTGAGGCAGTCAGCCTATTCAGATATTGGCTCTTGTTGGCAAATACCTATTAGTAAAGGTAATGGTCACCCTTTCTTGAAAGTTAGATATCTGACTCTAGGGTACATTGTTCATCTCAGTTTACAGGCAAAGAGCCAGCTCTGCATTTGCAGATTTTGCCATGGTCATGTGGCAGGCATGACTAGACACCTGAATGCAAGAAGGCCGTTACCTTCCTACCAAAGCAGTACCTGTTTATCTACTTGTAATTTCTTGCTTTCAAACTGCTAGGTTGGCTGGAGATGGGACAGAGATGGGAGCTCACTCCGTCATGCAGCACCCAGGTCTCAAACTGCTGACTTGCCAATCTTCTGGTCAATAAGTTCAGCATCTTAATCACTAAGCCACTGCTTATTAGAAAATACTAAAAATGAGCCCTAGTATTTCCCTTATATTTTGTCTGTGAAGCAGTTTGCACGCAACTTAAATGCTTGAGAATTGTGATTTCCTCTTTTTACATTCTCTGATCCATGGAGAGTAAAATGCAATGGAAACCCTAGTTTGGAAAGAATATTCTTTATTTTTAGATCTGGTCAGATCTCTCAGAAGTGTTCAATTCATTTGGTCTGCCTTATGAAACAGGACCCTCCTTAATGCCACTTAAAACTAATCTTCTCATTCCTTAAATTCTCATCTTCTGATGTAGTTGCTAACAGCCTGCATGTTTGTGCCTCTCCGTTTATCTCCCGAGTGGTGATAGAATTTATTAGAATGTCAGCTTTTCCCCTAATTATTTTGACCTTTGTGAACTAAACACATGGGAATGTTAGACATGGAGCAAAACTGAGTTGCAAAAAATAAAACGGTGTGTGTGTGATAAAGTACAGTTGTACCTCGCTTAAAGAGCATAATGCATTCCGCACGATTGCTCTTTAAGCGAGTTTGTTCTTTAAGCGAAACACCATTGTAAGTGACCAATTGTGGGGGGGGAATTGCGAACCCCGATTTATTTGTTAAGCGAGTTTTTGGTTGGTTTTATTTGTTAAGCGAAGCAACCATTCAGAGAAAATTCTGCTCTTAAAGCGAGTTACTCTTTAAGCGAAACGCTCTTTATGCGAGGTTTGACTGTATAATGAAAGACTTTCTAGAAGCAAAACAGATACCACTGCAGGATCAAATACATCCTCTACATGTAATCTCCATGTATACCTAGATCTGGTCTAGAGGCATGGGATATTCTGAAAGATCTGAGGTACTGTATGTGCAACAGGCTGTAGGGAAGGGAAATGGAATAGATGTGGTGATGGCCACTAACCTAGGTGACTTTCCGGGTTATTAGTTTTATGGCAGATGTAGGTATCAGGGTCTCCCATTCATGATGGAAATGTGCTATATTCAGGCTCAGAAGCAATATGCCAATGGATTATTAGTTGTTAGAAGTTTGTATTTTGTCATGTGTGTTTGGTACCAGGTGTTACAAGATTCTGAGTAGGGTTTAAATGCATAATGAATTAAGAATGTTGAACAGGATGAAAAAATATAGGAGAATTGAGTCAAAACTCATTGCATGTTTCACTTTCTGAGGCCAGCCTCATGACATCACATTGACAGTGCATGATGGAAGCAAGATAGTGGACTGAAACCATAAATTTGCCACTCCTTATAGCAGGGGTTCTCAAACTTTTCACGCCGTGGGGCAGTCACATGGTTCCTCCTGCTGTAAAACACATCCGTGGCTGTCACAAACATGTTTACGACAGCCATGGATGCATTTACAGCAGCATTTACCCATGTGTGGCCACACTTTACTTCCGCTTCCAATAGCGACGTGGGCCGGGTCCAGCCCGCGGGCTATAGTTTGGCCACCCCTGCCTTATGGGATAGAGGTTGATAGTTTTTTTTAATTCCAGGAAGCTGAAGGTAAGGTTGAAAAGGTATCTTTCCATGTGTCATGTACAAACATCCCAGTATTGCTGCTGCTAAACAGATTTTTGTAGGGTTGTGTTCTATTCTAAGAAACAGAGGTGAGTGTAGCCACTCCAATTACAGGTCCCCTCCCTTGCCCCTCCCTTCAGCTAATGTGTAGCAAAGAAAAAGAAAGCAAAAAGAAAGAAAGAAATCATTTGGCATCAATTTACTCATTCATTACCTAACACCATTTGAGTTTGAATTGTTGCAATAGATTCAATCAACAACCAATTTTCATAAGGGTGATCTGTTTGCACATAATCCTTCTGTTTTATTTTTTCACCCTAAAATGCCAAATGATACTTCATTCTGGAATTTTTTCTTGGTCCCTTTACCTCCCAGTCTCACTTGGAAACAGTAGCTTTTTGGCAACTGGACAGTTTACAGAAGATACATCCTTTTATATGTGGTTGCTACAGATAAGCCTGTCTTGTTTAGATACTTTCAGATGAATTCGTCTTGCTTGTAATTAGGTGTACAAAGAAATATTTTAGGGCAAAGGTTTAAAGCGCATGTGAAATAGTTATGCTAATGAATATACACAAGCAAGAAGACAAATTCCAGGCTCTTTTTGCCTTGATTCTCCAGCTTTGTGTATTTCTCAAGCCACCATTGGTCTCTGGAGAGTTTTTTCTATATTATTATTTCCACTTAGATATTGCCCTTTAGTGCTAAGCTCTCTTTTGACAGTTTACAAGGTAATTAGGCAAACAACAGTATCCTTCCTTTGTTTCAAGATGTGGCACGGAACTTTCATGTACAGTCAAACCTCGTATAATGAGTGTTTCGCTTAGCAAAAAACCCGCATAACAATCAAGTTTTTCACTAAGCAGTCCGACTCACATAACAAATTTTTCGCTATGTGACTTGGACTTTTCCCTATGGAAAAACTCGCATAATGAGTGTTTCTATGGGGAAAACTCACATAACGAAAATTTTTCGCTATGCGAGCTTCCCTCCTTGAAATGCTCGTTATGCGAGTTTTTCTATAGGGAAAGTCTGACTCGCATAGCAAAAAATTCATTATGTGAGTCTGACTCTCATAGTGAAAAATCGCATAGTGAGCAGCCTCGCAGAACAAATTAAATTAGTTATGCGAGGTATGACTGTATAGCTGAATGCGGTTTTGAAGTCTTCACCATTCCTTGGTATGTGAGTCATTCCTATATCCCCCATTCATAGGAAATAAAATTCTATGATTCTTAGTAAATCATGGTATTGGAAATTCCATCTGAAAAACCTGTGGATTTGTAGAAACTCAGATATATAAAATCAATCCTCTGCCTTTTTATTCCATCACTGTTCGATACAGGGATTTCACTAATTACAATCCTCTTGGCTATTTATATCAGCATAAGCACAGTAGCACAAATTGCAGTGACTTATTGTGTGTAGTTAGCATGTCACTCCTTATAAACCTCGTTGAGTGCCAGGTCATTCAGCTGGTATGAATATGGGCAGCAACTGGTTAACTAATGGCAATTTTCTGTTTCGAATGACAAATAGGATTCTGACGAGTGTCACTCATGTTATCAGTTGCTTGGTAGTATTTTCTTGTTCTACCACCAAGAATCAGTATACAGTACGTTTATATGCCACATCATGCAACTGGAGGAACTCAAGAAACCTCATATCTTCTGTCTGGTTTGTTTATTGTGACATCTGAACCTAGCAGCAGCTGGCACTGCCGCTTATCTTGTTCAAACCAGATGAGTATCCCTGTAACAAGCTACAAATTATTTCTTTGCCTTGTTGAGGGACAATTCTTTCTTGGCTCTTCCCCTTCCATCCTTATGAGTTAAGAGGGCCAAGAAGGGACTAACCCAGTATTTCCCAACCTTTGTTTTGTTGTTGTTGTTGGTTCATGGACTTCATTTCCCAGAAGCTTCAGTCAGTACATTGGCTGATCAGTGCTTTGGGGAATTGAATTAGGTTTCGGGGAATTGAAGATCAAAAACCAAAGGTTGGGGAAAAGTGGACTAACCCTAACTAAGATACAGAGCAAGATGGGCACATAGACACTCCATAACTGTCCTCAGTGCTTCATCCTGC
The DNA here is from genome assembly GCA_030440675.1 of Furcifer pardalis. Taxonomy (NCBI): domain Eukaryota; kingdom Metazoa; phylum Chordata; class Lepidosauria; order Squamata; family Chamaeleonidae; genus Furcifer; species Furcifer pardalis. Next base: position 278,520,632 of record CP126890.1, read on the forward strand.
CTCTAGCTGCATTTCAAGACCCACTTCTTCATTCTCATTTGTACATTTTTCAAGCACAGGTGGTTACTGTTTCAAATTACTCATGCAGTTGGGAGCTGATTCCACAGATACGGGTTATGATATTGGCTTTGAGCTAAGAATGCCATGTTTTGAGTCCGTAGGAAAGAGCAACACGGCCATCTCAATTTCTTCAAATGCATAGCATGGAAAGGAAATTGAACATAAAGTATTTATTATTTTTTATTATTGCATTAAATAAATGCAATTATACATAAGACAAACGACAACTGAAATAATCTTAACCCTAATTAAATGCAACATCAATATATAAATACAACATCAATATATAAAAAGACAGGTCAGCAGAAATACAACCTTCAGTGGTGATAAGACCAACTAGGGAACAAGATATCAACAAATGACTTTTTAAATAATTCTGCTTTGGCCAATTTATGGAATATGGCAAGGCTTTGAAAATCTTTAAATGTTTGGAAGATCCATTTCTGATTTCATTTCTGTGGCCCAGGGATTTCTTTGGGGTGGTGGTGGTGATGTTGCAAGCTTGTATGCTATGTTATCAACAAACTCTTTAAGAGAGTACCGCAAAATAGTTCAGGATCCTGAACTACCAGTAAATTCTGACATATTAGATCTGAATATTAACAGACTCTGCTCATGACATCAACCTTTATCCAGCATCACTATTGGAGGTAATGAAGAATTCAGTCTTCAGGATGCATGGACAAGAGGATGGTTGGAAAAGCGCCACACCAGTATCAGAATTTTCAATGTGTAACTGAAACACCACCCAGCTTTGATCAACCTTGCAAAATATGGACTAGCCTTAATAGAATACGTACAGGGCACAGTTGATATGCGGACTTTTTGCATAAATTGGGGAAACTACCATCACCAGCATGTGTGTTCGGGGCACCAAGACAGACTGTGCAACATATTCTAGAACAATGTAGCCTTCTTAGAGTACATGAGGGCAATAGTGAAGATTTTCTGTGGGTGACTCCTAGTGCAGTAAAATATGTAAATTGTTTAGATGTTTGTTTATAAATTAATGTTTAATTTTATACAGTTTATATATATTTTCTCTTGTTATATGTTGACTCAATGTGTAAAAGTGCCATTCGCTAAATAAATAATTATCACCAAGCTCTTGGAGACTGGCACTTTTTGCAGAATTTCTTTTATCTCCAGAGACTGTAAAAACAGCCTTGGTAAGCTGCACTTTGCTCATCTTTGCTTAAGGGCAATTTTGTTATATTTTGAGGAGGGCCAGCATCTCTGTCCCACCTTTAAATATTAAAAATAGATTTTTATATTTTTGGCCATTGAAGCTTTCAAGGGGACCTTTCCTGTTGAAAACCTCTTTTTTGCAAGAAAAAAAAGATGTAGAATATAAGGGAGTATAACCCTCACAAAGCACAGGAATGGATTTGTAAAACCCCTAGATTTCTGTGCTAGTCTGTCCCTGTTTAGAGTAATGACTTCCAGTACTGGTGAACTGTGCAAAATACAGTGATACCTCACATAACAAATGTAATTCGTTCTGCGAGGCTGCTCGCTATGCGAGTTTTTTGCTATGCGAGTCAGATTCGCATAGCGAAAATCCCTATGGAAAAACTCGCATAACGAGCTTTTTAAGGGGGAAAACTCGCATAGTTAATTTTTTTCATTATGCGAGTTTTCCCCATAGAAACACGAGTGTTTCCATAGGGGAAGTCTGACTCGCATAGCAAAAATTTTCGCTATGTAAGTTGGACTCGCTTAGCGAAAATATTCGTTATGTGAGTCAGTTTGCTTTTTGAAAAACCTGCTCATTAAGTGAGTTATTTGCTAAGCGAGTTCCTCGCTAAGCGAGGTTTGACTGTAGTACTTTTTGTCTTTTTAGAATATAGTACAGTATTCATCTTATTTTTCATTCTAATTAGTGCTTCATATCCTGCCATCATCAGGTTTGCATTCTCAGAAAGTGAGCAATCTAGCAAATATATTGAATCTTTTTCTTCTAGTTACACTTTACTTCTGTTTTATTATTTCCAACTGATGACCAACCTACTTGCGTACATGAGTAAGTGGCAGAAAAGGGATGTTGCATCAATTCTTTTTTTTAATTACCTCAGATGTAACCTTTGTCTGATCCAATTAGGATTATTCTAGTTATTATATTGTAACTTTAACTAAAAATCTGAGTTAATTGCAGAATGTTGTTTTGAGGGATTATGATGTTAGACGAAAGGAAAGAATAATTTACAAAAAAAAAAAAGGGTGGTTGTTGACATGTGTTAGACCTAAATTATGTTTTATTCAAAACTGGGAAAACAAGTCTTTTAAAATTGTATATTCTGGTATTCAAAAACTACTTTCAAATTCGATCACAGTCTGTGATTTAACTCATTGGTTCAGATTAACTGGAGATTGTTAGGTGTTTCTTGGGAAATTGCTGCCTTATTCTATGGGGTCTTCTGCCATATGAAACTAATTTATATTTTTCTTACTGTCATCTTGATTGAATTTGCATTGGGTTGTTTTTAAAATCACATCATTTGATTACTGAGCCATTGGATATTGCACTTATCAATTTGACACGCAGGTTGATTGTACAGGATCAAATAGCAAAATGATTGACTTGGGATAGATCTGACTTACAAAGCGTCAAGCAGCCTCATTGTAACATTTTTATTATTCCCTGGGCAAAAGAGGCCAAACACAGGGAGGAAAGACATTTCTGTGTACTGTTCTGTATAAGTAACACATTTAAATGCAATTCTAATCATGTCCAGGGGGTTTGAAACTAAAAAGAGAAACCAAAGTCTTAATTATATTGATCTTTGAATAAGTACTTTGTGATTCATGCAGCTGCTTCCTCTTTTTTAACCAAAGTACTCCAGTCATTATTTGTTTGTTTTATTATCCTATTGAAATATCTTCCAGAACTCTTGTGAAAAGTGTCATTTTCTGCTAGAAACCACTCTGCTTTTCTGCATTCTTAAATGGTTTGTATGTGTGTACACACTTGCACTTGAATTAATGATGCTATTACCTGAATGCTTGGTCTGGCACAGTGAATGTATGTACATGTTTTGCAAGACTCACATCTGTTTCTGTCGCTGTAACTATTTTCATGGCAATATTGGAACCATAGAAATGCCTACTTTGGAACATCAAGCTTCCTGATTAAGGATGACTGGTTTGTGTCCCACCAGAGACACGTTTAATGCATTTAAAAGACTGCTTGTCAGTCTTACAGTCTCTTAAAATCTTCTTAATGAACTTTTATAGGCAAGACAGGGATGAACTGGAAATGCCTGTAACTTTGGCTGACTGATCCAATAAAAGGAAATATTTCCACTTAGAGCAGTGTTGGGACTGTGGTGGCTCAAGTGGTTAAGATGCTGAACTTGATTGGAAGGTCGGCAGGTCAGCAGTTCGAGACCCAAGTACTGCATGATGAAGTGAGCTCCTGTCTCAGTCCCAGCTCCTGCCAACCTAGCAGTTTGAAAGCAAGAAATTGCAAATACTGTACAGCAAAACCCCTACTTATGTAAAAAGTCCATTCTGTAGGCTTTTGCTTGACTTGTTTTTTATATAACTTGAAGCAAATCCATAGGAATTTTTTTAACATAACTCAAAGCAAACCCATAGGAATAATGAAATTTTTATGTAAATCGAAGCAAACCCATAGAACATCATGTTATGTAATTTCATGTAAATCGGGACATGGTTTTAGCACAAAATCATTATGTAAGTTGAATTTTATGTAACTCAGGGCATATGTAAGTTGGGGTTTTGCTGTAGATAAATAGGGACCGCTTCGGTGGGACGTTAACAGTGTTCCGTGCACTCCGGTGTCGAGGCATGCCTGCCACATGTTCATGGAAACATCTGCAGACACAGACAGCACAGGCTCTTTGACTGTAAACAGAGATGAGCACTGAACCCTAGAGTTAGATAGAGAAGAAAAAGAAGCAGCGGCGGTGGCAGCAGCATGTCCCTGCTGAGCCAAGCCAGGAAGAGCTGGCAATCGCTGTCCCATCAATTGGCAGCCACATCCTGGCGGGGTTACCTCTTCTGTATTGCCGCAGTAGGGAAAGAGCAGGAGGGAAGAAAAGAGCTGTTGCTTTAGCCTCCACTGCTGCTTCTCCTTCTCTTCTCCGTCCAGCCCTCAGATTGTGTTGCTGGTCAGACTGCAGGTGGAGCCAGCACAATGCAGGCAATCCTGACCCTGTTGGCTCTAGTCAGCAGCCTTCTCCTTTTCCTCTGCCTCACGTGGCTTTTGGCTGATGGCTCCAGGAAGGAAAGGTACGCTCCTCCTCCCCGCCCCAGGACACGGCGGCTTGGCAGCAAAAGAAGTGCACCTGGAGTGGAGTGAGAGGAGGAGGTGGGGACGTGGCAGGGGGCATGGCCAGCTGGTTTTACTATCCCTCTGCTCGAACCAGTCCGAACTGGTAGGAGCCCAACACTGGATGCATGTGTTTCCTCATCAGCCCTGAGAATCCATCTTTTAACATGCCCCAAATAAAATAAGTCTTAAATATAAAAACAAAACTCTGGCACGAACTGTAGATTTTTGGAAAGTCTTGTTGAACCAAGGCAAGTCGAGCCTTGGATGGACTCAGTGGTGGGCTGCTACCGGTTCGGACCGGTTCGGCTGAACCAGTAGCGGAAATCCGGAATGGTTTGCTGGGAGGGGTAGTAAACCCCCGGGCAACCGGTTCAGTCACCTCTCTGGCTGCCCTTCAGATTCCTTTTCCAGGCAGCCGTAAATGGCTGCTCAGAAGTGCGCATGCGTCAAAACACCATTTGATGCATGCACACTGAAAAATAGAAGTGCACATGCATCAAATGGTATTTTGACACATGCGCACTTCTGAGCAGCCATTTTCAGCTGCCCGGAAAGGGTGCAGTAGAGTCCTTGGAGCAGCAGCAGCGGCCTTTCCTTCACCACTGACCGCCAATGCTGCTCCCATGGCTGCACCGCTGGGCTTGGCTAGGCCAGGCCAGGCTGCGCCGCCACAATGCCGCCACAATGCCGCCACCTACCTGCTGCTCTCCGAGTCACCGACCCCAGCAAAGGTAAGGAACTAGGGTTTGTTTTCTTTGTGTTTCGGGGGTGTGTGGGGGGGCGTATTTTATGTAGTGTGTTTTTATTTTATTTTTCTGTATACTGATTCTTTATTTTTTATTTTATTTTATTTACTTTGGCTCCACCCACAATGTCATGACATCATGACATTGGCTCCACCCATGACATCATGACATTGGCTCCACCCATGATGTCGGCCCCACCCCCAATGTGGTAGTAAAATTTTTGGCTGCCCACCACTGGATGGACTGCTTTGTGCTCAATAAAAATATGAAATTTGGGATAGGCAATATAGGAAATGTGAAATGATTGGGAGCATGGCCGCAAATGAGTTGAGTAATTGTGATTGATACTAACACAAGGGGTTGTTTCTTCATATTTTTAAGTAGATAGGATGAGTGAAAAAGTATAGGGTGCTGCCAGGTTTAAAGTTCATGAGAACGCAAGTCCATTCATCAGTTCTTGAATATCAGCTTTGAATTTCTAGGTTTCGGTCAACACAACACAATTCTGTACTTTTCCTCATCTATGTAAGCTGACAGGTGTTGACTTAGTCCTTCTTTCTTTTGCTTGGGTCTGAACTGTTGGGTTAAGTGTTATTTTTGATGTGCAGAAACCAATCTTGAATTATGCGTTTTAAGCCATTTCCATCCATGGAAAGAGTCACAGGTGGGCATGTTTTTTCCTACTGAATGCCACATTCCTTCCAGGATAATCTCTTGGGTTTGGCTGAAGCCAGTGATGTATGGGGCCAGGGTCAATTTTAGGTGAACCGATCTCTTTTCTCTCTGCTTCTGCCACCTTCTCTTTAAAGCAAAACAATCACACTTTTATATCGCCCCATAGCGTTTAGTGCACAAGTTAATTAGCATGCTGGGTGCTCATCGGAAGGATGGAAGGCTGAGTCCCATCTGTTCTTTCTATTACCATAACAGGTTATCCTGCTGTGGTAATAGAGTAGACCATACTAACCTGACAACCCTGAGGACTAACAACCTTGGTGTTGAAGTCCACAGGGAAGGGTGATGGTCCTCAAGTGGATTAGATTCCACTTGACTCCATCTTGATGGAGGGCAGCAACTTCATCAATCCTGGCCTGGGGCTGATGAGGACTTTCTGTGCCAAAAGGGCTCAGGACAGAAAATGACTCACAGAACTGGATCAGTGGTATGGGTGGCATGCTGTGATGTGGATGGCAGATGAAAGGCCACTGTATTATATTCTCAGGAGAGTCTTCATGGCTGATCACCATGAGAGTCTCCAATATCCAGATTTGGATACAGCAGAAGAAAAAGAAGGCTGCACTTTGAACTGATTACCTGCATAAAGAATTTGATGTCTGGCTGAGTGCTTTGGAATTTTTGGCTAAGGATCACATATGGCTCTAAACATTGCAGGTCACTCATCAGTGGCCAAAACTCTGATTTGTTTGTCTGAGACTTTAGAGCTCCTGATCCCAAGACAAGCTTCTTGATTCTGTTCTTTTCCAGTTTGAAATTCCCTACTGTAATACGGCTCTGATGTTCAGAGGAGAATGAGGGTAGCTTTTTCTAGAAAAATGGCTCTTTTATCTTGCAGCCATCTTTGCAAGATGAAGAAATTTGGCAGAAAGATTACAAAGTGCTGCAGACGATAGGTGTTAAAACTCTATCAAGTGATTTATTTGTTCACGCTTGTTGCAAAGGTGCCAGACTTTTCTCTTATAGCTCTCACTTGTTGATTAGGAACAGTGTTTTCAAGCAAGAAGAGACCATAATACTGTTGGTAACTTGCACCCACATAAAGGAAATTGCATAATTCTTGGTAGCAAATTGCTACCCATTAACAAAACAATTGTCACATTCTTAAGTGTACACCTAGTTATGCATATGCAAAATCATGCAATAAACCCCTTGTACATGAACAGCAGTTTGCTGTAAAGACTTATGAATTCTCAACCTTTTAAAGCCAGGGGCTGGGTCACACTCCCTCAGACAGCTTCTGGGACTAGACGGCCATTTTGCCCTTCCTGCACCACATGGCACTTCCTGGTGTGGTGGAGGTGGGCCACATGAAATGATGCCGCAGGCTGCATCTGGCCCATGGGCGGCAGGCTGAAAATCCCTGATGTAGACATATACTGTATTACCAGTAGAATATATTGCATGTTATCATCTGTCAGTTTCATTTTTCTGGCTACTGGACATTATTGACTTGGGCTTCTATAAGTTTTCTTCTTTAGTATATTCCTCTGTATCTCTAAAATCAGCATTGGCCACTTTACTTTTGAGTAAACCCAACATCCAAGTGAACCATGCAGAGTAGTTCTGGCCTAGTCCATGATGAGTAGTCTCTACTGCAGGAAATTGTGTGTATAATAATTTACGCGGCATTGAGATCCTTAACAAGATGTAAGCAAAAGCTGAGGCCCTTCCAGCATAATTTGTTGTTGCAAAATGTGGCTGATTGATGAGGTGCTGAGATACATCTCAGTCACCTGTCTGGTCACATGTCTGTTTGCACAACTGAGATGCTCCCTACCACCTCATGAATTAGTCTCAGTAAGTTACACAGAAGTTCTGCAAATTCCAATAGGATTCCAGACAATATTGTGTAAAATCTCTTCCTATTTACATGCCCATTCTAAGGAGATAGTGGTGGTGATTGGAAAGATATGTCTAAAAGTGCTTTTTAGAGTTACTGTTGTATCACTGTAGTATTATACCAATATAAAGTGATTTTTAAAGTTGCAGTTTTGTAAGGAAGTAGTAGGATAAGTATTATCAAGCTGATTTTAGCAAATGTGTTTCTAAAACTCTTTTCCCAGTTACTCCCTTTAGCCACATTGCTAACATGGTGATGATTGCAAATGGTTCTTAAACATCTTAAAAATATAGCATTAGTGGGTATAATAATCCTATAATTATTGTAGCACTTTAGTGTGATACTTTGCTGTTATTTTAACATTTAGTGAAATGCAGCTAGAAAAGCATGTTAACAGTAGTTTAATGACTGACTAAAAATAGGTAAAGAAAATATTAGCATTTCAAAAGCTTTGTTGAATGTACTCTAGAGAGGCATCTACCCAGGTCAAAAACATACTGCAGTGGTACCTCGGTTAACGATGGTATCAGAGAACGCTAGAACCAGATAATGACAGCGAATTTGAGGCAAACTTTTGCATTGCACAACATTAAGATAACGTGTGCAGTGCAAAAGTTTGCCTTAAATTCCCTGTTGTTGCCCTGCAGGTTTTGGGGCAGAGATCTACGGAGGCTCAGACCACCAATTTGGTTGGGGGGAGACCAGGCGTGCACACCCTCACCCCAACCAAACCAGCGCTTCACATATCACAGTGGCAGTGTGGTTGAGAAGGGGACCTGGGGCTCCTCGTTCTCCTCCCCAAACATGCCGGCATCAAACATGCCCAGTGCCGGCGTAAAAATGCCTCCGTGGCTCTTTCGGCCTCTATCGCTGGCCCGAGGCTCAAACCACAAGGTTGGTCTGCGCCTGGGAAGGCGCTTCCCAGGCAGAGAACAGCCCAGTGGGATTGAGGCTTAGATCTCTGCCTGTAATGTACCCTTGCTTTTGTGAGGCTTGTAATGTACCCTTGCTTTTGCCTGTAATGTACCCTTGCTTTTGCCTTGCTTTTGCGAGGCTCGCAAAAGTGAAGGTTAATTACTGGCGGAAATCCCAGCCTCAACATGCACAGAGATCCCAGCCTCAATCCCACTGGGTTGTTCTGTGCCTGTCGAGGCTGGGATCTCCGCTGGTAATGTATCTTTGCTTTTGCGAGAGAAGCCTCGCAAAAGCAAGGGTACATTACTGGCGGAGATCTAAGCTTCAATCCCACTGGGCTGTACTCTGCCTGGGAAGAACCTTCCCAGGCAGAGACCAACCTTGCGGTTTTGAGGCTTGGGCAACAAGACTTCCTTGCAGTGAGAGCCTGCGCGCAGGCTCTTAACCCAAGGAAACTGGTGGCCCGACACTCAGACTAGCCATTTTCTTGGGGTGAGAGCACACCCGAGGGCTCTCACCCAAAGGAAACTGGTGGTCTTGAGTGGTTTCCCCAAACGAAGCTGGGAATCACAGCGATTCCAGGCTTGGTTTGGGGTAATGCGCACAGGCGCGCATGCCTGCTTTCCCCCAAGCCATGGTCTCTGTTAGTAATCGCGTGCTGGGACTAGGTGTTTGGGGAGAGATCGGCGCCTGCCAAAGGGACAGGCGGATCAACCTCCTGTTCCCTTCTCTCTTTGGAAAGGGAACAGGGCTTTTTTTTAACATTGTGTGATCAATGGATTGCACAACGTTAACCGGATAACACTAAGACTTGTGGAACCAAGTCTTAGCGTTATCTGAGGTACTAGTGTACAGTACTTGCAAATGTCAAGACCAGACTGAATGAAACACAGTAGGATGTACAAAAGAAAATTCTACAATGTTCACTGGTATGAAAAATGAAATGTCTAAATCTGTGTTTCCCAACCTTTGGTTTTTAGACTTCAGTTCCCAGAAGCTAAAGTCAATTTCCCAAAGCACAGATCAGCCAATGTACTGACTTAAGCTTCTGGGAACTGAAGTTTCCCCTGTTGGGCATGTGCTCCACATTGGGAACCACTGGTCTAAATGGTGTCACATCTATACCCAGACATGTTTTATTTCAGTAAGATACTATACCAGTGATGATGAACCTTGCCACTCCAGGTGTTCTGTAACTTCTGGTAATTGAAGTCCAAGAACACCTGGAGTGCCAAGGTTTGCCATCACTGTACTATACCACTTGCCTTCGAACTGTTAACATACAGGAAGAGAGGAATGTTTTCTTAGAGCTAGGAGCCATTTGTCTAGCACTACCCCATCTTTTCCTGATAGTGAATCGAGTAAAACTTTTACAAAGAAAAAGACTAAAATATTTTAGAAGTAATTTCCCCCTTGATTTATTTCAGGAGGCTTGCCAAGGAAAATTCTCCATGAATGTACGTCACAATGATGATGACCGACCAAATCCCACTGGAGTTGCCATCATTGCTGAACGGGGAGGTAGCTATGATGCCTCACTTAGTCAATGGAGATGGAACACAACAGGTGAGTATGTTCTACAGGTTTTAACATATCTTGCTCTTCTTAAAATGACTTCGAAGGCATACATTATAATACTCATTGACAGTATTGATTTGACAACTTTGTTCTCTTAGTAAGAAGCACTAGAAGCTGGCCCGTTAGAGCAAGTGAATCACTGTGCCTTTGCTTGGTGGCTAAAAAAGATGATAAAGGCTATACCCACTGGCTCAGAAGAGAGACAAGGAAACAGTGCGAAAGCTTGTTGAACAAACAGAAGAGGGTAGTCTTCTGTACAGATACATGTTAAATGTTTAGAGAGTTGTATTGCAGTGTCATTGCAAAGGAGAAGGAAGGTAGCAAAACCAAAATTATTTAGCCCCATATACCACTGACTTTGGTATCCTTTCTGTAACGCTTTCTTCCATACCAGGCCTGCTGCTTAGAACTAAACTCCATTGGTAAAATTCTCAAGTGATAGTAGAGAGGAGTTTAGTCTATTTGATGTGTATTTCACTAATATTGTCCTCCTTCACCGATGGAACTGAAAACAGTGTGTGTCTAAGGGGATCTCCCATCTATATGCAGACCAGTTTAATTTCAACAAGATACATTACCCTTTGCCTTCCAGCTGTAACCAAGAGTAGCATTTGTGCATTAATGTTCTGTATTAGGAAAGTAAAGTAAGGTAAAGGTCATCCTTGCTTGAAAGCCAGTCGTATCTGACTCTAGGGTTCAGTGCTCATCTCTTCTGCAGATGTTTCCTTCTTTTACAATAATATTTTTATTTACATACAAAACATATTAAAACAATCACATGAACACCGAATACAAAACAAAATTAACAAAAATACATCATATGCATTTCCCCCTAATAACTACAATATCATTTTACCATTTCAAACAATCTTTTTTGTTTATGATCTTATTTAAATACATTAATTATTGAAGTACATAATCACCTTGCATCCCTCCACCTGGGACCTTGTCTGTTATTCCTTCTACTTTTCATATTTTCAATCCGTTATTTCCAAAATTTTATGGAAATGTCTGCAGATGTTTCCGTGGACATGTGGCAGGCAGGCGTAGACACCAGACTGCATGGAACACTGTTTACCTTCCCACCGAAGGTACTTGTTTATCTGCTTGCAATTTCTTGCTTTCAAACTCCTAAGTTGGAAGGACTTGGGACAGAGATGTGAGCTCACTCCGTCATGCAGCACTCTGGTCTCAAACTGCTGATCTGCTGACCGTCCAGTCATCAAGTTCAGCGTCTTAACCACTAAGCCACCACAGTCCCACATTAGGAGGGTACCTCATGTTAATTTTCCTCATTTGAAGTTTAAGTGGCTCATTTGTGAAAGGAGATTTAAAATGCAACAGGACAAGATAGGTTGGATTGGAGGAAATGAGTTTGAGCTTCATTTAGAAACACCTGCAGTGCTTCCTTCTCTTTACCTGCATAATTTACCAGTCAGATTGTGGCAGATGGTCATTCCTTATTATAAAGAAAAGATCGAAAAGATGCTGTTTAGTCTGACATTAAGCCTTATTGCTTCACAATCCCTGACCAGAATATTCCCTATACCTGTGATGGCGAACCTTGGCACTCCAGATGTTCTTGGACCTCATTTCCCAGAAGCCCAAGCATCCTGTGAATCCACACAAATGGGTTTTCTGTGATTCATCCCACCTGCGCTGCCCTCATCACTCCTGGAAGCGGAAGTAAAACACACCCATACATTCACATTTTACTTCTGCTTCCGGGAGTGATGAGGGAAGCGTGGGGCAGATGAATTGCAGTAAACCCATTCGTGTGGATTGTGCCAAGGTTCGCCATCATGGCCCTATATGTATTCAGAATATTTTTTGTACCTCCTTTATCATAAATTAAGAGGTTGAATGCATGGAAGTGAATTGGACTTTACATAAATGAATGAATGGAAGTCATGAATACAGCCAAGCCAATTTTATGAATGTGATGGAAAGGGGTATTGCATTCTTGAGGGTGGTAAAGGTAAAGGTTACCCTTGCTCGAAAGTGAGTCGTATCAGACTCTAGACTTCAGTGCTCATCTCTGTTTCATAGCTGAAGAGCCAGCACTGTCTGTTTCTGCAGATGTTTCTGTGGTCATGTTGCAGGCATTACTATACACTGGAGCTAGGACAAAGATGGGAGCTCACTCCATCCTGCAGTATTCGGGTATCGAACTGCTGACCTGCTGCCTTCCAGTCAGTGTCTTAACCACTTGAGCCACTATAGCTTCAGGCTATTTGAAACTTCGGATTAATTCGTTGACAAGCACTGTTTTTATTGGACAAACTAACCAAGAATTCCATCTTCCTGGAAATGTCAAACAGAAACAAAGTTAGCTGACTAAATTGTTTTTCAAAGAAAAACTTTTTTGAGAGAGAAAATAGAAGAACTATGTTAAAGGAAGCATTCTATATAATACATGAATGAGATTTTATATGATTGCTTCCAACCATTATTATGAAGGATCACTAAGTTCAGGTAGTCCAGCTCTAACTACTTAGCTACACTATCCTGCTGATCCTGGAATGGGTGAGCACAGGAGAGTTAAATGTGGTGGCAGCGAGGGAATCTACCTGTCCTGGTAGCCTCCCAGTACTGAAGTCTGACCTGACTATACAGTGCTTCCAAAAATTCCACAAGGTTAAGTGTGTTTGACTCTTGCACCAACAGCAATTACAATAGTGATAGCAATTATTCTTATATACCGCCCCATAGTGCTTAGTGCTTAGCATTTTGTCCCAAACACACTGGGTACTCATTTTACGGAACTTAGAAGGATGGAAGGCTGAGTCAACTTTGAGTCCCATTAGGATCAAACTCACAACGCTTTCATTGAAGTGCAACAGTTTAACCACTGTGCCACCAACTCTTCAAGGTAGAACTCCCACCACTTCCATAAAATGTAAGAACTTATGGTTAAATGGTCAAGGGAAGACCTAGTTTTAAGCATCTCCTCAGACAGTGATGGTGAATCTTCTAAAGACAGAGTGCCCAAACTCAACAGACTGCCATTCGCGCTGCAAAGGGGCGGGATGAACTCTGTGCTGGGGGGAGGGAGGAAATGCTACCATTGGGCTGCTGGGCAGAGGGACTGTACGAACTCTATGCTAGGGTGACAGCGTGCATGCCCACAGAGATGGATCCGACTGCCTCCTCTGGCATGTGTGCCATAGGTTTGCCATCACTGCCCAAGAGAAGCCAACTAAAGTAGTTTCTGAACTTCTTTTTACATTGTACTGTATTTCATTTCTCATCTTCTACCCATTAAGCTTCAAGTTTCCTCAAATATTCACAAAGATAAAAGAAGTCCTTTTCCAGTGAGCACAGTAACAAGGAGTAAGTTTGATTAAGCCATGAAATCATAGCCCAGAAGATACCTAGAGATGTTTGCACTCCTTTGTGGGCAAAAGCTGCCCTCTCCTTTCTCTTAGCCAGCCCATCCCTGGCACTGAGAAAAGCCTGAATTTTCCAGAAAGGTTCCCCATTCCATCTCTCTCCCCCTCCCCCAATTTTTTAGTTTATTCACAATCAGTGGTGGTGGAGTAATAATAGTAACCCAGATTTATCTGGTTAGTTTTTTTTAAGAAAAAAAAATTGTAGTGGTCTAGGAAGAGTATGTCCATAGTAGCACTTGGATGAGTTTCTAAAACTGAAGCATCTGGTTCAAATACCCCAGTACCGTTTGGCTCTGACTGGCATCAGTTCTGCCAGATCACAAATAGAGGCTTTCCCCAACTCTACAATGTGAGGTTTAACTTTAACAAGATAATAAATCTATATGTAGACTCCATACATACTTATTCTACTTTTGTGCATTTCTTACTTATAGCGCTAACCTGTGTTTCACAGCAACCTCTCTCATTTTTTATATATGCCATGTTTTTATATATGTAAGCTAATATTTTTAAATATTTTAGAAAAAATTGAACTCTGATGTATGAATTGATGGCCATCATTTCTTGCTTTAACAAGAGAGAAGCCAAAGAACAAATCTGGGATTTCCTAAATCTAAAGTCTGTGCTGTACCACTGAGTCATAGTTCATTATTCTGGTTCCACTCATCTCCTGGCCTTTTGCAGCTGTTTTTATTGCATATGGGCAAGGGCATCTTCCTTCCTTCCCCATTTACCATCAGCTGGCTACTTAAAAAAAAACATGATGTCTTTTCATCTGGGAGGTATTCTAAACAAGATGCAATAGTCTTCTTCTTTTCTTCTTCTTCCTCTTCCTCCCTTTTCCTCTTCCTCCTCCTCCTCATCTGAATATTGGCAATCCTCATAGCACTCAGTCATGAAGACTGTCCTGAGAATATAATGCAGTGGCCTTTCACCTGTCTTCTGCATCACAGCATAACACCCGTACCACTGATCTAGTTCCGCGAGTCACTTTCTGGTCCTGAGCCCTTTGGGCACACAAAGTCCTCATCAACCCCATGAAGCTGCTGCCCTCCATCAAGATGGATTCAAGTGGGATTTAATCCACTTGGGGACCATCATCCTTCCCTGTGGGCTTCAGCACCCAAGCCGTTCATTTACAGGGTTGTCAGGGATGTTAACCACTGCCTGACGCTTGGCGTTGAGTCGCTGGCAGTATGGTCTACTTTATTACCATAGCAGGATAACCTGGCCAGACTGGTAGGTATGTAATAACTGGTGAAAGCAAATGGCTTGCCCAATGGAGGCAAAAACAGCAGAAATCTTAGCAAGAGAGGAGACATCTCTGCTAGTGACATTGGAATATTGAGACCAAGTTGCAGTCACTTTTCTTTGGTAACAGAGCATACGTAATATTTCTTGGGGAAAATAAAAGCAAAGAGATAGAATTCCAACAAACCACACCTGCAGTGCTTGAAAGGTCAAAATGGAATCAAGATACCGATAATTTAAGATTACATTTGAAATGTGTGCTTGAACACAGACCTTCAACACAGTTTTATTAAAGCACATTACTTTGATAGGATGACACAAGATGAAGTACTACTGGGTAGCTCAGTGGCTTACCATCCTAGACTGGGGTCATTGTTTTTTCAAAACTTCCAGATTCATAATGTACAGGCTCAGATTTTGAGTTTCTGAATACAGGGCGGTGTCAGTTTTCAGCTTTGAGTAAGTTCTGTTTTATAGTCTCATAGTTTAGTGTCATTGTTGCAATAGGGTTTTCTAACCCTTTCTTCTTCAACTCCAATGTTGATGTCCTTTGGGGGCTATATATTTAAAGGTTGGCCACCACATACAACTGCACAGAGAACAGATCTCAGTTTTTGCTTAAAGCAGCACTGTTTTGGAACAGTTTTATTTACTCATGCACTCTATGAGAGAAGCAAGACTCATTTTTGAACCAAAATATAGGTTTGGATGTGTGCTCTTTAAATTCTTTTTAGCTAATTTCCCTTTTCCCCTAGAGTTTGCCTCATCTTCCTTAAGCTGAATATGTTTACCTCTGAGACAAAATCACGAAGGGTGGTAGGTACCTAACATTATATCTGGTTGGTGTTTTGACATTGACTGCCTGGAGCTACTGTGGTTTTGCCTAACATGGCTGAATAGTTCTTAGTACAAGGGCTCACTATTTCATGATGGTGGTAAGCCTTGGAAATTCAAGAGATTTGGGAGGAAAACCAGAGAGCGAGCTTACAGGAGTTTTTGACTAAACCCGCAGATGAAGATCTGGAAAACTTCTTTGAAGGAAGCAGTGAGCTCCATCTCCCAGCCTATAAGTCTGAACCAAATCCATGCCTGTAGCTCATTTTGGATTTTTGAGTGAAAATACAGAGATTCCTATGTGTGGAAGCTGTGGGCAAATCACCCTCCTACATGTGCTTCTCGTATCCACATAGAAAATCTCAGAAGACTCTTTAGTATTTCTTAAATTAAGGTCTAGTTGCCTGAATGTACAATATCCTTTAATTTCCTTTAGTTAGCTGAGGTGCCCAAACTTTTTGAGCTGTGGGCCGGTCACGTGGTCTAGTGGGTCGGTCATGTGGTTCAGTGGGCTGGTCACGTGGTTCAGTGGGCCAGTCATGTGGAAACAGAAGTAAAACGTGTCTTTCAATCTGTTTTGCAACAGGATGAGATAGAATTTAAACTGCCATTTTATCTGCTTAAACCAGGGGCACCCAAACTACAGCCTGTGGACCAGAGCCCACCCCTGATGCCAATTCATCCAGCCCACACCACTTTCATTGCTCCTGGAAGCAGAAGTAAAACGTGCCCATATGCTTCCGGGAGCAACAAGAATGGCGTGGGCTGGATGAATTGGCATTGGGGGCTGGATTCAGCCCATGGGTCATAGTTTGAGCACCCCTGCTCTACATTTTGGGTTAACTGTAGCTTTTGGGAACAAAGAATTCTCTTTAGGGAGAGTAAGAAGAGAGACAGATATACAGACAGATATATAGATAGATAGATATAGAGATATAGATATAGATATAGATATAGATAGATATAGCTATATAGATAGATATAGATAGATATAGATAGATATGTATTTGGGAAGACTTCAGAAATAAATCTTTTAAACAAGTTTGCTTACCAGCAAACTGTTCTCAGTCACTGTGTATAAACAAAAGAGAGCACAATGCACTCCAACATTATTTGTCCCAGATGGAGCTCTAAAATTGGCTCTGGCTCTAGTGCTGATGTCATGGTGCATCAGGAAAGCTCTGAAAGAGAGGCATGTGTAGCATCCATTTGATTCCTATGTGATTGGTGTGGGAGAGGAAAGGAAAGCAGAGGGGGTGTTGGCTGGAAAATATGTTTCATGGTTTTTCCCCTCTCTGCTGTTTTTGTGGAGAAATTGTTGATAAAGAATGTAGAGCAGATGCCAGGGAAGAAAGAACACTGAATAATGGGTATTCTTATGTTTTGAGGAAGCTTTTCTCCCCTACTCTGTGTACCTGCATAGTATATTAAGAGTTAATGTTGGGTGTCTGGGTGGCCAATTGGATGAATAGCTAAAGGAGGAGTGAGTTGTCAAACCCCTCTTATAGAACTTCTTTATATCAAGAGACCAATAATTTTTTTTTCTCTGAATATCTCACTCAAAGGGTGCCTCATTGGGGATTGTTTCTGCTATTCTGTTCAGTGTTGCAAAACCCTATTCAAAGAAAACTTTTCTCCCTAAAGTAAAGGCACATGTTGCATATGAGAAACTTTGCATCACACCCATACCCAAGAGTATGGGTGGGAAAGCAAGCAAGAGAAGACACTGATGCAGAAACTCAGAGAAATTTATAGCTTCACAGAAATGTATTTTTCATCTGACCAAACTGTAGTCAGTTAGGCTGGTGACATAAATGGATACATCAGGCTGCAGCTAGTTAGCAAGGCACTACTTTTATTCTTTATCATATATTGCATGAATTGGTATATGCCACTTGCATGAATTGGTATATGATGAGGGGCTGAAGAAGCAATTCATTAACTACCAGTAGCTCACAAATACAGTTTATGGCATTGCATGTGTGTTGGCAAAACTAATGGACAGAATTTGAAACAGAATGCAGAGCTTAGAAAAGTTGGATAATATCTCTCTGAATCCTACAAATTGGGTGGGGGATTTTGGCAGTTGCATTCCAAAAAGATATTGATGTTTCCAAGCTCTGATTCTTCTTCAGGGGCAGAGCTAGGTGATTCCAGTCTGTTGGCTTTGTTGACCATGTCTAGGTTCCACTTTTCCTGACTTGTGTTGAAGAAGCTGAAGCAAGTTCAACATCCACATTTGACACACATATATGCAATGACCTTGTAGATAAGTGCAATGGGCCACAGTTGGATCCCCACTTAAAAAAACTTCACCAACAATATAGCCTTACTTTATGTCTGTCTTCCCCAGCATCCACCTAACTGCTGGACCAAGTGCTGTTATTAAAAAAAGTGTTCACAACTTAATGGTCAGGTATTTTAAAGTTTGGGTCTGCCATAATGGTGAATGCTATGAGTGTGTTGTTGCAGGATGTTACCTGTGTTGATGCTTCACTTGGAGTTACAAGATCATTGCTAGCCCTACCTGGACATGCTGAACATAGAACATAGGATAGTCTGCATGTAAAAGATGCACTAAGCAGCTGAATAAAAGTTGTTCCAAGCTGGGTACAGTAAGGAAGTGACATATGTTTTGTAGCCATCTCCTACTTGCCTTTCTCCATTCCTGCCTTCTGCCAAAGGAACCTTATGCCTGCCTTGTGACATAAGATTGGGACTGGGATAGTCATAGATTGGTCAGATTCTCCTAGGTAGAGAATTGTGTAGTTGTAGACCTGTACTTGTTGGGTATATTGTTAGATGCATCTGAATCAGAATGAGCCAGAAACTACCTGTGTGCTGATTGTTGATCTGAAGATCGTTGTCATCAGGTCTTCAATGCTCCATCAGTTTTAGTTTCCCACCAGAAGGAAATACATTACCATCCTGATGCTTTTAGGGCCAGATGTTTAGGGAGCAGGTGACAGCAAATCTCCTGACAACTGTGGTGCCCCCATGTTGTAGCTTGAGTCTTGTATTTGCTGTTGTAAGTCTTTATTATGTGATGTGGTGGAGGGAGGAAAATATCACCAAGAATTAGCTTAATAAATAAAACTTTAAATTCCCAATGGTATTTTTAAAAAAGCCATTAATAGCAAATTTGTATTTGTATTTGTATTTGTATTTTCGACTTATATGCCGCCCCACTCGCAGAGCGACTCTGGGCGGCTTACAGAAGAAACAGTTACAATTACATACCATAATCCATAGCATAAAAATAATTACAGATAAATTAAAAATATCACATATATCTACAATAGCAATTGCAATTACAAAACATCAAGACATCCTAAGGAATAAAGCAAAAATACTATAATATAAATAATTACAGAATCAAAATTCAATAAGCAACAATAAAAAAGCAACAACCAAAAATTCAAAATATCAGTGCATAATTTAAAACAGAATAAAGAGGGTGTCTCATATACAGGGCCTTGAACAATCACCTCAGTGGTCATAACTCTAACTTGCTGAGCATTGAAAAACTTTCAATTGTACATCATAGCAAGAGGATGTACACAAGTTTGTTAATTTTCCATCAGCAATATGTAATAGGAGAATGAAGTAAGGAATTTTCATTGTAAGATTTATATTCCAGTCTTCTTCTCACAAGAGGGAGGAGGAAAATTCCAAGGCTGGGATGGTGGTTGGCTGATTATAGTGTTGGAGGAAAACTGTTTCATTAGCTTTTTCCAAAAGTCCCTTTCTTATGTCCCAAGATGGTTGCTTTAGCTTTTAGGGAGGGTGCAGTTTCAGGACAGAGAGGCAGCATTTGTGTGCGGTACTCTAAAAAAACTCCTGCAAAGGCATACATTTTGAAATTCTTTTGCATGTGGTATACATGATACATTCCTAAAGTGAGAGGTATTGTAATGATTGTCTTAGAGGCAACACCACAAAATTGCAATTGACCAGAAAGAAGATTGTACCAGAAACACTTTTCTTATGAGAATACTGGGCGTTGGTTGGTTCTCCAGATGACATTTAGAAAAGCATGCATGTAGTCGTTGTCGTCAGCTGCTACTTGTATCAATGTATACATTTTTTCTAGAAGTCATTTTCTCAGTTTATGGATGTGTCTCTGGTGACTCAATAAACTGACCCTAGCATGTAACATGTGACCACACACATTACATTAAGTAGATGGTGGAAGGCGTAGTTGAGTTTGATGAAGCTTCCGTGCTTGTCGCTTAGCTTCTTCATGTCTGCGGCATTCTCCTTCAAAGTGATTGGTAGCAGCAGAGATGGTTTGGTGCCAAAGTGTGCAATATATGGCTGCCTCCTCCCAGGTTTGTGGGTTTATACCTGACATCTTCATGGTTTGTTTCAGCTGGCCCTTATAACGCTTCAAAGATGCTCCACGAGCTCTTGTAAGCTAGGTTCCCCATTAAGAAGTAGACAAGGAAACCTGAAACCGTCCATATGGCGGACATATGCATGTAGTATCCCTCCGATATAGTGAATTGTGTAGGAACAGGTTTATAGTCTTCATATGTGGGTGGAAATCACTCTCAAAGAAATCCGTTCAAATTTGACTTTTCTGTTTCATCTGTACAAATGTCGTTGACAAGCAGAAGCATAATCATGAATAACTGACTTCTTTCCCATCCATAATGAATAAGGCTTGCATAGAGCCTTCATATGAGACTTGTAAATGTTCCTGTTTATAGCTAGTAAGCCTGGATCAGTTTTTACACTTTGATCTTTATAACAACTGCTTACTCCACACATACTGAGTAGCTGCTTCTTCCATTTTCTAGGCCAGACATGAAACTGCCAAAATGAAGTCACCTTTTGGTGAATTCATTCTGCAGTTCCATTTGCCTGACCTAGTGTAAGAAAGATTAGCCAGCAACAGAAGGTTGCCATTACCAGGGGTATGCCTGATTGTGGTTCAAAAAGACCACAGTCTTTGAGGAGGCTCTTTCTGTGTACCCCCATTGAGTAGCTGAAGTAGTTATTTCTTATATCGAGTACAGTAATACCTCGGGTAACACAAAGACTTGGTTCCACAAGTCTTGGTGTTATCTGATTTTTAGTGTTATCTGATCCATGTTAAAATCCTATGGGATGAATCGGATAATGTTAAAGCTCCATAGAGATATATTGTAACCGCACAGGCTTTAGCGGTTGTTATCCGATCCATCCCATAGGACCTTAACGTTATTCGATCCAATTCTCCTCCCCAGATTGCTTAATTTATGCGATTTTAGCGTTATCCGAGGTAAAAGTTATCTGAGGCATTACTGTACTGTTTTTGTGAAGTGAAAAAGTACAGTTAGGTACTTACTGTATGCCTGCTAGTCAAGCTGTAAGCCAAATGCAGGATTGAGAGATGGGACACTAGCATTGGTTAATTTTGCCTTGTACAAGACTTTTGAATTCTCCAGTATCTCTGTTCCTGAATAATTACTTTGCCTTGCCTGCAATCCCTGCCTTTTTGTTCCTTGATAGCCATGTACTGCAGAAGACTATAATAATTTTCATGGTGAAGTGGATTTCCTTGTACACACAATAATTTGGAATCATTAGTCAATTGTTTTCCTCCTAACCTGGAACAAAAGGAGATATAAGTTAAGAATTCTTTTTTAACTTTTAAAAACTAGACATTTAAAACATGTATATTCCATTTTTTTTCCAGAGTACTTTGAAATGAAAAATAAAACAAAAAATGAAATGAAATTATCAAAACACACTAGCTAACACTGTAAAGCCATTTTATACAGCAGCAACAAGAAATGGTATAAACCCCCAGTTATTAAAGCAGCAAATCAAAACTGATAAAGGAAACTACCAGTTCTTTTAAATTTAATAGAACTGCTCTGACATATTGTGTTACTTCCGTTGATGTCTGTTTTGTTTGTTTTGCCATTGTGTTTGTTTATTATTATTATTCTTTATTAGTTCAAATTTATATTGCCGCCCACTTGCCGGGGCGACTCAGGGCGGCTTACAGACAATACATTACATTACATTACATTACAATACAATACAATACAATACAATACAATACAATACAATACAATACAATACAATACAATATGTTGGGGTGGGCACAGGAGGAGGGGCGGCAAGGTCCTCATCCTGCCCTGGCTTCTTCTTCCCCTGGCAGTTGGTATAGGCACAGGGGGAGGGGCGGCAAGGTCCTCATCCTGCCCTGACTTCTTCTTTGTTTTTGTTTGTTTGTTTTTTCTTTGTTTCACTTTTTTTCACAATTGCAATGCTCTGAAAGAGATAGTTCTCATAATGCACTGGTATGTCCCACCTGCCAAAATTGGGTGGTGTCATTTTTCTCACTTTCAGATCTTCCTACTGCCCTCACAAATTACACATCTCATCATTTTAAAATGCAGCCTTAAAAAGACTCAGCCACCTCATTGTGTCAGACTTAAAGACCCATTTTCTACAATACTCTGCCTCCAACAGCCAATGGCCAAATAAAGAAAAGTAATTTGTTGCTCCTCTTTGGGAAAAGATCCAGTTATAACTAGGTTAAGGTGATGTTTTTTGAACACTACAAGACATGACGGCATAAGCCTTCTCCTTTTCCAATATCTGAGAGAGGAGCAATTTTCACCAATGAAAGTTGTCATTGATAGAGCTTTGTGCAAACAAGGAACATGACAACTGATGTATTCCCTGTTTCCTGGAAGGCTTCCCTATCGGAAAACATGCAGGATCAGTTAATCCTAAAGTAAATAGAATTAAACAGATTTTGTTCTTACTCATGGAGATGCAATTTATTCACTGGTAACATTTGTTCCCTCCTGTGCAACAAACAACAGTAAGTTTAGAGAGATATTGATATACTGTATAGCCATTCGAAACATGTGTGGCCACTGTGTAGTTCCTTGTCACATTAACCTTTAATTGGACTATTTGGAAGAAAAGTGGTGTCTCTTATTGGGCCATACCATTGAAAACCACAAATGTTTGTTAGTTTGTTTTCCCAGCATTTTAGAAATAGCAAGAATTTTATGGAATATTAAAACCAATATGGAAGGGAAAAACTGTTAGTATAACTTCCTACCTTTTGAAGGTTAGCTTCCAGATATTTAGAGAAAACTCTCCCCCCCCCTCAAATAAAGAGTTATGCAGATGTTCAATTCTGTTGTTGATTTTTGGCATATCAGAGTCCAGTTTACAGTTAAATAAAAGCGTTTGTAAGAGAACATGCTGAAGCAAAGGTGTGGTTTCTTTAGTGAATCATTGTTTATAGAATCATTGAGTGACTGAGTTTGAAGGGGCCTAGGAGAAGTCAAGTCCAATGCCCTGCTAATTGCAGGAATCCAGATCAAAGCAGATCTGACAGATGATTGTTCAATTTTCTCCTGAATGTTTCCAGCATTGGAGTCCTCACCACCTCCTGAAGTAATTGGTTTCATTGTTGTACTGTTCCAACAGTTAAGAGCAGTTAATCACAAGCACATAGCAAGCAATTAAAATTAAGGTTGGCCTATTGATTAAGGATGTTGAATCTTTAGCTCTTTATTGGAGCATGAGCAATATGGAAGTTGAAGTGGAAGAGAAAGGGATTTCCCAGAAGTGCATTGTTACACTGAACAGGTAACCTGGGTTCCTTGCTAAGGTTGCAACCAGCACTCGGGAAAGTAATTTTTTTAAATTCCAACAGCCACGTGTGTGTGTGTGTGTGTGTGTGTGTGTGTGTGTGTGTGTGTGTGTGTGTGTGTGTGTGTGTGTGTGTGTGTGTGTGTGTGTGTGTGTGTGTGTGTGTGTGTGTGTGTGTAAAGAAGAAGATGTGGGAGGCTGAGACTTCAGCCCCCACTAAGCCTACACAAATTGCTAGGGGGTGAAGAAGACATGGGAGGTTGAGGCTTTACACACACACACCCTGAGCCACACCAACAGCCAGGGGTATGAAGAAGAAGATGCAGGAGGCTGAGGCTTCACCATCCCTGACCCCACACCAATGGCCAAGGGAATGAAGAAGAAGACATGGGAGGCTGAGGCTTCACACACACACACACACACACCCCAAGCCCACACCAACATTGATTGATTGTATTATTATTTTATTATTATTTTATTGATTGTATTGTCTGTAAGCCGCCCTGAGTCACCACAGTGAGTGGGTGGCAATATAAATCTGAATAAATAAATAAATAAATTGGCTGTTTCATTCTGGGAGCTGTAGCCTGAAAAAGTAACTTCTTCTTTGTGGGTCTGCTTAGGCCATTCATTTCATTCATTCATTTATTAAATTTAATACCCCGCCCCAATCGGGAGGACCCAACTCTGGGCGGCTTACATCCAAAATAAAAACAAAAATAAAACTCAACACTAAAACGTCAGAGTTAAAACCATCAGAAAGCTTCCAACCTTTCAGGCCAGGCTCTTTGGCTGTATCTGGATTATTACTTGTGTGCAGGGAGGTGTTTTTCTTTTAGATTATCCCTCCTTGCTTGATCTCCTGTTTGCACCCTAGACACTAACTTAAATGTGTAGGCCAGAATCCTGTTTCTGATTTATGTTTGTGTAAGGCTTGTCAGCAGGTTAATGAAGTGCCACATGTGCCTTCTAGAGCATGTGTCCTGTTGCGTGATTTGGTACATGCCCAGGGATGCAGCTAAACTTTTTTATGAGTAGTGGCTTGCAAACAAGATTTATGCAATTTTTTTCTCACAAAAATGTGAATTGGGAACAGAGTATTTCCCAATGAATGCATAAAATTATTATCTGAATTCAGTAAAGGCCTGGTTTTATTACTCACAAACAGCATGTTTATGTGCACTGACTGATTGTTTCTGCTTTGCTGCCCCATCATGATGAGTGGCTTCAGTAAGCTGGAGTTGTCATTCTAAAACAAGACAGGAATCGTAAGGCAGCTTCCAACCTTTCAGACCGTTGACTTGTACTGAAAATGACAAGCCAGAAATCTCAATTCAAGCATAATTCTAAGCTTTATATCCCTGTCACACTCCTAGTTAGTGAGGCTCTTGTGCAACTGAGAGTAATGGAGATGTATGCTCCAGCACGCTCAGGAAAGAATGCTTTTTTTAATTTATTGGTTACCTTTGCATTCCACGTTTCCCTTAATAAACACAAGACAGTGTACAGGTCCCTACCCAGCCACAAAGAGAGAAGGACTCTGCTGGGGGAGGCAGAAGTGCTGCCGGGCAGAGGAGTGGGGTGAAATCTGTGCTGGGAGGAGGGAGGAAGCACTCCCATTCGACTGCTGGCAGAGGGGTGGGGCTCATGCCCATGGAGAGGCCGGGTAGGGTCTTACGGGCTGGGTAGGGACTTATGGGCCACCTTGTGTATCTATCCTCCTTCCTCTCCAGTATGTCTTCAGAACAATCCTGTGAAGAAGGCCAGGATGAAGAATTTCAGAGGTCAGTGAGAAGCTCATCTCACTGTCTCTCTGAATGCAGCATAAGGGTTAAAATGTTCAGCCGGGATCCATTTTCCCTTAGCCATGTCCACTTAGCCATGAAGCCCGCTGGGTGATATTTTCAAGGCTGAATTGTTTCATTTTGTTTTTGTGAGGAGATGGACCATGTCCATTTCCTCTGAGGAACATGATAAAATTAGGATAATTATTTCAGGATTTCTCAGAATTTGTGGCTTAATTCTCTGTGTAAGCAGGCCTAGTGTCCCTTTTCTTTGAGTGAATTTTTGCAGGGGTGGGGGGATGAGTTGTGAAGGTAGGCAAACTATAAAAACAATGTTGTTCCCAGGTTTCTGTCCATATAGTTCCCCAGCGAGGAGGCGTTTATATTTTATTATATGTTTGCTTGTCCATTATATTGTGAAGAAAGGTTTTAAATGTCATAAAATCTGCCTGCATTTCCTGACTCCTATCTCAGGATTGTTTGAAGTGGAAATATCTGATAGTCACGCTGATGCTGGTTGTCAGGAAAATGTCAAGAGATTCTTCTCCCCACTCCCATTGTTAAATTGCAATTGAGGCATGGAATCAGCAAAGGTCTTCTGCCTCTCCTCAGTGAAGCAAATAAGCTGTCTTTTCTTGATGGAACCTGTTTGGCATTGCAGCACTCATGAAAGATGATGACAATCCCCCCCCCCCCATTTTTTAAAACTTCTGTCATTAGTGGCTATTGACCATTAAGATGCTGCAGCTGTCTGGAGATGATTTTCCAGATTACTATCTGGTTGCTATAGTGACTCAGCAAGCCAGAATCACAGCAGCGGCATCACCACCACCACCACCACCAAAAATGCTGGGAAAATATCCAGAAGGCCTTCTTTCCCAAGAGCGTAGTGATTTGTGCCACCACCTTTTAGCACAGCAACCACAATGTTTTTAGGCCACAGGCCTGACCACACCTCCTGGGCAGCTGATCGGGCCAGTCACATGGTCCCTCCCACCCAGAAGTGGAAGTAAAATGTGTGTCATACTCGCAAGGTAGTGGCGAGGGCGTCGGGGGGTGGATGAATTTGCATTGGGCCAGGTCTGGCCCACAGGTCGTATGTTGCAAATGCATATTCTGCAGTTACCTCTGAGGTAGCATGGGTACTAATAATGAAGAGAGCCCTTGGGCACATGCAGAATGCTTCTCTCTCATTAAGTAAGATTTAGAGGCAGCGTTCCAAATTGTGTGGTATAATCAAGTTAGGTTTGAGTCTTAGCTCTTCTCATTTTGAGGAAACAAGTGTTTCTTTGAATCGGTGTACTGAATGTAGATATGTATGCCATAGAAGAAGATTTGGAGTTTAATTTTTCTAGACAACAGCAAAAGCTTGAATATTAATTTACCTTTGCCTGTAATTTAAATACAGTAAAACCTCATATAACACTAAAACCTGGTTCCACAAGTCTTCGTGTTATATGATTTTTCGTGTTATCTGATCCTCTATGGGATCCATAGAGATACATTGTAACCACACAGGCTTTCGCGGTTGTTATCTGAAGCATCCCATAGGATCTTAATGTTATCTGATGCAATTCTTCCCCCCAGATTCCTTGATGTTATGCGATTTTAGTGTTATTCGATACTAATGTTATATGAGGTATTACTGTACCATGCATATCTTTAAACAAAACCACACACTTGTCATTTTGTTATGAGTGCTCGATCTTATCTGAAGGAAGCAATGACCCTTTTCAATAATCCAAAGACATTGGGAGGGTAGAGGGCAGATTTGTGTAACTGTTGATTGAGTTTGGGTGGAAAGATGGACTGGCTTTTGTCAGCTTATTTTTATCTCCTCTGGGATCCTAGTTGTGATGGCTTTGCTGTCCATGTCTCCCTTAATCAGTGTCTTGTTACAGTGTCATTGCAGACCTAGCAAAATGGTACATGTTAACATTTTCTCTTTCCAAAACTTACAATTTAGCCATAGTAAAGGATGGTGGCAGAATTGTTATTTCAAAGTTTGTGCGTGCTACACAGTATTTTTTGATGTGTGCCTTCTTTTTTCGATACAGAGTTTCAAGACATCTTGATATAAGAGCTTTGAAACAGGAACTTTGCCTTGCTATCTCCCTGGAAGGTCAGCGCCTTTGCACTAAATATAGTGTAAAGTGCTGCTCTAGTCCCAGAAGTATTTTTTTAACATCTGAGAAATGAAGATATCAGAAGAACTGTAGAAATGTGGAAAATATGTCTTTGTGTTAGTTTGAAAACTGAGTATTTTAAATCCTATGTGGCAAAAGATAGCTGACAATTTTGGATAAAAATTGTCATTGGTATGTCGGTGTCAGGGGATCAGTTTTGCAGTGGCTCAAAATGATTGATGGGTTTTTCTGTACTTTATGTTTAGTAATCATGGTGATAAAAAATCCAATTGTAAAAGTGTCTATTTTTGGATTACAAATCACAGATTATCCTACCCATCAGCATCCCCCGGCAACACACATGATGGTGAGAAGAAGTAGTACCTTATATTACTTATAAAGTAAAACTTTTTTTAATTTTAATTTTTAAAATTATAATCATAAACATCTACACACAAAAAGCATTTTACTGTTTACTGCAAGGATTGTGTTTTTGGCCTTTCTTTGTGTTAAGTCTGCAGCAACAAATGCATGGGGGAAACAATGTGCCTTGTATTAGCTGATGAAGTTTATAGATGTATTTTTAAGAATATGCAAGAAATACTGCAGTATCCCTCAAGCCAGTGTCTACCAGCCCCTTAGAGTACTGGTCCCACCACTGGTCTAACTTCATTAGGAATAATGGAGGCTTTAGTTCAATCTAAATGAAGTGCACCCCAGGTTGTGGAAATCTGTGCTAGAGTTTAGTGAACAGGCATTAGCAGCTGTCCAAAAAAGTAGTACCATGTTATTCTTTTCAGCCTACTAATCTTGTTAATGAAAACAAAAACCTTCAGATGCCATTATTGCAGTTGGAATTTGCCTGTCCCATTTTATTGGTCATCATTTAGGGTAGCAGGTTATAGCAGCATCATGGTTTTTTTTTTTTTTTGCTAGTGGTTATACAAGAAAGAAGATAAAGGAACAAAAGATGTGAAAGCTTGTGTTTCTACAGGTCACCATTATTGTTGTAGTAGTTTTTATTTGCCATCAAGTTGTTATTGACTCATGATGACCTTATGAATGAGAGATCTCCAAAATGTCCTGTCCCCAACAGCCCTGCTTAGCTCCTGCAAACCCAAGCCAGTCTTTCTCTCAAAGGGTCAATTAACTGGTTGATTGCATTTTTATACCGCCCATTTGGGTTATTTCCCACTTTGGGCAGTGCACATACAAATAACAAAATAAAACAAACAAGAAAATGAAATAAAACAACTGAATAAATAAATCATAAAATACTTGGTGTCTGTCAATCCATCTCATGTTTGGTCTTCCTCTCCTCATTTCTTTCCCAGCATTATTTTCTTTTACAGAGAATCTCGCCCACTTCTTATGTGCACAAAGGTAATGTGCTTCTTGGGGGGCAGGGGGAATTAGCTGTGGACTTAAGGACTGTGATGAAAGTGCAATATTGTAACTTTTTTTTTTTTTGCATACCAGTCTGCTCTGGCTAATTAACTCTCTATAATTTCCTTACTTCTGATTATTGGGAAGGAAACACAATAACCTTTCCTAAATGCCACACTTCTCTGTTGACCATGGAATAAGGATCTCTACTTTTTAAAGACCTCTGAGGGGTACACAATGAGTGTACATATATTATACAGTCAAGGATCTGTCTGTCTGGAACTTCAGCACAGAAATCAGATTCCCCCTTCCTGCAACACCATTACCTGCTAGCTGATCCTTTCAGTAGGAGATGTAGTGGATCAAATCGGGATCCCTTGAGTGTGGAAGACTGCTGTGCGCACAGAAACAATGGTGTTTCTTCAGCTACTTTCTCTTTCCCTGTAGAAGTGAATTTAAAATAGCACGTGAAGACAGAGGTTCAATTTCCCAATTGCCCCAGTGATTCTACCTGTTGACATTCAAATGTGAGTTTACCTTTATAGCCCAACCAAGATTGAACAAACTTTCAAAAATAAATATAGAGAGATTGTGGAAGTTGTAAAACTAAGGTCAGTCCCAACTCCCTTTTTTGGCAGGGGTATGTGTGTCAGCAAGGGACTGCAGTGGCTCAAGTCACTAAGATGCTGACTGGGAGGTGGAAGGTCAGCAGTTCGATTCCCAAGTACTGCAGGACGGAATGAGTTCCCATCTCTGTCCCAGCTCCTGCCAACCTAGCAGTTCGAAAGCAAGAAATTGCAAGTAGATAACTAGGGACCACTTCGGTGGGAAGGTAACAGCGTTCCATGTGCTCCAGTGTCTAGTCATGCCTGCCACATGACCATGGAAATGTCTGCAGAAGCAGACAGCGCTGGTTCTTTGGCTTAGAAACAGAGATGAATACTGACCCCTAGAGTCGGATGCGACTGGCTTTCGAGCAAGGGAAACCTTTACCTTTACCTATGTGTGTCAGCAACGTCATCTAGTACTGCATTCATCTGAAAACTATGTCTGTCTGTCTGTGAGCAAGGGATGATCTATCTATCTATCTATCTATCTATCTATCTATCTATCTATCTATCTATCTATCTATCTATCTATCTATTACATTTTTATACCACCCATCTGGGATATTTTCGACTCTGGGTGGTGTACAGACAATTAAACAGCATCAACATAATACAACAAAATAAAAGAAACAACAGAACAAATACCTAATGGTGTCTGAGGGCAAGAGCTGTCTGAGAACTATGGTGATTCTACACAGCTCTTTGCTTGAGTTCAGAAACCTTTCTGTGTTTAGGATGTGATGCTTTTGGATAGTGCCTAAGAATACTGTAAATGCAGACAGCTTCACACTGTGACCAGGATGCTGCTGTTTGTTGTGTCCTGTAAACAGTCACTATAAATAGCTCTTTCCCCATTTGTGCCTGCAGGTCCTTAATACAGAAGATGCAGTGTCTTTTTGAAATGCCATTTAGTAGGAATAATTGTGTCTGTGTGTGGATGTGTGTATATATGTGGAAAGGACAGCTGTGATAGGTTTGTAGGCCTCTCTAGCATTTCCCTATCAAAACAAGTATACGTGAAATGAAAATTTATGTTGTCACATTTATCAATAGTATACCTAGCCACTTTATACCATATGCTGTTTAATATACTAACAGCTATAAAATAAATGACGCTTTCATGAAGTTGGTTTATTCATGTAAAGATTCAGTGCAGGTCAGAGGCGTAGCTACCGCCGTATCTGCCGTATCAATTATATGGGGCCCCCGGGTCACGGGGGCCCCCAACGTGCGTAAACAAAACAAATCTTTACCCTTCCTAAGGGCCCCCAAAAGATTTTTATACGGGGCCCCGCCAAGGCACGCTACTCTTCTGGTGCAGGTGTTATACCTGGCTAATTCTTGCCAGCTATTGCTTACATAGAGAAAAAAGTATGTTTCTGTCAATAATAATGGAAAAAAGCATGAGGTTCATCAGATCAATTTTCTTTTTGTAAAATCACTGTGTAAGGTAAAGGTCACTCTTCCTCGAAAGCCAGTCATATCTAACTCTAGGGTTCAGTCCTCATCTCTGTTTATAGCCAAAGAGTCAGTGCTGTCTGCGTTTATAGACATTTCTGTGGACATGTGGCAGGCATGACTAGACACCAGAGTGCATGGAACACTGTTTACCTTCCCACCCAAATGGTAGGTATTTATCTACTTGCAATTTCTTGCTTTTGAACTGTTAAGTGGGCAGGAGCTGGGACAGAGATGGGAGCTCACTCCCTTGTTGCAGTACTCAAGTCTCGAACTGCTGACTTGCCAACCTTCCAATCACCAAGTTCAGCATCTTACCCACTAAGCCACCACAGTCCAATCACTGCGTACCAAACCTTTATTCTGGGAAATTTGCCTAAACTGAACAAAGTGGATATATTTTGAGTAAGATGTTAATATCTGTGTTTTTTCTTTGGCAGGTCATTTTTGTTCAGGTCAATCCAGGTGAAACTTTTACAATAAGGGCTGAAGATGGAACTCTTCAGTGCATTCAAGGTAAAGGGGACTTTACAAGGGTGTATTTTATTTGATAATTCATGGAGTACCTCTTTATATTGTTGTCTAATCATTTAGGCATCTCTTGCTGTTCTTTCATTAAAAACAATGAAGCAGTGTTAATAAACATATATGATACAGACTGCCAGTCCTAAATGTTTCAGCTTTGTAGATGTTTCAGAAGAGAACTAGATGGCTTGCTAATCAGTTTTGAAGTACTAAAGGAAGCAATATGTTTGGAATACAAGTTTCATGCCACTACTACTTTTCATCATGAAAGCTCATCATTACTCCAGGCATCATCATGTGGTACCCTGCTGCTTCCTCGACATACAAAGATGCTACAAACAAATAAAGGAATTACAATAAATTACTGATTATCTGTTTTGACAGATGGTGGAGATCTTTAGGTAGTTACCTGAACAACCTCCTTTTGAGAATAATCCGTTTTTGGATCTGCATTGAATACCATGATGGATTATGCTCTATACAGATCTTCTTAAATGTTATCATTCTACCTTGGTTCCCATATGACAGGCTGATCAATCCTGAGTCTCCTCCCTGCAATACCCATTCTTGGCTCTTTTGGAAACGTATTATTTAATTTTATTTTATTTTATTTTTCCATTTATATCCCGCCTAATCAGGGGAAACCTGATTAGTCATATCATAGTCAATATACAATAACCAATACAGAACAATCAATACACCATAACAATATAGTCACAATATAATCAATACACGATACAAAAATTATGCAATAATCAATTCAACAATATACAATACAATCAGATAATACAACAATGCTAAACAACCTCTCTACCCTAACTGCAATTAAGTTCAGTTCAGCTGCAGCTGTGGCAAAATCCTACAGCCTGGCCAGGGGCGGGGTCTAGGAACCAGATGGTGAAAGTGGTCCCAGTATAGTTGCTGTAGAGGCTTCCCAACCCAGACGCAGGGTGGGGTCCCAGGAACCAGGGGGTGGAGGTGGTACTGGTCAGGGGAACCTCCAGTGGCGGCGGCGGCGCGGTTTTCATGGCATGCCAAGCCGCACAGGTGTCCTGCATCCCCCTCTCTTTTGGGCCAGTCAGGGGAGCCTCTAACATTGGCAGTGGTGGTCGCAGCATGTTTTTTACAGCCCGCCAAGCCGCACAGGTGTCTCACGTCCCCCCCCTCTACTTACCTTTCTATATATAAAGTGGTGCTATTTGTTTGCTCTTGTCATCTTGATGTTTCTGTTGTGTACACATCTATTTGGTTTCTGTTGTGTACACATCTATTTGGTTCATTCATAATAATTGTGTGCAGTCAAATAAATTCTGACTTCTGGCAACTTGTTCTAGGGATTTCATGGTAGAGAATATGTGGTTTTACCATTCCCTTCTTCTGGAGGCCTCCTTGAGAAATGTAGCTTGCCCATGACTAGATAGGCTGGCTCTTCACCCAGGAGATACAATGGGGAAACTCCTCACCTCTTGCTTAGTAGATGTCTAAACCACTGAACTATCCAAGGGTATTCTGTGTTGATTGATGTGATCATGATGGACAGTCAATCCTGTTTCTGATAACTAATCATGCTACATTTGTATACTAAAGTTCTTTCTAAGAACATTACATTTCTTCTAACATCACAGTTATTTCCAACTGTAAAATGTCATAGTGCAAGGACGAACTTCTATTATTTTTGTTTTATGTTGTTATATATTGTTATTTGTTTTGTTGGTCTTTTTGTACTGGTTGTCTTAATACGTTTAATTTTTATTCTAAGCCGCCCAAAGTAGAGATCTCACTAATCAGGGGATAGATAGATAGATAGATAGATAGATAGATAGATAGATAGATAGATAGATAGATAGATAGATAGATAGAATGTAAGTTTCTGAATGAAACTAAGGAAGTGTTACCTGAATAGACATCCTGAGATTGACATTCATCAGCAAACTTTGTGGGGGATCCCAGTGAGCAGCAGTGTAATACAGTGGATTGAATGCTTAACTTCAAACCAAAGAGACCCAGGTTTATATTTGTATTCTAGCATGAAGCTCAGTGGAAGACTGTGGACTAGTTATTTTCAATCTGTTGATCTTCTCTGTCTCTCAAGCTTGTTGTGAGGATGTAAAGAACTGGAAAGATGAAATTACATGCATTATCTTTAACTTTATTTGATGAAGGGCAGGATTAAGGGCCCTCTTCATGCAGTGGTACTACAGCCCAAGCTCTGCTTACAATCTTGAGTTCAGTTGCCTCAGCCTTCCATCCAAGGTTAGTAAAATGAGTACCCAGCTTATTTGAGGCCAAATGCTAATTACCTTGTGAACTATCCAGAGAGTGTTCTAAGCACTATGGGGTGATATATACGTACAATTTCTATTACACAGTTAAAGTATAATAAAATAAAGAAATAAAATATAATATTGCCCCATTTTGTTGAAACAGAAAGATTATTGTCCTTCATAAGACCACCCGGTGAGCTTGTGGCTGGATCAAATTTTGAACTAAGAACTTTGGGTTCACATAATCACTCGCCTATGACTGCAGAGTATGTAAAATCCTAGTAACCTGTTATCTCTAATATGTCTTGAGTTTGTCCATAAAGAAAGATATGAAAAGCTGGAAAGTAAATGTCAGGCCAGATTTTTCTCCTTTTGCTTGCATGATCAATATGTAATTCACAGTTAATGTTGAGGCAAAGCACATAGTAGAACTCTTCAAGTAAAGCTCACACCTTGAGGGAAAAAAATTGCTCCTTGTAACACTGCCAATATCTGAGGAGAGGTGGTGGTTGCAGTCATGCATATGATGTGTGAGTCATTCATAGTAAATACGTCTACCCAGGAGCTATGCTCTTTTAAAAATAGTCTTTTTCTGCTTGAAACCAGTCATCATGAAAGCAGGAGAACTAATCTTTTGAGCTCAGTATTAAGAAAGGAGCAAATCAGTCGTGACCTGCAGTAAGAATGTCTCATCAAACAAACCTGTTTGTGTGTTAGGTTTTTCTTTCTAGTTTTCATTTAAAGCAGAACTGAAAAAGGAACTAATGAAGATGACTTGTGCTTGTGACTAAACTATTGATATTTCATTTACTAAGATCAGAAGCAAGGGTCCCCCAGGGGAAAGCGTGGGCTCATCTGTCATTTTAAATTCTATTTGTTTTGTTTCTTTTCCCAAGGCATATGTTAGATGAGCCCAATTGCTCACTAGGATATGAATTTTATTTCTAGAACCCCATATTGACAATGAGTTAATGTGCTCACTTCCCACATAATGCCTTTTTAGACTATTTTTCTGAAGAGATGCATTTTGCAAGCTGTTTTATCCATAGTAATGCATTTGTCTTGCACAATTTCTATGACAGTGTACATTGTGTATGACTTTTCTGTAGTACATGGATTTGGGTCTGCATTTTCTTCCACTTTCATGTTTACCTTTTTGGAATATTGCTAAGTTTGGAAAAGTGTGCATTTTGCAATGCAACTCTGTTCTGCCTTGCTTGTTGGTCCTTGCAGGTGTGAGTATAGAAAACATGCATAGGAGGAGCTAATTACCCACCTCTACTGAGAGCCTCATTATACTTCTGTGTACAGTACTACTATAAATCAATTTCAATTTAAGATCATTCCAGTAGTCTCAAAAAAGAAATGACATTAGCAAAATCCTGGGCTGCATCTGGGCCTGTGTACCATTTAAGGAAAAATGCACCTCTTTCCAATCTAATCTGCCCAAATTGTCTGAACAGCTAGTACCATCACACAATTTCTTTGCTGAAATCCAAGGTCTTTCAGCTGAGATATTTGGGTTTGGTCTTAAATTCTGGAGCAGTTGGTCTTTGCATGCTGCTCAAGTATCTAAGGTTATTGTGTGTAGCCTGTATCGGGTACCGAATTCTTTTCACCAAGCAATATTTATACTCATGTATAATTAATAATAAATAATGATTACATGCTGTAAAGAAGGTTCCAATTTATGGTGACCTTTTCCAAGATGCTCTAGTTGGAGGGTACTCAGAACTGGCTTATCAATCATTTCTCCTAGGGGTGCCCTGGAACTGAGCAGTTTACCCATGACTACACAAGCTGACTCTCTTCACACAATAGGGAATCAAACTCTTGATCTCTACCTAAACCACTCTGGAACGTTTATAACAGGGATGCTCAAACTATGCCCTGGGGGCTGGATTCGGCCCCAATGCCAATGCATCCGGCCCACAAAGCCCTCGTCGCTCCTGGAAGCGGAAGCAAAATGCACCCATACTGGCATACTTCTGCTTCCAGGAGCAACAAGAGCTTCGCAAGCTGGATGAATTGGCATGGGGGGGGGCGGATCCGGCCCCCGGGCCATAGTGTACAGCTCCCTAAATCACGTGACTGGCTCGCGGCCTGAAAAGTTTGGGCACCCCTGGCTTATAGCAACTCAACACAAGTTTGTTGCTTTGGTTCACTAAACTTTGCAGATGCTTATACCTGTCTATAGACAATACTTAATGGTAAAAAAGTAAGGGGCAGTAAATGCACAAAGGTTAAAATAGGCAACCCCTCTAAAAACGTATCCAATTCTAGGGGTTGGTGGTCATTTCCATTTACAACGAAAGAGCCAACGCTGTCTGCATCTGCAGACATCTCCGTGGTCATGTGGCAGGCATGCCTAGACATCAGAGCACATAGAATGCTGTTACCTTTTCTGCCAAAGCAATACATATTTATCTACTTGCAATTTCTTTCTTTTGAATTGCTAGGTTGGCATGAGCTGGAACAGATGACGGGAGCTCATGCTTTATTTACCTTAAGGTAAAGGTAAAGGTTTCCCTTGCTCGAAAGCCAGTTGTATCCGACTCTAGGGGTCAGTGCTCATCTCTGTTTCTAAGCCGAAGAACCAGCACTGTCTGCTTCTGCAGACATTTCCATGGTCATGTGGCAGGCATGACTAGACACCGGAGCTCATGGAATGCTGTTACCTTCCCACTGAAGTGGTCCCTATTTATCTACTTGCAATTTCTTGCTTTTGAACTGCTAGGTTTGCAGGAGCTGGGACAGAGATAGGAGCTCATTCCATCCTGCAGTACTCGGGAATCGAACTGCTGACCTTCCGCCTCCCAGTCAGCATCTTAGTGACTTGAGCCACTGCAGTCCCCTTAGTTACCTTACAGAACTACAAATCCAATGATTCTGAAGCCATGACTTCTGAAGAGATATCAAACTAATTTAACCATGTAGGGCAGCTGCACTCCAGATTAAGAGAAACCTGTGTGTAAATTTCATTTTTTGTACATGTGTTTCAAATTACTGTACAATATTTTAGTGCAGAATGTTTTTATTGAGTCTTTCTCTGTACTTCTTTTTTTAGTTCTTAGTCTAGAAAGCTACTGACATTCTCTGATCAGTCAAATCCTAGTCTCAGTTGGTCGCCTGGCTGCCACGTTGATTGATTTTTAATGAAAAACATTTGTGTTAATACTCTGATTTCCTAGACTTTCTGCAGTTTTAACACTCATTCCATTTGTAAAGAAAGGAGACCATTTGTTTAAATATGGACACAGTGGGTTACCTTTTGGCTCGTTGTGCACTGGCCTGTCTGGCTGCCACATAGCAAGTTGTCACTCTTTTATAACTTGGCCTTGGAATCAGTCATATACCAATATAAATATAGGCCAGTGTAAATTTTACTTTATACCTTCTATTCTTGACCTGAAGGTCATGTGTGTATCAAATTCCTAGTCAGTTTCTCGTCCAGAATTTGTAAGTGATTTTCCTTCTAGAAGTGGTATTCCTCTTAGTTTAAATCCCTTTAATTCCCCCCCCCCCCGGAAATGACACCAACCAGATTGTATAGAATATTCTAAACCACATTAATCTAAGCTACCTGAAAGACTAGATCTGTGTTTTATGAGCTTGCCCAGGTTTTAAAATTATCAAGGGAGACTTTTCTCTTGGTCCCGCCATCCTCAACAGAGGCATTTGGTGAGGACGCAGAACAGTTTGCTTTTATACTGTGAGTCATCTTGTGTCTTTTAGGAGGGACCTACATTTTTAAAATAAATAGTTAAATAAAACTTGAAGGCTGTGGAAGGTGCGGGGAGAATTTCTATTGCAATCATTTGTGTTTGTCATTTGCCTCTGATAAAGGTTGAAAGTGATCCACTTTTTCTTTGGAAACTGTTGCTGCCTCTTTCAAACTTGGGACAGTCATGTGGGCTAATGCTTCACTGGACTGAAAACAGGGGTGTAGCCAAGATTCTAGATTGGGGGGGGGGGGTTGTGTGTGAAATTTTTTTCAGGAAGGGCAAATTTTTTTGGGTGGGGCAACAATGTCACACTCACATATATAACATTGGCATCACGGGGTGGGTTGGGGGGCTGTGAGTTCCGGAGGGGTTTTTTTTGGGGGGGGGAGGGGCAGTCTCCCTCTGGTTACAGCCCTGACTGAAAAGCATATGAAAAGTTTGGGATAGCCTACTGTTTTTCAATGTTGCCCATCAAAACCTTAACTGTGCTTAGAAATCAAGATTCTGTTGGGTCGGATTGCTTAGATTTCTTACAGGTTCTATTTCAGGAAGGCATGCAGTGTCAAGTGGTGATACTGTCTTTATTATTCTGCCTGAGTAATGGTCGAGCCATGCAGATTGATCTAGTTGTCTTCAATCTGACTACTAATTCAAGGCAGCAAAGTAGACTTCTGTCAGGTTGTTGGTGCTAGTTAGAAAACAGTACTGTACTCCAGCTGGAGGAGCAATTGTTTAGTGACATGTTGGAAAGCAGAGGAGCACTGCTTTTGTTACCTGAATCAACCAAATAATTAGGGAAAACTTTATAAACATTGGCTGAAATCCGGTAGTAACTTGCAACTAGAGTAGACCCACTGGATCAGTGTGGATTTGGTGAGTCAACACCTATGTAAATTTATGGATTTAATGGTCTATTTAAGACTTATTGCTGAATTTCATCCATTGAGTTACATGTCATTGTGCATCTGTATTTAATTTTTCCTTATAGAACATGGCTTTTCTATAAATGTTTTTCATTAGGTGTTTCTTTCTGGTACAATTGGAATCTTCCATGTAAAGTTTCAGAACTTCTGTTTGGGAGTGGCATTCCTTTATGCATTTGATCAAAACTTGGAACGCAATCTGGTGATCTGTTGAATATGTCAATATTTTTCTTTCCTTCTCTTCCCATTTCAAAAATCGGAAACAGCCAACTTTAATTATGATAGTTATTAAGTGAATAAAGCTGGATTTTCTAAGCACAGAAAGGGAAAAATAAACGTTGCCATTTTCACAGTTTAAATCTACTAAGCTGTACTGTTTATTTTTTTAGTATGTATATTAAATAGTAGAATTCATCAATTCAAAATGTGAGCATACAGTATATCACAGACATTGCATCTTCCATAATTTAAGTATGGTTCTAGGTTCAGGTATAGGATGTAGGATTTAGGATGTTCTTTTCTATCCAGTGCATAAACAGAGGTTGGGTACTTGTTTGTCAAGATATCTGTAACTGGATATCTTGCATCAGCAGGTAATCAGTTTGGTTGCTTCCAGCACATCAGTTCTATCATTTGATAATATATATATATTTATCATGGTGATCGTTTATGTTACTACAACCTAAAATAAATGGTGAAGGGTAACCATAGGTTAAGATTAAATTTTTTGGACAATTTAAAGACTCCTGTTATTCTGACACTTCCTCATTTGTTCAACCAGATTTGGAGTAGGCAGACTTTCACATTAGAGAGCTGTCCTCTTACGAGTAGGATGCAAACCCACTCTACAACATATGTTTCTTTCAGGAGATAATATTCATAGAACAGCAGAAATGGAAAGGATCATAGAAGCCTGCCTTTGTCATGGAGGCACAGTAGGGAGTAAGAGTCTCAACCTCTGGCTCTACAGCCAAATACCTAAACCACTGAGCTATCCAAACAATTAACCATGAGGTGAAAGGTGGAGTATAAGTACAGTAAGCATTAAAATGAGTGTATTAGGTTAAGCTGGCAAAATCATGTTGAATTATTAATAACCAGTAAAACTGTACTAGAGATATTGTAGGCATATGTGACATCTTGCTGGAATGACAATGCAGTAGACTAGACTTTCCCCCTTTTAATTACGTTTCAGATGCTCTATCTTGAAGATGCAATTAGCACTTTATAGGTATGCAGAGCATCCCAATATTATATATTAGATAATTATGATTTTTATTCCTGACTGTTTCTCTGGTAAATTCTAGTGAGATCAAGATATTATTAACAGACCTGTGACAGACCATCAGCTTTAGTGAAAGGTCTTTGGTGGTTGATATACTCATTAATTTTGATGAACAATATTTAGGTTAAAATGACTATTCTGGCTTTTTCAAAACTTTTTCCAAAGCTTTTTGGAACTGATGTCTCATCTCAGACTCATAATAGGATGTGTAGGCTAAGTTGTAATGTTAAGTAGTTATGCAACAAAGCAGTCATAGGTTTGAAGTATTGGAAGGGAGACCAAGAGTTCTCTAATTCAGAGCTTGAGATGTTACAGGAAATTGTCATCTAAAGTTTTCTTGATAGACGGCCTCTCCTTAAAACTCTCCAATGATTAGACATACAGTACTCTTTTCTCTCTTCTATTGTTTTCTGATCCACCTGATTTCTTGAAATAGGGCCAGAGAGCCATTAATTAGTTGTCATAGAGAAGAGAAAGTCAAAACTTCATGGAATACATTGGTTTGCTTGTTTATTTATTTAGATCTACAGGTTTGAAAAATTGGGGAAGCGATCTTCTTGATGAGAATTTCTATTTCTGGGGATAGAATGTCAAGGCAGAAATGTCTCTGTCATTTAAGAGCAGAAAATTCTGGGTCAGTAGGAGTTCTGAATATTATGAGGATGCAGATCAAAGGCAATGAAAGCAGAAACCTTCACTAGTTTTGCATGTTTATGCTGGATACAACAAGGGAGAAGACACCGAAGATGTAAAGGGAGAGCTGGAAAGTGCCCTGGGCAACGAGAAAAGTTTGATATCAGTGTTTTTGATAATTGTATGTGGACTGAGATGAAGTAAGGAATGTTAAGAGGGGAAATTGCCTGCATTGATCAATGAATGAAGTGGCTAGACTAGAGCATGAAGCAAAGTTTAGTTGAGGAGACACTGTGAGGAAGTGATAAATTTTACCTTAGATCAGTGGTTCTCAACTTTTCATATTTCCTTCATATTCTGCCAGTCAGCTGCAGAACGGGAGTCCCACTGTGATAAAACTGAAAGGGCCACTTTTGAAAATGACATTTATATGCTTACAGGCATTATAATATGTTACACTATGATATGCTTACAGTCATTTATGATGTTATTGGGCAGGAGAAATGATATATTAGGAAAAATGCTGAGTATCTCATGTCAGTACTTGCATTTTGAAAAGTCATAGATGAATAATGTTAGGATAATATGGCATGTTAGGTTAAGTGGCAAATTGTATATTATATCTGTGGGAGGACACAGGGATTGAGGGAGTGTAGGATCTTAGTTATTATTCTTGAAATGCCATGTCTCACCAATATTACTTCTTGGCCCACCCATGGTATGTGTATCAGTGGTGTAAAACCATTGCTGTATGTGAAATAGCCAATACTCTTCTATACTGCCCCATAGTGCTTAGTGCACTTGGGGGGGAGGGTTTCACAAGTTAATTAGCATTTTGCCCCCAACATGCTCGGGTTCTCATTTTACTGACCTTAGAAAGATGAAAGGCTTAGTCAACCTTGAGCCCTGGTCAGGATTGAACTAATGACATTCTGGCTGCAGGACAGCAGTTTAACCCCTGTACCACCAGGGTTCCTGTGCAAACACCCTGTATTTTGGCCTTTGACCCTGTACAAATCAGTCTATGTCAGGAGTTCCCAAACTTTTTGTGCCATGGGCCGGTCACGTGGTTGAACAGGCTAGTCCCATGGTTCCTCCCACCAGAAACAGAAGTAAAAAATGCACCCGCGCATGTGCAAATCTCCACCATAAATGCACCCACAGCTGTGGTGCTTATGACAGCCAGGGGTGCTTTTATGGCAGTGTTTTGTACATGTGTGGACACATTTTACTTCCGTTTCCTGGAGCAGCATAAGCGGTGCAGGCTGGATTATTTGGTGGCATGAGCTGGATGTCTAAATAAAATAGATCACATTTATCTAAATGGCCTTGAAAACATCTACAGAACTTGAATAGTCCACATACTAGCTTCTCCTTTATCATAGCCTTTGATTTGCATTGTCTTCTAACCAATTTGGTTGCTAATCATAGGGGCAAAGCCAATCTACTTGTCTGCTGCCTCCTTGGTGATTGTCTGTTTTGCAAGTGAAATTACATTTTATTTTCTTCTGGGGATCAAATGTTCCATACTATATCAGAAGATTTCCCTCCAAAGCTACCTTGGAGGTCTGTAGACCTATCCAAACAATTTATGATTGTGTTTTGTCCTGTGTTCCTATCCAAATGGCCTTAGCCATGTTAGCCAAAATATTTATGTCTGTTCTCCTTGCAGACTCCATATGATTTTTTGTGAGTGTTTTTATTTTAATCTAAAAAGCAGCAACAACATTTGTGGTTTATGCTCTTTGGGTAAGTTCTGTTTACTGCCTTCTTAAAATTCCTAAATTTTCTTGGACCTGCCTTGTTAGAATAAGCCACACTGTATCATTTTAAAACAATCGTAGGTCAAATTTAGCTGCCTTATTTATGAAAAGCTTGCTAGAAAGAATTCATTCATTTACCTGCCTGATATACTTGTTAAGGAATGCCAGCATGTTAGAGATAGTTTGGGGTGGCCAGCTCCTGGGTAACAAGATTTACACAACACAATTTTACACAAATTCTGCACTTCACTTGAAAGACTGTATTGCATTTCACTTGAGATTGGGACTGAAGTGGGCCAATGGTTAAGAAGCTCTTGTTAGCTGGAAGGTTGGCAACCTGGCAGTTCAAGACCTGAGTACTACATGATGGAATGAGTACCTGTCTCTGTCCCAACTCCTGCTAGCAGTTCAAAAGCAAGAAATTGCAAGTAGATAAATAGATAAATTGCAAGTAGTCCATGAAAGGAGCCTCATTTGGGTATCCCCTAAGTGCAGTTTCCCCAGCAAAAATCCTTTCAACCCAGAAAGCCCCTTTTTGTGCGTCTGACATAATAAAAAAAACCTTGATATTTTATTAGTCTGATTAGATTTTCCAGTAGCAATTGCTTGTTTTCCTGTTGCTACTGCTGAAAAACCACTCTACTAACTTCCTATTCTCTATGCTTCTGTACCAATTAAATCTGGCATTACAAATTGAGTAGAAGGCAATATCCCCCCCCCTTCCTATGTATTAAAATTATCTGAAGCAGACCTAGAAGGAGCAACTTCTCTTTGACAATGATTGAACACTGGGATCTGAAGTACCTTTTGTGCCAGAGGCAGAATTACACAAGAGTTTTGATTTCAGTGTTCTATCATTTGTTAGGTGTTGAATGATTTGTTCTGTCAAGGAGGGCATGGATGTTCAAAATCTGATTCAAAATCTGATGAGTGATTTCTTAGTACAGTACAGTCAAACCTCGCATAACGAGCATTTCGCTTAGCAAAAAACTCACATAACGAGCAAGTTTTTTGCTAAGCAGTCCGACTCACATAACAAATTTTTCGCTAAGCAAGTCGGACTTTTCCCTATGGTAAAACTCGCATAACGAGCGTTTCTATGGGAGAAACTCACATAGCGAATTTTTTTCGCTATGCGAGTTTCCCCCCTTGAAACGCTCGTTATGCGAGTTTTTCCATAGGGAAAAGTCCTACTCACATAGCAAAAAATTCGTTATGTGAGTCTGACTTGCATAGCAAAATACTCGCATAGTAAGCAGCCTCGCATAACGAATTTAATTGATTATGCGAGGTATGACTGTACATATTTTTGACTGTTTCTGGTTTTGGTTTTCTTTGTTCTTTTTGTTACATGGTGTCACCAACATACAGTTGTACCTTGCTTAAACAGCATAATGCGTTCCACAGGATTGCTCTTTAAGCGAAACACCATTGTAAATGACCAATTGTTGGGGGGATTGCGACCCCCGATTTATTGGTTAAGCAAGTTTTTGGTTGGTTTTATTTGTTAGCCGAAGTGAACATTCAGAGAAAATTCTGCTCTTTAAGCGAGTTACTCTTTAAGTGAGGCACTCTTTATGTGAGGTTTGACTGTACTGGCATTACACAGGTGGTCAGCTTCAGAGGCTCTTTTGTTGCTGTGTGCCATCAAATCATTTCTGACTTAAGGTCACCCTATGAACAGGGCCGGATTTTCCTATAGGCTAACTAGACTTCAGCCTAGGGCCTCAAGATCAAGAGGGGCCTATATATTGATATATATCACAGCAATGATGTATTTTATTACTGTATCTCTCATGTAATTTACAAACTTAAAAATGGGAGGTGAAAGGACCACATAAGTGGAATAGCCTAGGGCCTCTTTTCATGTAAATCCGGCCCTGCCTATGAATCAAAGTAAAGAAAATCACTAGGCCTTTAAGGTATGACCTTGATCACATCTCCTATGAATATACAGTGGGGGTGAAGAATACATTTATTCTTGAGAGGCAGAGAGTCTGAAGAACTATGGATGGAGATTTGTAACATTGCACAGGAGACAGCAATTAGAACCATCCCAAAGAAAAAGAAATGCAAGGAATTGAAGTGGCTGTTTGATGAGGCTTTACAAATTTTGGAGGAAAGAAAGAAAGCGAAAAAAAAAGGTGGGGAAAAAAGATTCACCCAATTGAATGCAGATTTCTAGAGAAGAGCCAGGAGAGATAAGGGGGTCCTCTTAAATGAACAGTGCGAAGCAATAGAGGAAAACAACAGAAGGGAAAGGACTAGTGGGCTCTTCAAGATAATTTGAGAAATCAAGGGAATGTTTTCAGCAAAAATGGCCATGGTAAAGGACAAGAATGGTAGAAAATATACAGAAGGACTATACAAGAAGGACCTTAATGTCCCTGACAACCGTGATGGTGTGATCACTGACCTGGAGCTAGACTTCCTGATGTGTGAAGTCAAGTGAGCCCTAGAAAGCACTACTAACAGCAAGGGGCTAAGGAGAACTTTGTGTGCTAGAAGGGCTCATGATGAGAAAGTGACTCGCAGAACTATGAGGACAATCCTTTTTGTGTACTGTTTTGAAGGTTCTTTTTAAAAAAGTGTTTTTATGATGACTTGATATTTTGTAATTGTGATTGGGGATTTCTTGAAATGTTTTTGAAATGTTCTTTGTGATGTGATATTTTGTAATTGTGATATATTGTTTCCCTGTTAGCCACCTAGAGTCGCTTTGTGAGTGGGGCAACATATAAGTCGAACAACAACAACAACAACAATCCTCACCGCTGATCACCATGAGGATAGCCAATATTCGGAGTTGGGTATGGCATTTAAAGAGAAATGCATTGAGAACACACATTAGATGAACTAATCTCTCAGAAGCAAATATATTTGTGTTGTGATTCTGGAAATTAAACATTCCCATGAGAGCAGCTTAGAAGGAAAACCAAATCCTTGCAGGTTGTTGCCATATCTGCCACATCATTAATTGTTACCAGCATTTAGACAAG
This sequence comes from Furcifer pardalis, assembly GCA_030440675.1. Classification (NCBI taxonomy): domain Eukaryota; kingdom Metazoa; phylum Chordata; class Lepidosauria; order Squamata; family Chamaeleonidae; genus Furcifer; species Furcifer pardalis. The sequence continues at coordinate 278,565,373 of CP126890.1, forward strand.
TTGATTGGTGAGTGGGAAGGTGTGCTATAATTTCTGCTGTCTCTCACTTGGTCTGGCCACTGTCTGTTAACTAGAGGACTATGGCAGTTGTAGTCAAAAAGGTAACTTTTGTCTCACAAGTTGTTATATTGTTGGTAGGAAGAGCATAATAGCTGATAGTGGCACTTAAAATATTGGCCCAAGTTGCCATGATTTGGGGCTTATAAGAAGTGGTTTCTTCAGCATAGGAATAATTCTGTTTTGTTTTCATTTTTAAAACAACATGTACTTATTTTGAGAGATGTCCACATGCCTACAAAATAGCAGCTTCATTTCCTACTCCTTTGGTAACACTTTAAAACTGCCCCACTGCCCCATTATTAAGGGTTATGTTTGCTTGCATAATCGCACCCTATTTGATTAAGTTAGTTATTCAGAGGTAGTACTAGGTACTGGTTTAAAAAAGAAGTGAAATTTGATTTGGCTTGTGTTATCCCACCCACCCCAAATCCCCACAAGAAAAAAAAATCTCAGTTTGGCTGCTATACAGTATATATTCGGAGAGATTCTCTGTGTGAATGGAAATATTTTTGAAACTCAGGAATATGGAAACTTCAAGCGTAAAGTCAACATGGAGCCATAGAAGGGTTTTTTCCCCCTGTATGTACATAGTAGCAACCAGCACATTCATAACATTAGGCTTTTTTCCAGGAAGTTCACAGCCTTTTTCATTTGTGGAAAGTGTAGAAGGAGGAGGAAAAGGAGAGGGGTTGAAAGAAAGTGAGAGGCAAAGCTCTGTACTGCATGTACTGTGTGCTTACTAGACAGTCATGTATGTGACCTGGCAACCAACATGATTTCCTGCTGACGTGGCCTCCCACAACTGGAGCAGAACAGAGCAGTTACAGAGTGCTACAGAAAAGAGGGACAGGAGGATGAATCATCCACAGGATAAGAAATAAAAGGCTGCAAACTTTCAGACTCTGCAGCTTTAGCAGGCAGGCTGGTAAAACACAAAGCCCAGTCCTCTTTCTCCTCAGAAGGGGCAGGGAGGAGGGGCATGCAAGCCAAAAGTTATAAAATAGAATGTGTTCAGCTCTGTAGTTTCTGAATGGAGGCAGGAGAACTCAAAGAATTAGACTCAGTCCAAGATCTTCAGTGATAGAGTATAAATGCATAATACTGTATGTGTCCACCAGAGAAGTTTGTAAGCAGAGGACCCTGTGGACGTGAACTTTATAATGCAGTGCTTGCCTGTCATGTGACTTGAAGAGCTAATTGGATCTGCAGCTGCGGAGGCAGTGGTGGGGTGGCTGGAAAGTCGACGGGGGAGTTCCCTATCTGTTTCCCCAGCCACCCTGCGCTGTTCCTGAAGTCCCCTGACCGCCCCGGCCTGTGCTGTGAGGCAAAACAGGATTTGAATCCCGGCGCTTTGCCTCACAGCACCGGTCGGGGAGGTCGGGGGACTTCAGAAACAGCGTGGATCAAGTCCCCCAACCACCCTGAAGTGGCAAGGTCGGCGGGGAGCAAGAAATGGTCGAAAAAACTTCCGGTTTTTCCCCACCCATTTCTGGCTCTCTGGCACCCACCTGAGGTCTGAGCGTCTGGCTCCCTTGGGGCCAGTGCCTGCAGGCGCCGACTCCAAGGGTGCTGGACGCCCGAGTCTCGACCGTCTGGCACTCTTGGAGTTGCCGCCTACAGGTGCTGGCCCCAAGGGAGCCGGACACCTGACGTTCGACCGTCTGGCACCCTTGGAGTCGGTGTCTGTAGGCGCTGGGCCCAAGGGAGCCGGACGCCCGAGGTTCCACCATCCGGCTCCCTTGGGGCTAGTGCCTGTAGGCACTTACTCCAAGGGAGCTGGATGCTCCAACCTCGGGTCGATGCCTCCTCAAAGTCCCTCAGTCCCAGAGATTGATTGCTTTGGGGAGTCATCCGTGTGCTTACACGGTTTGTCACCGAAGTCTCCCTCAGCCCCAGTGATCGATTGCTGGGGCTGGGGGGAGGACTTCAGGGAGGCACCCGCACACCCGGTCCCCAAACTGCCCCTCAGCCCCAGCAATCGATTGCTGGAGCTACAGAGGTGTTGGGGGGGGGGAAACGGTGCCTGCCCAGCGAGCGATCAAACTTCACTTGCAGGGGCAGTGTGTGTTCCCTCGACAAATCAAGCTTCGTTTGCAGGGGGGAATGCGCATTCCCTCCCCAAGCAAAGTGGCGGTCCCATGCTTGGACCACCGGTTTGCTTGGAGAGGGAGGGCGCTTTCCCTCCCCAAGCCAACCTGATCACCCCCTGTTCCCTTTACTCTTCAGAAAGGGAACAGGGCTTTTTTTTAAACGTTGTGCGATCAATGCATTGCACAACATTAAAAATCGGATAACGTTATGACTTGTGGAACCAAGTTATAACGTTATCCGAGGTACTAGTGTATAGCTGTGGTGTATAGTATAGAATATGGACTACAGTAATACCTCATATAACATTAGTATCGAATAACACGAAAATCGCATAACATCAAGGAATCTGGGGGGAAGAATTGCATCAGATAACATTAAGATCCTATGGGATGCTTCAGATAACAACCGCGAAAGCCTGTGTGGTTACAATGTATCTCTATGGATCCCATAGAGGATCAGATAACACGAAAAATCATATAACACGAAGACTTGTGGAACCAGGTTTTAGCGTTATATGAGGTTTTACTGTACTTTTAAAGCCAATGGCATCCAGAGCTAGGAAAAGCTACTTTTTTGGAATTCATTCCACAAAATCCTCCTCTAGTATGCCATTGGCCATTCTGACTGTGTGATTCTGGGTGTTAAAATCCATTAAGTTTCCAAGCTTTTGTTTGCAATGCTTCTGAACTAGTAAATTATTAAATTGCATGCTATCAAGTCAATTCTGACTAATGGAGACCTTTTCCAGGGTTCTCTAGGTAGAGAATACGCATAAGAGGTTGTGCCACTTCCTTCTTCTGGAAACTACTAAATTGTCAGGAGCTGGGACAGAGATGGGAGTTCACTCCGTCATGCAATACCTGGGAATTGAACTCTGATCTTCCAGTCAGCAAGTTCAGCGTCTTAACCACTTGAGCCACCACAGTCTGGGCCGTCTACAACATCACAAATTCCATCCAAGTGTGAATGAATCATACTGTATGTTGTGATTCTTGTGAATCCTTCCAAAATTCCAGAGATAATTTCCCTCAGATAAGATATTTGCAACATTGCTTTGAATGTATTGCTTATACTTTAAGCTTTAATTTTATGTTAGGCAACAGCAACATGAGTATTGGTAAATTCTCTGTTGTGCCTTGGTTTTCTAGTTCTCTGTAAACCCATCAGTATGAAAAAGTTTATCTTTTGGACTGCAAATCCCAGAATTCCATAAATTGAGGAAATTCTAGGAATAGTGGTGTGGAAAAAGGCATGCTTCCAAACTATGAAGTGCACGAGCAAAGACATGGAGCCGGGCAAAGGACAATTACTTTGAATATATATAGTTTTTGCATTATGATAGCAGCTAACGTCGTCTTATAACAATATAGTAGTTGAAACCCACTTTGATGGTTCAGCGTGTGAATAGCTCCACATTACAGGAGGCTCAGTATACTCTTTTTTGAACACAGAAAGACATTTGGGGTTTCATCTTGTACTTGAGGCAAATGCATTGTCCAAATGAAGATGATCTTGAGGATTACAACACAACCTTTCCTTAAGTGCTTTACTGGTTGAATGCCAGAGAACATCCAGCATCTTACAAGATAAAGCCTTTGGAAAAACAAAGGAAGATTGAAAATCAACTAGACTTGTTGTGTATTTCATTCTGTTCTTTGGATTATGATAGGTCTCATTTTGTATTATAATATTGAGCTGACATTACTTTTATGCTAAGTAGATTTTCAAAGTAGATTTTTATCCCCCCCCCTTTAGTGTATAGAATGAAAACAAAAACCAGACACACTGTTAAGAGAAATCAAATTTATTTCAGTCTGAATTTTCAAAGATTACGTGTTTGGAGAAATCATTCGTAATCCCTTAAAGCTCATAACGGAGATAGATCTAGGCCTGTCTACACTGGCTATTTTGGTCCATTGTGGTCAGTTATAAGGTTATTGCTTGAGGTTCGAGGCGGGGAAGAGGAGAAAATTGCTATTAGACACAATTCTCTCGTTCAATGGCATACCGACCTCAAGTGACTATTTCCAGTGTCCTGAAGTGACTATCAGAAGTGAAAATATTTTCTTCTATGTCTATAAGAGAATTGCTGATGCTTAGGAATGACAGTGTGTATGTGTGTATTTTTTTTGTGTAGTGTCAATTGAAACAATGGCTGCAAGCAGTTTCCTGATCGACACTATAGAGAAAAGGAAAGACAAACATTTTTTGCTGTCATCTACGTGATTCAGTACAACAACAATCATCTAACAGACTAAAAATAATAAAATTCACCTTTCCTGATCATCCACAGATGATCAGGAGAAGCGTTTAATTTCTGATATTTTGAAGAGTCTCGTTAGCCGCTTCAAGACACTGGAAATTAACACTGGAAGCAAACTTCGACATTCATAAAGCTTACTTGTAATCCATTCCCAATGTTGACACTCACTGGGAATAGACTATAAGTGACTACCAAAATAGTGCTCAAAAAGAGAAGTGTTGAGGAAGATTGGCCCACACTAGCACACAATCCAGGTGGACACCAGAAAAGAAATAGTGAACCACCACAGCCCATTTGCACTTTAAAGAGCTCAGGGAAATGACTGTTCTGTTAATCATAAAGTTCCATGATGTATTTATTTATACACACTTTGAAGAGAATATCTTGATCCAAAAATAAGGGATAGTTTTTCACTGTGGGCTCCTGTGGAAGGCTGAAGCCATATGGTTCTGCCTTATTTGCAAAAGGGTCTACTTCCCACTAAGAGTTAGCTGAAACCATCAAATTATAGTAAGCTCAAGTTAAAAGGGCATAATAAATAGCTCAGGACAGTAGTTTATTTGTGTCTTAACTTAGTCTCTAGTTTAGACATTCCACTGAAGAAAACCTTCCATCAAGAAAACTCTGCATTGTGTTCTGCATCCTGAAGAAGGGCTGCTCTGGGCAAAAAAATTATATAGGCATGGCTGTCTAGGAGCATCAAACCCTTGCAGACATGAAAAATCATCTTCCTCAAGTTTATGGGACGCTTATTGTGTTACTTATTAGAGGGTAAATACAACTGCCTAATTGAAGGAAACTCTCATATTTTTTAAATGGTAACTTCAGTCAGCCATATCCTTCTTGTTAAATTCATATGTCTTCTATTGTACCTCTAGTCTGCAGTGAAAAAATTACACTGATTTTTGCTTTCATATAAACCAATCCAGACAGCTATTTCCTCCTAGAATGGCTAGATGTTAATTCCAGTAGGGTGGAGTTGCTGTTGTTTTAAAATTACTACCTTAGTTTGTTATTTATTGAATTTCAATCCTCTCCCCCCCCCTCCCCCAAGATACAAGTTGTGAATAAAGCTCAAGTAAGAACAAATACAATGAAGACATAAAACCAGGTTTTTTCTTGTTGTTTGGTCGCGCAGTCGATTCCGACCCTCTGTGACCCCATGGACCACTGTCTGCCAGGCACTTCTGTCCTCCATCCTCCTCCTCAACTCGCTCAGCTCTGTGCCCATTGCGTCCACAATACCATCTAGCCATCTCATTAGTTCAGCTTGATCATTCACTGTTGTTGGTACCACCTTATGTTGGTATTTCTGAAGTGGATGGATTACCCAGTGAGTGCTCTCATTGCCTAGGAGTTACCCAAATGCAATCAAATTATTTTGGGAGGTTCCTTCCATGACCCCTCGAAAGGCATAAGGCCTTGATGACATTCACATAGAAAAGGTAAAACATTTTAGTCCAAGAACAAAAAAGTGGCTTATTAATTTCCTTAATAATTGTCTCGATGTTTATGAGTCTGAAAAATTTGAGAAAGACATGAGTGATAGCTGTTTTGAAACCTAGTAAAGAGCCCAGAGATCAAAAAAACTTTATGTTCTCACTACTCTGTCATTTTTGTAAAGTTCTGGAAATAATTAGTCTTAATTCTAGTAGAAGTAGTGGAACCACTCCTCATCCTTCAGCAGGCTGGCTTTAAACCAGGGATCCTCAACCTGCGTCCCGGGGGGGGGGGGCGGCGGCGGCGGCAGCGGGGGCGGCGGATGCAGCCTGCAGCACCACTTCATGTGGGCCCCCACTACCTCCACCACACCAGGAATTGCCGTTGTGGAGGAAGGCCCACGAAGCTGTCTGAGGGCGTGTGACCTGGTCCCCAGCTTTAAAAGGTTGAGAACTCCTGTTTTAACCCTATGAAGCACATATTCTACAGTTTAACACAACATATTGAAGACAGTTTTAAAACTGGGAAGATTGCAAAGGTAGCTTTTTTTGACTTTGGATCACCTGTGTCACTGTTTATCCCAAATAGTTGTATGTTGTGTTGTATGTTGACCTGTAGGAAACACTGCCAAAATGTAAAGCAGGAGGTTTCTGCAGGACACAATATCCTTCAAAATATTTTGGGAACCAGTTTGGGTTCACAACCACAAATACTTAGAATTTCAAGTTATCATCATTTTTCTTTCCACTGGCGTAACTACACAATGGGCTTTTGGCCAGCTGTTTGTGATAAATCACAGTTTAGAATTAGACCATAATTTTGGGGCTGAAATCCTCTGCATTTTCCATCCAGAATGGTACAGCTGGTGGATTCAAGTTATGCAGTCCAAAATAAAACTTTTCTAACGGCTGAGCCCCTTAGAACTGAAGCCTCCCTATTTGAACTATAGCTGCTCCTAACAGGGAGTTAGCTCCATGACTTTAATGGGACTTGAGTCCATCTGTTCCTAAAAACACATCTGTTTACTTTAAATGCTCTGTTAGTATTGCAATTCCAAGTGTGATTATTTTTCAAAGATGCTTAATAGTGACAAATGTATAATCTGAGATCGTCTTTCTTAGATGACTCATAATGGTCAATTTTTTGCCAACTTCTTTCTATTTTCCCCTGTATATAGTAGAAATGCATAAGTAGAAAAGCACTTTTTCCCCACCGGAGTAAAAACATCATAGAAATCACTCAATTTAAATCATTCAACTGCCAAGCAGAATGTGCTTAATTGGTGACTAATTAGTTGGAAGAATTGTGAAATGAAATTGTGCACACACACAAAAGGCAGAAAACCTTAAAACTTGTTTCATAGAAAATAAAATAAAATATTCCAATTAAGTAACATGGAGTTATGAAACAAATGAGCATCATGTTATATAGTTTTCTGAACTAGGGGTTGTTTTTTTTTTTTTTTGGCTTTCCATTCCCTTTTTCCAAAATAGCTGGTATAGACTATGCCATCTTGTTAGGTGGTGCCTTCTGCTTTTAGGTCTAGAAATGATAAAATTACTGTGTTTATTTCTGGTGCCTATGAGTAGGAGGCCATAAGGATGTTGACTGGAAAAAAGGATTGCAAATGTCACCACAATTAACACAGTCTTTTGAATTTAGTGTAAATGTTTTCATGCTATACTTTTGAGAGATGATACTGGTCTGCAGTAGAAACCATGGATTTAAGACAGGGGTGCCCAAACTTTTCGGGCTGTGGGCCAATCATGTGGTTCAGGGAGCCAGTCACGAAGGCCCGGGGGCCGGATGCAACCCTGATGCCAATTCATCTGGGTGTGTTTTACTTCTGCTTCCAGGAGTGATGAGGGCTTTGTGGGCCGGATAAATTGGTGTCAGGGGCTGCATCCGGCCCCTGAGCCTTAGTTTGGGCACCCCTGATTTAAGATGACAACAATTATATATCTTTATCTTAAGAATTACTATACCAGCTTCAAGATAAAGGAGTTTAATTGTAATTAACAGACAAAGCTCCAACATACAGTACAGTACTGTATAATATTTGAGTTCTTTCTATTCACACTTATTCAGGCTAGTTTTTTGTGACATAGCCATTACCATTGTAGTTAGAGGTTATTGCTACTGCTGCTATTTTGTCAGGTTGCCTCCAACTTAATGTGACTTTATGAATGAGTGATAACCGAGGCTGTTGCTTTTTTTATGGAATTTATCCAACTTTTGGGGGTTCGTCTTTTCTTTCTGCCTTCAACTTTTCCTAGTACTGTATTACTGCCTTTCCTAGCAAGTCCTGTCTTCTCATGATATACTAAAACTGCAACAGCCTCAGTTTCATCATTTTTCCTTCTAAGGATTGTTCAGACTTCATTTGATCCAGAATCCACTTGCTCATTTGTCTGATAGTCCAGTGTCTACAAGGATCTCCTTCTTCTTGTTCTGCTGTATCCGAATTTGAATATAGGTGATCCTCATGATAATCAGACATGAAGATTGTCCTGAGAATATAATGCAGTGGCCTTTCATCTGCCTTTTGCGTCGCAGCATGACATCCATACCATTATTAGCTCCCCCGATGGCTTAATGTTTAAGATGCTGAGCTGGAGACTGGAAGGTTGAGTTTCGATACTCGAGAGCTGCACTTGGGGACATGAAATGAGCCTCATTCAGGTGTCCCCTGAGCAGAGTTTCTCCAGCAAAAACCCTTTTAACCCAGAGTAATATCTGACACGAAATTATTATTATCGATACCACTAATCAAATTCTGTGAGTCACTTTCTGGTCCTGAGCCCTTTTGGCACACAAAGTCCTCATCAGTTCCAGGCCAGGATTGATGAAGCTGCTGCCCTCCATCAAGATGGATCCAAGTGGGATTTAATCCACTCGGGAACCAACACCCATGCTGTTAGTCCTCAGGGTTGTCAAGTTAGTTAAACGCTGCCTGACACTTGGTGTTGAATCGCTGGCAGTATGGTCTGCTTTATTACCAAGGCAGGATAGACTGGCCAGACACAACCATACAGAACCATGTTTGAATTTATTCAATTTATTTCCTTTTGGCTTTCTTAATTGACTGGTTTTCACATTTATACTTAATAATTGGCAATACAACACTGTAAGATCTTAACCTTAGTCTCTATTTGCATGCGCTTACGCTTAATTATCTTCTCTATTTCCTTCATTGCATCCCTTCTGAGTCTCAGTTATCTTCTGTTTTCTAGCTGCAGTCTCTATTTGGACTGATTATTGAATGAAGGTATACAAAACCTTTAGCAACTTGATGGCATGACATTTACTAAAAGCTTCCAACATTGCTTACACTTATATTTGGCATCTGTATTATCTGCATCAGATGAATGCATTGGAAAATATAGGTTCTAATCTCACTTAGGTATGACTCACAGGTTTGTTTGTTTTTTACATAGCGTACTTCACAAGACTATTGTGAAGATAAAAACATTTTGTAGGGGAAATATGATAAATAAAACTCAGGCAATGAGGTGAAGGAACATAAATATGCAGTTGGAGGACATCTCTAATATAGCTACTAGAAGTGTTAAAAATAATCCTTCCAAAATACTGTACTTAAATTTGATTATTTTTATTATTTACTTGTGGGATTTTACACATCTTTACAGCATACTGTACTGCAGTTTCAATTGCTTCCTTTCCATAGAAACCGTGAGATGCACCAAGAGGTGTTTTGCAAAATCAGCCCCTTTTCTTACCGTGCAAAGAGAATTGGGATTTCTTGAGCCAATTCATTGGTCACTGGACACATTCAGTTGGTTAAGGCATGTGGTTACTGGTACACATGGTGGCACAGCTCATGTGGTTCTATTTGTCCATGGATATGATTACTTTGAAACTGTTGGAATTTTGGTGGTTCTAAATGAATGAAGTTACTTTGTTTCACTGACAGAATTTTACAGTATTCCTACAGTACTCCGTCAGTGTCCTTCAGTGTTATAGGGTATTGTATATCAAAACAACTAGATTTAGGGACAGCACCTGCCATTTTTCAGTTGAACACATAGGTTTATATTTGAAGGATATAGAGGATAAATTTAAACAATTTTTTCTTGTACACATGATGTTCCTCTGGGGTTTTGTGGTATAAATAAATTTTGTTCATTGTTGTGTTACAATTGTATTATTTTTGACCAATCAGCACATTGTGAGCTTTTGATACTACTAGAGTCAAATTCTTGGTGTGTTTGCTACACTTGGGCAATAAAGTATCTAATCTAACCTAACCTAGTTCATTTCTAGATTGATTGATTGATTGATTGATTGATTGATTGATTATTTGGATTTATAGCCCAGTTCAAATATGCTACTCTAGGCAGTTCACAATGAAGAAGTTAAGAAGATAGAGGAATTGTTTTCAGTGGAAGCATTTTCTGTTGATACAAGAAGGCTGAATATCTTCATTTTGTGTTGTTCCTTGTTAACATCATTGTTCGCAGCTTAGTAGCCCACAACAACAACACCCAGTATTTGAGGGTCTTTCATTTGTCTTATGGTGCATGGATTGATGTTTTGTGTTGTCTGGTTGCTTCCTACCTGTGGTGACCTTGTGAATTAATGACCTCCAAGGTTCTGCCATTAACAGTCCTGCTCATTCCTTGTGCATAAATGCAGTGGGTTGTTTTACTCACTCAATCTATCTTGTTTGCCGATGAGAATTCATCCTCTGAATTGGGCTTGTGAAGTGTGGTTTAGCTACCATTACATTATGTGAATTATCTCTTATTTAAAAGGGGGGGAGGAAGACTGGGGAGTCTGAACCTCTCAGCATTGTGATAGTACTGTTGAGCCTTCCAGAACACACAAGATTGTCAGCTGTGGCTTCCCTATAATGTATCTAAGGAAGTTTTGTAATAGCAAGCAATTAAGATTGGTCAGAATAAAGCTGTATTTTACTATTTAGTGATGGACTGCAGTTCCCATCAATCAATGTTGATGGTCAGTGATGAGGAATACTAGCAGTTCCAGGCCAGAAGCATTTGGACAAATGTACTCTCCCCTTCCTGTTATAGCAAGTAATAATATTGTTTCAGTGCCATGCTTCTCAAAGCCTTTGTCCTTCTCCTTGTTGTCCATAGCCTGCTATCTCATCTGATTGTGGTTACCCTCATGATTTCATCCATGGCTTCTGCTGATGGGATGACCTCATGGATGTCTGTAAGCAAAACCATATTGGTCACCACAGTCAGCTGAATTAAATGGAACTGTTAGGAAAGTTCCTGAGGGTAGTGGGGTTTCGAAAAAGCCAAAGGAACAAAAAGGAACTGCCAAAAATGAGACCGCTTGAATGTCAGATGAATTTATGCTTTTGTGGATGTATGTGCTCCCAATAATATTTTTGGTTGTATTAGAAGCAGTCAACATCTGGTCCCAGATATAAAGGGCTGTGTGTCTCCCCCTGTTTTCTCCCAGTATTTTTCTGTCCTTTGTGGTACCAATGCTTCATTTGAGCTAGATAAGCAATTATGTTTTCATTTGCTGCTTCTTGTGCCATGAATAGTGGCACAACAAATTGTTAATTAAAATATTTTTCACTCAATCTGAAATAAGACATGGAGGCAATTCAGTAAATTCCCAAGAATAACGGTTTTTGAAAATGAGCAGTAGCTAATGACATTTGTTTCGCTGTCAGGCTAGTAGGCAAATTGCCTTTCAGAAAATGAATTGTAGGCATGGGTTCAGATGTTGACTCTGGAGTACGCACAATGGCTCTACTGAACAACAAGCTAGATGTGTAGAGATAAGTCTGGTTCTCCTTCGTGTTGTTTGGGGATGCACACTGATGGGTTCTGCGCCTGCGCTGAATCCGGAGCGGAGCTGGAAAGCTGATTGGATAAAGAGTTTTGAATGTGGGACCGCCCACCATGCCCAACCCCTTTAGGCGCCATTTCGCGCTCTCCCCTCAGTTTGCTTTTTTCCGCTGCGCAAGCAGGAGCCTGGAAAAAAAGCTGTGAGTACTTTGCTGAGATTGTCTCAGAATCTTCCAATTTTTCCTACTTTACAATTTTTCTCGGACTAGGGGACTTGTTCCCTTGGTCCTCGTGTGGCTGGGGCTCGCCCTCAGCCGCCGTTTAAAAAAAAAAAAAAAAAAAAAAGACCAACATCTCGTGTCGGGCCTCCCGGCCGGGATAATTTTTTCTCTTCGGCCATCTACTTCGGTGGATGGCCTCAGCGGCAGCGTTCAAGCAGTGTCCGTCCTGCAAGAGAAAGTTCCCTAGCTCGGACGGGCACGTGCGTTGTCTTCGCTGCCTCGGGGAGAGTCACCAGGTCCAGACCTGCGAAGTCTGTCGCGGCTTCTCGAAGGCCGCCATCAAGAACCGCCAGTACCGCCTTCAAGCCTACCTCATGGAGGCCGCACTGGCACCACCGGCTCCCCCAGCTCCAGAGCAGGCCGCTTCCACGTCTGCTCCTTCAACCTCCGCTTCTTCTTCCAGGCCCTCGGCCTCTGAACTGTTCAGGCGGAAGAAGGAGCAGGAGAAGAAGAAGAAAGACAAAAAAGAGAAAAAGAAGCGCCGTAGCTCTTCGTCTTCTCTTCCTCCGACCCCGGCACCGGCTCAACTTTCGCCGCCACGCTCCCTAGCATCCGCCCCGGTCGCAGCTCCACCTACGCCGGGTAGGATGTCGACCGAGGCCCGGGACGCCACGCCGGAGAGGGCCCACAGCCCTCCACCGCCGCCGGAGACTCCTCCACCTGTACCACCGCACAGGTCTTCCTCCCTCCGCAGTCCTTCCGTGGTTCCTGGTCCGGCTACCGAACCGCCGCCCCAGTTGAGCCTCATCGCCCCGTACATCGAGGCGATGGTGCGGAAACTGCACACCGAGCTCTACGGCCCGCAGACGACACCGTGGGAGCGCCCTCTGCCCTCACCACCAGCCACGGAAGCACCACCGCTCCGTGAGGAGGGCCCCGCACCGAAGCGGCAGAGGGTGGAACAGGCGCGGTCGGAGGCCTCTCTCCCTCCGTACCAGCTGCCTTTGCCGGGGAGCGATCCGAGATCCGCCAGGCCGTACTGGTCGGACTCGGACCCCGAGGTCTACCTGCCACCGCCCAGCGTCTCGGCGCGGTCAGGAGACTCCGACTCGTCGGATCAGGAGGAGGAGCAGCATCAGCCACCGCCGGTTGCGGTCGACAAGTCCCCGGACGACAACATCGGCGCCGTCCACGGATCCCAGCCGGAGGATTTGAAGACCTACACCGGACTGATCACTCGCCTCGGATCCACCCTTGGGATTCGGGCGGAGGCTCCCCCGGACGACTGTGAGGATGTCGTCTGCGGCTTGGCCGACCGCAAGGAGTTGGTCCCCGTCCGCCTCGGACTGCTCCCTAAGATTGCGAAAGCGGCCAAGGAGGTGTGGAAGAAGCCGGTTTCTTCGCACTCCGTATCCAACAGAGTGGACTCTATGTACAGACTGCTGGACGATTCCAACTTTCTGCACATTCACCCGGCACCGAACTCCCGAGTGGTCAAGGGCTCCCAACACCGGACGCCGATCAGCAGCACTCCCATCCCGTCGACCCAAGAGGGGAAGAAGCTGGACGCACTGGGCAGGAAGGTCTACGCCAATGCCTCCTTGTCCTTCCGTGCGTCCAACTACGCGACGGCCATGGGAGGCTACCAGTGTCGACTCTGGGAGCAAGCGGAGTCGTTCAAGTCCCTGCTGCCACCTGATCGACAAGCGGACTTTGAAAAACTCTGCATGGAGGGCAACCACCTCTCCCTCCAGCAAATCCGCACCGGCTGCCACGTCACCGAGTCGGAGGCAAAAAACTTGGCCTCCGCCATCCAGCTCCGTCGCCACGCCTGGCTCCGTTCGGCTAACCTGCAGGACGATGTCAAGCGGCTCGTGGAGGAGCTCCCCTTCGATGGCGAGGGCCTCTTCGCCAAGGAGACCGACACCTCCTTGGGAGAGCTGAAAGGGGACTACGCCACAATAAAACAGCTCCGCCCTCCACACCGTGGGTCCGGCCGTTACCATCAGGACCAGCCGTCGACGTCTCAGGCGGGCCCATCCTATCAACCTCGCCCGCCACAGAGACAAGGGGACTACTCCCGGTACCAGCCCTACCGGCAGCGCCAACAACCCAACCGTCCACGCTACCAGCAACGGCCTCAGACTGGCAAGCGTACGGAACGGAAGGGCAAACAACGTGTTTGACTCTTCCGTGACCGAGACTCTACCCTACCGCCCCCTTTCCGACTACCTATCGGCGTGGTCTGCCATCACCACAGACCGATGGGTTTTAACCATCTTAGACTCTGGCTACGCGATCGAGTTCGAGAGATGCCCTACTGTCGGACGGATCCGCATCACCGATCCATCCCCACCGCTCCAGGAGGAACTAACAGCTCTCCTAGAGAAGGGCGCCATAGAGCCGGTCGCAGCGTCGGAGTCTCACAAAGGGTTCTTCTCCCGATACTTCCTTGTGGACAAAAAAGACGGGGGGGCACGTCCCATCCTGGACCTCCGTCTTCTCAACAACCATATCGACGCGAGGAAGTTCCGGATGGTAACCCTTCACTCCATCCTCCCGCTGATCAACCACGGGGACTGGTTCACCGTCATCGACCTGAAGGACGCCTACTTTCACGTGTCCATCAGGAGGGAACATCGTCGTTTCCTCCGATTCCCGGTGGGCGGCAACATCTACCAGTACACATGCCTACCCTTCGGCCTCTCCACCGCTCCGAGGGTATTCACGAAGTGCATGGCACCGGTGGCTGCTCATCTGCGACTGCAAGGCGTCCAAGTGTTCCCGTACATAGACGATTGGTTGATCTGCTCCCCGACCCAACAAAAAGCCAAGGACGACGTTGCACATTGCCTCGCCCTTATGCAGAGCCTCGGTCTGCGGGTCAACTTCAAGAAATCCCAGTTGACCCCCACTCAACGAATAGAATACATCGGAGCCGTTCTAGACTCTCTGGCTCTAAGAGCCTACGCCCCAACCAAACGTCTGCTCGACATCCGCACAGTGGTGGCACGGATCCAGGGCAGACGTCGGGTCCGTGCGAGGGACGCCCTCCGTTTGCTAGGACTCATGGCGTCGACCACGGCGGTGGTCTCGCACGCCAAACTCAAGATGCGCTCCCTCCAGTCGTGGTTCCTCTCCTCCTTCAACGGCACCCACGACAACCTCGGGAAGTGGCTCACACCGACTCCCGAACTCCGAGACCAGTTAAACTGGTGGACAATGGACCAGAATGTGACCGCGGGGAGACTCTTCACCCTTCCCGCACCGTCCATCCAAGTCACCACCGACGCGAGCACCCACGGATGGGGTGCGTGCTGCCGCGGACTACGGATTCACGGCATATGGACACCCGAGGAAGCCGACCACCATATCAACTTCCTCGAGCTGCTAGCGGTGTGGAAGGCGATGAGGTCCTTCAGACCGTCGATCGCGGGCAGTGTGGTGCAGATCGCCTCGGACAACACCACGACACTAGCCTATCTCAACCGGCAAGGAGGGACCAAGTCTCTCTCCCTCCTCTACCTGACCGTCCAGATGTGGGAGTGGTGCCTGAAGGTACATGTGTTCCCCATAGGTGTCCACATCCAGGGCACCCTGAACTCCGATGCAGACTCCCTGAGCCGCAAAGGGACGGCAATGCACGAGTGGGAACTGGACGAATCGGTGTTCGACCGCCTGTGCCGACGGTGGGGCACACCGACCCTAGACGTTTTCGCGTCACAGACCAACTCCAAGTGCCGCCGTTACTGCTCCCGAGCAGGGATCGGCCACGGATCGGAGGGCGATGCCTTCATGGTGCCGTGGCACCAGGAACTGCTGTACATGTTTCCACCGATCCCTCTCATCCAACGGGTCCTGATACGGATCCGTGCGGAGAACGCCTGGACGATCCTGGTTGCCCCGTCCTGGCCGCGCCAGCCGTGGTTCCCACTACTCCAAACCCTGGCTTGCGATCGTCTCCGCCTACCCACCGATCCGAATCTCCTCCGCATGGAAGACGGTCGGATCCTTCACTCCGATCTGCCGAGCCTACACCTGACGGCCTGGCTTATCCGCCCAACATAGCACGGATCCTTGATCTGTCAAGGAAACCTTCCACACGGAAGTCCTACGATGCCAAGTACCGTCGCTTCACTGACTTCCTAGCATCCAGCGACCGCACCGTGGACTCCGCATCCCTGCAGGATGTCATGTCCTACCTCCTGCACCTCGCCGAGTTGGGATCCGCACATTCATCATTAAAGGTCCACCTAGCTGCTGTGGTCGCCAAGGCCCCACCTTCTTCAGTATTGTCCTCCGCCTTCAGAGACAAAACTGTTAAAAGGTTCCTTCAAGGGCTACGCAACGCCTATCCTCCAGTGAAGATACCACCCCCTCAGTGGTCCCTCACTACAGTGCTCACCGCACTCACGAAGGCACCCTTTGAACCCATGGCTTCGGTGGACATTAAATTTGTCTCCTACAAGACTGCTTTCCTTGTAGCTATCACTTCTGCCCGACGGGCAGGGGAGCTGGCAGCCCTTCGGTCTGACCCTCCTTTTCTCAAGTTCTACCCTGACAGGGCAGTATTGCACCCAGATCTGACATTCCTGCCCAAGGTCCTGACTGAATTTCACCTGGCCCAAGCCATCACGCTTCCAGCATTCTTCCTGAATCCCTCGTCTCCACAAGAGAGAGTGTGGCACTCGTTGGATGTCAGGAGGGCTTTGCTGTTTTACACCCAGAGGACTGCGTCCTTCAGGAGAGCAAAACAACTGTTTGTGGCTTATGGTGGCAAGACTAAGGGACAGCCTCTGTCTGCCCAGAGACTATCTAAATGGATCTCAGGTACCATTTACCTGGCCTATCAGATGTCATCCCTGCCACCTCCGCCTCATGTCCGGGCTCACTCCACCAGGACACTGGCTTCCTCCACTGCATTCCTAGAGGGCATCCCGATGGAGGATATCTGCAAGGCTGCCACTTGGTCCAGGTCCTCCACCTTCATCACCCACTACCGGGTTGATACAAGGTCCGCCCCTGATGTCAGACGGGGCAGGTCCATCCTGACGGCTGGTCTCCGATCCTCTTCGCTGATGACCGCCCATCCATGATGCCATCGCGCTCTCCTACATCTCAGGACGCCGGCTGCCCACCATCCAAGTAAGTGAGCTTGTTAGTCACCCATCAGTGTGCATCCCCAAACAACACGAAGGAGAAGGACAGGTTTCACTTACCAGTAACTGTCGTTCTCCGAGTATGTTGTTTGGGGATTCACACAACCCAACCCTGCCTCCCCTCAGGGCTGCCGGCCTGAGATGGCCTTAGGCTTAGCGGGCAGCTTTAATATCAAACTGAGGGGAGAGCGCGAAATGGCGCCTAAAGGGGTTGGGCATGGTGGGCGGTCCCACATTCAAAACTCTTTATCCAATCAGCTTTCCAGCTCCGCTCCGGATTCAGCGCAGGCGCAGAACCCATCAGTGTGAATCCCCAAACAACATACTCGGAGAACGACAGTTACTGGTAAGTGAAACCTGTCCTTCCTTCTGTACAAAAACACAAGCTGCTGGTGGAATATGTATGCATCCCATAGTAACTACAATTGTATGCAATTAGAGGATAATTCACATAATGATCTTCTTCGATCTCTATTTAACAGTTTAATTGTCTTTGGAACTTAAACAAACATTTTAAACTTGATTTCTGATGGTCTCATTTTAGAATACACAAGAAGATTTGTAAGTCAAGGAACAAACTTGACTTAAGTTGTTCATTTTTTATTGGAAATTGTACATGTGTACAAACAGAAATAATTTTTATAACAGCGGCTTTTTTTTCCTTTTGAGAACTGTGGGATAACAAAATATAGGGAATAGCTATCAACAGTTAAACAAAACTGGCTTTAAAGATTATTTTACTGGTTCTCAGGAGTATCATTCTACCTTCCATATTTTGCAACTTAGATCTAAATTCAGTTACGAGTCCCAGCTAGAGCTGGCCTATTGCTGAAGTCAACTCTTAAGGAGGCCCTAAGGACTGAAAGAGTTTAACTAGAGAGGACATTTAGATTTTGGTCTTTTGTTTTTCTATGTTTTAGTTCTAGCTAGATTTTACTTTTGTCATAGACTTGTGACTGTGCTGAAAGCATAAGCTCCTTTCAACTTTACTAGAAAACTATAGGTATTTTCCTTCTTTTAATAGGACAGCCTAAAACACAGTGATGCCCAAGGAGAAAGTAAAAATGGTATCTACCCCCTCACCCCAATTATTAAACCACATGTTTCATTCAACTTGAGAGATAACCATCTGTCTAGTATGTTATATGGTAATTTTTTAAAAAAAAAGTTTATCTGATTTCATCCGAAAAATAGTTAATAAGGAATCAATATGAAGTGAAATATTCATAAATTAAATTAGGCTTCTTCTCCTTTTGTGTCTAGATCAAAACTTAAATTGCCAGAATGAAGCCACCTACTTGGCTTTGTCATTGGCCACATTTAAATCTTTATCAGTACATTTTCCCGGTAGTAATCAGCAGACCAGCAAATGAACCAGATTCACACAGCATTGGGTTGTCTGCCAGCAGCCCCTACTTGAGCATGTTGGTCTTACATTTAGGCACTCTGACCCTCAGCCTATTCAGGGTCTTTCAAGTGACATAGGAGAGGTCACGTTCCTCAGCCATATCCTCCTTTAATATTATTCCTTGATCAGTGAGTTCCTTCCTTCATCTTCTAATTTTATTTTGTTCTTTTGTACACTGAAGAATGTTTGTTCTTGTCATAAAGCTCTTCCTGGATCTGAGTTGGTTAATTAGGCTTTTGTGTATTGTACAGGGCACTCCCCCAGATATCTGCAAGTTTTTAAATAGTGTCAGTTATCTGCATGTATGTAAATATTCAATAAGAACTGGAATATGTAATACGTATGTATTTCTATAGCATTACCACAGCTGGCCACTGGAGGCCACTGTCTGCAATGTGAAACATAAGGTTTGCTGTTATCCACAGTTTCAGATATCTGTATTAGGTCTCAGAACATATCCTTCAGATATGAGGAAGTGACTTGAATTTAATGTACTGCTTTATATCTCTTACATTTATAGAACAAAATTCAAAGGGATTCAATACCTTTATTAAGGCCAACTATATTTCCATAATTATGTGAAAGCATTCGGCATCTCTGGAATGCCATCTTTAGGACATGTAATTGAACATGGGGTAGGGGATGCAGTAAAAAGTATATAAGTCCAAACATTTGGTTAGAAGTTTTACCTATGGGGTTTAAAAAAAAATTAAGTCTCAAGGTGGAAAAACACCGGATAACGATTAGATCAGATAACGCTAGAATCGGATAACGATGCAAGTTTTTTGGAAAAAACTTGCATTGGATAACGATTCTGGATAACAATTCTATAGCGTTATCCGAGCCAATCGTGGAGGGGGGGTTTTCAATTGGGTAGAACATCTACCCAATCCACCACCCCCGTGATGGATCGCTGCTACTGAACTAGGGTCGGGGGAAAGGCACGTGGGTGCCTGCCTTTCTCCCGACCCTAGTTCAGCTGGAGCGCTGCTAGGCTAAAAACACAGTCTGGACTGGGTTCGGAAGAAGCCTAGCACAGCCCAGCTGTGTCCAATGACGCTAGCTGGCTCTGAAGTCAAGCTGAGCTCTGGCTAGCAATCACTAGCCAGGGCTTAGCTGTCAAACTCAGTTCCGGCTAGCGATTGCTAGCTGGAGCTGAGTTTGACTTCAGCGGCAACCCACGCACCCGCTTGGGTGCGCGGGTTGTCTCCGAAGTCAAGCTGAGCTCTGGCTAGCGATTGGCTAGGGCTTAGCAGTCAAACTCAGCTCCAGCTAGCGATCGCTAGCCAGGCCTTAGCTTGACTTCGGAAAGAACCTGCGCTACTGGGCGGGTTGTCGCCAAAGTCAAGCTCAGCTCTGGCTAGCGATTGCAGGGGCTGAGCTTGACTTTGGGGGCAAACCGCGCAGCTGTGCGGTTTGTCCCCTGAATCCCCCCGAGCCCCATGGATCCCCAGTTTGCTTGGGGAGGGAGGGTGCTTTCCCTCCCCAAGCCAACCTGATCTCCTCCCTGTTCACTTTTCTTTTTGGAAAGCGAACAGGGCTTTTTTTTAAACATTGTTCGATCAATGTATCGGACAACGCTAAAAATCGGAAAACATCATGACTTGTGGAACTAGTGTTGTTCTAGTGTATCAGAATACACCTAACAATACCAGCCGGGATGGAGAGAAAATTGTGGTTTGCTATGATGTTGTATAATTTGTAAAATAGCTTGTGTCTTTGTGTATTCTGTACATGAGGGCGAACTATGACCATAGCTAGCTATAAAAAGTGATTGGCAGATGTGGAACCCCTATTTGCATATGCATTGGTTGAGAAAGTTTGAAGGGAAAGTACTCTTGTAAAAAGGTGATATGAGTCAGCTTTAGAGAATCTAATACCTCTTTGGTTTGGAAAGAGACAGAACCCCTTTTCAGGTGTTATGGCTAAAACTTTGTGGAAGGCTAGGAGGAAATGGAAAACTACTCCATTGCCTATGCTTATTTAAACTATAATACAGTAAAACCCCGAATTACATACCGCTTGAGTTACGTAAAATTCAACTTATGTAATGATTTTGCGCTAAAACCATGTCCCTATTTACATTAATGTCCCGATTTACATAGCGTGATTTCCTACGAGTTTGTTTCGATTTACGTAAAAAAATCATTTTTCCTATGCGCTTGCTTCAGTTTACATAAAAATTCATTTTCCTATAGGTTTGTTTCAATTTACATAAAAAAATTTCCCTATGGGTTTGCTTCAATTTATGTGAAAGTTCATTTTCCTATGGGGTTTGCTTTGATTTATGTAAAAAACAGTATTATGTAAAAACCTACGGAACAGACTTTTTATATAAATCGGGGTTTTACTATATGTGCAAATATCACAATTGGACATTATTACTATAGTTTAACTGGAATTACGCTGCTCATTGTCTTCCGAAAGACTTAGCATTGAGACAAAGATGGAATATACAGAAAATAAATGAAGAATGTATAATGTTTAATAACTCTAAAATGGCTTACATCTTATATTTTCTGCAGCTTATAGAAAGAAAACAAGCAAAGATCATTGTAATTTTGTTTACGTATGTGGCTTGGCAACAATCTGATAGTTCAGAAAAATGGCCTGAACAGTGCTTTCAAAATATCCACTCCTGGGACTGATCTCAAATCTGAAGTTTATACAGAGTTGATATACCATACCATATATCTCCTGCCATGCATTAGTAGTTACATCAGTATGTGTGGTTTGTGTCTTCTGATAAAATGGTGATCCTGCCCCCCCCCCAAAAAAACCCCTACATTTTCTTTAAAAATGCAAGAGAGAGATGGTTAGATACATTTATTAACCAAAGTCTCTGTTTTCTCTGCTCAGCCAGAGAAATTCAGTGGGGGTTAGTGTGGTGACTCATCACTAAAAAGGAGGACATCTCTTCTGGAAGTCAGTCAAAACTATATATGATGTATTTTGAGGTCTGAAATGAAGCCTGTAAGCACATTTGTCCAGATATGCTTACAGGCTCCAGTTATGACTTTTGTTTTACTCAGGCAAAGACCGGAGAGACTTCCAAATGGGGAGGAGATATTGCATGCATCTAGTATCACCACCATCTTTTTAGTTGCCTCCATAGTTTCAGCCAGGATGCTTGAATAGTGCTAATGAGTTAGTTAGAGCTATAAGAAAATAACTCTTCTTACAGATGGAAGCACCTGTATGAATAAAGATTATGTTTGCATTGTACAGTCAAATCTCGCATAAAGAGTGCCTCACTTAAAGAGTAACTCGCTTAAAGAGCAGAATTTTCTCTGAATGTTTGCTTCACTTAACAAATAAAACCAACCAAAAACTCGCTTAACAAATAAATCGGGGTTCTCAATCCCCTCCAAAAGAAGTTATAATTGGTTACAGTAATACCCCGGATAACGCGAGTACCGTATAGCGTGAAAACTGCATAACGTTACAAGATTTTCGGAAAAATCTTGTATCGAATAACGCAATTTTTAACGTTATCCGGAACAAGCGTATGCGTGGGGGGGCAGTTGGATGGGGTAGAACATCTACCCAATCCACCCCCCCCCCAGCGCCCGTCCCCACGATGTTTGGAAAGGGTACGGGGATCCTTACCCTTTCGAAACTTCGGGCGATCGGCGCACATCGGTGGGGGTTAGCGCAGGATATGGGGGAGACCTCCATATCCTCCGCTAACCCCCACCGACGCGCACGCGCCTGCAAGCCACCCGATGTTCCGAAAGGGTAAGGATCTTTACCCTTTCGAAACTTCGGGTGGGCGGTGCACGTCGGTGGGGGTTAGGGCAGGATACGGGGGAGACCTTCGTATCCTGCGCTAACCCCCACCAACGCACGCGCTCCTACAAGCCACCCAATGTTCCAAAAGGGTAAGGATCCTTACTCTTTCAAAACTTCGGGTGGGCGGCACGCATCGGTGGGGGTTAGGGCAGGATACGGGGGAGACCTCCATATCCTGCGCTAACCCCCACTGATGCGCGCGCGCCTGCAAGCCACCACGATGTTCCGAAAGGGTAAGGGGGGAATTCGGAAAAGCCGACCCTTGCCCAGGTGCGCGAAACGGGGACCGCACATTAAAGTAAGGGATCAAAGTGGGGGGGTGGTACCCCCCGCTTTGATCCCTTGCCTTGACGTGCGATCCCCGTTGCTATACCCATTTGGTAGAAGAGGTTCCCGCTGGCACGCCTTTTCACGCGCGTGCGAGCGCCTCTTCTCAGATTTTTATTAGCATTGTTCGATGTATACCCTGGATAACGCTAAAAACCAGACAACGTCATGACTTGTGGAACCATGTCATAACGTTGTCCGGGGTACTAGTGTACTTACAATGATGTTTCACTGGAAGAGCAAACTCGCTTAAAGAGCAATCCTGTGGAACACATTAACATTGAGTTAATATGGTGTTAAAAAGAATAATAATATTAAAACAATTTACTATTTCATATTTAATAATTTTTGTGTATAGTAAAATAGTATCCAGCCATACCTACATTCTCTATCACTGACAGAATTAGAGAATTGGAGGCTAAAAGCCAGGAAGTTACACACCTTACATGTAAGGCAAGATGAGATTTTGTTCTAGAAAAGAGCTTGGGGACAAGAGTTTCTTGAGAGAAGAGTGCAGGTGAACATTTTACAGAATCCTAGAGGAAGGCGGAGAGATTTATTTATTCATTTATTTATTCATTCATTCATATTTATATTGCCACCCACTCGCCGAGGCGACTCAGGGCGGCTTACATTCAAAACAGCAACAGTGCAGTAAAAATTATAAAATACAACCTCACCAAAAAAAAAGCAGAACACAGACTAACTCCCCTCAGGCCATTGTTGTGGGCCCAGAGGAGGGGGTGATGTTCTCAGCTGCCTGCTAGGCCATGGGATCTTCTCCCTCAGGCCATTGTTGTGGGCCCGGAGGAGGGGGCGATGTTCTCAGCCGCCTGCTATGCCATGGCATCTTCTCCCTCAGGCCGTTGTTGTGGGCCTGGAGGAGGAGATAAAGGTCACTCTTGCCAGTTGTATCCAACTCTAGGGTTCACTGCTCATCTCTATTTATAGCCTAAGAGCCAGTGCTGTTTGTGTTTGCAGATGTTTCCATTGACATGTGGCAGGCATGAATAGACACCAGAGTGCACAGAACACTGTTTACCTTCCCACCAAAGTGGTACCTTTTTATTTACTTGCAATTTCTTGTTTTCAAACTGCTGAGTTGGCAGGAGCTGAGACAGAGATGGGAGCTCACTCCGTCATGCAGTACTCGAGTTTTGAACTACTGACCTGCCGACCTTCCAGTTGTCAAGTTTAGCATCTTAACCACTAAGCCACCACAGTCCCTCTAGGTGGAGAGATAGCATCAGAGAAACATTACAAGCCTTTTGCACATACAGTACTGTACTGTATTACTGATAGGTGGCTCTCTAATATTCTCTGGAATGACTCTAGTGTTGGAACATTCACCACCTCCCAAGGTCGTTGGTACCACTATTGTACTGCTCTTAACAGTTAAGAAGTTTTTCCTCATATTTAGCCTATATCTGGTTTCTTTTAGTTTCAGCTTGTTTCCTGCCAAAAACAGATCTTGCTCTTCCTTTTATGGCTGTCTTTCATGTACAGTAATACCTCGGATAACGTTTACCTCGGATAATGCTAAAATCGCATAACGTTTAGTAATCTGGGGAGGAGAATTGGATCGAATAACATTAAGGTCCTATGGGATGTATCGGATAACAACCGCTAAAGCCTGTGCGGTTACAATGTATCTCTATGGAGCTTTTAACGTTATCCGATACATCCCATAGGATTTTAACATGCATCGGATAACACTAAAAATCGGATAACACCAAGACTTGTGGAACCAAGTCTTAACGTTATCCAAGGTATTACTGTATTTGAAAAGCATTAAGTCAGTCTCATTTTCCCAAGGCCCAGTTCTTTCAGTCTTTCCTCAGAGCTTGGTTTCCAGTCCCCCAATCATCCTTGTTGCCCTCCTCTGAACTTGTTCCAATTTGTTAGTATCCTTCTTCTAATGCAGAGTTCGGAATGCCCTTATTGTGAAAAAGTTATGCTAAACAGGATTAATTATTGGGCTGAAAGGTAAATACTGTACAGTCAAACGTCGCATAAAGAGTGCCTTGCTTAAAGAGTAACTTGATTAAAGAGCAGAATTTTCTCTGAATGTTCACTTCGCTTAACAAATAAAACCAACAAAAACTCACTTAACAAATAAATCGGGGTTCGCAATCCCCCCCCCCCAAAGAAGTCACTATTGGTCACTTACAATGGTGTTTCGCTTAAAGAGCAATCCTGTGAAACACATTATTCTCTTTAAGTGAGGTAGAACTGTACATGATGTTTCATGACCATTATTGACCTTATTCCCCCAATGTGGCATGTTTGTTTTCACCACGGATGCATTCAGCCTTCACAGAATGCAATTTTAAAATTTTGCACATGTGAAAAAAAAGAGCCCCTAATTCATAGCTTATATGAAGCAGCACTTTTGTATGACAATAATTGGACTTGCCAGCAAAATTTCTCCAGGGTGATCTTTTTATGTTGGGGGTTTGCATTTTAGCCAACATTTGAGATAGATTAGTTTTTGTGTCAGTTGCTGTGTGTGTATAAGATGAAGTTGGCATTTTGCAAAAGGCGACTGTCAGAACATTGCACACATGTTTGGTGGGTGGAGGAGGAGTAGAGAGGGAGAAAAACCCACCATCAACAGTTAGAACATCTCCACCCTCCCGAAAAAATTCACTTTCTATGAGATGCCAAGATTCTTTGGATGGGAAACCATAAGGTTTGCATTCCATCAAAAAACTAAATAACCTCCCTATTTTACTGAGGGAAGAATCTCTTTTAGCAGAGGAATCCCTTGAAGTTTGTTTATGAGGCTTATTTTCAAAATCTTAACTATTGAGGGTAATGCCAAAGAATGTTCAAATTATTGAACAATTGCGCTCATCCCAAACACTAGCAAGGTGATGCTCAAGATAATACAGGACAGACTGCAACAGCATGTGGAGAGAGAATCCCCAGAAGTGCAGGTGGGGTACAGAAGAGGCAGGGGGACTAGAGACCACATCTCCAACATAAGATGGATCATGGAAAAAACAAAGGAATATCAGAAATGAAGTCTACTTCTGTTTCATTGATTACACTAAGGCCTTTGACTGTGTGAACCACAACAAAATGTGGCAAGTAATTAAAGATATGGGAATACCAGAACACCTTATATGCCTAATGAGAAATCTGTACATGAATCAAGAATCAACAGTTAGGACAGAATATGGAATGGCGGTGTGGTTTGGAATAGGAAAAGGAGTAAGACAAGGCTGCATTTTGTTACCCTGCATATTCAACTTATACACAGAGCACATAATGCACAATGCAGGGATGGAGGAATCACAATTTGGGATCAAAATTGCTGGGAGAAACATCAACAATTTGAGATATGCAGATGATACTACCCTAATGGCAGAAAGTGAGGAGGACCTAAAGAAGCTCCTGATTAGGTTGAAAGAAGAAAGTGAAAAAGCTGGTTTGAGACTTAATATCAAGAAAACAAAGATCATGGCAACAGGCCCTATCAGTCCCTGGAAAATAGATGGGGAAGAAGTAGAAACAGTGACAGATTTTACTTTCTTAGGATCAAAGCTCACTGCAGATGGTGATTGTAGCCATGAAGTAAAAAGGTGACTGATGCTTGGGAGACAAGCTATGAGAAACCTGGGGAGCATAGTGAAAAGCAGAGACATCAAATTGCCAACAAAAATTTGTATATTCAAGCAATGGCATTCCCAGTGGCAATATATGGTTGTGAGAGCTGGACCATTAGGAAAGCTGAACGCAGAAGAATAGATGCCTTTGAGATGTGGTGTTGGAGGAGAGTTTTGAGAGTCCCATGGACAGCAAGGAGAACAAATAGGTCAATCTTAGAAGAAATCAACCCTGACTGCTCCTTAGAAAGGCAAATAGTAAAGATGAAACTAAAATACTTTGGACATCAAATGAGAAGAGAGGATTCACTTGAGAAAGCCTTGATGCTTGGAATGGTTGAGGGCAAACGAAGGGGGCGGCCAAAAATGAGATGGCTAGATGGTATTGTAGACACAATGGGCTCAGAGTTGAGGGGGATGATGGAGGACAGGAGTGGTCCATGGCGTCGCAAAGGGTCGGAATCGACTGTGCGACTGAACAACAACAAACTATTGAGGGAATTTTGGAGCATTTTATAGTATTGAGTAGGGGAAATGTTGTCTCTATATGTACACATTTCTTATTTTTCTATTAAGCAGCACTGCTCTAATTTGAATGTTAATTACGCCAATTTAACTTTAAATGTTAAAGTGGACATGACAATAGAATCCTGTAATCTAATCCCATTACATTTTTACACAAAGCAGAGGGAGTGGAACAATTCAGATAACAATAATTAGGCTGTGTAAAAGGGTTTAACCCATTTTTCTGCTCCATTTCTTGCCTCATCCCATCACTATCCTTTTAGAGAAATTTTGTGCCTGTGCCAAAAACTGGGCAAAATAACAGTTCAGGGAATCAATGTACATTTCAGAAATATTATAAAAGGGAAGAGGGTTATTCCCCTCCCCTCCCCCTCCGTTAATGTGGACCTGATCTGAGTTGGGAAACCCAATAGTTGATTCTGTAATAGTATAATAGAAATAAAGAGATCACTGATTTGCTATAGAGAGGATAAAATTTTGTTTGTTTATTTGCTGCATGCACCGGTTGGTGTGGCTTGAATAAAAACACAAGAACCCACCCACCCACCAGAGAACAGCCAGATGGCATAAAAATCTTAAGACCACAACACTCAAATTAAAACACTCACCAGCAGAAAAAAATGAGTAATATCAATTAAAAAGAGTCCAGGGTCAACATTATATAATTCTAATAATCTATAGGCTCAAAAGACTTGTTGACACACACAGGTCTTAAGCTTGCCGCCGCCGCCCCCCCCGCCCCCCCCCCCCCCGCGCGCTTTTTACTCTCATCCTTTTATCTGGCTGTGGAGCCAGAGACTGGGAGTTCAATTATCCACTGTGCCTCCAGGGAGAAGAACCAGCCTGTGCAGTTTTGTGCAGGCTGCACTATCCTGGACTCTTTTTAATTGATATCCCTGAGCATCCCCAGAAGATTGGAATAGTCAACCAACACTGACTATTCTCTACCTCAGGGGTTCTCAACCTACTGCCCACAGGTAGGATCCGGCCCATGACACCAAATCATCCAGCCCATACCCTCGCTCCAGCCACTGTTTCCGCTGCTGCCTCAATCCTTGACTCCTCCACTTGGCTTGGCATGTCCCTAACGGTGCTTTGTAGCAGGGCGGATGTTGCAAGCACAGCAGCAGAAGCAGAAGTGGTGGCTGGAGCATTGGCCAGATGATTTGGTGGCATGCAGCTCCTAGAGGCTGCAGGGAAGCAGCATATGGGGGAGTGGTAGGAAGTTTGGGGTGGCCCCACTGCTGCTGGCGGGGTGAGTGGGGGTGGCTTGGAGCAGCGGTGGCACCTATCTGGCGCACCAACAGTCCGAGGGGGCAAGATCTGGCCCCTGGCTTAAAAAGGTTGAGGACCCTTGCACTACCTAGTAAAGCCTTAAAAGGGTCGCCATAGGTCTGAAATGACTTGATGGCACACAATTATTATAGATGGTTGGATAACTTAGTACTTTTAGTACTTCAGAGCCAAAAGTTGGAAATTCTGTGAGTCCCAGAAGAGCCAGCCTGTGTACCTGTGAGCAAGCTGTACAATCCCAGGATGCCCCAGAAGTGGGGAATGGTAGACCATTTCTGAGTATTCCCAACCTGGAAAATTCTCAGAAGAATCAGTACAAGTCAAAATTGACTTAATGGTGTATGATCATCATCATCATTTCATCATATCCAGGTGGATCTCATGAAGGTGGCTGTAAAGTCTAGGGATATTTGGCTAACTGCCTAACCAAGGCAGACATGTACAGGGATTGATAGCTTTGGCATTCTGGAAGTCCATTTTTGTGGGTGGAGTGTAGAAGGGTGGAGCTGGCTTCCTCCATCCTTTTTTTACACTAGCTATCCTATAAGGCTATCCTACATCCTATAAGTTGTGCTTTCTTGAAAGCCAGTTGTACCCAACTCTATGGTCCGGTCAGTGATGGGATGACAAATTTGTTACCACCACTCCATGATGTCACGACATCATGGGCGTGGCCAATGTCATGACGTCATGACGTCATGGGCGGAGCTGATGTCATAACGTCATGACGTTGTGGGCGGGGTCTTAAAATAAAAAATAAAATAAAATAAATAAATAAACACACACACATCCTCAACCCAACCACCCACCCACCCGCCACACAAACCCGTAAATTAAATAAATAAATAAATAAATAAATAAATAAAATAAAAATTAAATAATAATACAACCCCAAACACAAACCCCTCACCCCTGGGAGGGCTAGGCAGGGGCGGATGGCCAGGGCAGGGCAGGCCTCAACTTGCCTGTGGGGGCTCGGCGGCCCCGGGGGAAGTGCCCTCCTCTGAGGACTGCTGCTGCCTGCCGCCGCCGCCGCCGAAGTCATCGCCGCCGCCATCGCCGCTGCCATCTCCACCGCTACCGCCGCCATTATCGCCACCATCCCCGCCGCCGCCGCTGTCGCCGCCGCCGCCGCTGTCGGCGTCATCGCCACCGCCATCCCATTCCTGCTGCAGTCATCGCCGTCACCGCTATCGCCGCCACCACCATTGCCGCCACCATTGCCGTCGCCACCATTGTTGCCGTTGCCGTCATTGCTGCTGCCGCCGCCGCCACTATTGCTGCAGTCACCGCCAAAAATTTTTTAAAATTGGAGCCAAAATGGCTCTGATTTACTTCGCATGCGCAGAAACTCAATCTGACGCATTGCGCATGCGTCAGATTGAGTTTCTGCACATGCACAGTACAATTAGAACCAAAATGGCTCAAATTTTATTGTGCATGTGCAGAAACTCAATCTGACGCATGCACAATGCGTCAGGTTGAGTTTCGGTGCATGCGCAGTAAATCGGAGCCATTTTGGCTCCAATTAAAAAAAAAAATTCTTTCGGTGAGGCGTCTGGAACCGGATGCCTCAAAAGTTGACTCCCCTCCCTGAGAACCCTCCGGGATTGTTCCTACCAGTTCCAAGGAACCGGACGGAACCGGGGTCATCCCATCACTGGGTCCGGTGCTAATTTCTGTTTACAGCCAAAGAACCAGCATCGTCTGTGTCTGCAGACGTTTCCTGTGGGTGTCTGGCAGGCATAAATAAACACCAGAGTGCACAGAATGCTGTTACCTTCCCACCAAAGTGGTACCTGTTTATCTACTTGCAATTTCTTCCTTTCAAACTGCTAGGTTGGTAGAAGCTGGGACAGGGATGGGAGCTCACTCCATCGTCCAGTACTCAGGTCTCAAACTGCTGACCTGCCATCATTCCAGTCATCAAGTTCAGCATCTTAACCATTAAGCTACAGCAGCCCCTCTTATAAGACTACACATGGATCAAAATGGTTCTCCTTTTTTTGCACTGTTTGACTTTAGACTTTCCTCTGTGCTTGGAAACTGCAAGAAGCGTAACAATCGCCTAAGATTTTAGCCAGCATTTTGAGACCTTACAACACAAGCTGACCTCTCTAAACCATTGCTTCCCCCTGCAATATAATGTAGAATCTATCTGGGTATCTTTGTGTCATATGAAATATGAAATTACGGTCTTTAGTTTTAAGCAAACCTAATTTGCCTGGAGAACAGCCACTTGTAGCCTAGAGATATAGATGTCTCATTAACACAGAAGTAGAAGCTGAGACATGCAGATTGTTCTCCTAAGCATTTGCTTCTCTTTGCAACAGGCAGCTAAGGGATTTCTTCATATCTCTAAGTTAGGACCAGAAGTTAAAAGATGAGTCATGAATTTCCTGCCTGGCCTGGCCAAGGCAAACTAATTAAAAACAACTCCATGAGTTGGTCAATTAAGAGAGGGAAGTTTATCTGGGAAAATGCTGTGATTGCTACTTAGTTCTAGAAAATGTTATGGCTAGATTTTATTAAAATGAGCACATCAGGAAACACACTAGATTGAAAAAAAGCACAGATAATGAAAACACATGTGCTTTTAAGTGGATGATCAGTTAACCAGTTATCCAAAATATGGATGATATTCAGCGTAGGTTGTTCTGGAGTGTTAAATTTTTGCATATAGTAGTTGTCGTCCACATTCTGCAGTCAAGACTGGGTTGAATGCAGAGCTCCCTGTATTGGGGATTGGAGATGAGCATTTCATTTCAATTCAGTTCAATTCAAATATTCAACTTGTATTCTGCCCATCTAGCAATACGACACTGGGCGGCTAACAAAGAGGTAAAATATCACCATTACAATAAATACAATTACAATATCACAGTTGCAAAATATCACAATTACACTATCACAATTACAATTATAAAGTAATTACCAAAACATTTAAAAAGCAAAACTCAGAAATACTACAAACTCAGCCCGAACCACTCTGTCCAACAACATCATAATACAATACGTAAAAATACAAATGACAAACAATAGGGCAGCTCTCTGTCCTTTTCCCAGCCAGTCTTCGGCCAACCTCAAGGCCTGACAGGTCTTCTTACACCTTCCCAGCCAAGGGAAGGGTGGGGCCCCAGGCAGCTGCAGCGGCGGCAGCGGTCTTTGGCCAGTAGAGGCCCGACAGTTCTTTATCCCATCTGGTATTATGCCTCCCATGGTGGCCAACCTGATGGCTTGGGGCAGGATTTTGCAAGCTACAGGCTGGGGCTGGCCCATGACACCATTTCATATGGCCCACTGCCCTCACTTCCACCAGTGGCGAAAACACCCCAAAACATGCTGTGGCAAAAACACCCCAAAACATGCTGTAAATGCAAGCACTGCCGGTGGAAGCAGTGAAAACAGCTGAAAATGGGCTGTAAATGTACCCGTGGCTGTCATAAACATGCTTACAATCGCTGCAGATGCATTTTACGGCAGCATTTATGGTGGGGATGAAACCACATGTCCAGCCTTCTCAGCTGTCTGAGGGGGTGTGTGGTCCGGCCCACAGCAGAAAAATGTTGAGAATGCCTGGCTTGGGGAATGCACTCATAGCATGTATAAGAGTTTTGTTGTTGTTCAGTCACACAGTCGATTCCAACCCTTTGCGACCCCATGGAATACCGTCCGCCAGGCACTTCTGTTCTCCACCATCCTCCTCAACTCGCTCAGCTCTGTGCCCATTGTGTCTACAATACCATCCAGCCATCTCATCTTTGGCCGCCCCCTTTTTCTTTTGCTCTCGACCTTTCAAAGCATCAAGGCTTTCTCAAGTGAATCTTCTCTTCTCTTCTGATGTCCAAAGTACTTTAGCTTCATCTTTACTATTTGCCCTTCTAAGGAGCATTCAGGGTTGATTTCTTCTAAGATTGACCTATTTGTTCTCCTTGCTGTTCAGAGGACTCTCAAAACTCTCCTCCAACACCACATCTCAAAGGCATCTATTCTTCTGCGCTCAGCTTTCCTAATGGTCCAGCTCTCACAACCATACATTGCCACCGGAAATACCATTGCTTTGACTATATGAATTTTTGTTTGCAATGTGATGTCTCTGCTTTTCACTATGTTCCCCAGGTTTCTCATCACTTGCCTCCCAAGAATCAGTTGCCTTTTTATTTCATGGCTGCAATCACCATCTGCAGTGAGCTTTGATCCTAAGAAAGTAAAATCTGTATTTGTGCCTGTTTATCTGTGTTTCATGCTGAAATGCTTGTATCAGTAGCAGCAGTCATGCATGTTTGAAATAGGGTGCTTTATCTGAGGCATTTGGCTTGTTCAAGTCCCCTTACAAAAAATGTTGGTTTTCCCCATGCTTCGACATTTTATAGTGGCATAACTGATGGAAGACTAAATGTCACCTTTGTATTGAGACAGCAAAATGAAATGAAAGGCATTAATGGTCTTATTAACATTTAGGCTAGCACGTATACAGAGAGAGTTAGAAACCCTGTTTCAACCTTGGTGTTCTTCTGGTTCATGTTTCATTTTAACAGATTGCTTCTCTTTATGTCTGGTTTTGCTATTTATATATTAAGTGTGTCTGCTTTGCTGAACCTTTTAATAAACCCTTTGTTGCTTCATGGTACTTGTGTAAGATGTCCCTTTTACAAAAGTGATGTATTTCTCTGAACTTGCTACCAGTCTGAACATACTGGTTTAATTAGGTTTCAAAAGCTAAACCGGATGTACTGTTAGCACTGGGATAGGTAGCACTAATCTATACCAGGGACTTCTAGGCAATGCTGTGAAAGAATTCAGACAAGATGCTGCCAGTCAGAATTCAGAGTACTGGGCTAGACAACCTATAGTTTGATCAAGGATAAGGCTTCTTACTTCCTGGATTCAAGTCTCTGTGCAGACATGAAAAAGGTTCTGTGCTTTAGGGGTTGCTTAATTGTTTCTCAGACTAAATTTATTCTCAGGGTTGCTATAAACATAGATTTACAGGGATGAGGAGTTATACCATTTTGTGTGCTCCTTGGAAGGGACTGTGGCGGCTTAGTGGTTCAGATGCTGAACTTGATGACTGGAAGGTCAGCAGGTCAGCAGTTCGAGACCTGAGTGCTGTACAACAAAGTGAGCTCCTGTCTCTGTCCCATCTCCTGCCAACCTAGCAGTTTGAAAACAAGAAATTGCAAGTAGATAAACAGGTACCACTTCAGTGGGAAAGGTAACATTAGATGCTCCAGCATCTAATCATGCCTGCAACATGAACATTGAAACATCTGCAGATGCAGACAGTGCTGGCTCTTTGGCTGTAGAGTCTGATACGACTAGAAGAGCTGATATAAAAGAAATAAATGGAACACATCCAAAATAAGCCAACTTATTTAAAAGAAAATTGCAGTTGACGGGAGATAGAAGGAAGGAGCTGCTATGGAAATGTTCTAGGGCAGAACTTGAAAATAATATTTCTCACTGGCTATGATGGCAGGGGTATTCTGGGAGTTAAAGTCCATGCTAGAGGAAAAACAGAGGAGTACAACTATTTGCCAGAAATAATTACAGGTGGAGCAGCTGCATTTTAGAAGTCAATTAGAACATGCATGTGTGCATTGTTACTATGCAATCTATGTAAATTAAATAATTGCACACATTTCACACTGTTTTAATAGTGGTAATCATGTGACTGTAATCTTGTACCATATCTGTTGTAAGGTAGTCTTATTTTTTCCATCTGGCCTCTAAAGAAAAGGGCTCTTCAGAGGCCTCTGATACCACAGAGACAACCACCTGGAATGATAACACAAAGGTCTTCTGTGCTTGGTTTTGTGTAGCCCTACAAAAGATGTAACCTGAGCTATGGATTGTGGGCAGCCCTCTGAAACGAGCTCTATCTAGGTTGTAACTGAGATATGTCAAAGACTGGGAACGGTGAATTCTCTTCATAAGTAGTTCTTAGTCAGAACAGATTCATGGTTTGGTTTTCAAAGTAATCCAGAAGCTGTTTGTTATAAATATGGAGGGTGTTGAGGTTTTTTTTTTTTTTGGCAACTTAGCTAATCATCTCTCTACTAAAAAATTAATTTATTACATTTGTATAAGGTGTACAAAAAGTTGCCACACATAGGAAAAATGGTAAATTGTAGCTAAATATACCTTTATGTACAAAAATTCATCCAAATTTTTTACAAAATATTTACAAAATATTCTCTACAGGTTGACACCTCTCTCTCTCTCTCTCTCTCTGCGAGCTTGTTCCAAGATATTTGTTGTTATGCAATTTTGCCTATGTAAGACAACTTTTGGGACACCCTGTATTATATTTTGTCTTCTCCAAGCTTAAGTAAATTGTTCTTTTCCTCTCCCACTTTATCATCACAACAACCTATGAGGTGGTTGAAGCTGAAAGACTAGGAGTGGGTCAAGGTTATCCAGTGAGATTCATGACCAAGTGAGGATTTTATCCCACATGGAAGTGCTCTGTCTGGCCAGGTTATCCTGCTATGGTAATAAAGTAGACCATACTGCCAGAGACTCAATGTCAGTTGTCAGGCAGTGGTTAACTAACCTGACAACCCTGAGGATTAATAGCACTGGGTGGTGAAATCCACAGGAAAGGGTGATGGTCCCCAAATGGATTAAATCCCACTTGAATTCATCGAGATGGAGGGCAGTAGCTTCATGGGGCTGATGAAGACTTTGTGTGCCAAAAGGGCTCAGGACCAGAAAGTGACTTGCGGAACTAGATCATTTGCAGAAGGCAAATGGAAGACTACTGCATTGTATTGTTCCCAGGACAATCTCCATGGCTGATGAAGTCAATATTTGGAATCAGATATGGTCCTTGAAGAAGAAGAAAAGAGAAGTCTTCCAGGATAGCTATACAGGCATACAGCCTAGTCCAGTGATGGTGAACCTTGTCACTCCAGGTGTTCTGGAACTTCAATTCCCAGAAGCCCTGATCAACAGGAGTGCTGATTGGGCTTCTGGTAATTGCAGTCCAAGAGCACCTGGAGTGACAAGGTTTTCCATCACTAACCTAGTCTGTTTAGAACGGGTTTAGTCAGAATGGCCTATACTGCAATCAATCCAATCTGCCCCAACCTGTCCCATTTGAGACTCCATCAGGGTTAAACTAAATTGTCCTGCTTCAGAGTATGTACACACTGGGAATAGGATAAAATAGAATGGAGCTGCATTATAGCTGATCAGAGATAAGATGTAACTCAGCCTTTATACAAGCAGCACTTTGCCGTTGATAGGGTCAGATCATTGGTGGTAGTGGGGAAGTGACAGAGCGTTTAACAGCGAAATGTATGACTGCCACACCCTTTACATTCTGTGTTGGTGACTAGCAGCTTGTGTGCCCAAAGAAAACACAGGCATACAGTTCTTGTGAGGCAAACTGAAAGAACTTTTACTCATGAGGTAAGGTGCAGGCAGACAAACTATTTACAATGGTGACAAACATAACAGGTTTATCTTCAGCATAACAGGGAAGGCATATATACACAAAGTTCACAGTTCATAGAGAGTTCCCAGCTCACTCTCTTCTGCTTACCTAGTAAGCTTTACCACAAAGTCCTTGTTGGTTTTCTGGAAGATGCTTCCAAACCTTTGGCATGAACAGCTGTTAGGCAAGTTCTTGGTAGAAGCAATACTCCAGGACGAAAAACACCAACAGACTAAGTTACTGGCACGAGCAGTCCTTACTACCACGATGTGGCGAGGGTCCCAAAAGTCAGTGGCCCATAAGGTCAGTTCCATGATGAGTAGTCCAGCACGACGACCACTCCAGCAAGGTAAGGCAAGCGAAGCAACAGGAGGCAAAATGGCATTAGAGGCAGCCAGGCATAAGAAGCAAGTTGGCTTTTGGGTTTTGCCTCTTCTTAGACACAAGAAGGCTTCCTTGTTAGCAGCTGATCCTGTGCAGCTGGCTCCTGTTCCAGAACAGTCCTTAAAGTCCACCATTTGTCCATGTTGCAACAAGTGCCACACCCAGGCACAGTTACTACGGTAATATGAACTTACTATTTGCTGATGAAAGGGGAATGTTTTACCACATCATCTGCAAAGTGCCCTGGTGGTGCAGTGGTTAAACTGCTGTACAGCAGACAGAACATTGTTAGTTTTATCCTGATGGGGAATCAAGGTTGACCCAGCTTTCCCTCCTTGGAAATGAGTGCCTAGCATGTTGGGGGCAAAATGCTAATTAACTTGTGAACTGCCCAGAGAGTGCACTAAGCGCTATGGGACAATATATAAGTATAATTGCTTTTGCTGTAGCCCTATAGAAGAACCAAAATACTGTTTGGCCATGGGAATCACACTAGATAGCATTTTGCTCCTCCCTCTGGCCTCAAGTTGGCCTACTGTAGACATGCCTTTTTTTGACACTGTAACCACTATGCCATCTCTATTATTATCAAAGGAATGGAATTAATGCCAACTTTGGTTTCTTTTACATTTTTGGACTCTTCACTCCTGTTAAAGATTCACATCGATTACAGGGTTTCAGCTTAAAGCAATCAAAATCTTCAGTGACTTCGCTTTCATAGTCAACACCTTTTTGGTACAGACCAAAAAGTGGAAGAAGTTCACAGCTTGCTAATTTGTTTCTCGTGTACTTGAGGTGAAGAGAGTTGTTCTTGAAGTATAGAAAAGAATAGTAGAACAGGAAGAGTCCTGATTTGGACCCTGATCTGAAATCACTTACAATACTTGGAATTTAGAACACTAAAGCAAATAAGATTATAACGTTTATTTCCATGTGTGTTTGTTTACCCTTTCCTTTTGAACTTGAGTTTCCTTTTCTTTTTTGGAATTGGACTGATGCATGATTAATTTCAATATAACTATGAGAATTTGTTTGGTATTATTGAATGTGTTTATTTTAGGATTGTTGATTCTGTCAGTGGCTTTCTAGGATTAAAAGGAATGGGTGTAGTTCTTCAGTTGAATAGATCCCTGGTGACTTTAGATGGAGATGCCAAAAGTTGGATTTTGGAGCTTTTGTGGCAGCAGTGGAGCTATGGCCTATTTTGAATGTGACATTGTTTTTAAAAGTTCATTTCTGACTTAAATGGAAAAGAGTATAGTCCTGGTCTGTAAAGATCTTTTTTATGTGCAAAGCCTGACATAATTTTGGCTCTGAATACCTATTCAGGAACATTGAAGTGGCTGTCCATGGTCTCAGGTACAGCTCTTCCTGCTACTTACAATCTACGATCAATGCACTTGGTTTTAAATCTACAGCTTGCTACATGCGAAACATGTACCCTCCCTAAAGCCTGCAAAAATATTTTGGGGGGCTACAGTGCCCAGAAGATCTGAGGTGTTTATCCATGAGCTATGATTCCAAATATTTAAGCAGCTCTAGATCTGGAGGGGAGGCACCTGAAAATTCTGTTATAGCACCTTGGATCCAGTCATAGAAGAAGTTTTATAATATAACAGATGAATTAGTAAAATTACTGTGGACCCAAATTCTTGTCCAGGTTATCTATTTCTTAGGGAAACCCCATGCATTGTCTATGCATTCAAAACTTTCTTCTTAATGTTACCTAAAAATCACTATCCCATTTTAAATAGTGGAGACGTGTTTTGAAATTAAAAAGTTTGTCTACTGGCAGAGCCATCCCCAAGAACCACAGACAATGGGTTGATGCAAATAGAGAAGTTTACTTTGAAAATAAAAAAACAATAGGCAAAATTAAACATTAGATAAAGAAAAACAAGAACTGTGAGGCAAATGAATTTCCGCCCTAACACATGGCCTATATGCTATGGGAAATTGCTATCACAGGGCAGAACAAGAATGGAAAGAATTCTGCACCAGACAATGGCTGCATGCAGCTTATATGTGCATTCAAATGTAGCAGAAAGAGGATTGCACAAACATTATTGGTTCAAGGCATTACATGGGAGGGGAATGGGCCTGCCCCCACATTTGATTTGATCAGAAATGTCCACATGGAAGAGAAGTCCACCCCTAGATTATGGTTGGTCCAGGTTGTCACATGGAGAGGTGGGAGGAATTTCACCATGTGGTCAGCATGGAGGCTGCTAAGGGAGGAGTTGAAGTTAGTTTTTTGTTGTTCAGTCGCACAGTCAATTCCGACCCTCTGCGACCCCATGGACCACCGTCCGCCAGGCACTCCTGTCCTCCACCATCCCCCTCAACTCGCTTAGCTCTGCACCCACTGTCTCCACAATACCATCCAGCCATCTCATTTTGGGCCGCCCCTTCTTCTTTTGCCCTCCACCTTTCCAAGCATCAAGGCTTTCTCAAGTGAATCTTCTCTTCTCATTTGATCTCCAAAGTACCTTAGCTTCATCTTTATTATTTGACCTTCTAAGGAGCAGTCAGGGTTGATTTCTTCTAAGATTGACTTATTTGTTCTCCTTGCTGTCCAAGGGACTCTCAGAACTCTCCTCCAACACCACATTTCAAAGGCATCTATTCTTCTGCACTTAGCTTTCCTAATGGTCCAGCTCTCACAACCATACATTGCCACAGGGAATACCATTTCTTTGACTATGGGAATTTTTGTTTGCAATTTAATGTCTCTACTTTTCACTATGCTCCCCAGGTTTCTCATAGCTTGCCTCCCAAGAATCAGTCGTCTTTTTATTTCATGGCTGCAATCACCATCTGCAGTGAGCTTTGATCCTAAGAAAGTAAAATCTGTCACTGCTTCTACTTCTTCCCCATCTATTTTCCAGGGACTGATAGGGCCTGTTGCCATTATCTTGGTTTTCTTTATATTGAGTCTCAAGTCAGATTTTTCACTCTCTTCTTTCAACCTAATCAGGAGCTTCTTTAGGTCCTCCTCACTTTCTGCCATTAGGGTGGTAACATCTGCATATCTCAAATTGTTAATGTTTCTCCCAGCAATTTTGTTCCCAAATTCTGATTCCTCCATCCCTGCATTTCGCATTATGTGTTCTGTGTATAAGTTGAATAAGCAGGGTAACAAAATGCAGCCTTGTCTTACTCCTTTTCCTATTCCAAACCACTCCGTCATTCCATTTTCTGTCCTAACTGTGGCTTCTTGATTCATGTACAGATTTCTCATGAGGCATATAAGGTGTTCCGGTATTCCCATCTCTTTAATTACTTGCCACATTTTGTTGTGGTCCACACAGTCAAAAGCCTTAGTGTAATCAATGAAACAGAAGTAGACTTGTTTCTAATATTCCTTTGTTTTTTCCATGATCCATCTTATGTTGGCGATGTGGTCTCTAGACCCCGTGCCTCTTCTGAAACCCGCCTGCATTTCTGGTAATTCTCTCTCCACGTGCTGCTGCAGTGTATCCTGTATTATCTTGAGCATCACCTTGCTAGCGTGAGGGATGAGCGCAATTGTTCGATAATTTGAGCATTCTTTGGCATTACCCTTTTTGGGGAGTGGAACGTATACTGATCTTTTCCAATCCTGTGGCCATTGTTGTGTTTTCCAAATCTGCTGGCATATAGAATGTTACAAGAGTCCATATATGGTGTTTTCCCCCAAACACTTTCTTGATTGGAGATCTTCCAAAAGCCCAGCCCAGCTTCCTGTTTGTTTGTCACCCTTTGCAAAACAGCCACAGACAACCTTAACAAAGGATTTTCCTCCATCCAGATGGGATTAGTAAATTGGCACTTATTGTTCTCCTCTGGCTTCTAATTGCAGTAATATCTCTGGCTTTAATTACTTTTTAATTTGACCTTCTAAGATATGAAGCAAATTTAAAATGTTAAGTAAATATGTAAGGAACTCTCCATACCCATTCAGAATTGCAGGAAAGCAGAAGTTTCAGTGAAACTGCTCTGGGAATTTCCCCACCCAGCACTTTGTGTAATCTAACCCCGACCCCAGAGTGAAAGAGCTAAGCAAATAGAGAAAAGAATTAATCTCAAATTTTCAGGGTACCTTTCAGGAAGGGTGGGAGTGAGCTCCTGTGTCCCCAAATATGGTCTGATAGGAAGTTAAGAGATTCTAACTTGAATTGAACAATTTAAATTACAATGAAACATTTTTATTAATTTATTTGACATCCTAGGTATAATTACTAATGAAATATAATTAATCAGGAGTGAAAGGTTTAAGTCTGCTGTGTCTTTTTGGCAGAAAGGAGAAGTGCATTTGAAACCAAATTGCATTTCCAAGAGCCTTTTCACTACTGAGGCCCAGACCAAGAGAAGGGGGGGGGGAGACCCTTCCAAATAGCAGTTTGAGATCTTTATAAATTTATTAAAAATCACCCCTTGCAGTTATCTTATCTGCACAGTGTGGTTTTTGGTGCATATGTAAACCTACTTTATTGTGGGTGGCAAAGTAAAAATGATGAGAGAAGTCTTTTTATTGAAAATAAAAATAGTAAAAATGGTAATTTCAGATTTGAGGTTACATTAAGGAACACATGCAAAACACATGCAGAAACTGAAGGTTTTTTATTCCACTTGGTGCTAGCATTTCAACATGAAAGCAGTTCTCATGATATAGTTTGCTATCCAGTGTCAGTGTTTGAATTTGTGTGTGTGGTTGCAGAATTGTTGAACATTGATAGCTCTAGGGAAAAGCTGTTAACTTTTCTGCAGGGAAGCTAGCAGC
The DNA here is from genome assembly GCA_030440675.1 of Furcifer pardalis. NCBI lineage: Eukaryota > Metazoa > Chordata > Lepidosauria > Squamata > Chamaeleonidae > Furcifer > Furcifer pardalis. Next base: position 278,605,942 of record CP126890.1, read on the forward strand.
TATGCCATCTGCACACAAAGGAATGGCTCCTTCATTTCTTCAATAACTTCTGGATGAGCAAACAAATCGCAAAAGAATGGCAAAAGACAAAAGTGATTACTATACGGGGAAGAGAACCATCAGATCCTGAAAGCTACATTCCAGTCTCCCTACTATGCCATTTATATTAACTGTTTGAATGAATAATATTAAAAATCATCTAGCCCCTAGAATTCTTTGTTTACTGGAAGGGAGGCAGAGTTGCTGGAGGAATCAAAGGAATGGTATCCCACAGGTAGTGTTTTGACATCATTACCTCTTTGTGTTTACACAAATGTCCCCATATGCGAGGAATTTTATTTGTCAACAACAAATCCTGTCAGACTAATCTTATCTCATTTTTGATCAGGTAACCTCTTTCATAGATGGTGGTAATGTGTAGACGTAAAACAAAGCCTTTGACAAAGTTGCCTATGATATTCAGATTAGCACGCTAACTAGATATGGTCTTTTAATGTTTTTAATCTTTTGTTTTTAAGTTTTTAACTTTTTAAAATTATTATTGGGACCTGTGGATTTTTATAAATTTTAAAAACTTTTTTAAATTTTATAATTGTAATTTTGAAGTTTTTAACAATGGGTTTGGATTGGGTTTTATTATGCTTTTATGATGTTGTAAACCGCCCTGGGTCGCCCCGGCGAGAAGGGCGGTATAAAAAGGTAAATAAATTTTAAAAATTTAAATAAATAAATATGGACTGGGCGGGCAAAAATGAGATGGCTAGATGGTATTGTAGAGACAATGGGCACACAACTGAGCAAGTTGAGGAGGATGGTGGAGGACAGAAGTGCCTGGCGGACAGTGGTCCATAGGGTCGCAAAGGGTCGGAATCAACTGTGTGACTGAACAACAACAACAAAAGCACAACCATCAGGTGAATGCACAATTGATTACAGAATCATAGTCAGAGAATGCTTATTAATGGCTCCTTTTCAAACAGAATAGTAACAAGCGGGGTACCACAAGGCTTTGTCTCAGGTCAGATGCTTGTCAACATTTTCATTAATGACTTGAATGATGGAATGCAGGGAAGACATCAAAATTCAAAAAGCTTTTGATAGGCTTGAACAATGGACTGAAACAATAGAATGAAATTTAACAGGGATAAGTACAGAGTTCTACAAATGGGGGGACACAAATGTATAGTTGCAAGATGGGGGGCACTTGGATCAATAATACTATGAATGAGAAGGATCTTTGATTTTTTGGAAATTGCAAGTTGAATATGAGCCAACGGTTTGCAGTGGCTGCAAGACCTCATCTTGATTACAGTGTCAACAAACCAGAACAAGTTCAGAGAAGGGTAAAAATAATGAGCAAGGAAATGGAAACCAAGCCTTGTAAAGAAAGACAGAAGGAACTGGGCATGTTTAGCCCTGAGAAAAGGAGACTGAGATATCTCTTTTCAGATACAGTAATACCTCAGATAACGATTGTATCAGGGAGTCCCCTGTCGGGTTTCCCAGCTACTCCACATTTTAGGCTCTCCGACACCCCTGCAATCTCTGGGGAGGTTGGGGGACCTGATCAGCACTGTTTCTGAATTTCCCCAGCCGTTGAACTGAGTCAAAAAGTAGGGATTCAAATCTGGCCGGGGAATGGCGAAAACAGCGTGAATCGGGTCCCCTGACCTCCCCGGAGCCAGCAGGGGTGCCAGAGAGCCCAAAATGGATTTTAAAATTTCCATTCCCCCCCACCCATTTTGAGCTCTCCAGTACCCCTGCGACCTCCGGGGAGGTCGGGGGACCCAATCCACATTGATCCCGACCTCCGAAGACACTGCGATCACAGCGTGGGATCCACACTTGGGTTGGGGGGTTGAACGGCCGCACACCCAGTTAAACCCCCAACCCAAGCAGCCGATCCCACGCTGTGATCTGTCTACCTTTTTGAAAAGGGCAGTGGGGATGCCACTCATGGAATCCCCACTGCCCTTTCCAAAGAGGCAGGCAGATCACCACCCTGTTCCCTTTCCTCTTCAGAAAGGGAACAGGGCTTTTATTAACATTGTGCGATCAATCCATCGCACAACGTTAAAAACCGGATAACGACAAGTCTTGTGGAACCAAGTCTCATCGTTATCCGAAGTACAGTAATTCCCCGGATAATGTTATGACTTGGTTCCACAAGTCTTAACGTTATCCAGTTTTTAGCATTGTCCGATGCATGCATCGAACAATGCTAAAAAAAAAAAGCCCTGACTTCAGGGACAAACCGCTTTAAAGGCAGGCAGGGAAGGAACTTTTCCTCCCTGCCTTTAAAGCCACCCCCACCCTTTGCAGTCTTCCCTCGCTGCTTCCCTTCCCTTCTCCCCTTCTCCGACTGAACCAGGCTTGACCAGCTCATCGCTCCGAGGTTTGTGTTTTTAAAACTTCTGGGAAGGGGGAAAGAGAGAAATGTGATTGGTTCTCTAGAGAACAAATCACCTTTCTCTCTTTCCCCCTCCCTGTGTTTTTCAATACAGGAAGTGAAAGCAAAATCTCAAGCCTTGTGCACCGGCTATACTGGCTCAGTCAGAGCGTGCAGCTCAAGATTAGGTAAGCAGGGCTGGGCTGGATTCTCTGGGGGTGGGTGGGTGGGGAGTCCCCAAACTGCTGGGGGTGGGGTGGGGAAGGAGGAAAGTGGCAGAGAGAGGAGCTTCCCCTCCTTTACTTCTTTATGATGATGGATCGGATAACGCTAAAATGAATGTTATCCGGTGCAAATCCCCCCCCCCCCATTTGTCATCGTTATACAGTTTTAGCGTTATCCGGTGCAATCGTTATCCAGGGTATTACTGTACTAGTGTACTTGAACGGTAGTCACAAAGTGGAAGGACAAGATCTCTTCTTGTTTGTCCCAGAGTGCATGACATAATAATAAGTGTCTCAAGTTATAGAAGCCAGATATAGGTTGAATAACAGAAAAACATCTTAACCTTTAGAGCAATACAGAGTCTAAACTTTGACACTGACTAAAGCAGGGTTTCTCAATTTATGGCCCACGGGCCTGATCCGGCCTTTGTCACCAAATAATCTGGCCCTAGCTCCAGCCGCTGGCACCGGAATCAGTCATGGACTCATTTACAACCATTGTAAACATGTTTACGACAGCCACAGACTCATTTACAGCTGAAAAGGTTGAGAACCCCTGGACTAAAACATCTGAAAAGAAAAAGCTTTTGAAACATTGGTCTACAGACAGCTGCTAAGAATATCAAGACCATTGAACAAAGAAATATCTCTAATACCTTGACCATATAATGAGGAATGGCATGAAAAGTAAATTACAGTAATACCTTGGATAACGTTTACCTCGGATAACGCTAAAATCGCATAACGTTAAGTAATCTGGGAAGAAGAATTGGATCGAATAACGTTAAGGTCCTATGGAATGTATCGGATAACAACCGCTAAAGCCTGTGCGGTTACAATGTATCTCTATGGAGCTTTAACGTTATCCGATACATCCCATAGGGTTTTAACATGCATCGGATTACACTAAAAATCGGATAACACCAAGACTTGTGGAACCAAGTCTTAGCATTATCCGAGGTATTACTATACTGTACTTCCAACTCACTCTGCAAGGAAAGATCCTTGGGAATAGAGGTCCTCGTTGTAGACAGACTTCATGGCTGAAGAACCTGAGAGATTGGTGTGGATTGTCCTTGGAAGAATTGTCCCAAAACGTTAAGAATAGGAAGACTATCAACATTGGCAGCCTATATTCAGAATGGATATGGCAGTTGAAGAAGGAGGTGGTGAGTACTCGAATGCTGTAGGTATTAAAGAGAAAATTGGACAACCATTTGGCAGATCTGCTTTGGTTTGGACTCCTGCATTGAGCAGAGTGTTGGACTTGATGGTCACTTCCAACTCAATTATTCTTTGATTTTAAGTAGGACTTTTTTTGTCTGGGATTGTGGACTTGTGGATGGAAACAGCTGTAATAAAAATGCTTCAAATGCCATGGCATTTCCCTTGATAAAACACATTTATTTATTTATTTTTCAGACTTCTATGCCGCCCTCCTCAAAGAGACCCAGGGCGGCTAACACAGGTTTAAAAAGAGACATAAAAACACAATATAAAATCCAGTTTAAAATTAATATTAAAATATTAAAACTAAGCAAGTTAAAAGATTTAAAAAATCATACATTGAGAGAGGGAGGGGTCAGATGAGCCAAGAAGCCGATGCCACTGTCTTATCCAAACCCCATACCTGTCCCGCCAGCCAGGTCTTAACCCCCTTGCTAAAGGGCAGCAAAGCTGACTGGAGACGTAGCTCAATTGGCAGGAAATTCCATAGGACTGGGGCGGACACAGAGAAGGCCCTCCTCCTGACCCACAACCACTCAGTCTTGTCGGGATTCAGTCGTAGCCCGTTGTCCTGCATCCAGACCCTAACAGCCTCCAGGCACCTGCAAAGGACTTCCACTGCATCGCTTGGGTCCCCACGGGCCAAGATATACAGCTGGGTATCATCAGCATATTGATAATACCTCACCCCGTGGGAAATGAGGAAAACCAAGACCACACAGTGCCCTGGATCCCCAATCCTCGGAGCCTTTCCAGAAGGATATCGTGGTGGATGGTATCGAAAGCCGCTGAGAGGTCAAGAACACATTGTGGTTGAATAGAAGTAGTGTGGCAAGCTCTGTCTGAAACTGGTTTACTTTTGCAAAATGTTGCAACATTGAACAAAACAGCTGTGTTCATTAGTAATGGAAGCATTTTGACAAAACACCAGCATAGATCTCTCCCCCCCCCCCCAACAAGGAACTGATGTGTACAGTACATTGCCATTTCTCTCTTCTCTCCAACTCTATCCCCCTTTTTAATTTAGTTTTCTTTTTTTGTACTGGATACAGCTGCAAACCATGTCATTCTCTTTAGAATACTGTAGGTGTGGTGTTTGCATTTTAGCTGTCAAGGAGGATGAATTTATTAAAACGGTATGATGGAATAGTTATGTTGTGACTCAGAATGTTCTGTCAGTTGAAAAATCTTGCTTGAAAGTAAATGTTTCTCCTTGGCCACTACCTTCACTCTTTTAAATACTATACTGTACTGTACTTCTTTCTATATGTACACTTACAGACTTTGTAAAAGCAAGGAGACTAATGTATTTCTGATATATCTGAACTGTATATAATTATGTTCAATGGAATTATTGTTAATTGCTTTCATGTGCTGTGTACCTCCCAGTTGCCTAGTGGAAATTGGAGTGTAGGTTTTGCAACTTTTGCAAAATTCACATTTTTCCAGAGTTCATGGAAGGGTTTTTATTAAGTATAATATTTTTATGATATTGCTTTGTTGTTGTAATGTATTATTTTTGTATTTGATGTTTTATATGATTGCACTCCACCCTTGAGTGGTGGTTGTACCTAAAGGGTAGAGTATAAATGCTAACAATAGCAGCAACAACAATAATATCCTCATCTGGATATAAATCTCATACCCATGGAATAAATATAGGGAACATGGATTTGCATTTCTGGGTCTGAAGAAACACATTTTGATCTGGGAAAGCTTACACTGAAATACAACTTTTAGTCTTTAAAGTGCTGCCATATTTCTTTATAATTCATTTAGTCCATATTGTGGGTTTTTTCAAATAGCACCTGAGCTCTCGTTGAAAACATTTTTTTTAAAAAAATGGTTCAATCGAGCCATACTTCCTAGTTCAAAATTTGGTAGTGATGCAGTAACAGGACTATATACAGTGGTGGGATGTCAAAAATTTTACTACCCCACCATGATGTCATCACAATGTGGGTGGAGCTAACGTAATGATGTCATGGGCGAGACCAAATAATTTTTTTTTTAAAGCACGCACACACACATCCCTCAACGCACCCACCCACAACACAAACCTGTAAATAAATTAAATAAATTAAATAAAAATTACATTAAAATACACTCACCCACAAAAACAACCCCAAACACAAACCCGTCACTTACCTGTTAGTATAAGTGCCTGGGCAGCACCATGTTGCAAGATGGATATGGTCATCGTACCACTTCTCTAGAATAATATGCCTTAATTTAAATGTAAAACAGCTGTACCTCCTTATTTATTTATTTATTTATTTATTACTCGTATTTCTACCCCGCTCCAATCGAGCAAGCCCGACTCTGAACCTTAAGGGTTCTCCAACTGGAACAGCAATTGGAACAGCACAGGTGTAGCATATTGATGAGGTAACTCCAAGACTTTGCTTTAAAACCCCAAGCCAGGCCGCCAGGCCTTTTTAGGAACTGTGGTAGTACGTCAATATAGGTAAAGGTATTAAAAACACATTAAAATACACACAGATACACCACATCCAAAGGTGAGTCACTTACCCTGGGGAGCAGGCTATAAGGAACGTCAGGCTAGCAACTTCTCTTCCTCCTCCCCGTTTGGAAGGACAGCAAGGAGGCCGTGCATACACACCAATCACTGTAGACGTGCATACACACCAAGTGCTTGGCATGCATGTGTAGTGGTGGAACCAGTGAAAAGGTAAGCCCCGAAGACGGTTCCCCCCAAAAGCTGCTATCGGTTCTCCAGGACACTGGGAAAAGTTACTACCGGTTCTGGTGAACTGGTGGGAACCTGTTGCATCCCATCACTGACTATATAGCCTGTTTGTGCTGCTATTTTTTTAAACTTGCTTTGAAAAACAATTCACTTCAAGTAAGATTGATTTTGTAATTGACAAGATAGTTGTGGAGCAGCAAGCTGGAATTCACTTGCTTACTGGTGTTGTTTGTGGTCATGTGCTTCCCAGCTGTATCTCTACCAGACAATTGCTCAATTTCTAAATACTCTCCTGGGACAACAGGCTTCCCCCTCCTATCCCCCTGCTTTTCTTTTTCACATGTTTATCATTCAGACTCCAGAGAGAAGTGAAAGAAGTTTACAACTGTCAATCTTATAATTTTCAGCACACTAAGATGGATGTTCCTTATGAGGTTGCGCAATGGATATGCCTTCTGGAGGAGGAAAGAAAATGAAATGAAGTGCCTGGAATGCCAAAAAAAATTTTTTTTTTGGTCAGGTTTCATTCTGTCGGTTCACAGCCTACCCAAAGCAGAACTTGCATAATAGAAATTAAAAAGATGTCTAATAGTTATCTTATATACCTCATGAAAAATCTGTACATGAATCAAGAAGCAGCAGTTAGGACAGAATATGGGATGACAGACTGGTTTGGAATAGAAAAAGGAGTAAGACAAGGTGTATTTTGTCACTCTGCTTATTCAACTTATACACAGAGCACATAATGCGCAATGTAGGGATGGAGGAATCACAAGTTGGGATCAAAATTGCTGGGGAAACATCAACAATTTGAGATATGCAGATGATACCACCCTAATGGCAGAGAGTGAGGAGGACTTTAAAAAGTTCCTGATTAGGTTGAAAGAAGAAAGTGCAAAAGCTGCCCTGAGACTCAATATAAAAAAAAAACCAAGATAATGGCAACAGGCCCTATCAGTCCCTGGAAAATAGATGGGGAAGAAGCACAAGCAGTGACAGATTTTACTTTCTTAGGATCAAAGCTCACTGCAGATGGAGATTGCAGCCATGAAATAAAAAGGCGACTGATTCTTGGGAGGCAAGCGATGGGGAACATGGGGAACATAGTGAAAAGTAGAGACATCACATTGCAAACAAAAATTCGTCTAGTCAAAGCAATGGTATTCCCTGTCGCAATGTATGGTTGTGAGAGCTGGGCCATAAGGAAAGCTGAGCGCAGAAGAATAGATGCCTTTGAGATGTGGTGTTGGAGAAGAGTTTTGAGAGTCCCCTGGACTGCGAGGAGAACAAATAGATCAATCTTAGAAGAAATCAACCCTGACTGCTCCTTAGAAGGTCAAATAATAAAGATGAAGCTAAAGTACTTTGGACATCAAATGAGAAGATAGGATTCGCTTGAGAAAGCCTTGATGCTGGGAAAGGTGGAGGGCAAAAGAAAAAGGGGTGGCCAAAATGAGATGGCTAGTTGGTATTGTAGACACAATGGACACAAAGCTGAGCAAGTTGAGGAGGATGGTGGAGGACAGAAGTGCCTAGTGGACAGTGGTCCATGGGGTCACAAAGGGTCAGAATTGACTGTGCGACTGAACAACAGCAAACTATTGAGGGAATTTTGGAGCATTTTATAGTATGGAGTAGGGGAAATGTTGTCTCTATATGTTCACATTTCTTACTTTTCTATTATGCTTAAAAAAAAAACCATGGATAAATAAGCAAGGTCACCCTTGCTCGAAAGCCAGTCATATCTGATTCCAGGGGTTTGGTGCTCATCTCCATTTATAGCCAAAGAGCCAGTGCTGTCGGTATCTGCAGATGTTTTTGTGGGCATGTGGCAGGCACAGAATGCTGTTTAGCTTCCCACCAAAGTGGTACCTATTTATCTACTTGCAGTTTTTTGCTTTCGAACTGCTAGGTTGGCAGGAGCTGAGACAAACAGGAGCTCACTCTGTCATGCAGCACTCAGGTCTCAAATTGCTGAACTGCCGACCTTCCAGTTGTCAAGTTCAGCGTCTTAACCACTTAACCACCGCAGTCCACTAAATAAGCGTATTCAGCTCCTATTTGCAAAAACAGATCTAGAGCTAGCATAATAAAAGGAAGGATTTCTGCATTCTTAAAATCTCAGAGCTGCTTTGCATGTTATGGAAAATTGTCCGACAGGCAGACTATTGGGGATGCTTGGAGTAAAATCTCAAACTTGCTTCCTAAGGAATAAATCATTGGAACACAGTTTACAAGCCTTTGAAAATCTGAGTGAAGCTTTGCACTTGACCACTCCATCTACCCAATTTCCCTTCCCCATAGCCACAATAAAACACAATTCAGGTTCACTTTTTGTTGTTATTGTATATGAAGCAACAATCATGGTTTAAGGTACACTTGCTCTCTTAAATGAGTCAGATGTATAATCCTGATCTCAATTTGGCTTGCTTTGCAATAGATTAGTGTGTACAGTAATACCTCGGATAACGCTAAAATCGCATAACGTTAAGCAATCTGGAGTGGAGAATTGGATCGAATAATATTAAGGTCCTATGGGATGGATCGGATAGCAACCGCTAAAGCCTGTGCGGTAACAATGTATCTCTATGGAGCTTTAACGTTATCCGATCCATCCCATAGGATTTTAACATGGATCGGATAACACTAAAAATCGGATAACACCAAGACTTGTAGAACCAAGTCTTAGCGTTATCCGAGGTATTACTGTACAAGTCAAACCTCATATAACACTAAAACCTGGTTCCACAAGTCTTGATGTTATATGATTTTTAGTGTTATCCGATGCATGTTAAAATCCTATGGGAGCCATAGAGATACATTGTAACCACACAGGCTTTAGCGGTTGTTATCTGATGCATCCCATAGGATCTTAATGTTATCCGATGCAATTCTTCCCCCCAGATTGCTTAATGTTATGCGATTTTAGTGTTATTCGATACTAATGTTATATGAGGTATTACTGTATTTTAAATAGCAATTTCTGGTTCTTACATAACAGGCAGATAAGAATAGGGGAAAGTGAAACTGAATCTCTGTTTATTCCTCTTCTGGCAGTGCAAGAGGAAGAAAGGGGCAAGGGGCAAGTCTAAGGTTTTGCTGATGTTCATGGAGCCACAATGATTTTGTGTCAGATTTGAGTTGGATCATTGAAACTGACCTTGGAATAAATTGATGTGCTGAATGTTCTAAGATCATAAAAGTGGTTAGAACTGGTAGATAAAATTCAGATATGAAAAGTACAGTCAGGGATAAAGCTGAACAATGCAATACTTGAAAAACAGAGTACAGATTGTACAGTAAACAGGAAAATCCACTTGAACATCACTGGATTGTCAGAAGGCAAGAGAAGCTGAGTTGAGAGATAAGCAGAACAGACACAAAAATTTGATTAGGAGCAGGAAGTCTAGGAGTGTGTGTTCATCATATCACTTGATGGGTGTCTGATGCTTTTTAATGCCTATTTATTACATTTATATCCCAGCTTTCATCTTAGGAAGTCCTCACAAGTGTCCTTCAAGTTATATTAGGCTGAGAGATGCACAAGGTTACTCCTTGTGCTGTGTTGTGATGCTGAATCAAGGCCTCTTGTCATAATCTGGTAGCGTAAACGTGGCACTACATAGACTTCACTGCAGAGACTACAACATAATGCATTTTCCTGTCAGTAATCAGTTTTTGGAATCTAACAAAAACAAATATATACTACCTTCTCTTCTGGCAATTTGAATGTGTTGTCCTAAAAGTAACATCTATTTGAGAAATAAAATGTAAATCATTTTCAATATCCCACGGTGATTCTGGGTGCTCTGTGAGTAAAACGTGTGGTGACCAAAAGTAAAAATGAAAATGTCTTAATCTCACCATCATCACTACAAAAAATAAAGTAGAATTGGCCATTGTTACATACTTTTGTTACTCTGTGCACACTCATGGATGACCAAAGGGACAAAACTCAAGACTCATTACTTTAAACCTGATCCCATAAATATAGTACTGCTAAGGGTGCTAAATAAGGTTGCTTTTGAGGAAGAAAACATTCCTTTGATAACTACTCATTTTAGAACTAAGGGAAAGCAATAGAGTTAAACCATTTTTTAATTTTTTTACTTATTTTGTACTGGTTGTAGGTCACCTTTCGCCCATTGAGGGGACACAAGGCGGCTCACAAAAAGCTACAGGAGAAAAACAGCTGTGGCATCTATTTGAGTCCCTGTGGCCCAGTGGCTTAGCAGTCAAAACTCGACTACCACCTGATTTCGATCCCAGTGAGCTCAATATTGTCTCAGACGTCTATCCTTCTGAGGCTGGTAAAATGAGTATCCAGCTTGTTGGGGACAAACTGAGGTTTTCATAATTACCTTGTGAACTGCCCAGAGAGGGTTTAGCACAGTGACAGCGAACCTTGGCATTCCAGCTATTTTTGAACTGAAATTCCCAGAAGCCCTGATCAGCAGGAGTGCTGACTTGGGCTTCTGGTAATTGAAGTCCAAAAACAGCTGGAGTGCCAAGGTTGGCCATCATGGGTTTATCATAATGGGGCAGTATATAAGTGGAAGCAACAACAACAGCAATTTATCTTATTCACAACAGGCTGACAAATTTTCGAGACAAAAGATTTGGGATTTTTAAATTTGTTATCAGGTCAAAAGTATCTGCTGCTAACACCAAAGTCCCATGGCTTTAATTATCCCTATGTGACACTACACTTCCCTTTTTAATCATGGTTTGAGCAGACTCTGCAGGAAGGAGCTGGCCCTTTTAATTGAAGTCAGCATTGATAGTGAAGATTCTTTGTGTTCTGTGTTAAATCCAAACAACCACTCTGCCAAAAAAATCTGGATGGAATTCAGGTTTTTTCTTCTTCTGAGGAGGAGGACATGTATACATTTACAGGCATTCTGTTACGATAATTATCACTTATCTTACGGATGGCTAAAAAGTCTATAACTAGAAATGGAGCCTTTTTGATGGCACCACCAAATCTTTAGAACAGGGGTAGGCAACCTATGGCCTGTGGTCCAGATCTGGCCCAAGATACCAAATAATCTGCCCTACCCTTGCTCCAGCTGCTGCTGCTGCTGGAATGGGCCATGGACTTGCTTACAGCAGCCGTAAATGGCCGGGGGGGGGGCACCACCAGTCTGCTTCCCTCAACTGCCTGAGGGAGCATGGCCCGGCCCCTGACATAAAATGTTGGCAACCCCTGATTTAGAATGTACTACCAGTGGAACTGCACCAGGTCCCATTCCTGGATATCTTTTAAAAACAACTTAAAACTTTCCTGTTCAAGGAAGCCTTTAAGAATATTACATCCTTAACACTAAACTAGCTGGTCAGTTGATCCTGTGTGGCCACAGATGCCAGGCATTTTGTTTTATTGTCCGATGTATATATTTGGTTGTTTTATTTTATTTTGTTGTTTTTTAATTGTGTTATTTTGTTATTTGTATGTGCACCACCCACAGTGAGAAATATCTCACAGGGGTGGTATAAAAATGAAATAAATAAATAAACATGGTAAATGAAGAAAACATGATTGAAGAAAGAATGAGTGCTTGAGATGACTACTAATACAGTATGTCAGAAGTTTGCAAATGGATAACTCATGGTGGGTCTAACCAGTAGGAAGTGACACATTTCTCTTGCATATGGGTGTTGAGTAAGAAGGAATTCTTAGTAATTGTCATTAAAATGCTGTGTTCCAGCTAAACTAACTTTCTGTCACACATGTGGTATTTCTATAACTCGTCTAAGGTTGCCAAATGGGTGCTGGTGCTGGGCAAATTATAGATAGGTAACTTGCTTAAAGAGCAGAATTTTCTCTAAATGGTCGCTTCGCTTAAGAAATAAAACCTACCAAAAACTCACTTAACAAATAAATCGGGGTTTGCAATCACCCCCGCCAGAAGTCACAATTGGTCACTTACAATGGTGTTTCACTTAAAGAGCAAACTCGCTTAAAAAGCAGTCCTGTGGAACACATTATACTCTTTAAGCGAGGTACAACTGTACAGTAGAACTCCCCATAATGAAAAAAGTTGGTTCCACGATGTCTTTCATTATATGCATTTTTTTGTTATAAGAAGCATTCCTTGTACAGCGAAAATCCCTATGGGATACATTGTGTAACGAAAATTTCTATGGGAAAAATTGTATAACAAAAAATTTTCATTGTACAATGCATCCCATAGGAATTTTCGTTGTATGATTTTTCCCATAGATATGCATAGCTTCATATAACAAAAACATTCGTTATACGGGGTATAGCAGTTAGTGCAAATCCTTTTCGTTATATGAATTTTTCATTATACAAAGTGTTTGTTATGCGGGGTTCAGCTGTAAATGGGATAGGCCTTCACATTCTCATATAAATGGGATAGGGACTGATGCTCAGAAGAGAACTTCATTGTGTTACCAGCACAGGTTGGCATAGAGTTGTAGTAGGTTCTGGAAAATAGAGCAAGTGTAGAAGGTTGAAAGTCTGGCCAGGTTATCCTGCTATGGTAATAGAGTAGACCATACTGCCTCCAACTCATGCCAAGCGTCAGTTAACTACCCTGACAACCCTGAGGTCTAGTGGCTTTGGCAAAGTCCACAGGAAAGGGTGATGGTTCCCAAGTGGATTAAATACCATTTGAATCCATCTTGATGGAAGACAGCTGCTTCATTGATACTGGCCTGGGTCTGAGGAGAACTTTGCATGCCAAAAGGGCTCAGGACCAGAAAGTGACTCACGGAACTGGATCAGTGGTATGGATGTCACGCTGCAATGTAAAAGGCAGATGAAAGGTCATGGCATTATATTCTCAGGACAGTCTTCATGGTTGATCACCATGATGATTGCCAATATTCAGAGCTGGATACGACATAAGAAAAAGAAGTAGAAGTGCCATAGTGGTTAAGATGCTGAGCTTGACCACCGGAAGGTCAGCAAGTCAGCATTTCAAAACTCAAGTGCTGCACAACAAAGGGAGCACCCATAGTCCTGCCAACCTGGTGGTTCAAAAGCAAGAAAGTGCAAGAAGAGAAAAAGGTACTGCTCTAGTGTCTAGTCATTCCTGCCACATGACCATGGAAGTGTCTGTAGACACAGGCAGTGCTGGCTCTTTGGCTGTAAACAGAGATGAGCACTGATCTCTAGAGTCATAAATGACTGGTGGCTCAGTGTGTAAAGCGCTGTGCTTGGAGACCAAAAGAACGGGGTTTGATTCCCCAAGAGTTGCATGATGGGGGACATGAAAGGAGCCTCATTCGGACATCCCCTGTAAAAAACCTTTCAAACCAGTGTAATCTCTGACACAAAAACACACATCTTTACTAGAAGGTTGAGGGGAGAATTGCCTGTGGGAAGTTAACCCTGGGCAATTTTTACAGCCTCCAGGAAGTTAGACATGCTTAGATATTTTTATGTTTTTCTTTTCTTCTTCCTGCTGTTTAAATATTTCATCTTTGCAGTTTAGGAGTTTTTGTCTGGATTTTTTTTTAACTTGGACAGTTTCTTAACCCAAATCAGAGTTGAGTCACTTACAACCACTGGTTTAGAAGTATTAATCTGCTGAAATGTGTAAAGCTGGGAAAAGTTACTTTTGGGACTGCACTTGCCAGAATACTACATTACAGTTGACTGCAAGATTTTGGAGTGGTAGTCTAAGAAACAGAAAAGCCTTTCCAACTTCTTGCTTACGTGCTATCCTGCTCCTTTTAGGAAGAAACCACTTTTAGTGCCCCGTGCATAAAATAAAAACCAAATTTTCTTCCCTAAAGAAAAAGCTTAATGTCACTTTCTGTGTGAATTTTAATTCAAAATAAAGTAGTGGTGTAGATTGCTCTGTGAAATGTTTACAAAAGTTGTATTGATTAGTTTAAAAAATGTAAATGATTGCGGTCTGTGTAAGGAAAAACTGTGTTCCAAATAGACTGGCCTTGAAATACCAGACTTTCAGTTAACACTTGTGGTTTTAAAGCCACCTTTGATTATTATTTTTCCCTTGCAGGAAGCATATTTTAATGTTTTTAAAAATGGACAGCATGCCAAAACTTTCTGGACAGAGTGCTAGACTGCAAATGAATCTCAGTTCATTGACATAATGCCATCATGTATCTCTGATTGTATGGTCAGTCACGAGCAATTTCTTAGCAAAATGGCCAGGAAGTTAGCTGGGTTAGCTTATTCCAGCAAACTTAATGAAGAGTCCTCTGCCATCTTTAAGGCTAGTAATTTTATTGAGCTTTCATGGATGTAGCCTATTTCATCAACTGCATATATTACAGCCACAGTTTATAAACACACAAGTTATTTTTATGGTTGAGAGACACAACAAAATGGGATATAATGCATACATAATATTAACTATGTGCTGTCAAGTTAATCCAAATTTATGGCGACCCTTTCCAGGGTTTTCTAAGTATACATTACTCAGAAGTGGTTTACCAATCCCTGCTTCTTGGTGCACTCTGGGGCTTTCCAGGTTGCCCATGACACAGTGGATAATTGGACATTCAACCTCTGGCAGTGTTACCAAGTACCTTACATACTATCACATGCTGTCCAGACAGACAAAAAAAGAGAGACACTGATTACACTACGCAACAAAAAAATTGCTACTGGGTGAAAATAACGTGATTGCTATTTAATAGGGTGCGCTGATTCCGATTTTGTAATCAGAAATGTTGTAGGACGTCTGGATTTAAAGTTATAGCTGAAAGTCGTATGATATTAAAAAGCCTGTACATGGGTTAATATGTAGCTGTTTGAGGTACGATTGTGTGAGTGTGTGTGTGTGTGTGTGTTTGTCCATCAGTCTGATTCGGAGGTGACTAGAGAATAGTTCATGCTAGTGTGGTTCTGTGTTTTATTAATTAGCCGTCGCAGTAACATGCATTTAAGTGATTTCGTATAAGACGATTCGGTAATTCGGTATGGTGATTCAGTAAACGAAAGATGAATAGGCACAGCTGTGTGAATTGTCAGGACTGCTTTTGCTACATTTGTGGCAAGTATATGACGTCTAACCAATGCAAGAACATGTCCAGAAAGCTACGTATAACTTACAAACATTACTTCGGATGTGAAATTGGAGATCAAACAAAATCCTGGGCTCCTCATCTCTGTTGCACCATCTGTTACTCCGGCCTAACCCAGTGGTTAAACGCTAAGAGAAATTGAATGCCTTTTGCTGTTCCCATGATTTGGCGGGAGCAGAAAGATCACCATTCAGGGTGCTAGTTCTGCTTGACCATCATATCTGGGTACAGCAAGAAGAACAAGTCAAAAATCGTTTATCCGGATTGTCAGTCTGCTCTAAAGCCTGTGACTCATGGTACAGATTACCCAGTACCAATTCCTCCTTTATCCAATGCAATGAACAATGAAGAAAGTGATACTGAAGGTAATGACAGTGACGTTGGAGCTATGGAATATATGAATGATCCCGACAGTGACATTAAAAAACAGTGACATTTGATCAGCCAAATTGGACGACCTGATTCACAATTTGTCCCTGTCGAAAGAAAAGTTTGAACTGTTGGGTTCCAGACTGAAGGAGTGGAACTTACTTGTGATGACAAGAATCACTACATAGTGAAAAATTGGCCACCCAGAAATTTACAAGTAGTCAGACAGCACAACGTTCAACATGTACCTCTTGTGGATCGTAATAAGATTTACCTACCTCCACTCCATATCAAACTGGGTCTTATGAAACAGTTTGTTGCAGTGATGGATAAAACAAATTGTGGTTTTCAGTAACTAAAAGGCAAGTTTGGAAAAATGAAAACTGAGGCAAAATTGAAAGCAGGAGTCTTCGTTGTACCAGAAATACGAAAGTTGATTTGATGTCCACAATTCAGATTGGAGCTCACAGAACGAGAACTAGCAGCTTGGGACGCATTTGTGCTTGTCATGCACAATTTTCTTGGGAACCACAGAGCAGACAACTATGCAGAAATTGTGAACAACTTGCTAACAGCCTTCCAGCACCTTGGTTGCCGAATGTCACTAAAGATGCATTTCTTGCATTCACATCTCACCTTCTTTCCGTCAAATATGGGAGCCGTGAGTGATGAGCACGGTGAAAGATTCCACCAGGAGATGTCCACCATGGAAGCAAGATATCAAGGCCTCTTCAGTCCGAACATGATGGGGGATTACTGTTGGCTTTTGCAGAGAGCAACAGAAGATGTTCACAGGCGGAAAGCAAGAAGCTCTACACACTTTTAAACCAAGCCATTGTCAATCTTACTGTAACTAAGGTCCCTGACTCATTTCATAAGTAAATAAACATTTATAATTCACTTCTTAATTATAATATTTAGTGATTTCATCCCAAAGTATGCACATTAATTTCCCTAAAATTTCTCATAATCACTTTTCAACATAGTTAATAGCATTTTCCTTGATAACCTTTACACATACATAACTTTTTTTCCTGACGTGCCAGAGCAAATCCAACTGCAGTTCTGTATTTAGCATATATGAATTACTACCGGTATAAAGAACATATTTTCAACCCAGTATCAGGGGAATTTTTTTTGTTGCGTAGTGTTATCAAAAACTTTCAAAGGGCTGGTTAATATAAATGACCTTACAATAATATGGTCAATTTCACAAGTCACTTGTTCTTAATCAAACTTTTTTCTGGCATACCTATTTTTCTGGAAACCTATGCACCTTGTTAACAAAACTTTAAATTCTTCCATGACGTATCTCCAGGATTTTGATATTCATTCATTCATTCATTCCGCCTGTCTGGACAATTTACCCAATCTAGTCAGTTTACAAAATCAAATTGGAACATATAAACTGCATAATACAAACATACACACACACTCAGCTTGTGTAGAAAATTTCTTATATGACTGGAATTTTGACTTAAGAAGGGCAGGTATTTTTCAGTGGAGGTGACATGGAATCTGATCTGACCTTTCAACCCAACTGTAAATTTCTAAAAGAATTTTTGTTGTTGTTCAGTTGCACCGTCAATTCCGACCCTTTGCAACCCCATGGACCATTGCTCACCAGGCACCTCTGTCCTCCACCATTCTCCTCAACCCACCCAGCTCTGTGCCCACTGCGTCTACAATACCATCTAGCCATCTCACTTTTGGCCGACCCCTTCTTCTTTTGCAAAGGGCGATCACTGGGACCACTGGTTTGCCTGGGGAGGTAGGGAGCTTTCCCTCCCCAAGCAAACTGGATTGCCCCCTGTTCCCTTTCCTCTTCAGAAAGGGAACAGGGCTTTTTAAAAACATTGTGCGATCAATGCATCGCACAATGTTAAAAACCGGAGAACGTTATGACTTGTGGAATCAGTTATCTGAGGTACCAGTGTAGAAGTAAAGCAGTTGCTCTCAGTGTACTGTACTACTTTTAGGTTATATTATAGGGGCTGCGGTGGCTCAGTGGTTAAGAAGCTCACCTTGTTAGCTAGAAGGCAAGTCGGCAGTTTGAGACCCAGGTATTATTATAGTGTGTTAGTATGGAAGAAAATGACTATAGCAAAGATACTAGGTAAACAAGACCGAATTCCAGATCATAATCATCTGTGAATTTTCCATGGACCTCCACTTTATTTGCATTTATGGTGGCTTCCTTCTGCTTACTGTACTTGGAATCAGGCATGCTGAAGACATGAGCAACTGATATTTACAGTACAGGTTATTTTATGACTAATCTCTCTCTGTCTGGAGATTCCGGGTTCTGTAGTTAAAGGATCTTAATTTCACTTACGAATTTTTTAAAACTTTAAGAACCTTGAGGGATAGGGATCCAATGTTTAAAAGTTATATGAGAGTTCCATTTGGGGAATAGAGATAATAGAGGCACATATAACTGCATGTGAAGGGTGTCTTTTGCAGGTGCTTGACATACTTTGAATCTTTGGATGCCTTTCATACTTGGCATAGGTCTAATCGAAAAGTTGCTGCCAGAGAAGTTAATTATCAGATAGCAAATTGCCTTCAAAATCATATTTACAAGCCACATGTAATATAAGCCTGTTTTTGCAAATGGGTTAGTATGATACTGTTGTAAACATCAAATTACTTGGATTAGTTTGCACATTTTTCTTTATGGGGCTTAAAAAAGGACTCTGAGATAAAAGGTTTGAAACCTGGTTCCCATTCAGTATAATCTATATAATCTCTGATATAGAAAGTTGTTAATTTATCTCCCACATTTATCTGGTTTTTTATTATTATTATTTTTTGCTGTTCATTACAAAATGACTTTGTCAATGTGGACAATGGCATCAGGTCATGGTTAATTATGAAACCTGCTAGAGATTGTGAGATTTACTGGTTTCAAGATATGGATTAAAGTCTTGGGTTTTTGCTAAAGCTGTTTAAATTAGTTTTTGCATTGTTTAAGTATAGAATAGACATTGCTATCCACAAGTGTTCAGAGAATTAAATGAAATAGGATTATTTTACAAAAGGCCAGAATCCTGTTTGATTGTTTATTCCAGTGAACAGTCTTTATAGTTCTCTACCCTGGCCTATAAAGAGTAGGGCAAAAGGCTTTATACTAAGAAAATAATATTCTAATTTAAGTTCAGATTTGTGGGTTGGCGGAGAAAGAAAATTGTGTCTTCAAGCCTGCAAGCAAATTAATCCTAGCGCTTTAGCAAAAGAGTTCTGTTGTGTTGCTAAGCAACACTTTGCATTATGTTACTGGGTTGTCATGGCAAAAGTATGGGTGCTCTCTGTCCTTTATGCAGACTATGGAGAATCTATTACTCATCTCTAGGGAGTGTCACGAAGTCTTTTTGCTTAATATCTGACTTATTTTCAAAAATGATGATCTACTTTTCTTATCTGACCTTCTAATGGAACTGTTTCTATAACCCAGCTTCACAATTGTTCATTATTTTTGGTTGTGTTTTGTTTGCTTTGCCTGTAAGTGGAAGGCCATGCACTTCTGCTGAATTTGTTTACCTTCCAGAATGTTTATTTCTGTTACCATCTCTTTCAGTAGGGCTTTTGCAGATATTCCAATATTGTCTTCTCATGTTGGTCTCTACAAATGCTAGGTACTGTGGGTGGTTGTTATTGTTGTCATTAAATCTGTAAATACTATTTTACTGAAATTGGTGGTGACACGCAATTGTTGGGGACATAGCAACAATAAAAATATAAAAGGAGAGGGTGTTTGAAAATCTATGTGAGTCTGCAATAAAATTCCAGTAACACTTCCCTCAACTTGTTTTTGCAGTGATTCTGATCAGCACTGGAAAGTAATAATGAGATTCAAGAAAAAGGGAGGCTGGGTAGTTTTTGCCTATCCTACTCTGGGTTTTATGACGACTTTATTTTAAGAAGAGTGTGGTTAATAAATAGGTCACAATTATGGATAGGGTTAGTATGGCTTCTGTTGATGAGGTGGTGGTGATTGCCTGACATGAGTCATGCGAATCAGTTGGGCATACAGGGCACACCATGAGACACTGTTGGGGTACGGCCAACATTTGTTCATGCGAACAGAGTTCGAAACAGACTCAAAGTTGTTTCCCCCGAAGAGCAGCTGGTCTGGGCAGCAGCTGACAAGAATCAGCACTGTACAAGGGGCAAGGATTCACCTGTCTGGCCCAGACTGGGATGGATTACTTCCCCTGCCCTGGTACCAGATATAGTACTTCCAGCCCAACCACAGGTTAGGGGTTAATGTTTTAAATAAAATTGTGGCCCAACCTTTGAGCAACAATTAAATGTGTCCTGCCTCTTTATTTCACCGGTGGGGATGGAATGAAGGTTTCTTGTTGTTCAAATAGATCCAAATATTAAAGCAAATGGCTGAAAAGTTTCTGAAGCACAGAGTCTATTTGTATCATCATTTCACCTACAGTACATTTAATTTATTTATGGAGGCAGGCACTGAAGATATCTCATACTGGAGAGCAATCTGCTTTGCCTTTAGAAAGATGGCATTGTGGGATATGTTCATAAGAAAAACAAATCCCCAGTCAAATTTAGTACGTGAAAAGCAGTGATGAAGCAAGCTTTGTTCTAAAGTGTACATTGTTCCAAAACTATGAAATTTGTGGAGAATGCCCAGAACATACGCATGGAGTTAGCATGTAATTCTCTGCAGTTCCAGCAATAAACTTGTGAAGTTGGCATGAATTTAAAGAAACACGTTGGATGCCAGGGCAACCAGAACATTTTATTGGGAAAGACAGAACATGGCTGATACTGAAGCCTGAAAAGCTACTTTCCATTTGAGTTTACTGAACATAATACCCAGTTCTTCACTCACTAGAAAGCGTATGACATCAAAATCTAATTTCAATTGGGTGAAAATAAACTGATATTGTACTGTGGTTCTTCTAACATAAACAAAGGGAAAGAAAGAGAAGCTTTCATGTAGTTGTTTCTTTTGGTAATACAGTGGAACCTCAGTTAACAAATGGCTTGGTTAATGTAAAAAATTGCATAAGGAAAGGAAATCTATAGAAAATAGTGGCTCGGTTTATGGAATTTTTTTCAGAATGGATCAATTGGTTTTAATTGCATTCCTATGGGGAACCACATTTTGGTTAACGTATTTTGGTTTTCAATGCATTCCTATGGGAAATTTGGTTTAAGTAATTTTCATTGTATGAAACGAATTAGTTCTGTTAACCGAGGTTCCACTGTACCGTACTTGCTTATGAATAAAAATAGTTGGAGAGGAACCCGAGTAACAGTTAGTCTTCTTTTGATCTTGTATCCTCAAGCATGAAAGTAGAAGTGGACTTTCTTCCTCTTCCTTGCTGCAACTTTTTGTTTCTGTTTTCTTTTTAGTAATACACAGAATAATAAAAACACGTGATTTTTAATTGGTTTATGGAGTCCAGGTATACTTTGAGACTTGTTCATAAAAAGTTATTCAAAGGGGGGAAATCAGCTTCTTATGTAATCTAATATAGCTTGAGTTTTAACTTGTTTTAAAAGGTCACTTTTTAGTGCAGATGATGTCAGCATATAAGCTAAAGTTTGTTTAAACAGAACTGATGTCACCCTGCATAAAACTTGGCTAATGTGAGCATCTCCCCCCCCCCCGTGTGAGTCATTTTAATTACATCCCAAGGTTTCTACATTTTGATGGAATCTCCCCACACACACTTATATCATATGGCAATAACAATTGCACTTATATACCACACCATACAGCGTAAAGTACTCTCTGCTTGGTTTACAAAGAAATTAGCATCACCGCCCACCCACCCTGCAACAAGCTGGTTATTCAGTTTATCAGCTTCAAGAGGATGGAAGGCTGAGTCAGTCTTGAACCTGTCAGGATTGAACTAAGATTGTGAACAGAGTTTTGGATGCAGCATCTTAACCACTGCACCTAATAGCTTATAGTTGTATAGAATTCTGAATGATATGCTAGTACAGGGGTGTCTAACAGATGGACGTACTGTATTTGATTTCTGCTGTCTCCCTTTCAATTCTAGTTTTGTAATTTCTCTGTTCTAGAATTGTAACTTTCAGGTCTTGGATAGAGTGTTAGATACCCATTGCATGGGACTAAATATTAGCGAAGGTTTTCTGGGACATTATCAAATTTGATATGCTATTTGATTTTATAGATTATATTACAACCTTCCTGCCAATTCTCTTTAGCAAAACGGAAAGCAAACAGGTACAGTGTTTTTGTTTGTTTTCTGAAAGCAGGTCAAAGGTTGATCAGAGACCAGAATGGGCTTTTTTCAGCAACCTTGAGATTGAAAAGGAGTCATTTAGAGCTCATTTGAATAATTTATTGTTGCTAATGGCAGTGTGAAGCTGTATTGTTGTGCTTGTCTGTCATCTTGCTTGACCACACCCTTCTCCCTTTGACCCCCTGAATTTGGTGTTTAGAAACATTGTCTGTAAGTTTCACTCTTTGTCTGAAGAAGTGGACATGATCCACGAAAGCTAACAATAAAAATATAGCAGTTAGTCTTTAAAGTGCTACGGTGTTTTTTTATTTTCTTTTTATTTTATTTTGTTTATTTTGTTTTGTTTTCTGATATGCCTGAACCACAGACTAACACGGCTACTATTCCAAAAAAAAATCATTTATTTAAAAAGTGTTTTTTTCCCTTTTCTTTGAAGGATGGTAACCAAGTTAGTTTCTATTTTAGTTATATTCCAGAGTATTTCCAATCTGTGTTGAGCTTTTGTGGTTTTAAAATTGGTCTTGAGCGGGGGGGGGGGGGGGGGGATGAAAAGCATTGGAGGCCTGGCAAAAGCTGTGGGGGTTTATTGAACTGTAGGTTTTGTGATTAAAGCCTTTTTTGTTCTGTCGTAAGGCCTGTCCCGATGGATTATTAGAGGCCCACAGTGTCTGGTTCTCCTAGCTGGGGACTTGCAGGAATCCTGGTGTTTGCTGAGTGGATGGCTGCTCGTACTGTCCAAACAGATCTGTATTTGCAAACTGTGAGCATATTGCTGTTTTCTGTGAGGACTGAATGGTTCCTCTTGTTCTCATACCTCGAGACTGAAATCTTTCAGACTATACTAAGTATGTCACAGTCTTTCTAAAGCAGGAGTTCTCAACCTTTTAAAGCCAGGGGCCGGGTCACGCTCCCTCAGACAGCTTCGGGGGCTGGATGGCCATTTTGCCTTTCTTCCACCACATTGCACTTCCTGGTATGGTTGAGGTGGTGGCAGGCCTCATGAAATGGTGCTGTGGGCTGCATTTGGCCATGGGCCACAGGTTCAGAATCCCTGTTCTAATGTCTGTCCCCCAATCAAACAAGAATGGCAAAATTGTACAAAGAGATAAGCTTCTCCTGATAACCTGGTTGAAATTATGATACAGTAACAATCTTGGTTTTTTTTTTGTTTTTTTTTTGCAACCTGCCTTTGTATGGCTGGGTTGCTTCTGTCCATTGGAGGATTTTTATTGCTACACTTTCCAAACAGTAGTTTGGCTTCTGTCGCCTTCATATTTAAAGGGGTGGTAAGATTCTGGACTTGATGACTGGAAGGTCTGCAGGTCAGGATTTCGAGACCTGAATAAAGCATGATGGAGTGAGTTCCAGTCTCTGTCCCAGTTCCTGTCACCCTACCAGTTAGAAAGCAAGAAATTGCAAGAAGATAAGCAGTCACAGACTTTACATTCCTTGGATCAAAGATCACTGCAGATGGTGATTTGCAGCCATGAAATAAAAAGGCAACTGATTCTTGATAGATACACTCTTAATCTTTTGTTTTGTTTTTAACACATTACAAATCCTAAAAGAATTCTTGGAAGAATGGTTGCAATTTCTTTAAGAAATTTTGTGGGAAAAGGAATGAAGCACAAGAGAATATCATATGCCAGAGATGGTGAACCTTTTAGAGACTGGGTGCCCAAACTGCAACCCAAAACCCACGTATTTATTGCAGAGTGCCAACACAGCAACAGGGAAGAAAACGCTCCCATTGGGCTGCTGGACAGAGGGGCAGGATGAACTCTGTGCTGGGGGAAAGAAGGAATTGCTCCTATAGGGCTATTAGGCAGAGGGGCAGGGCAAACTGCTGGGAGAGGGAGGAAGCACTCCCATTGGGCTGCTGGGCAGAGGGGAGGGGCAAACTCTGTGCTGGGGTGAATGCACGGGTGCCCTCAGAGAGGGCTCCAAGTGCCACCATTGGCACTCATGCCATGGGTTCGCCAGCACTGTCATATGCAGTGCAAGATCTGTTTCTGTGGGTTGGCTTTTGAGTACAGTCAAACCTCGCATAAAGACGCCTTGCTTAAAGAATAACTCGCTTAAAGAACAGAATTTTCTCTGAATGTTTGCTTCGCTTAACAAATAAAACCAACCAAAAGCTTGCTTAACAAATAAACCGGGGTGCACAATCCCCCCCCCCCACACAATTGGTCATTTACAATGGTGTTTCGCTTAAAGAGCAAACTCACTTAAAGAGCAAGCCTGTGGAACGCATTATGCTCTTTAAGCGAGGTACAACTGTATCAGTTATATCTGGAAAGGGTGGCAAAATCTTAGGTAACTTAATATTCTTGCTTATCTTTGAAGTTATCTGTGCATTGCCACATAGAGGTAGACTCAAACTGTTCCTTAAATCTTTTTGATTTTGCAGCTGTTAGCCTGGGATCCAAATTTTTAAAAAAATAGGTAAGCAGTTTGATCTATGTTGTACATACTTAGTTGCTACATGCTGACCCACTATGAGTTTGTCAACAGGGAAAATGTTACTGATTTTACTTGGATTTCTTGTAGAATATTTGGCAGTCACTGAGAGAACTACTGAACCTTACAGATGAGAAGGATATACTGTACTGAAATTATTGCATTACTTAAATATATTCATCACTTTTAGTTGACAAAATTAGGATACAAGATTAGATTGATCATTTATCTTACTCTAGCAAAAAGCTCTTTTATGAGTTCTCAAACTTTTTCAAATTACATCTACAAGGAGTTGTACTTGGATGGATTTAAACATAGACATTTATTTGAAGTTTGAACTATTTTTAGCTAGTGGGGCTAAGTCTCTTTCAAAAATAGCACAGTTCACTGCAAATAGAAGGATGTTACTGTAAATGTAGGTGTAAATAGAATGAATTATATAAACTGTGTGTTTTGCCCCATAATGTTGCTTACCCACTTTTAAAATATTTCCTTTCCTTTCATGATAGTTGATTCTCACCACTGTACCACTGTGGTGATTGTCTCTTTTAAGCTGATGGGAAAACAGAAGGTGGGGGAAGTTGTGTGACTCCCCCCCCCCTCAATACCATGGAGGAAATTGGTTTTAAAACTAGGATTAGCAGACACTTGAATCTCTGTTCTAAACTCCAGGATCACAGTTCTTCCCATGACAGGGAAGGAGAACAAAGAATAACTTATTGCAAAGTGGATGTGCAAACAACTCTATTATTTCTATAGTTACAGCTGATTGAGAAAGGATCATTGTGGCACATTCTAGTTATATCTAGGGGGGAGTGGGGGTGATCTACAATTAAGTGAAGAGGCACTGAAATGTTGGTTGCAATTCACATGCCCCCCCCTTTTTTTGTCTGCAGCAAAAAAGCATCTGCATACACGGTTTTATAGACATTTCACAGTATATTATATAATTTGTACGTGGGAAGTTAATTCATTTTCTAAGTTTCCCATAGCAGTGCAGACATGAAAAAATGATCTGCTGCATGGCTTGATTAGAGCATGTAATTTAAAATGTCTGTAAATAAGATCAGTTTCAGAGGTCACTGGCTTGTGAATGGTGCCATAAAATCCACCAAAATCAGGCCACAATAATTTACCTCCACCAAAATCAGACAAGTTGGTTTTCTTGCTCTTATAGTATTTTGAATAAAGATCCTAAAAAGAACATGGCAACCCCTCCCCCCGGCCAATGGCAGTTTTAGATGTATCTCTGTTTTTTAGAAACATTCAGCTACTTGAGAATTAGTTCCTTCATTCTTTGTGACTTGTGTCTTGTGCATTGATCTGCTCCCCACCTCTTAAACAAGGGGTACCCAAACTACAGCCTGCAGGCTGGATCTGGCCCATGCCACTCACACCACCCCTGGAAGTGAAAGTAAAATATGTGTGTGTGTGTGTTTATAACGTGCATATGTATAACACTGCTGTAAAATGACTTGCGGCTATCATAAAAAAATTTTTCCATAGCCGCGGGTCATTTATGGCAGCATTATGTGCATGCGCAGTTACATTATGCACATGCACATGCACATTTTACTTATGCTTCCAGTGGGAGGAACCACGTGGCCCAAACAGTTTGGACACCCCATCTTAAACTAATGTAGAAGTTGAAACACAGTTATCCTTTCCGTTGTGTGCTTTTCTGAATTTTGTACCAATTTTTAGCTTGAAAACATAGCACATATAAAATGTAAATTACCACCACAGATTATAAGCAGCTTCCCAGAGCTTCAAGCAGTAGGCTTTCCTGATCTTTGTTTTAATCTAGGCACTCTCCAGTTTTAAAGGATGTGGTAGCAATTAATAGGAAAGTCTAACAGTCTCTCCAGTAGCTCCTTCATTATAATGGGGATAATATGTAACCTGTACAAAAATGCAAGGGTTTCTTTAGGATGTAATTGATTAGGGTAGAATGAATTTTATTACTCTGTTTACTCATATGGTTTTTGGACTTCAGTTTCCAGAAGCCTAGTCAGTACATTGGCTGATCACTGCTTTGGGAAATCAACTTAGGATTCTGGGAATTGAAGTCCAAAACTGGACAGCTGAGCAGGCCAGATCATGCCACCCGGAAGCAGAAGTTGGCACATTTACGGCTGTCGTAATGCATCCACTTCTGCATTTATGACAACCACGTGTGTGTTTGCACATGCATCGGGGACGTTTTATGGCTGATGTAAACACACCCACTTCCAGGTGTGGTGGAGGTGGCATTGGGCCAGTTGGAATGGATTCATGACCCAGATGTGGGCCAGGTGTGGCCTATAGGCCATAGGTTGAGAACCCCTTATTCAAGTGTTCACACTTGAATAAGTCTTTTACTTTCACTTCCAGTTGGAGTACCTGTAGGTGGTGCAGTTCAAAGAAAATGCCTTAAGGGTTTCCTTCCTCATTTCCCTATCTTATCTTGTTGGTGGTAGAATTTGTGAAGCATTTATGTAAACCGGGTTTTTTTGCTTAACTCGAAGCAAACCCATAGGAAAATAATATTTATGTAAATCGAAGCAACCCCATAGGAAGAATGAATCTTTTACATCTCGAAGCAAACCCATAGGAAAAATTATTTTTCTACATAACTCAAAGCAAACCCATGGGAAATTGTGTTATGCACATCGGGACATTTATGTAAATTGGGACATGGTTTTAGTGCAAAAATCATTATGTAAGTCAAATTTTATGTAACTCAAGGCATATGTAAGTCGGGGTTTTACTGTAAACACACAAACAGGAATGTTAGAGAAACACACAAACAGGAATGTCAGCTGTTAGAGAAGTCTCGGGAGGGGAGAGGCATTGTGGAAAGACGTGACTGCTGGCATGTGTATCAAAGAGAAGGAAGGAGAACTCCTTATCCTTCTTTAAGAAGCCATGGAGCAGCCTTTTTTACACATCTTAACACAGTGTTATAGTATATGTCCCCAAAAGGCTCATTCTGCTTCTTTAAATAATGAAGCAAGATGTAGTGCTTCAACAGTTCTCTTGAATGTTGATCTCCATTTCATGCTTCCTTCCTCTGGAGGACCAAGGTCACCTTGATCTCTTGAATTTCCAGATGATACATGTCCTGACTGCTCCTTAGAAGGAGAAATAGTAAAGATGAAGCTAAAGTACTTTGGACATCAAATGAGAAGAGAGGATTCGTTTGAGAAAGCCTTGATGCTGGGAAAAGTGGAGGGCAAAAGAAGAAGGGAGCGGCCAAAAATGAGATGGCTAGATGGTATTGTAGGCGCAATGGGCACAGAGCTGAGCGGGTTGAGGAGGATGGTGGAGGACAGAGGTGTCTGGCGCACAATCATCCATGGGGTCGCAAAGGGTCAGAATTGACTGTGCAACTGAACATGCTCCACAATAATAAATTGTGTATCCCTCCCTATTTTTACTATGTATATTGGATACCTTCAGCAGCTGTTAAATAGTTGTACGTGTTCCTCGAGATGATGTTAGTAAAACATTTGAAAGCTGTCACTGATGGACTTGGGGATCGAGGCTGATAAACTTGGATGGCTAGCTATAAAGTGGAGAAGAAAAGGAGGGGGGCAGAAAGTCCTTCCTGTATTTCTGAGCAGAGACAATTGTGAAATCCAGCTGTAGCACAGCTGGAGGAATCTTGGAACCCAATAACACCAAGATGCCTGTTCCACTTTTGAATCTTAGCTTTACAGTGCTTTTGAGTTCCAACCCTGTCCAGGCCTTAAATAGCCTTCCTGCAGCAGCATGTAAGATATATGGTGGCTTTTTAAAACTGTTGTGAGTGATCAAAAATGTTCGTTAACAGATAGCATAATATTTGTGCTGTTTGGAAAGAAAATAAAATCTTGTGACTTCCACAGCTTTTTTTTTTTAATTTTAAAACTTGGTCCATGGGGTCGCAAAGGGTCGGAATCGACTGCGCGACTGAACCAAAAAAAAATCACTGTGCGACTGAACAAAAAAACAAAAAAAATTCAAATATAAATAAAGAAAACAAATTATATACATATAACCAAGTGGTGAGATTCAAATTGTTTTACTACCTACTCTGTGGGCGTGTTATGGTGGGCGTGGCCAGGGGGAAAGCCCTGTGTTGCATCCCAGTTATGACTACTTTATTTCAAAACTTGGATGGGTGGGGCCAGCCAGAATTTCTGCTATCAGTTCTGGCGGACTGGGGCGAACAACCTGCTGAATCCCACCACAGCATATAACATAGTAATACAAATCCAGTGTGAACCCATCACCCAGGGGGACAGCAGTACTTTTCTAAAACAGTTACTTAAACCTGCTGTATATATTACAAATATTATTATTATTATTATTATTATTATTATTATTATTATTATTATTATTATTATTATTATTATTATTATTATTATTATTATTATTATTATTATTATTATTATTATTATTAATTACATTTGTTACCCCGCCCCAATCGGGAGAACCCGACTCTGAGCGGCTTACAACAAAACAGGAAATAAAACATAGAACAATCCATCTCAAAATAAAATCCACAATAAGTTAAAAATCTTCAAAGTTAAAAACAATACAAAATCAACACACGCCTCCCACAATCAGATCCAGGGTTAACAATCCATTAGATAAGCCACTTAATATGGGAACCCACGTTCCAGGGTCCCCAAAATATATTTTTCCCTATTCCACAACTGTTTTATTCTAACTTTTCATCCAGGTATTGCACTTGGGATAGTATCATTGTATCTTCATTGTGTGGTTAGCTTGGATAATCAGTGATTGTGAATGAAAATACACATTTTAGAACACACTGCTGTATGCATTCTAGTTTTGTCTTCGGTTTGTATTCAGTTCTTTGAGTTTTTGCTTTCCATTAGTATTCTGATCTGTCCAGAGAGCAGTGACTATACTTTCCTGGGAAAGCTTTGGTTAGTGGGTGGTTTAAAACTATAGTAAATAAACAAATAACAGATCTTTGTCAGTTGTTGCAGAAAATTGATATGGGAAATGTCGCTACATATGGGAGAAAGAATACAAATATCTGACTTACCCTGATGTAAAACCATTTTATTCTACAGGTTTTAGATTAGTGTGCATACCATGCATATCTGTTTTGAGTACAAACATTAAATACAGACATTACGTAATCCATGAATTCTTGAAAGGTGCTCTGACACTGTGATAAAGGAAGGGCGCTTGAATGCTGTGAATGGTAGATTTCCCTCTTGATTCTAAATGTCTGTGTTGTCCCAGACTTCATCCAGTGATCACTACTTAGCGACATTTTACTGAGACATGTTTCAGATGTATGTGACAGTGGGTTAATTTGATGGAGCTGGGATTTTTTTAGCACATTTCTCCTTCATCTGCTTTTTTCAATAACAGACCTGATTTCTTTATCAGTATGGTTCTCTGAGTTAGCTGATTTTAGCATATGATTGTCTCTTGTCTTAGAAGTCTAGATAGATGTGATTTACTAATCATAGCCCAGCTGGTAAATCGCCTTGGGACAAAGGCTTATTTTCAAAATGTTAAAGAGTGTGAAATATTTTTGCTTGTTACTTTCACAACAACACTTGCAGAGCGCATAATGTTTCTTTTACCAGTTGAAGATATTGTAGAGATATAAAAGTTGCAATGCAAGTTTGGGGCTGTAAAATTCTGAGTTGCTGGCTATGTATTGTTTGAGGATATTTCCTATCGATCTGCTTTGAAGCCATGTCACACTCCCTACAATGTAGTGTGACCGAGATATGAATTTCAAGGTGGGACTGTGTCAGTAAGAGCTGATTTGATTCTGCTACTGGAATCACCAGACATAACAAGACAACTTTGTCTCCCATAAGCCTTCAGTAAACTGTGAATCTGCTAGTGCTGCATCAGAATTTTAGTATAAGTCCAGTGGTACCTCAAGTTACGAAATTAATGCATTCCTGGGATGCTTCCTATTACAAAAATTTTGTAACTCAAAACACAATGCAGAAACACAATGCATTACCAGAAGTAGCCACTAGAGATCACTGTATACCATGTACAGCAGGAGTTCTCAATCTTTTAAAACCAGGGGCCAGGTCATGCTCCGTCAGATAGCCTCGGGGCCTGGACAGCCATTTTGCCCTTCCTTCACCACATGGCACTTCTTGATGTGGTGGTGGCCACATGAAATGATGCCACAGTCCGCATCTGGCCCACAGGCTGCAAGTTGAGAATCCCTGATGTACAGTATTCCAGTACTGTCTAATTTGATTAGCAGCCTTTGTTCAATATCTGTGAGATTGGCTAGTACCACTAGTGTGTTTCACAGGAACTTCAACATTCATCTTCTATTCCTGACTTACCTGTGAAACGAATTGATTGACTTTGGCCATTCATGCTCTCTTACTCTGACCATAATTTACAGGGATGTTGTGATGACAAGACATCTATATATGCTATCTAGAAAAAATGCATGATGTGAATGCAACAAATAAGTAATAACTAATAACAAATATTCTCTACTTTGCTCCTTAAGCATTTTTTTAAACGTGGAGAAGACAGGTGCTATGCCTGTATACAGGTTTTCTGAACACATGACAAGAACATTACCATTATTTCATGGATCCTTAAGAAGTTTGATTTTTTTTACTGTAAAATACATATATTGGCTTTTGTGTGTGTGCAGATTCAGACTCCTAGATAAAGACAAACTGTTTAAGTGGAATACTCACATTTTCCCATTCATTGCCATACCCTTTCAATCCTTAATGATTCACTTTGGAGTAGATTGAACTTCCCACATTAAAGCCTGGAATTAGTCAGGGAATGGTTGCAGATGTTCTTGGGAAGTTGGTTTAGTAATCATGCAGATGTGCAGTCTTTTGTTAAATAATGATTACTCTATACAGTTTTTTTAATGGTATACCATCTCATTTCCTGTAATTGTGCATTATTACATAATTCCCCTGGAAGAAAATCAGTTTGTAAAAGACTTGCATTGTGCAACAAAAATTAATGCAAGTGTGCAACCTGTAACAAAACACCAGAATGGTTCTGGGTAGAGTGCTCCTATTTCATGTCTTAGATTCTTCGCCAGTAGATAGTCAACAATCCATGATCTTTGATTGTGGTAAGTATTAGACTGTATCAAGGCCCCCTGTATTTTAGCCATTTACAATTTTTTACCCATTTTGGATTTGTTTCTGCCAAACCACTGTTACCTCTTTTGTTCACAGATAGTGATATTTTGCCAAGATAAGGCCCTATAGTTGCACAATGAGTTTGGATATATTGGGTAAAGTATAATTTAGTGAGTAACAGTAGGTGGATAATCTTTTTTCTTATCTTGATTGTCATCTTATTGCAATTTCAATATTCTGACCAGAAATACATCAGAGTTGATTATAAAATTGACAGGACTGCTAGATTTCATATGTGCCTGCTACAGAATTTGTATACATTTTCAGACAAATCTAAATTGAAGTGTATTATAATGCTGATCTTAGAAGAGAAAACAATAGGAGTAAACAGAAATGACATTCATAGCTTAATTTGTGCTCAACGTTTATATTATTAGCATGCTGAACTCATCCACAGGAACACTTCTGTTGCCTCTCAGAATTGGCTAGATAGGTAGGCTGTCCTAAAGAATAATTTCTTGCAGATAGGAAGGAATTCATCATTCAGTGGCATAATTGAAGTGATGCAAGTGAGTGCCATGTTGGTGAGCATTATACAGTCTGCATAGAAAATGTCAGCCTTCCTTTGCTCTTCTAAGACATTAAGCAAAAAGTGCATACAGTATTTGACATACAGAAAGATGGATAAATATTAGATGAGTTGCCAGAATAGGCCAGAGTTTTCATCATCTAAACCAAAACAAACTTCTGCTGCTTGCATTTAAGATTAGTTTGATTTTGGCAGCAATAAAAAAACCCTCCCTTTTATACATGATGGAATGATTCTTCTTTCTCTAGGCAGCAAACTCTTGACTGACTTTCTTCCAATATCCTTGACTTCGCATGTCATCATTTCCCTCATTTTGATGGACCATACAAAGCAAACCAGATAGACTTACGCTAGTACAATATATAGCCAGTCTCCTGCTGTGGCCACTGATGTGAAGAAGACAATATCAGAAGACCCCACTTTTGCTTTTAATTTTGTTGACCCACACACCAAAAGCAGTTTTTTCTACTAGTTACAGCAGCCTATTTTGAATTATCTCAAGGAAATGTTTTCTACTTTGGTTTCTACTTTACGTTTTCTTAGGCTTCTTTTGTAATACCCCTTTTGTCACTCACGAGCGTTTCTATGGATCACCACTGAACCACCCTGTCTGTGAACTGGTATTGCCTTGTAGGATACCATCAACATGCCATTCATTTATGCTTTGCAGGGGACATTTGGTGATGATGAACAATCTCATGAAGACAATCTTTTCATCTATTTACCCACTGCTGAACTTAAACCCAAAGAGCAGAGCAAAAGAAAATTATTTCTGGAGAACATCAGAAAATGATTTCTGGAGGCTGTAACTCCAGAATACCTTCAGCTGATGTGGCCAGTCTAATCTTGGCTGAAAACTCATCAGAAACCCTGGGGGTTTTATATGCATGGTTGGGAAGTGTGTACCCCATGCTAATGATTTTTGTGAAATTCAATGCTGGATGACCCCAAGTATTTATTTGTTTGTTGTATGTCTATTTCAAATGTTTTATTTGTTTATTTGTTTAAT
The DNA here is from genome assembly GCA_030440675.1 of Furcifer pardalis. Taxonomy (NCBI): domain Eukaryota; kingdom Metazoa; phylum Chordata; class Lepidosauria; order Squamata; family Chamaeleonidae; genus Furcifer; species Furcifer pardalis. The sequence continues at coordinate 278,639,300 of CP126890.1, forward strand.
ACAGTGGTGCCCAAACTAAGGGCTGGGTGCAGCCCCCGATGCCAATTCATCCAGCCCATGAAGCCCTCGTCGCTCCTGTATGGGCGCATTTTACTTCCGCTTCCAGGAGCAACTAGGGCTTCGCAGGCCGGATGAATTGGCATTGGGGGCCGCACCCAGCCCCCGGGGACTTAGTGACCGGCTCCCTGAACCACATGATCGGCCCGTGGCCCAAAAAGTTTGGGCACCCCTGGTTTAATATGTTATCTTTTGCACAAATTGGGACGCAGGGTGGGTCACAGCACGATTGAAAAACAGAAACAGTAGAGACCCAGGTTAACACATACAGATAGTGCAACTTGTAAACCTCTTTTTCTTTTTCCAGTGCAATAAAAATCCAAACCATAAAATGTAACTAAAATGATAAGGAAAATAGCAAAAGCTGTAAGAACACAAAAAACAAACTTTGAAAACCAATTAGTACCTGAGCACTGCAGGATCAGTATGATCTTAACTGAATCGTAGGCCAAGTTAGAGGGCCAAGGTGGTTGAGTATTTGTAATGTTAGTCTGGAACAGGGGTGCCCAAACTATGGCTCATGGGCCAGATGTGGCCCCTGGTGCCAATTAATCCAGCCCATACCACCCTCACTATTCCTGGAAGCAGAAGTAAAATTTGCTGGTGTATAAGACGCATTGGAGTATAAGACGCACCTAGGTTTTTGAAACATTTTAAGGAGGGGGGATTTTACATTTGTTCATGAATTTTGGTGAGGGAAGAGGGATCCTTTGGAAGCCCCTTGCCCTGCTCCAGCGGGGAGGGTGGGATGGGGGGGGGGTGAGAGGGCTTCCAAAGAAGCTCTCTTCCCCTGCCGATTCCACCGCTGCTGACTTCCAGGAGCCAGGGAGGGCGGGATTGGGGGGTGGAGAGGACTTCCAAAGGAGCTCTCTCCCCCCAACAATCCCACCACCACTGACTGCCAGGGGCCGGGGCTGGCGGGATCAGCAGAGGAAGAGGGCTCCTTTGAAAGCTCCTTGCCTCACCAATCCCATCTCTACTGACCACCAGGAGCTTCGCCCGGCTCCAGCCGCCGCTGATCAACATGGTCATCTTGATTACTGGCATATAAGATGCACTCCATTTTAAGTGGGGAAAAGTGTGTCTTGTACAGCGGCAAATACGATAATCTATGTGCTTGTCTGCAAGATTTACAACCTGCTTCTTCTGCAATGAAATTAATTATGGCTGTCAGCAAGGGCAGCGACTTCCTGGGTGCATAAGATGCTGAAAGTCAAAGACTTTACTGTCCATTATTCTCTACGTAAGGTCCCTCCCAAAGAACTACTGCTCCCTGAATGCACTATGGCAGCTTTTTTCCTTTTTAATTAATAACAGGAAGCAAAAGGAAGAAGAAGAAGAAGAAGAAGAAGAAGAAGAAGAAGAAGAAGAAGAAGAAGAAGAAGAAGAAGAAGAAGAAGAAGAAGAAGAAGAAGAAGAAGAAGAAGAAGAAGAAGAAGAAGAAGAAGAAGAAGAAGAAGAAGAAGAAGAAGAAGAAGAAGAAGAAGAAGAAGAAGAAGAAGAAGAAGAAGAAGAAGAAGAAGAAGAGGAGGAGGAGGAGGAGGAGGAGGAGGAGGAGGAGGAGGAACCAATAACAGACAACAAAAACCTTCAGAGGCAGGCTCTGAACTACTAGGTCTCCTGTAGTAAGTTATCCAGATGTTAGCTACATCTTCTGTAGTAGTTAGCATCTGAATAACTTAAAAAGAATGAATGCAACAACACAATTATTAAGCATTTCAGGTATTAAGAGGTACAAGAGAAACAAACAACACATTAATTATTTATTTGACTGTGAAAATGCCCTTATTAGCATGGCAGAGTAATTAAACATCCTGGCTAAGTGAATGCATAAATCAAATCCAGCCAGCCAGCCAGGGTTTTAAATTTCTAACACTTTCCAGAAATAATCTAAGTTCTGCCATGAAGAAAGTGATCATATCTCATGACTATTTCACTTTTCTCTTTCAGAATGAAGTAATGTCTTGTTTTAGGAAATTCTGCCCGATAAATCAACCTCTCCGTTTTAATCGTCAACTACTTCTATTCAAAATAATTACTGCTACAAAAACTTAGTATTTTGAGGGGCAAGACATAGATTACTGTTGTTAATGCAGAAGTTTTTATACATAAATTAATTAAATCCTTTTCATTTACTTTCTTCACTACTTCTAATGCATATAGAAAATTCTTGTCTATTTCTTGGTGTTTTTCACACTCTGAGGAACCTACAGTATGTTATTTTGCCCGTTGCTATTTTAGCATTTTGCTAGTTTCTTTACGTCACATAGAATTCCACATAAATTCATTTTAAAGGCCTTTTTGATACCTGCTGCTGTTATATTTAATTTTTATGCCATAATGTCTCAATCAGCATCTCCTCCTTTTAATTCCTTAGCCAAAAATAATAATTAGTATGGTCGGTAGAGATAACATGTAGGTTCTTTTGTGCATCTTACTAGCCACACAAGTAGTTTTATGATATTTACAAAAGAATCAAACTGTTCTTTATGTAGAAGATACCCTACCACAACTGCCATCTATGGCTTTGTCATAAAAGTGATGGTTTTGAGGGTACGTTTATGGTCAACTTAAAACATTCACGTGTTGTTTGAGGAAAACCACACACAGATACAATCAAAAGTTTCCAGTTTCCATTTAACTCTTGTAGGAGCAATTAAGATGGAGAGCATTAGGAATATTGCTTGCTTCATACTGGCTATTCAGTGGAACTCTGTTTAGAATTACGTTCCATCACTGGAGAACTTCCAATGGGTCCAAAAAAGACTCATGGTCCACTAGAGCAAAGCAATCAAACTTATATACCACCCCATAGTGTTTATTGCACTCTCTGGGCGGTTCACAAGTTAATTAGCATTTTGTCCCCAACATGCTGGGTACTCATTTTACCAACCTCAGAAGAATGGAAGGCTAAGTCAACCTTGAGCACAGGTCAGGATCAAACTCACAACCTTTTGGTTGCAGTACAGCAGTTTAACCACTTCACCACCATGGCTGGAATGTGGATCTCCCAAATTCTAGACCAGGGATGCCCAAACTTTTCAAGCTGCAGGCCAGTCACGTGGTTCCACCCACCAGAAGTAAAATGTGCATGTTTGTGTGCAGAATGCATTCGCACATGCACATAATACTTCTGTAAATGACCCGCAGCTGTCGCAAACATGTTTACGACAGCTCCGGGTCATTTACGGCAGTGTTAATGTGATAAATAGGGGCTATGCACAGGGCATGGGGGTAGGCTTCACATAAGTTTCACACAAGTCACTTTCTATAGATGGAATTTTATCCAATTAAAAAATCAGTTAGGCATATTATTTTAAATGTTTGGTCTTCACTTTTAAACCTGTTTCACCAGTATTTTGAAAATAGAGATAAAAGTTTAAACAATTAAAATTCCACAATAATAAAACCAACAATATAGCTTCTTTAGCAATAAAATTGCACCATTCTTTTCCATTACTTTAATAGATATTTATTAAGTCAATGTTGCCAAGAACAGTCTTTAATAGCTCCAATGTCTTTAATAGCGCCAGTCCCAGGCAAGAGGTGGTTTCTAGGGCTTCTACACGGTTCCCACTTCATGTTGTTTTGATATGAGGGAAGAGAAATGAAACATATGTTAAAGTCATTTGCCCAGCCCTGAACTAGAGGCAGTGAACGTATAGCAGTAAATCATTCACCTGTCCAACCTTCTGTAAAATGGTTTACCCAAATGACTTTAACAGTCTGAGGGTCACACTTAAGGTTAAGAGTCTACTTGTACACTTGTACAGTGCACATTTGATGATAAAATACAGTCGTTTTTAATATTTGTGTTTAAGACATTTATAGACAGCACAGTCTGCAGTGTGTGAGTCAAGTTTCATTCTGAAAGGTGGCTGTTGCTCTATACATCCAATTGGCAGCTGTTTCTTGAACAGGTTCAAAAAAAGTGCAATTAAAGTGTCAAAGCAATTAGCAACTGTAAATAATTTTTTGTAAAATATTTTTTATATCTGTGGGTTAATTTGAGGACATTTTTGGCAACCGTGGTACCCACAGTCACTAGTTGCTCATAATAGGAACATGGATATGATTGACTGTGAGTAGGAAAAACATATCAAATAATAAATAGAACCCCAGAAATCTGGGTCCAACATCCTACTTGGGTGTGGAAACTCAATGGAAAAGCAATGATAAAACTACTCCTTTTCATATAATGTCAAAATACTTCTAGTGTTTGCATAGGTCAGCTCTGACTGGACAGAATGTAACATACTGTATACAGTACTAAGTTGTATTTTACTTAAAATGGCTTCTGATGGCTTCTAAAATGAGAATATAGAATGTGTGATTGTACAGATGTTACTAACCTCCTACTCCTATAATTCTTCACAGTGGCTCTACTGGTTATGATTTATGGAGCTGCAATTTCAGCAGTATCTACAAAGTCAGATATTGGTTTATTTTATTAAAGATAGGTGAGTTTATGGCTAAATCTAGAAACTTCTGTGTACATTATATTTTCCATAGCATTAGTAATGATGTAGATAAAAAGAAGAGGGACTGCGGTGGCTCAAGTGGTTAAGGCACTGAACTTGACGACTTGAAGGACGGGAGGTCAACAGTTCGATACTCGAGTACCTCATTACGGGATGAGCTCCCGCCTTTGTCCCAGCTCCTGCCAGCCTAGCAGTTTGAAACCAAGAAATTGCAAGTAGATAACTAGGGGCCACTTTGGTGGAAGTTGAACAGCATTCCGTGCACTCTCGTGTGGAGGCATGCCTGCCACATGTTGGTGGAAATGCCTGCAGACACAGACACCGTGGCTTTTTGGCTGCAAAGAGAGTTGAGTACTGAACCCTAGAGTCAGATACCACTGGATTTCGAGCAAGGCCAACCTAGATAAAATGAAATGCTAAATTGGATGCTCTGGAAGAAGGTGATGTATGAGTGAAAAAATGAAAAATAAAAATAAACTTGAAGGTACATAAAAACTTAAGCCTTTAGTCTGAATTCTTGTCTTGAAACATTGGATAGCTTTCAAATTGTTGGTTAGTGTCACTATAGAAGTAGGGCTGATGGTGTTCTTAAAAAATTCCCTGTTTAGCTTCCTATTTTCCATTTTTACCTAAATTTATATAACGCAGGACCTTAATGCTTATGGCACATGCATTGCTGTATTTATATTTAATACTTCAGAATGGAACTTCTGCATCCAAGGCTGGAGTTTTGAGTGGAAATTTCTAAGTCTGTTGCTTATATAACCACATTCCTTGGTTAATCTGAACTGCTGAGGTAATGAGTTTTGTGGTCTTCGTATGTTCCTGAGATAGTTCTTTACATATGTACAATTGAGTGTGATTGGAAACTTGACTCGTCTCTCACAAAGGAAAAGTTTATCTAGGCCAGTGAGCCAGGAAGCTTGCAGCCCCTGCGAATGGCAATTCGCTTTGCTTCTTAACTGTGAAGTAGTTTTTTCCTCAGCGACTATCAATGCAAACTTAGATTTGGCACAAGTGAGCATAACAGAAAAATGAATTGCTGAAACTGGACGGTAATTAGCCAATTCAACAAAGACAATAATATTAGATTGAGTATTGCATCAAGCTCGATATCTAGAGTATGCTGAAAATTTTCAGGTTCTGATGTATATGTTGCGTTTTATTGTCATTGTTTATATGACTGAAATCACTTCTGCAGTTCTTTGCGAATGTCACTCCATGCAGATAGATGCCTACTACGTGAACGGCTGTTGAAGCATAATGGCCAGGACACCAAGTTATGAGTTAAGACATAAGTTCTCAACCTTTTAAAGCTGGGGGCCAGGTCACACTCTCTCAGACAGCTTTGGGGGCCAGATGGCCATTTTGCCCTTCCTCCACCACACGGCATTTCCTGGAGTGGTGGAGGCAGTGGGCCATATGAAATGGAGCTGTGAGCCACATCTGGCCCATGGACCACAGGTTGAGAATCCCTGAATTAAGAAGTCTGTAGATTGCATCTTGTACAGTATCTCACTTGGTTGCTGTAGGCAAGCTGCTCTTTTTCAGTGTCAGATCATCTTCTTAGAGGATCGTAAACCTGACTTACCTTATAGGTTTAGATGGTTTTCTTGTAATATTTCTCCTATGTTATCTCTCCACCTTCCTCTGGGTCTGCCTCCTGGTCTTTGTCCTTCTCCTCTTTCCATATATGCCTTATAAGGTATGGAATCTGAAGACATCTATCCAGATGGACAAACCACTTTATTTGTTGTCTCTGTATATAGTGCAAGATTGGCTCTGTTCCAGTTCTTTCCTTTATAATCTCATTCCTGATTTTATCTCTCTTAGTTCCTCCAGCAACCTTCCTCAAACATCTCATTTCCATGGTGACCAACTTTTGCTTAGGTTTTGTTAATAAGTGTCCATGTTTGGCACAGGTGTTTATATGAGGTGTTTCTTTGTGTTGATTGGAATTGCCTTGTGTTGTAAGAGCAGAGCTAACTATCCTAATACAGTACAGTAATACCTCGGGTAACGCTAAGACTTGGTTCCACAAGTCTTGGTGTTATCCGATTTTTAGTGTTATCCGATGCATGTTAAAATCCTATGGGATGGATCGGATAACGTTAAAGTTCCATAGAGATACATTGTAACCACACAGGCTTTAGCGGTTGTTATCCAATCCATCCCATAGGACCTTAACGTTATTCGATCCAATTCTCCTCCCCAGATTACTTAACGTTATGCGATTTTAGCGTTATCCGAGGTAAAAGTTATCTGAGGTATTACTGTATTTGGTTTGCCTTACTGCACTGTTTGTCAATTTCTTCGTCCATTTTGCCATTTTTAGTGAATGTTGTTCCTAGGTATTTGAACTCTGTCACTTGTTTTATACTTGTTCCCTCTAGCTTGATATCTAGAGTATGCTGTTTCCTTCCAATTACCATTACCGGAGTCTTCTATTTATTGATTCTCATATTATTTATCTTACATTTTTGGTTCATGGATGTAAGATGTTGTTGTGGTTCCTTAGCTGTACTTGCTATCAATGCCTGATCATTCACAAAAAGTAATTCATTGATATTGTTTCCATTAATGGGCTTAGTTTTTTTGCTTATGCTGTCTAAATAGGCGATGAATAATAGTGATGATAGTACGTATCCCTGCCTCACTCCAAATGTTACTGCAAAGGGTTCTGATATTCCTTGACTTGTTCTAACTATACTCCTGCAATCACTATATAATCGTTTACATAATCTGATAAGATGTTCACTTACTCTATATTGGGCCAGTGCTTGCCATAGCAGTTTCCTGTCAACTCTATCAAATGCCTTCTCTTGGTCTACAAATGCAAGATAGAGATTCTGGTTGTATTATTTATTTTTCTCTTTTGGTTGTTGAAGCGTAAAAATTGCATCTGTACAGCTTCTGTTTTTTCTGAAGCCCAACAGTTCTTCTGCTAGTTGTGGTTTTATAACTGGTCTTAGTCTTGTTTCTATTAGTTTGGCATTACATTGGCGGAATGATTGATGTGGTGGCAATTCTAGAGAGATCAAAATATACATAAAAGGGTAGTTTTAAAAATATATTAGCCCTCTTTTTCCTTGCTGAAAAATAATGCAGTACAGTGGTACCTCACGTAACGAATGCATTGTATAGTGAAAAATTTGCACAACGAAGCGTTCATTATGCAATGGTGATACTCTGCATAATGGTTTTTTTTCATTATGTGGAATTTTTGATAACCAGGTTATACCCGCTTAATGGGAACCCAGGTTAACAAACTGTTTCCCTTTATGCGGGGCATCTCCCATAGGGAACTGCATAGCGAAGAGCTCAGTGGAATGGAGTTTTTTTGTTATGTAGGGTTCTACTGTTTTATGTATTAGAGCTGATTCAATTACTGTTACAGAGACTTTCAGCACAGTATATCAGGCTATATTCTTTGGTTATTTAATTTTTTTCTCTCTCTTTCTTGACAGGACCTGCAGAGGTTCCCATGATGTCACCCAATGGATCTATTCCTCCTATACATGTGCCTCCAGGTTATATATCACAGGTATTTTCATTCTTTGGAAGCAGTATTTGGGTATTTGCAAGAGTATACTGCTTACAGAATATACTGCTTTCGCCCCTTTTAAAAAAACAAAAGCTTCCAGTCTTCATGGCTGTGAAGGTAGGCCTGATGGAGTCTCTCTCTCTCTGTTTATGAACAATTTGTCCAAATCTCTGAAGTAGGAGTAGGATGTCACTGACTTTAATAGCTCTTTGCCCTGCTACTAATATGTTTTCAAGCTGCCCATTTGTGGCAATTCCCTCTGGATAGGAGGAATAGCTAATCTGTCCCCCTTTTGTGCCTTAAATTGTTCATAATGTGACTTGTCTCACTAAAGGCTAGCTACATTTTCAACCAGACAGCAGACGTATCTTTATAGGGAAAACCTGTATTTCTACATTGTTACTATTGTTCCCTCTCAATGTTCATCATCTAAGAATCAAAGGCATTCTTTAAAAATACAAAATTGTTCATCTATGTGGACAACACAGCAATGGCCATTCAAGGATCGAGCTTTGATGAGGTAGTTGGAAAACTTTATTGGTGCACCAAAATACCTCAGTGTATCTCTTGACAGGACTCTCTTAAGCAACACTGCCTGAATATCATATCCAAAGTTAGTACAAGGAACAACATCATCAAGAAGCTCACGAACTACAAATAGGGAACTCAACCGTTCACACTGCATACATTCATCTCCACAGCAGAGTATGCTGACTCAGTATGGAGTGCATCCATCCACATACACAAAACAAATGGACGTTGCTGTTAATGAAGCCATGTGTATAGTGAGATGATGCCTCAAACCTATACCAGTTGAGAAAATATACCCTCTTGTTGATATTGCTTCTTAAGAGAGAAGTAGTGCTGAGAAAACTAAGCAAGAGAATGACCCTCAAAACCCTTTGAATAGATATGAGCCTCAAGTCTGCCATCTAAGATCCAGGAAGAGCTTTATGGCAAGAACAAACATTCTTGAGGGTATGCAAAACCAAATTAAAAGATGGAGGAAGGAGCTCACTGAACAAAGAACAGCATTAAAGGAGGATATAGCTGAGAAACTTAACCTCCTCTGCATCACTTGGAGGAGGATGAGTAGGCTGAAGGTTGGAGTCCCTAAATGCAAGACCAACATGCTCAAATGGGGGCTGCTGGTGGACAACAACACGCTGTGTGAATGTGGAGAGATACAGAATACGGCTCATTTACTGGTCTGCCGATTACTTCTAGAAACATGCACCGATGAGGACTTAAGTTTGGGCAACGACAAAGCAAAGAAAGTGGCTTCATTTTAGCAGTTCATAGTTTGATCGGCACATGAAAGAATTCTTTAAAGATAATTGTTTTGTCTGGAACAGAAACAACTGAAGTGTTCATTTTAAGATACTTTGCTATTTTCCAAGTGTATGCTGGGAACTTTAAATATTCCATTTTGATAGAGAATCAAAAAAGAAAAATACTTTAAGCTTATATAATTAGCTTCTTCCAGCATTTCCTTTTGCTTTTCAGTAAGCCAAGAATATTGTATTATTGGTAGCCAAAGGGGCAGGTGAGGTGCAATTGCTAAAAATCACTCCTTAATATTTTATTTACCTTGAAAGCGCAACTAGGATCACTATACTGTACATTGGTTCTAACTCGACAACAGTAGACAGCTTTGCAAAGACTTGTTCTGATGAGGTACAATAACTTTAAAGTCACCCCAAAATTGGTTGAACCCATATGTTTCTTACTCGTCTGAGGATCAGTTCGAAGAAATACTGTATTTATCAGGTACCCGTTAGACATTTTAAAAGAGCTATTCATTTATCTTATACATCAAACAAGTGTTCTCTTCTGAAGCCGATATTGTATATTGAAACAGTGTATTTAGAACAGTTTTGTGTGGGTGAATTTCCAAAACATTGAGGCCAAGTTAAATGTTTTAATCTACTGCTAGTTCCAAGCAGAGCAGAAATTTGCATAACTTTTTATATGATTAAGTCAAAACCTATGTAAATCCCATTAATAGAATGGGTTTGCTTTACTTGGAACTGCCAATACAGTTTCATCCAATGTGTTTTCCTACAATGTTTTACTTGCAATAAACATATCATTTTTTTTCAGCAGTGCAATGCATGAAATATAGGTTGATGTGATCATTATTGTTATTGTATCTAGAATGGAACATTCTCAATGCTGTTTTATGTTCACAAGGAGATGAATAAAGTTACTTTTTTTGCACTATTGCTCCAAGAATACCCCCCCCTTATTATTATTGTTTTGCAGTACAAAAAGTAATATTTGCTGTTTCTCCTTACCTGATAACCATTTGCAGTTTGTTATTATGTGCTGTCAAGTTACTTACGACATGTAGCAACTCTATGCATTAATGACCTCCAGAAGTTCCTGGCCAGACTAATTAGTCTGGCCAGGTTATCCTGCTATTGTAATAGAGTAGTAGACCATACTGCCAGTGACTCAGTGCAGAGTGTCAGGCAGCATCTAATTAACCTGACAATCGTGAGGATTTGGGTGCCAAAGTCCACAGAGAAGGATGATGATCTCCAAGTGGATTAAATCCCACTTGATTCCATCTTGATGGAGGACTTTGTGTGCAACAGGGCTCAGGACCAGAAAGTGACTTGCAGAACTGGATCCATGGTACCAAGGTCATTCTGCGATGCAGAAGGCAGATGAAAGGCCACTGCATTATATTCTTAGGACAGACTTCATGGCTGATTGCCACAAGGATCACTAATACCTGTATTTGGATTCAGATATGGCAAAAGAAGAAGTTCTGGTTGATAGCAGCTCTGCAAAATCAAAGTACTGTAGTTATTTCCTTTATTGAGCCAGTCCAACTCAAGTTAAGTCTTTCTCTTCCTTCTAGGTTCAGTGCCTCCTAGCATTGACATATTTTAACTGTGAGCCTTGTCTGCTCATGGTATGTCCAAAGCATAATTAAATCTCAGTTTAATCATTTTGTCTTCTAGTCAGTTGACTTAACTTTGTCTACAGCAGGATTTCTCAACCTTTTTAAGCCAGTGGCCAGGCCACGCTCCCTGAGACAGCTTCAGGGGGCATTTTGCCCTTCCTCTACCACATGGCACTCCCTGATGTGGTGGAGGTGGTGGGGGGCACATGAAATGGTGCCATTGGCCACATTTGGCCCATGGGCCACAGGTTGAGAATCCCTGGTCTACAGTGTAGGGGTAATAATGTTGATATTCTTTGTGTGATGGTAATATCAGAGAGTTCTGTACACTCAGTTCATATATGATGAACACTAACTGCTCAAGTATGTCCACAATGCTTGAGTATAACTACCACATTACATACACATTTCCAGAGACAAAACATTGAAATGTTTTACTCACTTGGAACTAAACAAATCTTTACCCATTTGGAAATACTACTTCTTCCTTTTGTTCTAAATTTTATATAATTATTGGGGGCTGTGGATTAGAGGTAACACTTGTGTTTTAAATGTGGAAGGCCCCAAGTTAACTCCTAGGAATTTCTACTTTAAGGGATTAATTGATAAAGAAGTGATGGGAAAGACTTCAGCCTGGGGCTTTGGAGAGCCACCGCAAGACACTGGCTGGCAGCATCTCATAGACACTCTAGAGTAGAAGACCAGAAAGATGAAACAGTCAGATCTAGCAGAATGCAGCTTGGAAGAATTATTATTTTTATAACTCACTAAAATACTGGTTGGGGATTCTGGAAATTGTAACACCCCCACTGCCATACATTTTCCAAGCCGCACTCTATTCCAGCATAGTTTCAGGGCCAACGGTAGCCTATCACTGCTCTAAATTACTGAGCAGAGTGTCATGAAAGAAATCTTTACATCTAAATAAAGCAGCTGGTAAAGCAGTGGTAGGAAAACCTATATATTATCTCCTTTCCTTTTTCTATTTTTCCCATGGAATTGAAATGTACTTTCTGCCATGTGGAAAATGAATGTTCTGCTTTGCAAATGACTTCATACCAAGTAACAGCTTGAAGCACGTAGTCTTCAGTTGCTTTGGTTTCCTGTTGTTGTTTGTTGGTGCTGATGTTATAATAGCTGTACAGTATTTCACTTGTTTGTGCTTGCCTGGGCTCAGTGATGTTGGTAATTAATAGAGATTATTGAGTGATTGTTTAATTTACTGTCCATTTGTTTTGGCACCATGATGACAAGGATGTAAAGGAAATAAGAACATTCCAGTTTGTGAACAAAAACAGATTTTGACTTTGGTTTGGTTGGCCCTCAAAAACTTACGTTTTGAGAGTTACACTGAAAACAAATACTCCTGTGGATAAGCCCTATTAAGTGAAAGGCATAAAATCCTTTTTATTTGTTTATTTTATGATGCCAATCCTGACAACCATGAAAATATTAAGGCTTAATGTTACCTTTGCTACCCATTCAGTGCAACTCAGAACTAAAGGTTTGCTTCGTTTGTTAGGCAGGTTTTATGAAAAAATGTCAGCAAGAAGAGAACTGGTCAAAGATTGGTTTTGTCTTATGGTACAAGAGAGAATTTATTAGGTGTTGATAGGTCAGGAATTAGAATACAGTATATCCTTATGTTGCAAAATAGACAACAACCACATTTACATGAAATGATAAGCCATGATTTTGTGGAATTCTGGCTTATCAAAAGTGCCACAAGTAGGGAAAGGGCCTAGTCTATCATTAGATTGAGAGAGGCAGATAACTCAGACAGCAGATAATGGCGGGATGAGGGGGAGTGCTAGGTCTTTAAAGAAAAAAGAAGTGTGTGCCATGTAGCTTTCTACACACTTGTGAAGCTTAGAATACACATCTAAGAGCTGGGTTGGAGGACACTGTCCCATTCACCGGCAAAATTTAGTTGTCAATTTAGTTAGCTTCTTTTACATGAAACAGTGGGTGAAGGTGTACTCCATCTTATCTTTTGCCTCTGGCAGTAGACTATCTTGGAGCTTTCCTTAGCAGGAGCACTTAACAAGCCATATGTGGTTTCTTTAGTGTAATGTAGCTCAGTAGTCTTGGCTTCTCTCTCCTGCAGCAAGCCAGAGAAATAAACTAACAAATTATGGTTTGTTTTTCTGGGTATTTGTGGGAGAAGCAAGCCAGGCTGCTAAACTGGGATGTCATACTAAGCAAACCATAGATTCATAATTCAATTGATTTTACTTAAGCTTTAAGGGGACTCTTGGAAAAGGCAACTCTGTTTGTAAACAAAATGTATGGAAACATTCACCTTGCTTTAAGAAGAAATCTCTCCCTCCCTCAAACATGTAGAAAAATGTATGTTTGAGAACCTGGGGAGCTGCTGCCAACCGGTGTAAACTATACTGATAAGGATGAGCCAGTATTCTGATGAACTGTATGGCATTTTTTTGTTTTGGTTTTGTGAAATCCTGTTATAAGATTAAATGTAAAATAACTTGAAATTTTCCACATTTTTGTGCTGTCATACATGTGTAGTTTACACTTTAATGGTGAGGAAGAATGCAGAGAAAGCCCTCACTTGTATGTTAGAAAATATACAAAATTCCCAATTGGGCAATAGCTTTATATTGGGACCAACTCAAATGTCACAAAAGAGCCATCACGTATAATATGAATTGTTGAATAAGAATATCAGAGAGAAAACAAAACAACAACAAAAAACATTGTGGCACCTTAAAGACTAACTCCTGTGTTGAAATGTGATCAAGTCCACTTTGTCAGACATAAGAGGAGAGTTTCTTGGAAGTATTGTCCTCAGGATTGCTACAAAGTATTACTGACAATGACAGGACACATCTGGCACTCACTGCTGTTACCAGCTTTGTTCTACACTCTTGTTCCAACATCACTGCCACCATCTCCCTGGACTCTTCCTTTCATCAGCCTCTAGTCACAAATCCTTTTCCTAGAGTGTTCTAGCCTGAGAACAAAACATTGTGGGCAAGATGTCTTGTCCTGCAAAGGGCAGTCTCCTTGGCCACCTTGTTCAAAAAGCCTTGCTCTGAAGTCTCATCAAAATGAAGAATTTGGACGCCGTGAGGTTCTGAACAGCCTGTTTGCCTGCTTCATGGCTGTAGGATAGGCCTCAGCCAAGCCAGAGAGTGAACAGATTGCCCAGAGTGGAGTTGAAGTAGGCAGTGGGCTTTCCATCAGATCTTTCTTTCAGTCTTTGGCAAATACTGTAGCTGTTGACCACTGAGGAAAGTTCTTCAAAATGATAACTGTGGCCATGATAACAAGATTGGGCATGATTCAAGAGCTCTTGAGATAGTAGCTTCAATAACTGTCTAACAAGAGAGCCAAGTCTGAATGCTATGAACTTTGTGTATGGAAAGTGTATCTTAGACCGAAGCCTTCTCCTTAATTTCGAAAGTTAGCCATGCCCTTCCATGAAGGCTAGTCACACATTTATGTTCCTAAAGATAGTAGTTTGTTTTGACCAAAGCCAGCTGCTTCTCTCATTGTCCCTAAGGTTGTTCAGACTTTCTCTCTTTCTGTCAAGGGTCATTCCTTCCCTTCTTTCAAGCAGTTAACAAAATAACCCATGATACACTGTGAAAATGGTCCAAATCCCACGTCAGTCATTTTCAACCAGTGATATATGAACCACCAGTGACACGCCAAAGGAATTAAGCAGAATGCAGGGTTTTGGTTTTGGTTTTATAATATGAGGTTATAGAAATTATGAAAAAAATTACTGAAACAAACTGACATGGCTACTTCTTCCAGATCATGGAATTGTTATGTATTATTATTTGGAGGCAGATGATAATCAGAGGAATAACATTTATTCCTGAGGATAGTACTCAAGTTGTGTATTTGTTATTCTTTGGCTGAAACCCTATTAGCTTTGTGTAGTAAGCTACACTAAAGTAGACCCATTAATCCAGTGGTGGCCTGGTCCACTGGGCTACCGGGACTCATCCTGGGGCACCCATCCCCCAGCACCAGTGGCGGCCCTTCAGATTGATCACGGGCATGTGCATGCACCTGGTGAGCAACAGGAGAAGCCACCTTGCTGTTGCCATGAAAGAGGAGAAGCACCAGGCTGGTTTTTTTCCCCCTTCAAATTAGAAGGCATCCCTTGGTTGGGGGGAGGGATAATAGTCTGTTGCTTCTCCTCTTTCATGGCAGCTGCTCACATCACAAGCATCTGCACACCTGTGTGCTGGGCAGACCAAGGGAGGGGAGGACACATGAAGGGGTTGTGGGGCGGGAGGCTGGACTGACCTAAGCCATCCTGCAGACGGGGAAAGAGCTGCCCCACAAGCAGGAAGTGCGGGAGAGCCGGCCAGCTCCATTCAGCCCCAGTCAACAAGTGGGCAGAGAGGTCACGAGCAGAGGTGGTGAATGCACTGCCTGTTGTGGAGCAAACTTTTCCCCGTCCACCCCAGTTCCATGTCCGGGGGCTGGAGGAACACCAAGCCTCACAGGGCTCTCGTTGCCGCTGCTACAGTGGAGGAGAAAAGCCTGCTCTGGGCCAGTGGATGCCCTGCCCAGTGAGTGGTGCTTCCTGTCCAGCACCCTCCCAAAGTGACCAGAACACACCTGATTAAATCCATGGGGATTTTATGAGTCATCATTTCTGTAACTTCCATTGATGCAGATGGACCTACATCAGTTGTGACTTGCTACACTAAAAGAAACAAAGAAACTCCTACTACTTTCAGGTCAGCCCTATTTTTAACACACTTCAGACCCTTTTGCTCTCCTAAGACAAATAAGGGAGGAAAGTCTTACGACTTAACAACTGAAAATATTGGACAGCAAGAACCTGTAAAGTTAAAAATATATGTATTATCTTAGCCTGAAGTGTAGATATAAGTTCTTATAAAGTCTTGGATAAATTTCTTCCAAAGTGTTTAGGCACCGAGATTCTTAATTCCCACAGAGACAATTATAACTAAATTTTCATTATAAATATGGCTATAAACTTTGACTCTGTCTATAGAGATTGCTTCTCCCCTACAGCATACCCATATTTAGCAAACTTACCATGGTTTACCAGAAACTCTGGACACAATCCAGTTAGAAAGTATATGCTTCAAGCTAAGAGATAATTATGCATGAACTTAACTCAAGGGCATTTAAAGATGGGCATATTTAGTAGGCTCAGTAAGATAAGCTATAGAGTGATGTCCTGTTTCCCCCCCCCTGTAACTTTTAATAATCTGTCATCACCCTCCTATTCCTTTTGACCAAAATTCTATCCCCATCCAGGAGGAGAGGATAGATAAATGAAGCAAAGCAGTGGCTGCTGTCCCACTGATTTGAATTCAGAAGGCAGCTATTTTTTTCTGTTTCCTTGTGAGGGGAGATCTAAAAGTAGCTAATAATATGACATTACCCTATTTAAATAACTTTCCCCATACTTGTTATATTATTTCTGGATGTGGTGTCGCAGTATTTTTGTTTAATACTCCCTCCCCATAACTCTTTGGGATAACTATGCTACATGTAACTGGTTGTTTCTAATCCCTGGTGTCCTTCTTGTTTTTAAAATACATTTTCTAGATTGTAAGTGTCAGTTTATGTATAAATGCACATTCAATGCTATCATATCTAATTAGATTTTAATGTTAACTTGGGTTGGTGTAGCTTATTTTAGGTCTCAATTTCTCACTTGTCTAGTGTAATCAAAAGCTGTTAATAAATAAAGTATTGCTTGGCGTTCATCTAGTCAGCTGTGTTGGAGTTGGCATTCATGCAAAAGGCATGATTTGTCCCTTGAAGGGACCAGTAGTGCATGTGTTTTAGTTTTTCTTTGATCTCTGTTCAAAATCTCATTGTTAAAGCAATTACAGAATGCCTTACTATAATTAGTATGGCTGCCTGAATGTCTGCTGTGAGCTATGTTACCACCAGAATTACTGGCACGGAATATATTTAGGCATAGATCTTATTGTTCCTCACAATGAAAAGTTTTTTAACATTTTATATTATGGGGAAAATATGTAAACATTACACAAGAGTGAATGCATCACTTATATTAATCTGACTGCCTCCTTTCCCTTCCTACTTTGTTTTTTAAAACAGGTAATAGAAGACAACACAGGCGTTCGGAGGGTGGTGGTCACACCCCAATCTCCGGAGTGTTATCCTCCAAGCTACCCTTCTGCCCTTTCGCCAACTCACCATTTACCACCGTACCTGACCCACCACCCCCATTTCATACATAATTCTCATACAGCGTTCTACCCACCTGTTACTGGGCCTGGAGATATGCCTCCCCAGTTTTTCACTCAACATCATCTTCCCCCTACAATATATGGAGAGCAAGGTAAGCTCAATACAACAAGATTTCCAAAGTGATCTCAAATGTCCCTCTCCTCGTTACAACTTTTGTCAACCAGAATAGTGTGAGATTTGGCAGGGTGGTGGTGGAATCTAGATGTGGACAATATAAAGCTTTATGAGACAAAATGTTTGTTGGAAACAGTCTCCCCCCCAACACCTCAAAATAAATAAATAAATGAGAAATGTTTTAATATTTGCAGTTTTTGCAGAGGTCTCAGTCTCTGGGGTGTGGATTTAACAGAAGAGTGGAGTTGCAACGAAATTTTGCATGTTGTCCCTGAGTCTGAATAAGAGTGCACCCACTGACTCAGGAAATTTATTTATTTATATTTATTTATTTGTAATATTTATATACTGTACATCCAGTCACTACTCAAGGCACTTTACAAAGAAATAATAAACAGCCAAATACAAGATTAAATAAAAAGAATAATTAATAACCCAGCTAAACACATGTACCATTGACAACATAGTAAATCCTCAATCCTTTTTGGTGACAGCATTTCCAGGATCCTATATCCAATAAACTGGGAATAAATGGGGATTAAAAACACACACCAAGGTTTCTCCCCCTATCAGTGGAGATAATCAGTAAAAGCCTCCTTATTCCACATTGAGAGAGCCAACACCGAATAGGCCATTGATCTTCTAGCCTCTTTTGGAGTAGCCACCCTCAATAACCTGGTCTATGAGGATCTCAGCACCTGGGAGGTATTTCTTCTTATAACTTTGTTAGGAACTTACAGAGACCACAATCCTATTGGTGTTTGTGTAATCATTTGCATAACTCGCCATGGTTAATTTTGTAGAATGCTGGGAAACATCTCAATCACCTCTAGTTGCCCAATCAAGATCACTAACAATCTTAGGGATTTTGTCTGAGGCAACTAGTACTTTAGAACTGCTTTATCTGCTCCTTCCCTCATTCTCTGCTTAGCTGGGGAGCCAGCCTACCTGTCATACAGGCTGTAGCAGTTTATCTGAGGCAGCAGTGTCTGGTTGGGAGCAGGTGATGGAGCTCTCCTGGCTATTCCCGTTGGATTCTCTAGCTGTTTTCCTTTGTTGGATGAGAGAACTGTTTACCCTGGACAACCTGCCTTGGACCTCCTGAAATAACCTGCTGCCTAATGTATGTCATTTCAAAATAAAATTTCCCTGACATTCTAGCCAACTTCTGTATATGGAATGGGGTATGGGTGCTACTTGAGGCAGCAAAAAGTCATGGGCAGACCTGCTCAGCTGAGAGGCAGAGAGCCACTAACCTCTATATTGGAGGAACAATCTGGTAAACCATTTGCACCCTAACATCACCATGATGTTGCATAATAATTCTAGATCTGTGTTCTAAATATAGCAAAAGGAGAAGAAGTAGTGAAATGTCAAGTTCAGAAGATCATTGTTAAGTTTTACTGTGTGTGTATCGATAACTCTTCCAAATAAGTGCTCAGGAAGCACTTCATTTATAGAGCATAACACTGTAGTTATGATTTGCTATAAATTCTGCCATCCCATTGACCATGCTGTTTGAGATGTTGGAAGCAGTAGGTCTGACACATTTGGGAGCGTGCCAGGTTTAGGAGACCTGTTCTTGGAGAATAGACTTTCAAATAATTGAAGATCAAACTAGAGACTATACATCTCTAACTAGATATCATTTGATGAGGAAATGCCATAATTATTGAAAGCAATTGACAGACTTTATGCATTATGTGTTGTTACCTTGCCTGGTGAATGAGATTTTCTGTAACATGGGGATAGTAATGTAATAATGTTGGTAAATGTTAGTTAACCTTATTGATAGGATGGGTGGAAAGGTAGCAATGTAGTATGGTGCATTTTATGAACTTTGGTGAGTTGCATCTACCATAAAAGGATGAGAGTATGTGATCTGGATCAAGGGATGTGCAGAATGATTAGTTCTCAAGACACAGTTCTTTCACTCTCATCAGCTCTAGATAACATAACCAAAGGCAAGGAATTTTGAGACATCTGGAGGGCTCCACTTCACTCACTGCCAATGTAAACGAGTTGGAAGTGAATTTGGGTGAAATACTGTGAAGGATACCAGAATTTTACAAGCATATAGAATCCTGTGAATCATTTTACCTGGAGTCCTTTCTTTAAAGGATACACAAATCTCTCTCAAGGACAGTTCAAGCCAAAGGCATCCTATTCAAGAGTAAGAGGTCATGGTAGTTCATGTCTATGCTTGGAATTTCGTCCCCTGTCCTACTTGAATTTCTCTAGAAGTGATCAGGTTAGCAGGATAAATATGATCTGCCAGACCATGCCCTACAGTTAGTGGTCAGTGTCAAAAAATCAAATGTGAAGTTCTGCTTTGTCATTAATGAATGGGGGCGAAGCATCTTTACACATCTTGTTATGTCAGATGTCCAGTGACTTCTCAAAACTGGAGCAGTGTCTGTTGCAGTAGTTGTTTTTGTTTGAGCAATGTTATCTCAAAAGTTTACTGTGAAAACATTACCTTTAGGGACCTTGAGGATAACAAGGTAATCCTTAATCATCTCAAAATATACTGTATAAATAACTTGAAATATAAGGAGCAAAACAAGTTTGTTTTATTTAAACCATGAACTGTTATGCCTTTCCCAAGCTTGAGCACTGGGCTTGGTCTTGTCTTTGAGAATAGAAGTCAAAAGGCTATCAAAAATATTATATCTACATTAGCAGAGATCAGATGCATGCTAATGTGGCAGCCGTTTCAAACAGATCTTTAAATGTTTGGCCAATGGAAATGGATGCTTGCTGCTTACCACATTGAGTTAATTAATATACTTCATCCATAAGAGCGTGTGCAGTTAGAATGGTTGACTTTGGACATAGGAGACTGTTCGAGTTCCCACGGAGTAATGGGATTTTACTGAGTGACTGGGTAATAGAGCTGTGAAGAAATCTTCCCCTTGAG
Organism: Furcifer pardalis; assembly: GCA_030440675.1. Taxonomy (NCBI): domain Eukaryota; kingdom Metazoa; phylum Chordata; class Lepidosauria; order Squamata; family Chamaeleonidae; genus Furcifer; species Furcifer pardalis. The sequence goes on from CP126890.1 coordinate 278,659,573, forward strand.
ATCATACTGTTCATTTGTTTAAATGGCTAGGCTCATAATTGGCTGCCTACAGGAGAGCTGGTAAAATACCAAAGCAGAGTTTTGACCACATTCAGAAATGATAGTCCACACACAATATTTAAGCTGTCTGTGTGTGCGTGTGTGTGTGTGTGTGTTGGACTACAGTTCCCAGAATTCTCCAGCTGTCACGACCAGTGCGCATGCTACCTAATGGTTCTGGAAACTGTGGTTCTAAAAAGTCATTTTTCCAAGTTCTGGGCTTGGTGCCTTCCATGGGCTGTGAGACTGTGTCAGACAATGTCTTTAGCTTTTCGATTTCATTAGCCAACCCATTTGGCAAAAGACAATTTCACTTCTCTTGAACTCTGTGGTTAGCATGAAACTCAATGCCAAACCCAAGCTGTCAAAATGGAAATCAAGTAATATTTTACTAAACAGACTGAGATCTGTGTTGCACACAACACAGTTAAACTTACATTGTCTTACTTCAGCTTCCAATTTCTAGAAGAAAGCCTCATTGGTTTCAGTAGTACTTTCTTGGGACACATGTTTTACATTAGCCTGTGACAGGTACAATTTTTGCAAAATGTAAAATCATTGGTTTTATCCTTCAATGGGTTTAACTCATTCTTAGAAGACTCCTAGATCTAAGTAGGTGTTTCTCAACATTTAGACTGCAGCAACTGGTGGCTAAGTGGTTAAGATGCTGGCTTGGAGACTGAAAGGTCAGATTTCAATACCTGAGTGATGCACTTGGGGTAGCTATGCTGTCCCACATCTACAACTGGAGTAAATCAGCAGTTCTGATAGACAGTTTTTCATTTATAACAATTCTTCTAAATTGAAATCAGTTTCCTATTCTAATGTATAAGGAGGGTCACAGTTTCCCCACCTGTGTCCTAGATAGGAAAATGATTAAGAAATTGATAAATTTATGATTTCAGATGTCCTGCTCAGTTGTGTTGCAATGTGCCTAGGAAAGATTAATAGGATCTAATTGGCCAAAACATATAGATGTTTGTGGAAGTTGTCACAGCTGAATGCAGGTGATTAACAATTTGTTGGGTGCCCAGTTGGATATCTGACCCAAGCACACAATACATAGGTGCCAAACACCTTGTCAGTTAGTCTTGCCAGATTCCACAATTTCTCTGTGAGTGCCAGTACGATTTTGAGATACTATTGGTAAATAAAGGAAAGGGATATATCAATGCAGTTGCAGCCATTAATGAATCACTGTTTGTGTCAGCTAGAGAACATTGATTAATTATTTGCTAAACGTATTTTTGGACTGCTTTTCATCATAAAAAAAAATAACAAGGCATATCTTCAAAAATTCTACATGTGTCTTTCAACTGTCTTTACATTCACTTAAAGTGATTTGTAACCTCCACTTCATTGGAAGTAATAACAAGAAAAAAATGGCAGAACATCTGTTGTGGTCACCTGCAGCTTTTGGCTAGCCTTCCTTGGCAGAACATTTTCAGATTAAAGAATGGCCAAGTCTTTTGTTTTTTTTAATGGGTTTAGATTATCAGGATTGTCTCATACTGCAGAATGTTAATTATAGCCATATGGGCTTCTACGCCTCTGGTTTATATTATCTTTGAAAACTTGTCATGAAAAATATTCCAGATTACAGCAGATGTTTAGTAGCTCTGCAAATCACTTTTTTGTTGTGAAATATATTTAGAACTGACAACGTGTAACCCTGGACCTGACTTGCTGTATGCATTTGGGAAAAATGCAGCATCTACAAAGCACAAATTTTAAGAAAATTAGTTTAGTGCAGCCATGCTAGGATGTAAATGTTTGTAACTGTATCTGTCTTCTCAAACAGGTCAAGTTTATTGCTATCATTTTTGCAGGAATAAATAAGTTCATATTGTTTTCTCCATAGTGAGACAATACTTCATGTATTTAGGCCTCCTGAGATGAAGCTTTTTTCTGTTGGAATCACTCTAATGTTATTGGAGAGGGAAGGTTCAAAAATGGCCCAAATCAGATCAGATACAGTAATACCTCTGGTAACGATTGCATCGGATAACGCTGAAATCGGATAATGTTGCAAAAGTTTGAAAAAAGTTTTGCATCAGATAGCGATCTGTTACCCGATGCAATCGTTCATAGCAGTGGGGTGGCTGGGAAGCTGAACGGGGGCTCTGCAGCTGTGGGGTGGCTGGGGAAGCTGACGGGGGAGTCCCCTGCATGCACGTTCAATCCCCAACCCAAGCGCTGATCACACGCTGTGATCACAGTGTCTGGAGAGGTCGTGAACAGCGTGGATCAGGTCCCCTGACCTCCCCGGAGGTGGCAGGGGTGCTGGAGAGCCTGAAATGGGCAAAAAAACTGGAAATTATTTTCACCCATTTCGGACTCTCCAGTACCCCTGCCAGCTCCGGAGAGGTCGGGGGACCCAATCCACACTATTTCTGAAGTTCCCTGACCTCCCCAGCCAGTGCACCGAGTCAAAACGCCGGGATTCGAATCCCGGCGTTTTGACTCACTGCAACGGCTGGGGAGGTCGGAGAACATTGGGAACAGCATGGATCGAGTCCCCCTGCCTCTCTGGAGGTGGCAGGAGTGCCAGAGAGCCCGAAATGAGCAAAAATGAGCAAAAAATTTGGAACTTTTTATCACCTATTTCAGGCTCTCCGGCACCCTTGCCACCTCCAGGGAGGTTGGGGGACCCGATCTAAAACACCTATACCAGAGATAGAACAAGGAGCACACAGGCAAGGAGATAGTTGTGGCTGATTCTTCTTGTGGTAAACTATGGTTTAGTGCAGCATTTCTCAAACTATGTTCCGCTGAACACCGGTGGACTTCAATTCCCAGAAGCCTCAGTCAGTGCTTTGGGGAATTGACTTAGGCTTCTGGGAATTTAAGTCCAAAAATCAAACTTTGGGAAACACTGGTGCGACATCTGAACCATACGATCCCTTTCTCTGAGAAATAAAAGTTGGTGGAATTTGTATTGGAGCGTGATCTGTTCCCCTTTGTTCTCTCTCATTTCAGAAATTATATATGGTATGTCCAGTTACATAACCAGGGAAGATCAATACAACAAACCACAGCACAAAAAAATCAAAGACAGACAAATTGATCGCCAAAACCGTTTGAACAGCCCTCCTTCATCTATCTACAAAAGCCACCTAGGAAACTGTATGCCAGTGTACAACGGCACCATCAAAACTCATAATGGAGCTGCAAATGGAGGAGGAGGAGGGATGCCTGCCATAAAGAAAACTGAACGCAGAGCAAGAAGCAGCCCAAAATCAAACGAGCAGGATTTGCACGGTAAAGTTCTCCATTGCCTTTCTAAACTCCTTCTCGAGATTTTAAGATTTATTTAAAAATAATGGTTGGGGATGAGATACATGTATTAGAGGGCCATACAAGCTGGTCATGCAGAAAAGCCATATAGACCACATGGTTGAGGTTGAGCCTATGCTGAAGGATTTTTTTTAATGGGAGAGGGAATATATTAGCAGGATATTTTAGCCTTTTTCCTCAAGGGAAGGACAAAATGTTAGTAATAGAGAAGATTTATGTGTACACTAGTACCTTGGATAACGATGAAACTTTGTTCCACAAGTCTCATCATTATTCGGTTTTTAATGTTGTGCGATGCATTGATTGCACAATGTTAAAAAAAGCCCTGTTCCCTTTTAGAAGAGGAAAGGGAACAGGGGGGCAATCTGCCTGCTTCTTTGGAAAGAGGCAGCCCCCCTTTGCCAAAGAGGCAGGCAGATCACAGCATGGGATTGGCGCTTGGGTTGGGGGATGAACCGGGACGCACGCCCATTCAAAACCCCCCCCTCAACCACAGTGCCGATCACGTGCTGCGATTGCAGTGCCCAGGTAGGTCTGGGGACTTCAGAAACAGCGCGGATCAGGTCCCCCGAATTCCCCAGAGGTGGCAGGGGCGGCGGAGAGCCCGAATTGGGCAAAGGGAGGGTTCCACCCATTTCGGCCATTGCCGCCTCTGGGGACCCAATCTGTGCTGTTCCTGATGTCCACCACAGACCTACCCGGGCAGTGCTGCAAGGCAAAACACCGGGGAAAGAACCCCAGCATTTTGCCTTACAGCACCGCCTGGGTAGGTCTGCGGACGTCGGAAACCATGTTCTCTTCGCAAACAAAAGGCTATCCAACGATGGGATAACCCTTTGCTTGTGAAGGGAACCCCTGCACCCACAGCTGCGGTGGGACTGGGAAGCCGAGAGGGGACTCCCCTGTTGGCTTCCCTGCCACCCGCCCTTGCGTCTGCAGCTGCGGGGTGGCTGGAAAGCCAAACGCGGAGGCCCCGTTCAGCTTCCCAGCCACCCAGCCGCTACAAATGATTACCTCGGATAATGCTAACAGGTCGTTATCTGATGCAAAACAACAACAACAACAACAAAATTTTGCATCATTATCCGATTTAGTGTTATCTGATTTAATCGTTATCTGAGGTATTACTGTACTTTCAACTTCTGGCATTTTCAGGTAAACAGACCAGGTAATTGTTGCAGAGAAGACATTTTCTGGATGGTCCTCTAGCAACCAAAATAGGCAACAGTATGATAAATGGACTGATCCCATAGATGGTTGCTTTCTGTATTCTTGTTTAACTGTAACTCCACTGGCACCATATTCCATTGACCTTTGCTATTCCATTGAGTTTTGGTCTTTTGCACGTGAACCTAGTGCAAAATAAAGCACATGCTAGAATGGTGAGGATTGTTGTGGAAACTCAAAGGCTAGAGACAAGCGGTAGAGCCCAGACAAGGAAAAAACACATTTAGTTTCCAATACAGTAATACCCCGGATAACGATTTCACCGGATAACGCTAAAACCGCATAACGACGACAAATTTGGGGGGAAGATTTGCACCGGAGAACGTTCTTTCTAGCGTTATCCGATGCATCGTAATAAGGAAGTAAAGGAGGCCAAAGCTCCTCTCCCCGCCACTTCCCTCCTTCCTCCCCCCCACCCCCAGCAATGGGGTGCCATACTGCCGGGCTGGGAGCTGCTTGCCGGTGCTGGAGGACAAGCAGGCACTTCCTTAGCCCGAACATATGGCCGACCCAGGCAAGGGGAAGGTGCATGGCCGTCACGGCCCTCTCAAGCCGGCCCTGCCCACTGGGAGTCCTGAGACCCTTCCTTCACCACGAGTTTGGGGACTCCCCACACCCACCCCACTGCCTGCTCAGCCACAAGAGAATCCAGCCCAGCCCTGGCCCTGCTTACCTTCAAGCCACCACAGCTGCTGCTACCACCAGGTTCCCCAGGCAGCCCAGGAGCTGCCTGCTGGTGCTGGTGAACAAGCAGGCACATTCTTTGCAATGGAACTCATTGCTGTCCCAGGCAAGGGTAGCGTGCACGGCCATCGTGGCCCTCTCAAGCCGGCCCTGCCCATGTGGAGTCAGCCTAGCTGATCCTGCTGAGTTGCACACTCCGACTAAGCCAGGCTTGACCAGCCGATTGCAGAGCACAGAGCTATGCCTCATGCCAGACAGAGGCAGCTGAGCGCCGATGCAAGAGATCAGAAAATGGAGAGGAATGGATAAGGCTGAACATCGCATAAGGTTAAGACTTGTGGAACCAAGTCTTAACATTATCCGATGTATTACTGTATTCAATATCGATTTGTTGTCGCTTATCTATTTAAGCACAAACAACTGAACTCCAAAATATTCTATCCTTTGCCTTCTGTTTCCATCGCTAGCAGAACAGCTTTACCGTCCATCAGCTCATCCCATCGTTTTCAGGGTCTGCCTAGTGGTCTTTTGTGGTCCCTTGGTATCTAGTCTGTTAGCCGACAGGTCCATCTGTTATCCTTTAGGTGGGTGATATGGCCTGCCCATCTTCTTTTTGCCACATATAGTTTATTGACCACATCACACAGTCTGGTTCTTTGGTATAATTCCTTCAGTTTTGGCACTTAAATAAGTTAATTGAGCAAAATTTAGCACAGTTTTGGACATATTAAAATAAGTGTAAGGGTAGCTGGTAGCCATGAAGTAATGCCCAGCAATCACTCAAGTCCAGCTGTGTTGTATTATTTCCATTCTGTTTATTTTATGTGGTGGCTGAAATTTGCCATAATGTGATTTGGAAGACTTGCAGTAACATCAGTTTGTTGTTATGGCAGACCTTGCGATCATCATGTCCTCTGAACTGCAGCCAATTGGACACATCACTAAAGCGGTGCTAGAGGTTTATGAATTGTTTTTGTTCCTGATAAAGCGTAAACACTTGATTTTTATGCAAATTCCTGGTGAATCTAGTAGATGAATCCACCTTTGTCTAAAAAGCTCTTATTAACTTTAGGTTATCCTTGGATGAGCTTTTGCCCTGGTTTGTAGAATTTAAATTAAGGTAGTCTGAGAAATAATTATAGGGGTTTTTTTAAGTACACAGTGTATTTCCCTATAAAGACACAATACTAGTCTAAGAAGTTGTTTGTATATTTGTATGAATTTTTTGAAGTGGTAGCCATGTTAGTCTGTGCAAGCATAACATAGAGTAAACAAAACAAGACAAAAAAGTTCATGGTATCAGTTTATACATACCAGGTACAGAGGCACATGAAAACTCACTCTTATGTCTGACAAAGTAGAGTTGATCCACAAAAGCTAATATTAAAATACAGGATTTAGTCTTTAAGGTGCCACAACGTTTTTTGTTTTGCTTTGTTTTGTTTACTCTCTGATATATTTGTATGTTAATTTGTCATGTTTATCAGCCGCTCAATAACTGAATTTCTTTCAATAATGAATAACTGGACAAAATATGAAATAAAAGATATAAAATTAAGAACAGTTCAATTTAAAATGCAGTAGAAAAAGATACATCTCTGCTAATATTACAAAACCAGAATCATCCACATGTATGTTGGCCTTTACTTCCTGATTAATTTTCTACTTATTGTATTTATGTAACAGTGGTTTGACCCACCAGTAAGGAAACTTTTTGCACTGTATCCAATCCGATTCCTGGCTTGTCAGTCACAAAGAACAAAGACATTTTAAGCCACTTTCAAATTTTGGTTTAAGGCTCTAGCTCAGGGGTGCCCAAATTTTTCAGGCCGCGAGTGAGCTGGTCAGGTGGCTGAGCGTGCTGGTCACATGGTTCCTCTCACCCAGAAACGGAAGTAAAATGCGCCTGTGCAGAACGTGAATGGGCAGAAGTGGTGGAGGAAGGGTAAAATGGCGGTCCAGCCTCTGAAACTGTCTGAGGGAGCATGACTTGGCCCCCAGGTTTCAAAAGTTGAGAACTCCTGTAATACAAGGACACGTGTATACATCAGAACTTGGACAAATGTCTGTTTAGTTTTCCTTTCCTTTTTTTTTTTTAACTACAAATCCAAGGGCTCCCCCTACAAGGCGACCATTGGCTGTACTGGGGGTTGCCTCCTCCATTGCCTGGAGAATCACCCCACATTGGGGGGGGATTGCTCTGCGGGTCAAGTGTTTACTGGTGAATAGCCCCTTGACTATAGCGGATAGGGCGGGAGTGATGTAGTTTGGTGAGGTCCCAGAGCACTTTGGGAATGGGTCCCAGGGTGGCTCACATCCAGGATACCAGAATCCCGAGGTTCAGTTCCGAGATGGGTGCACTGGCATCCCACTGATGCGCTGCCCTCCTCTAAGGTCCTAAGTCTTGATGGGTTGCAATCTATCAAGTTTAACCTGAGAAGCCACAGCACGTTCTCAGGATTTGGGATTATCGCCTGAAATAGGGACAGGAGCAGGGGTCTGGCATTAACCCCTGGTTCTGTCACAGGACTCTGCAAGACAGAAAGGTTCAGTTTAAAACCCCATTAACATCTGTGTTGTTATTCTGGGCTGGGGGTAGTGGTGGAGTCAACTGCCCCAGTCAATTAAGCCAGTGGCCATACTCAATGGAGGTCTAAAAAACTAATAAAGACATGAGTACACATGTGCGGGCATGCGTGCAGACACACGTTGCAAATAACTCTCTCTCTCTCTCTCTCTCTCTCACACACACACACACACACACACACACACACGTTGCAAGCAACTCTTTCTTGGCTTATGTAGCTCAGTTAACTGGCAGTTGAGACATGATTTTGGGTTGCTGCAAGCCTTGTGTCCAATGTGATTGGGTAAAATCAATAGCAGGCTTTTAGCAGAAATAATGTGTTTTGGGAGAAACACATTTCTGTACACACAGGAGTGCAAGTTCCTTTTATCACCTTCCAGGTCTTTACTCACTTAACCATCAGAAGGGATTAAAGAGAATGCCATGAGGTTATCTGGCAGCTGCATTATAGCTTTCTTTACCCCAGACACAACAACACTTTTGCCCAGGCTGGTCAGTTAAAGAGATAATGGAGGGGTTAAGTTTTTAAAAAGTGCACAAACAGTGATTTGCTAGGTACCTCTTTGCTTGTGTGTAGGAGAAGTGTCAAGGTTGTGCAGGGTTTAGGCTGGCTCCACAAAGAAAGCAAAACTGGCATGTCACTCACTGTGTTGTTTTTTAAAAAATTTTATGTGATATTACTGGGCCAATAAATTTCAAGAGAGGGACAAAACTTCATTTCTTGAAATAGCATCTCTGCATAGATCTTGGGATACAGTTGTACCTCACTTAAAGATCATAATGTATCCCATGGGATTGCTCTTTAAGTGAGTTTGCTCTTTAAGCGAAACACTATCGTAAATGACCAACTGTGACTTCGGGGGGGGGGGGATTGCGAACCCCGATTTATTTGTTAAGTGAGTTTCTGGTTGGTTTTATTTGTTAAGCGAAGCAAACATTCAGAGAAAATTTTGCTCTTTAAGCGAGGCGCTCTTTATGCGAGGTTTGACTGCACTTACGTTTTTGAACTATAACTCCCAGGTGCTCCAGTTCAGCAAATTTATTGCTAGGCCTTGCTGGGGAATGTAGTTCAAATAGCATTTCCAACTTCTGATTCAACTGTTGAGTTTCCTGGGCTTATTTATGCTAAAGAATAAAAAAGATTTACTTGTAATTTCCTGTGACTTTGGGAGCCCCCTATGTATGATTCTGAGAAGGGGACCAGAAGAGATTTCTCAAGCAGAATTCCCATCAATTCTTATTGTTGTTCAGATGCACAGTTGAGTACGACCCTTTGTGACCCCATGGACCATCGCATGCCAGGCTCCTCTGTCATCTGTTATCCTCCATATTCAGCCCGGATCGACGTCCACTGCATCAACAATGCCATCTAGCCATCTCATCCTTTGCTGCCCCCTTCTCCTTTTGCTTTCAATCTTTCCTAGCATCAGGGCTTTCTCCAGTGAGTCCTCTCTTCTCATTTGGTAGCCAAAGTACTTGAGCCTCAGCTTCAGTATTTGTCCTTCCAAGGAGCAGTTATGGTTGATTTCCTTTAGGATGGACTGATTTGATCTTTTCCAGTCCAGGGGACTTTCAAGAGTCTTCTCCAGCACCACAGTTTGAAGGATTCAGTTCTTCTGTGCTCAGCCTTCCTTATGGTCCAGCTAAGGACTGCGTTAACTCAGAGGTTAAGAAGCTCACCTTGTTAGCTAGAAGGCTGGCAAGTCGGCAGTTTGAGATCCAGATCCTGCATGAGGGATTGAGCGCCTATCTCTGTCCCAGCTTCTGCCAACCTAGCAGATCGAAAGCAAGAAATTGCAAGTAGATTAATAGTACCACTTTGGTGGGAAAATATCCTGGGGACATGAAAGGAGCCTCATTTGGGCGTCCCTTGAGCAGAGTTTCTCTAGCAAAATATCCTTTCAATCCAGAATAATTTCAGACAAGCAGTCGTCGCCGTCGTCATCCAGCTCTGGCAGCCATACATGACTACTGGGAATGCTATTGGTTTAACTATACAAACTTTTGTTGGCAGGGTAATATCTCTACTTTTTATTATGCTGCCTAGGTTTGCCATAGCTTACCTGTCAAAGAGTGACCGTCTTTTTATTTCACCAATTCTTGCCATCCTGCAACTCTGGAAAATGACGTTATACAATTTTATAAACTGTTCACTGTTCTCTTTTGGGAAGTCACTGCATAGCAATATGTTAGCCATAAAACAGAATTAGTAGAAAGTCTCCTCACAGGGCCCCCCACCTCACAGGGCTGCTGAGAATCTGACTACAAGAGGGAGAAAGAAAATTCTAGTTCATCATACAGCACATTTTAATGGGCTCCCTCCTGAGGCCTCCAGTTTTTTGAAATTCAGGTAGCAGGTGGTGCAAAACACTTATGGCCAAGACCCTGATGACAGAATGTCATTCAGAGTGAAACAGTACTGGTTTCCTTCATGCTCATGACAACAAAAGCCTAAATACAATTGCTAGAATAGACTTTTGACGTGAATTCTATGAATGTCTTATGTTTCGGTTGGGCGGTCTGGCAGCTTTTGCAATGTAACGAAAATCATGTACTTTTGAGAAGCTGCAACACCAAAACTAAGACACCACGAAAATAAGGATTATATCATTTGAAAGATCATCTTGATGACTTTAAGAATTGGTAGAACCCAAAAGCCAAAAATGCAAAGCATCATCGCTTTCGGAAGCAGCATCGGAAAAGTGACATTTTTGCTAGTGGGGTCGGTTGTTGGGGGGGAAGGCAGAGAAAAAACTACCCAACCAATTCAGATGATCCAAAGTGCGAATTGGACTTCAGAAAAAGAATCTATGAAGCATTTTACAAAAAAACCACTCAAACAAGGTCACAAAAACCCAATAAAAGGAGGGGAAACCGATTTAGAAACCAAATATGACAACTTTCTGAAATGGATACAGTTCACATACAACATGTGGAGAAAAATGACACCAAAGCAGGAATCCACAAAAAAAGATACTGAGGAAAAATGTGACTTGTTAAAATGACATTTCCGGGGGGGGGGGGGATGTTTGGCGGTGATCCAGAAAAAAACCTGATCGACGTGATCCAAAGTGCACTTGAAAGAGTACAGAATAACCTTTCTTTTGACACTTAAACAATTTGGATCGGACTTCAGAAACATTTTCTATGAAGGCTTAAAACAAAAACAAAAAAACACTCTTTCTAACATTCTTTCCTTTAAAAAATGTATTTCTCCACACCAGAATAGATACATTGTTGTGAGAATGGATATACTAGCAAGTTTCTCTTTTGAAGTCATAACCACTTTCCCTTTTGGCTTTCCCTCTTATTGAAGAACTGCTTTCAAGGGATTGTGAAGGAAAAACACTTTTTCTTTGTGGTTTGACTATTGAAATATTTATTTAAAATAGATCCTTTGCAGTTATTCACCTGTGGTGAATTATTGTGTGTACAGTGGGCTGCTTATGGACACGTGTGCATAGTGGGTATAGTCAGGAAGAATGGAAAATAAAGGTTAAAAGTGTCTTTATTGAAAAATAAAATATAAAAAAAAATAAACACAAATGAAATTGGGATTTCTGGTTTTTGGGTTAACACAACGTAGCAATTCAAAAGCAAGACATTGCAAGAAGATAAATAGGGACCACTTTGGTGGGAAGGTAAACAGTGTTCCATGCCTGCTACATGTCCATGGAAATGTCTGCAGACACAGACAGTACTGGCTCTTTGGCTATAAACAGAGATGAGCACTGAAACCTAGAGTCGGATATGACTGGCTTTCGATCAAGGGTGACCTTTACCTTAGCTCAGAAAACCTTAGATTTTATGAACATAATGTCTTTATTTTCCCCATTTGAAACATCACCCTTAACTAATGAATGAAATAAAAGAAATAAATGAACTAATGAGCATAATTCAACACATCGAATTCATGCACTAAATCCCTCACGGTAGTGTCCTTAGACTCTACCTGCCACTTTTTAAAAGTTAATTGCTGAATAGTGAGCAAACACTTTTGTAAATCATGGTAATTCTGTGAGTTGATTGCCAGTTAGATTTGGGCCACAAGCTGTTGGTTCCCTTTGGCTTGTTTTGGTGTTAGGATTTGGAAGTCCTTGTCAAACTGTTGCTAAATGATAAATAAAATATCCTAATACTAGGGATGGCATAAGTCTGAGTATGTAGTGAAGGGAGGGCTTGTAGGTGTATGGACATTGCACAGTGTTAGAAGACATTGCTGCAGATGTCGCTGTTGCAAAAGCCTTCTGGCCTTTCTGATTGTGTAAACCCAGTGGCACACCTGTGCCTGGACTCACAATACTCCCCTTTGTTTCTTGTGGAGATGATTCACATCAATAAGGTCTTCTAGGTCACTGTTACAAAGGCTTGTTTTTCTTGTCTCCCCTCTCCCTTCCTCTCCCTTGAAATATTTGGCCCTGTCTGTTGATTCCAGTCTCTCATTTTTAGAGCTAAAGTTTCAAGCAAACAAAAGAAATTGTTCTCTTTTAGAATTATTTGCCCCCCAACTTCGGACTAAAAAAAGGAGAGTAGCTATCTTCCCACATCTTTGAAAGAGAAATAACATGTCAGCATTTATTTGCTCGGTCTCTCACAGCAATGTGTGTCTGTGACTCTGTTTATCTGAAATTTATGGATAGTAGGTTGAATCTAGCAAACAGTGCCATGGCTTTTCCTTAGTTTGGTTTTTGCTTACTGGCCCAGATCTTTCTTTACTTTTTAATCAATATGCTCTAGCTCAGGGGTGGCCAAACTTTTCAGACCACGAGCTGGTAATGTGGTTTAGCAGTCCAGTCACATGGTTCCTCCCACCGGAAGTGGAAGTAAAACACGCATGCACAGAACCTGCCGTAAATGCATTTATGGCAGCGTTCTGCGCATGTTTTACTTCCACTTCCAGGAGTGACAAAGGCTAGATGAATTGGTGTTGGGGGCTGAATCTGGCCTGTGGGTCATAATTTGGGCACCCCTGCTCTAGCTCAATATTTGTGCTGCAGAATATGTTATTATGAGCCTTCAAGCTGCTTCTGACTTATAGCAGTCCTCCCATTTATAATCCTACACAGGTCTTCCAGACTCAAGGCTATGACTTCTTTATGGGTCCAATCTATCTCGTGTTCAATCTCTTTTCAAACCTAGTCATTTTTCTGAGCAAACCCGGCAACACTAGCTATCCTGTAAGAGAACTGGATATTTTACTTAGAGCTGCAGCCTTTCGAAAGTGACCAGTAGCCACTTGTGTGGGACTGCTGCTACACAAATAGTTGACTTAGTCAGCATCTTACATGGAAGAGGATAAAGCAACACACAGGTATGGGGATGTCCTGAGAAAACAAAACTCATTGGGAAAAGACTATGCTGCTGGGGAAATTTGAAGGCAACAGGGTAAGAGAAAGACCAAATAAGAAATGGATGGATCCAATAAAGAAAGTAACAACCTTGAAATTACAAGAGCTGGACAAATCGATGGATGATAGGATATTTTGGAGTTCACTGATTCGTAGGGCTGCCATAAGTCAGAAGAAACCTGATAGTACAATAGCAACCCACTTGTGTTCGACTTTTTGCAAGAATTCTAAAGCATGTGTTGTATTGCATCCACGTGAGGAATACCTAAGGATATATACCGGTAGGTTCTTCTTTGTGGTCTCTGTAAATTTCATTATTGGGTTTGTGCCTGTGCAGAGCCAGTCTTTCAAACCTTCCAGAGTTAAGGATCTTTCCTTCGTGGTTTTGGCAGGAGACCCACCCGCCCTGAAGGCCAGGAAGCTGCCATTTCCGATATGGGGGAAGGTTTTACTAATTGCTGAGAAGCAGTTCTGTTCACATGGTGGAGGTATTTCAGTTGAGCTTGGAGTAAAGACTGCGGTGGCTCAAGTGGTTGAGATGCTGAACTCACTGACTGGAAGGTTAGAGTTTGATCCCCAGGCACTGTATGCCAGAGTGAGCTCCTGTCTCTGTCCCAGCTCCTGCCAACCTAGCAGTTCGAAAGCAAGAAATTGCAAGGTGATAAATAGGGACCACTATGGTCGGAAGGTGAACAGTGTTCTATGCACTCCGGTGTTGAGGCATGCCTGCCACGTGTCCACGGAAACATCTGCAGACACAGACAACGCTGGTTCTTTGGCTATAAACAGATGAGCACTGAACCATAGAGTCGGATACGACTGGCTTTTGAACAAGGGTGACCTTTACCTTTACTAAAGTCAGCCATAACAAGGTTTTGACGTGAAGGCCAACCAGAAGTATTTTAGTGTCTGGGGCAAAAGACAAAAGGGTGCCCCAGTACCACCACCACCAATTCCATTTCCATAAACCAACTGAGCTGCTTGTTGGATCCTATTTCAAAACTTACTGTGGGCTACCTTTCACATGGCTGAGGGAACCAGCCTAGGTTGGACTCATGGGATAGGTTGTGTGAAACACCACTGGGCAATTTACATGTTAAAACTCTCAAGACCCCAGATAACAAACATACAGTCAAAAACAGTATGCCAATGCACAATAGTAATTAAGTCATAAATAACCCTATGAAATTTATTCCCCCCAAAATAAAATATACAGTGGAACCCCATATAATGAATGCTTCGTATAATGAAAAGTTCATACAACAAAGTGTTTTTACGCTATTGGCGATGCACAGTATAATGAGAAGAAAATGTTTAAAAGAAAATGTTTGTTATATGAATCACTATTGGCAATACCCTGTACAATGATTTTTTCCCCATTGTATGGGGTATCACCAGTAGCGCTTCGTATAACCAAAAAAACAACAACACCATATAGCAGAGAGTTCCATGGAACAGAGTTTTTTCATTATATGGGGTGCTAGTGTAACAGTATTCAGGAAATTCAGTTGTTAAGGGAAGCTTTAAGTCAAGAATTCTCAACCTTTTTAAGCCAGGGGCCGGGGCACGCACCCTCAAATAGCTTCGGGGGGGCGGATAGCCATTTTGTCCTTTCTGCACCACATGGCACTTCCTGGTGTAGTGGAGGTGATGGGGGCCACTTGAAATGGTGTCGTAGGCCTCATCCGGCCCACAGGCTGCAGGTTGAGAATCCCTGCTTTAAATGATTCCATCTTTACCAGTTTCTTGAATATAAGGAGGAAAGGAATATGGCATATTTCTGTGGTTAGCTTGTTTCACAGACTGAGGGCTGCCACCAAAGAAAAGCAAAATCCTTATAGTCATCTTCTTGCCCTCCCTCAGTATGGCCACTTACCCAAAGTGGATTGAGAAGAGCAGGTGGAATAGATAGTTGATTTATGGGAGAGACATTCCAACATATGTCAAGGTCCCAAACCATTAAGGCTTTATAGGTTATAATTGACACCTTGAACTTTGCATGGAGACTGACAGGTGCTAATGAAGATGCACCAAGAGTTGGGATCATTGGTTAAATTTAATAATCCCAGTAATCATTCTGGCTTTTTAAGAGGGATGGAATGAGGAAGTAGTTATCCTTTTAACCCTTATGCTAGTTGTGATGTATATAAGCAATCATTACCATGAGTTATGATTTGTGTATCATTTAGGATCTCTTTCTGCTGGATCCTTATAGTTTGTCAGGACCAGAACTACGAATCAGTTGTAGCGAAGAGCAACACTGAACAAAGCTCATATATATTGTTAAGACCTACAGGACTGCTGTGATGATGATATTTCAGTGCCCCTATCCTGGGAGACCACAAACACTCTCATGAGAGTATGAAAATGGGGTTGGATGACATTTCCTGCTTCTTCTGTAAAACCCATGTGGAAGCTCTACTCTACAGGCTCTATTATTGGCTATGACATAAGACACACCTGTTTAAGCCACCACCTGATTGCTCCACAGACAAAAATGATGAAAGCCAAAGAAGGTGGGAACAAACACTTCAAGCTATACTTTATGACCCCTGGTGGTAGAGGGGTTGAAATGCTGTACTGCAAGCAAAACATTGAGTTCAGTCCTGATGGAGCTCAAGGTTGACTCAGCATTCTAGCCTTCCGAGGACAGTAAAATGAGTACTCAGCATGTGATGCTAATTATTTGGGAACTGGCCGAAGAGTGCACTAAGCATTTTGGGGTGGTAAGGTGAAGGTCATCCTTGTTCAAAAGCCAGTCGTGTATGACTCTAGGTTTCAGTGCTCATCTCTGTTTATAGGCAAAGAGACAACGCTGTCTGTGTCTGCAGACGTTTCCATGGTCATGTGGCAGTCATGACTAGACACCAGAGCGCACAGAATGCTGTTTTCCTTCCCACCAAAGTGGTACCTATTTATCTACTTGCAATTTCTTGCTTTTCAACTGCTAGGTTGGCAGGCAGGAGCTCGGACAGAGACAGAAGCTCATTCCATTGTGCAGCATTCGGGTCTCAGTCTGCTGACCTGCCGACCTTCCAGTCATCAAGTTCAACATCTTAACCACTAAGCCACCATAGTCCCCGCTGGGGTGGTATTTAAGTGTACAGTAAATCCCCTACTTACATAAAAGGTCTGTTCCATAGCCTTTTACCTAAATAGGTTTTTTACATAAATTGAAGCAAACCCATAGGAAAAAATGAATATTTACCTAAATCTAAGCATACCCATAGGAAAAATGAATTTTTTATGTAAATCGAAGCAAACCCATAGGAAAATGAATATTTATGTACATTGAAACAAACCCATAAGAAAAAATGAAATTTTTACATAAATCAAAGCAAACACATAGGAAATCACATTACGTAAATGGGGACATTTACATAAATTGGGACACCATTTTAAGGAAAAATCCTTATAGAAGTCAAATTTTACATAACTCGAGGCATACGTAATTTGGAGTTTTACTGTAATTGGTATTGCTTCTTTGAAGGCACTAAGCTTCCAAGATTTATGCATTTGGAAAGCCTGCTTTTTATAAAACAACAAACACCTCATCCTGTAGAGCATGGGTTCCCAACCTATGGCCCGAAGGCCAGATCCTGCCCCCAATGCCAATTCTTCCAGCTTGCTCCACTCTTGCCGCACCTGGAAGCAGAAGTAAAGCATGCATAGGTGAAGCACTGCCGTAAATGACTTGTGCAGCATTCTGCACTTGCGTGGGCATATTTTACTTCCACTTCTGGGTGGGAGGAATCACGTGACTGGCCCACGGCCCAAAAAGGTTGGGAACCCCTGGAGTACAGTGAACTCTGGCAATTATGTGTTTTTCAGAGCCTGTAAATACTCATAGATCTGCAACACTCAGTTGGATAGGACATGCGTTGTCAGGTTGTAGCACAACAATGCTCAGTGAGCAGTTCTGGACTTAGAGCCTGGCTAAAATTCTGACAGGAGACAAAAACCTCAGTGATAATTGGTTGCCAGTTGCGGCTAGCATAGTATGCATGGTGAAATATTGAAAATTATTTTTCTGTCCCTCAGAACAAGCTATAGTATGAGAATAAAGAGAAATTTGTCGCATCTGGATGGAAATATCCCAGGGGAGTCCAGTCTCAAGGTTGAGTGGGCCAGTTATGTGGTTCCTCCCACTGGAAGCAGAAGTAAAACGCGCCCACACATGCACATAACGCTGTTGTAAATGCACCCACAGTTGTCATAAACGCATTTTACTTCCACTTCCAGGAGAAACACGGGCCGCATGGAATGTCCTGCAGGCTGTAGTTTGGGCACTCCTGATATATACATTTGGATAGTGTATTCTGAGTTGGCATTTCAAGAATTCTTCCACAGGCTATGCCATAAGGCCTTATGGAAGTGTCTTACTCAGTCAGCTATGCTTTGACTAAAAGAAATTATCCCCCCTCTCCGATGGTGAGGTACATTGGACCCATATTTTCTGGGTCATTCTACAGGCCACACAGCTGTGAAGCATGATCATGACTGAGAAATGCCAAAAAACTGAGTGAAGTCAGATCCCTGGAACATTCTCTGGGTCAGTTAGAGAGTGATTTGCAATTAAAATTGCACAAAGGAAATGAGAGAGAACAATACAAAAACACCACTTTAATTAAACTGGTGTGTTTGTAAGCAGAAAGTAAATTCTTTTTTCCTCATGCTTGAATGGTGCCCTTTTCAATTGAAGCTCAGAAAAGACACTCTTGCCGTTTGAAATTCGGTTAAGAAAAATTTGGGTCCAGATCAAACTGTAAAAAGAGGAAACTTATAAATGTCTGCAGCTCTGTAGCCTGAATTCTCTGAAGAGGGAAATTAAGAGGAATTTTCCACGGATGGCTAAGAATATGCTTTTTCCAATGATGGCAGCTCTTCCTGCAAGGCCTAAAGCCAGTTTCACCAGAAGAAGAATGCTTTAAAAGCCTCTTTGGGAATGGCTGTCTTTTTCCCTTGAATTGACTTTATATGCTTTGCCTCTGCACCTGACAGACTTCTCAGCAGGATCTTGGAAGAAGTTGTTGGAGACGTCCCATGATATGTCATGGATGGGGAAAGGATCGGAGCTAGATTTAACTAAAACTATGAAAGCCACAATAACGGAGTGTACTGTTTACAAAGGTTTAGTGCTATGTTTCCCAGAATCTTGAATAATTAATAGCAATAGCAATTATACTTCTATACCACCCCATAGTGCTTAGTGCACTCTCTGGGCAGTTCACATGCTAATTAGTTTTTTACCCCCAGGGTATTGGGTACTCATTTTACCAACCTTGTAAGGATGGAAGATTGAGTCAACCTTGGCTCTGTCAGGATTAAACTCACAATGTTTTGGCTGCAGTACAGCAGTTTAACCATCAGGGCAATTAATTTCAGTTAATATTTGAAATGCTGTAGTAGTGAATCAGAATTGGAAGGGGGCTTAGGCTTAGAGCACTTGTTGCTGTGTTCAGAAAATCCAGTGATGGAGCAACCCTTCAGCCTTTGCTAAAGATACTAATGAAGAAAGAAAAAAAGTCACTTTTTTTGAGTCTAGGCATACTCTGACAACTGGAAATCTGAGCGTGCTAGTTTAGAGTACAGTCATACCTCACATAACAAATTTAATTCATTCTGTGAGGCTGCTTGCTGTGCGAGTTTTTTGCTATGCGAGTCAGACTTGCATAGCGAAAATCCCTATAGGAAAACTCACACAACAAGCTTTTTTAGGGGGGAAATTCGCATAGCAATTTTTTTTTCATTATGCGAGTTTTCCCCATAGAAACACTTGCTATGCGAGTTTTCTATGGGGAAAGTCCGACTCGCATAGCAAATATTTTCACTATGCGAGCCGGAGTCACATAGCGATTCCCCCACCCCCCACCCCCCCATTATGCATGTTTTCCCTATGCAAGCGTTTCCATAGGGGAAGTCTGAGGAAAATTTTTGTTATGCGAGTCAGCTTGCTTTTTGAAAAACCCGCTCGTTAAGCAAGTTTTTCACTAAGCGAGTTGCTCGCTAAGCGAGGTTTGACTGTATATTGTGACTCTTCAAAAAGTACTCTCTTACTTTCTGTGTAAGTCAACATTTACTATTAAAATATGTTGCAGTTTGCCCTGCTCAGAGTGTTTTGGATTAAAGTACAGTAATACCTCAGATAACGTTATCCGATACATCCCGTAGGATTTTAACATGCATCGGATAACACTAAAAATCAGATAACACCAAGACTTGTAGAACCAAGTCTTAGCGTTATCTGAGGTATTACTGTACCTTGGATTCAGAGGCCAACTGGCTAAGCACAGCACAGTTTAGCCATTAAAATGTTGTGCTAGGAGTTACGAGATCTTGGTACAAAGTTCCATTTGGCCACAAAACTCACTGGCTGATCCTGGACAGATCTTGCGGTCTTATCCTGACCTTCTCTTAAGGAACTTGTGAGGATAAATTGGAGGAAGAAGTCATAATGGGAATCATTACTCCTGTTGCTTAGTCAGTGCAGAGTTGTCTGTTGCAGAGTTGAGCTAGAGCAGGTCAGCTGAATCAGCAAGAATTTGATCAGTTAACTGTATAATCCAGGGGTTCCCAAACTTTTCGCACCTCAGGCCAGTCACATTGTTCCAGCGGTGGGCAGCAAAAATTTTCACTACCACACGGTGGGTGGCGCCTATGTCATGGACAGAGCCTACATCGTGGGCAATCTAGTCATGCTTGCCATATGGGCATGTATACATCTGCAAACACAGGCAGCACTGACTGCTTGGCTGTAAATGGAGATGAGCACTGCACCCTAGAGTAGGATATGACTAGCTTTTGAGCAAGGGAGACCTTGAACCACTTGCAGGGACAAAACCTGACATCAAATTTGAATACCAATCAAAGATCTTCTGTTATTAGGTAACAGTTGCCCTTGCTCGAAAGCCAGTCGTTACCAACTCTAGGGTTCAGTGCTCATCTCTGTTTATAGCCAAAGAGCCAGTGGACTCAATCCACAAAAGCTAACATTAAAATACAGCAGTTAGTCTTTAAAGTGCCACAATGTTTTTGTCTTTTTGTTTTGTTTACTCTCTGATATGCTTGCACAGAATAAAACTTTTTAAATGGTAGCTGTGTTAGTCTGGGCAGGGCAGGGAGATGGGCGCGGCCACCCAATTTTGCTACCCTACCCCCAATGTCCACCCAATTTCGCCACCCCCTGCCCGAAGGCCTTCCAATTTTGCTTCCCCCCCCCACCCTGCCAGGGGGTGCAAACCTGTTACTGCCCACCACTGCATGGTTCCTCCTGTTGTAAAACACATCTGCAGCTGTCATAAATTGTCAGCTGCGGGTGCATTTATGGCAGTGTTTGCATATGCACTTGCACATTTTACTTCTGCTTCTGATAGCATTTGTGCATGTTTGTGGGTGTTTTACTTCTGCTTCTGTAAGTGTCAAGGGCAGCATGGGGCAGTTGATTTGGCACTGTGGGCTGGAGTCAGGCTACCGGCCGTATTTTAGCCATCCCTGATTTAATTAATTCAAATTTGCATACTTTGATTGTGATTTACTTTGTGTGTTAAGTCACAGCTAAGGCAGGCCTTCTTCCATGTCTAGGCCACATGTGAAGCTGCTAAAATGAAGGCACCTTTTGGTGAGTTCATTCTGCAGTTTCCTTTGGCCTGACCTAGTGTGAGAAAGATTAGCCAGCGACACAATGTTGCCGTTACCAGGGTACGCCCGATTGTGGTTCAAAAATACCACAATCTTCAAGGAAGCTCTTTCTGTCTACCCCACTGATTTCAGTGGGCCTCCACTAATGCAACTTACTTTGTTAAGCAATAGGATTTCAGGGATATAAATCTAATAAATGTAATAAAAGAAATTGTGAATGGTCCAGAACTAGGATCTTGATTTGTTAGCTATGTTTTATTTATTTATTTATTTATATTTGTTTATCGCCCTCCTCCCCGAAGGGACCCAGGGTGATTTCCAACAATTTTAAAAACACTTTAAAAATTAAAAACTTTAAAAAGCTTAAAACTTAATTAAAAGCTAGGTATTATAACTTGGACATACTGGGGGTCAAACCATCCAACTGGCTGGGGAAATTGAACCATTCACTCCCCAGACCAGACTCCATCTCAGTTATGTAAAGCAAAAAGAAGCCAGCCAATAAACAAACAGAAAATCAACCTTTTGCATGTAAGGTGAGTAACATTTTTTAAACCATGGATTAGTCTAATCTTGGCAAATGGGGGATACATTCTTTGCCTTCTGGATTGCAAGTATGACTTTCTGTTGCTTTTTAAAATGTAATGGAGTGGAAGCGTATTTTAATAGATAAAATGCAAAAGATAATAGTTTTACAAAGTGGCAGTGTGTGGTTTGTTAAAAAAGGAAAACAAGGCAAGACAGTATTGGGTATTTGTAGATGAGGTCTACAGTTTAGCTGACATGTGTATGAAATGGCAGCTGGCCGCCTCCGTCTGGATCTCCAAAACAATCTGGAGAGCCAGCTTCTGCGATGAGATTTTGGCAGGCATGTTGCTGTCAAACAACAACAGTCTTGTTGCCACACAAGCTGCTGAGGAATGGTGCTTCAGGATCTGTGTACATAGCTGGTGCTGAAATTCCCTGGGACTGGATTCTGCATGCAGTACAAGTAGGAATTTGAACTTAGTAGTAGTGGAGGAGCTTTGGATTCAGAAGGTGGCCTGTTTACACAACAGAAGTTAGGACTTTTTGTGAGCTTTTCCAAATTATCATTCTTTTCCAAAGTGAACTTGCCATCCAGTTATTGAAGAAACCTCTCTTTCAACAGTTGGTGCACCTGTTGCAGGGACAATATATTTTCCCATTATTAAAAAGCAAAGCAGTCACATTTATATACTGCCCCATAGCACTTATTGCACTCTCTGGGCGGTTCACAAGTTAATTAGGATTTTGCCCCCAACATGCTGGGTACTCATTTTACTGACCTTGGAAGGATGAAAGGCTGAGTCAACCTTGGTTGTGGTTAAGATCGAACTCACAATCTTTTGCTTGCAGCACAGCAGTTTAACCACTTCACCACCACCAGGGTTCATCTTTGAGTAAATGTGATTTCTTTCCAGATACTGTAGTATGCCAAATGCAGTAGTAGGGTAAGCATTCTGGGAGAACCTGCCAGTTGGTGCCTGCAACATCAGTAACAGTGCAGACCAAAATTATTATTATTATTCCTCTTACCTCTGCTATTTTGTGACATGTTTTAGTCCTTTAGAGGCTGAGTGATTCTCCTGGTAGTAGCAGTGTATTGTAGTACAGCAAAGGAAGCCTTCTGAAACATGCATTATATGTTCAGTTTCTTTTGTGTGTTCAGGAGAGGAGCACAAATCTGGGTTTAGAATTAAATTTTGCATCTTTAGGGAATGTATTCTATGTCAATAAAGGGTGTATTGTTCAAGACTAGGATTTAGAAGAGAAACTGATGTTGGAGGCATTTGGAGAAGAGAAAAATATTGGGTTCTCAAGCTCAGGTGGAGTTACTGACTTTAGAATAGAGGAAATTCAATGATTATTGGCTCTTGGGCTAGAGCGGGGTGCCCAAACTATGGTCCGTGGGCCAGATCTGGCCCTTGAGGCCAATTCATCTGGCCTGCGAAGACCTCATTGCTCCCGGAAGCAGAAGTAAAACGTGCCTCTATGGCACTTCTGGGAGCATCGAGGGCTTCGTGGGTCAGATTAATTGGCATTGAGGGCCAGATCCAGCCTACGGGCCATAGTGATCAGTCCCCTGAACCACGTCACCAAAAAGTTCAGGCACCCCTGGACTAGACCTAAGATAGAGAAGAACAAATGGAATTCCAGTATTTAAATCTGTTATTCTGGAGCTTCAAATAAGCATAGTTTCCATTAAGGGGCAGGAAATGTGGATTTACCCTAGACCAAACAATGGATAAGAAGCATGAGATAATCCCAGTAATTTGGCAAGTGTGCTTTTTTGGTGTACATTTAGAAACAAATGTTTATGTTCATATCTTATTTGCAGATTGTACACTTGAATATCTTAAAATTATTTGACTCCATAGCAAACGCCTCAACAGAAAGTAGTCTGTTACTGTTCTTAGTGTATCTTACTAAGGGGGAATCAGTTTCAAAGAGAGATTGCAGTAAATTCCTAAACAGACATCTTATTTTATTTTAGATCCAGACAAATTTACCACAGTGATTTCTCCTCCACCCTTCATTTATGTAACTTCCTTGTGAAGTTTCCCACTTTTGTATCAAGCTAGTGTAATTTAGAAAGGGGGCCATGGTGGTTTAGTGGTTAAGATGCTGAGCTTGAGACCTGAGCGTTGTGTGACAGAGTGAGCATCTGTTGTCTGCCCCAGCTCCTGCCTACCTACCAGTTCAAAAGCCAGAAACTGCAAGTAGATAAATAGGTGCCGCTTTGGCGGTAAAGGTAACAGTGTTCCTTTTGCTCTGGCATCTATTCATGCTTGCCATGTGACCACAGAAACATCTGCAGACACAGACAGTGCTGGCTGTTTGGCTGTAAACAGAAATCAGCACCACCCCTGGGAGTTGGACATGACTGGTTTTCGAGCAAGGGAGACCTTTTGTGTAATTTAGATATTTAAACTGGCCCGTATTTCATTCAGATTATGTATTTGTTACAGAGTAAGGAAACAGAGCAAAAACACTTTTGGGCTTCTGTACAGAGACTGGTGCAGATGGCATGCCACTTGCTGCTGCTAAATATCTTTTGCCATCAAAGGTCCTCCAGGAAAACTAATTTCCTGGGGGCATTTGATTAACACATGAAAAGTGTGTGTGTGTGCACGTGTCCATGTATGTGCATTTATTGGCTGAGATCAATATTTATAACCATGGGTTTCAGGAGTAAGTATGAAAGAAAAGATTTCCCTGGTACAAATAAATAACTAAATAAATGACTGGCTGTAAAGAGAACTCCTTTTTAATAGGTTTGAGGTGCATCTTTGTTTAGATTGGGGCTCTTCTATTTGACAGCTGACACTTGGCCAAGGGTGTGTTTTTATATATCTTTCCAATGAAAATAGTCTGTGATGAAATAGCAGACCTTACTTACAGAGCTGGACTAAAATGTTTGACGCCTGAGGCATAAGTTCCAGAATGGCAGCTTGCCTTCCCTAGTGCTAAAAATGAAAGAATATATTTAATAATAGGCAGGCAGCTTGCTGTGCAGTGACACCTCACAAACCTGCTTAAATTGGTAAGACTGGTCTTGCTGTTACCATGTTTTAAAATTTTGTTGAGGGAAGAAACTGACTTGTTTAACCTGCTTTGAACACAAGTCCTCACAGGAGTCAAGAAGCCAAATTCTCATTGAACCTGATCTCACTGAAAGTTAGCTCCCTCTGTATACCCTTTTCTTTCCTTTAGAACTGGAAGGACATAATTTTGTCATCTCCACCCCCACCCCCCGGTCGCCCCACCCCACCCCCTTACTGTTGTGGAAGGCTAATGCAACAGAGTTAAACCAAACTCTTGTTGGTGCAGACTTTCTGTTTTCCTTAACACTTGCTTTGTCCTGCTGATTCTTCATTCTGTGCTAAGATCTGATACTTCATGTGTATCTTAGTTGCGTGAACAAGACAGAAACGGCAGTCCACAGCTGTAAGGGGAAAGGGAGAAAACTAATTGTGCTGAGGTAGGTATCGTGAGCATCACTAATACTAATTCGATCCTGACAGGGCTCAATGTTGACTCAGACTTGCATCCTTCCAAGGTCAGTAAAATGAGTACCCAGCATGTTGGGGAGCAAAAAGCTAATTAACTTGTGAAACGTCCAGAGAGCGCACTAAGTGTTATGGGGCGGTATATAAGTGTAATTGCTGTTGCTAATGTTTCCCCAGCTCATCTTTGGCAGCTCTGACGTTCTCTCACACCCCCAATGCATCAGTGTGTTGGTTCCCTCTTCTGTTTGCTCCTTTAATTGTATTTGTACCTGCCAGTGAATCTTTCCTATTCACTGAAATTTTGGTACTAAAACCCAAGACCAGCTGGCAAGCCTTTGTGACAACAGAAGTGACTGGTGCTTACGATGTCACATAAGATGGATCATTGTATAACAGTTGCAAAATAATACGTGTGTAGGGAGGGGGCACGGACTGCAGTGCCTTACTGGTTAACATGCTGGTCTTGATGACTGAAAGGTCAGCAGGTCAGCAGAGCAACAAGACAATGGAGTGAGCTCCCATCTCTGTACCTTATTTATTTATTTATTTATTTATTAAACTTGTATCCCACCCCTCTAGGAAAAACTTTCCTACTCAGGGCGGCTAACAGCTTAAAACTCAACAGATACAAACAAACACAAATACAGTCAAACCTCGCGTAAAGAGCGTCTCGCTTAAAGAGCAGAATTTTCTCTGAATGGTTGCTTCGCTTAACAAACAAAACCAACCAAAAACTCACTTAACAAATAAATTGGGGTTCGCAATCCCCCCCCCCCCGAAGTAACAATTGGTCACTTACAATGGTGTTTCGCTTAAAGAGCAAACTCGCTTAAAGAGCAATCCTGTGGAACACATTATGCTCTTTAAGCAAGGTACAACTGTATTAAAATTTTCATATTAAAACATCAAAACACAAGACACCCTAAAAAGAAAGCCTATTTGTGGCACAGAGAGGTAGAATAAAATGCCTAACAATCGGCCATTGGTAAGATATTTCCCATACAAGTGCCATATGCTAAATAAATAAAACTGTCCCAGCTTCTGCCAACCTAGCATTTCTAAAGTAAGAAATTGCAAGTAGATAAATAGGTACCACTTCGGTAGGAAGGTAAACAACAGTTCCATGCACTCCAGTGTTTAGTCATGCCTGCCACATGACCAGGGAAATATCTGCAAACACAGAGATAAACACTGAACCCTAGAGTCAGATACGTCTGGATTTCAAGCAAGGGCGACCTTTAGCTTTACTAGGGAGGGGGCAGAGCAAAGCTCAGAGACACAATGTAGGTTTCCTGCACCGTCCCCTAGAGCCTAGACCAATATTATATGCACAGCACACATACAAACAGTTTTCTGCTGAGCCAGTGAAACTTTACTCCATTTGGGAGTGATAAGGAGATACCAGCTTTGACATCAAATGAAACATTCTCCTCCAGCCCTGTTCGGCCAGAGATATGTGTCTCTACCTGGAGATGTAGAGGGGATGACAATTCCACGAGACGTCTTCTGGCATGCTGGATGTCCTAAATTGTCTGTTTGTGGGCCGCCTTGTGAAGCTTGTGTTCTAAAAGATAGCCTATGAATGTTAATGGATCACTGGGTTTCCCTGCCAAAACCAATTTCTTGCCATTTTTTAGTCTTTCCTTTGTACAAAGTTATCCTCATATGGTTTTCAACAGCGATGTGTAGAGGCTCCTTCAATCACTCTGTGCCCAAACAGGCAAAGATTGTTGCACCTGTACCCTTTTTGCAATTCTCCCTTAGGAATATATACCGTAATACTTCTTGCATTAAACTGCATTCTCTATTATCACTGGCCTTTGGATGTTCAGACTTGGGTTGATGGGAATTGTACAGTAGTAATAACTACAGAATGGGACTGTGTTAGTGCAGTGGTTAAGAAGCTGGACTTGATGACTGGAAGGTCGGCAGGTTGTGACCAGAGTGCTACACAATGGAGTGAGCTTCTGTCTTTGCCCCAGCTCCTGCCAACCAAACAGTTCAAAAGCAATAAATTGCAAGTAGATAAATAGGTACCACTTTGGTGGGAAGGTAAACAGCATTCCCACTTTGGGGGGAGGTAAACAGCATTCCGTGCATTCTGGTGTCTAGTCATGCTTGCCACATGTCCACAGAAACATCTGCAAACACAGACAGAGCTGGCTCTTTGACTGAAAACAAATATCAGCACTGAATTCTTAAAGTCATATACAACTGGGTTTCAAGCAAGGGTGACCTTTACCTGAGATTCCCCTACTTCATAACTAGGCTATCTCATGACATTAGAGTGAGTTCTAGTCTCAACCCAAATAGCATCCCAGATTCTAAAGTGATACATTAACTACAGAAAACACCCTAAGCAATTCCTTTGTTTCTCACTGGCCTTGTGAAACGTCTCCTTCTTCATCCTGGCACATTGTCATATCTCCACCAACATGAGTATTGGTTTGCAGGGTTTTAAAGTAGATATGTGACTGTTAATATAGTTATATATTATATATTAATTTATATTAATATCTCCTGCCAACCTAGCAGTTTGAAAGCAAGAAATTGCAAGTTGATAAATAGGTACTACTTCGGTGGGAAGATAAACAGAGTTCCGTGCACTCCGGTGTTGAAGCATGCCTGTCACGTGTCCTTTGGAAACATCTGCAGATGAAGACCGCGCTGGCTCTTTGGCGATAAACAGAGATGAGCACTGAACTCTAGTGTTGGATACAACTGGCTTTTGAGCAAGGGCGATCTTTACCTTTACTATATTAATATAGCTGTAGACATGGCACCTATTCTCCTAGCAGAAAGGGAATTTGTAGGGAAGAAGGTTGGTGAGGGAGAATACAAAAAATAAAAGTTGGTGGGGTGTTCCAGGTATACTCACCATGGCTAGAAAATAAGGGAGATACCAAAAGTCTAGTGTATGTGATGATTTGCAAAATGAGTTTATGGAGCTTCCTTGGATATTCTAGAAATCATAAAATAGATTGTTTAAAATATATTTTTAGTAACCAGTTCCCCGCCTTCCATAGTCTTATAACTGACATTTAGTTTCCTAAGAATGGTTGCTATTTGCTGCAATCCCAAATGTGGACACAAATGTTCCCAGTCTGGCCCTAATCCCTATATTGAAAGGCAAGTACCAGGTGCTCTATTAGCTTGAAGCTTCTGGGCAAACATCAAGGGCAGCATCCAGTGTATGCAGTATTCATGGAAGAGAAACATCAGTTTTAAAAAGGCAGACATACCAACAATCCTGGCAGTGAATGCAGAGGAAAAAGTTTTGAAAAGTGCTGGATTCTTATAGTGTGGGGAAAACTGAAGTTGTTAAAGGGGATTAGACTACACAGCTGGTGGGCAGATGGAATGCTTGCCATTTCAAAGCTCCACTCAGCTGTTAATCAAATTTTACACAATACCTTTTAGCTGTTTTTTTTCCTTTTTAATTACGAGTCAGTCAATTCATTTATGGCTACCTAGATTTCATAATTTGCTTCAAATTTTGGGTTTTCTTAATCTATTTTAACAGTAAGACGCTTATTTCTTCAGCCCCACCTAGTGTGTAGCTTGAAGTTTGACTATTAATTTCAAATAGTTAATAAACTCAACTTTCCCTTTTCATTATATAATGATTTGGCTTGAATCTCTTGTTAACCTATACTTGTCTATGCTGGAGATGCTAAAACTATTTGCCCATCCTTTCCCCAAAACCCAAGTGGATCTTGCAAAAGATGAATGAGGAATGAAAGAGATTAGTCTGGACTTTTCAGCTTCTCGTTTAATGCCTTTGGTAATTTGCCTGCTATTCAGAATTTTGCAGTTTTGAACTAAGAATGAGCATCTTAAAACCCTCTTTGCCATTCTTCACAGTCCTCAAGTTTGTACTTTGCCTTCCATGTTTGAAAATTCCTGTATAATCCAAGGCCTTGGATTTGTGAAATCCTTCATTCCATATCTGGAATCAAGCACAGTCAGCTTTGGCTAGGGTGTTGATAAATAAGCAGACCAGAAGCTGCTAGTCTGATGAAATGGCAACACTATCATTGGTTTTGAGAATATTTCAGACACATGTAAGAAACCTCATGGAAAACTGGTTTTAACTTGCTAATTAAATATTAAATCAAGAGGGTAAATTTAATGATCCGAATAGCAAGAGAAGCCTTCACCTGAAGGCGTTTGGGGGGATTGTATGTTTAGTATGGTTACAGGTGTGCATCGTGATATACATTTTTACTAGCAGTGTACATCAGCATTTGTACTGTAGGCTGTGGATAAGGAAATACTGCCTTGGTTCCCATATGAGTACAGGAATGATCTGTAAAACATATCTATTACCTTTTAAAGGATTTTTGAAAAGCCATTTGTTGGGCTATCAGTTTGAATAAGGATCCCTTAGTTTATTTATTCCTTTCATGTTATTTCTTATATTTATATGTCTCCCCCTCTTTCTCATCTCAAGATGGTATAATGCTTTCCTCCTCTCTTTTTATGTTTTGTAAGTTATGTCAGCATTAGCCCAGGGTCACCCTCAGAGCTTCATTGTTGAATGATAAAGTTTGTCTAGGTCTTCTAAGTCCTAGTCTGGCATCCCTCTTCACTGCAACAGTGGATGTAGATCCATGTTCATTCTTTTTATCTTACTCCTATATACAGTATAGTATCAATTGTCATTATAGTTTGTGTCCAAAAAGGTTCCTAGAAATTGAAATGGGTTAGGAATTGAGTTTGTTGTAAAAATGTAAACCCACTTTGCTTTTGCAGTCACAAGGCTCACAACTGCCTAGGCCAGGGGTGCCCAAACTAAGGCCCGGGGCCCGGATGCGGCCCCTGACACCAATTCATTCGGCCCACAAAGCCCTCATCGCTCCTGGAAGCGGAAGTAAAACACACCCAGATGAATTGGCATCGGGGATTGTATCCAGCCCCGGGGCCTTAGTGACTGGCTCCTTGAACCACGTGATCGGCCCTCGGCTCGAAAAGTTTGGGCACCCCTGGCCTAGGCTATTTTTAATCAGAACCTGTGAACTGCAAAAACTGTGAATTGTTGACTTTGTTTTAGTTGCCAGACAGAAGGTGTAATGAACTGAAGCAAATTTTGGCTCTTTTAACAGCAGAAACATAGTGGCATTATTAGTGATTTACTGTACTTCCATGATTCCCTTTATCCAGCCTCAGAAATAAGTAATCTGCTAGGACAGTGTTGGCGAACCTATGGCATGTGTGCAAGAGGTGGCACTCGGAGCTCTTTCTGTGGGCACCAGTGCAGTCACCCCAGCACAGAGTTTGCCCCAGCTCTCTTTCCAGCAGCCCAATGGGAGCGCTTCCTCCCTCCCTCAGCACAGAGTTCACCCGACCCTTCTGCCCAGCAGCCCAATGGGAGCACTTCCTCTCCCTCAGCACAGAGTTCACCCTGCCCCTTTGCCCAGCAGCCCAATGGAAGCATTTCCTTCCTCTCCTGTTGTTGTGTTGGCACTTTGCAATAAATAAGTGGGTTTTGGGTGGCAGTTTGGGCACTCAATCTCTAAAAGGTTCACTATCACTGTGCTAGGGTGACCAAAGGAGTCTCAGGCCGATGTCCTGGTGAAATGCTTGGTTGAAATGGGACCAGATAATCCATGCCACCCAGAAGGAACTAGAATTGCAGCATCACCACCTTGGCAATTAATTACCTTAGCCAGAAATGGAAAATTAACAGTTGGCTTAAGCTTAGCTGTAGTGCAATGCCAAAGTTTTCTTCTGGTGGATTTTAACAATTATCAACAAGTATGATAGGAAGTAAACACCCTTCAAAAAACAATTTTAAAGGAGGGGAAATGTCAGAGATAATGTAGTGCAAGAGTTCCCAAAATGTTCACGCCAGGGGTCGGTGATGTGGTTGAGTGGGCCAGGAGTGGAAGTTAAATGTACCCATGCATGTGCAAAACACTGCCATAAATG
Source organism: Furcifer pardalis (assembly GCA_030440675.1). Lineage (NCBI taxonomy): Eukaryota > Metazoa > Chordata > Lepidosauria > Squamata > Chamaeleonidae > Furcifer > Furcifer pardalis. The sequence continues at coordinate 278,690,355 of CP126890.1, forward strand.
CACCCATGGCTGTCATAAACGCATTTATGACAGCCATGTGTCCATATACAACAGTGTTTTGCACAGGTGTGTTTAAATTCTGCTTATGGGAGTGGGTAGGGTGGCACGGGCCGGGTTATTTGGCACCACAAGCCAGATGCGGCCACTGGGCCTTCATTTGGAAATCCCTGTTGTAGTGGGTAACATTCACACAGAGAATACTGTAGTACCATTCCCATAAAGACACCAAACAAGAGAAAATCCCAGAACTTGACTCGTTTTTTCATCAGTTAACCACTTATCACCCAAATTTGAAACAATTCTCATGGCTGATTTTTGACAAGTGTAAATGTTAGTGAGCACAAGAGGGTATCCTGCAGACCATCTTGACTGCTGCCACTGGTTTTATCAACATTCAGGGCACCCTTTGCTATGTAAAGCAATGTACAGTAAAACACCGGATAACGCTAAAACTTGGTTCCACAAGTCTTGGTGTTATCTGATTTTTAGTGTTATCCGATGCATGTTAAAATCCTATGGGATGGATCGGATAACGTTAAAGCTCCATAGAGATATATTGTAACCGCACAGGCTTTATCGGTTGTTATCCGATCCATCCCATAGGACCTTAGCGTTATTTGATCCAATTCTCCTCCCCAGATTACTTAACGTTATGCAATTTTAGCGTTATCCAATCCAATCATTATCCGGTGTTTTACTGTATCTTTATTTCCATCCCCCTTTCTTTTTCTTTCCTTTTTTCCCTGAGAAAGGGTGGGGAGAGTAAGCCATTAAGTTGTGTTTACAGCAGAGATACTTAAATTGGTTTTAGGCCTTGCAATTTAAACAATTTGCATAAAACAGATGCTGCTGGAACAAACATGAAAACTTGTTCTTTGTGGAGCTGATCTGATACTTTGATTTTAGATAATTTTTTTACCCTGTATAGGTATAATACATTCTGTCTTTGCTTTTTAAATAATTTTTCAAGTGGCAGAAGAAAAATATATTAACTGTAGTTTTGGAAGAATGAAAAGGTGATAAGAACCAGTATGATTAGTAGATCGGGTATAGGACTGTTAATTAGGAAGGCAGAGTTCAAATCTTTGCTTTTCCAGAGAGACTCGTTGGGGCTTGGTGGGTGGGCAATGATAAACCATTCCTTGAACATTTCACATACCTTGCTGTGAGTGTACAGCAACTTGCCAATACATAACATAACATAGATATCGTAGGCTAAACTTTAAAAGAAATAATTTATCAGTTTCTTGCAGAGTTGACTCCAGCATAGTTATTTGCTTTGTTTTCATCTAAATTTCCAAATTTATTTATCCATTTCATTTCTATACCACCCATCTGATTTGCAGTCACTCTGGGTGGTTAGTACAAGCAATAAGTTATTTAAAATATTAAATTGCTATAAAAGTATAGATAGTAATAATAATAATTCCATGTCAGAAATTATTCTGGGTTGAAAAGATTTTTGCTAGAGAAACTCTGCTCAGGGAATGCCTGAATGAGGCTTCTTTCATGTCCCCAATAGTTGGGACAGAGACGGGTGCTCAATCTGCTATGTAGTACCCAGGTCTTGAACTGCCAACTTGCCAACCTTCCAGCTAACAAGCCGAGCTTCTTAACCACTAAGCCACCACAGCAACTAAAGTATAAATAAAACACACACAAAAACCCAACTAGACTGTGAATAAACTTATAATGGTCATGGTATACAAAAATTAACTGAGGGGTAAGATGTTATTGAGTACAGTTGTACCTCGTTTAAAGAGCATAATGCATTCCACAGGATTGCTCTTTAAGCGAGTTTGCTCTTTAAGCGAAACACCATTGTAAGTGACCAGTTGTGTGTTTGGGGGGGGGGGGATTGTGAACCTTGATTTATTTGTTAATTGAGTTTTTGGTTGGTTTTATTTGTTAAGTGAAGCGAACATTCAGAGAAAATTCTGCTCTTTAAGCAAGTGACTCTTTAAGCGAGGTGCTCTTTATGCGAGGTTTGACTGTACTTTTTTAAAGAGCTCCACCTCAGAACAGAGGGCGGGAGACTGTCAAACATGGGGTGGCAACAAATTCCATAACACTGGCACCAACACTAAGAAGACCCTATTTCTGCCTATTGTTTTCTTGGCCTCCCTTGGAATGGGTAGCCTCAGTTCAAAGGCTTTGGTGGATCTGGTTATCTGGGCTAAATTCATCTGAGAGTGATGCTCCATCAGGTATCAAGATCTGAACTAAATTATTCAGGGCTTTATAGGTTAAAATAAAACCTTGCATTGGGCCTTAAATCTTACAGGCAACCAGTACAGCTGGACCAGCAAAGGAGAAATCTGATTAAAATGTTGGATCTCTGTCAGCAATTGAGCGGCTGCATTATGGACCTGTTGCAGCACCTGAGCCATCTTCAGAGACAGCCCAGTATACAGTGCATTACAGTAACTAGTTCTTGAAGTTACAAACACATGAACTAGTGTCATGGGGATTTCATATCAAGGAATGAGTGGAACTGGGCTGTCTTTCTGAAGTGAAAAAAGCATCTCTGGCTACGGCAGATGTTTGCTTCTCCATAAAGAGAGCCGGCTTCAGAATAATCTCCAGATCTTGGACCTGATCCTTTAAGCATTAAGGGCATAAACATTCTATCCAGACTGCCCAACCTATCTGATGAACCTCCAAACAACAGGAACTTTGTCTTGCCTGGATTCCAACTCTTTTTTGTCCAGGGCATGATCATGAATCAGAATATTCAGAATCTCAACGACACCCACCGCCTGAGAAGGAGAGATATTGACGCATGGCATCTGCATATTGATGACACCACCTTCCAAATCTCCGAATGACCTTGGCCAGCAGCTTCATACAATTGTTAAATAGCATTGGGTAAATGACAGACTACTGTGGCATCTCCCAGGGAGCTGAAGTCAAATCCCCAAGTTGGACCCTCTAGACATGATTTGTGGGGAAGAACCAGAGCCAGTCCTAAACTAGGCTCCACCAATCCCTATCTGCACTAACCTGTCCAGGAGGATATTGTGGTTGATAGTGTCCAAAACCACTGAGAGATCCAAGAGAATGATCATGGACTTATTATCCTGTCAGCCTCTTGGAGGAGATTATCTAGCAGGGTGACCATTGGTGTCTCTGTCCCATGACACAGCCTGAACTTCAATTAAAATGGATCCAGACTATTGGTATCCTCCAAGAATACCTGCAACTGATCTGTAACCCCCCTTTCCATCAACTTGCCCAGTTTTGTGCTCTGGAAGGGTAACATACAAGCATGTACCAATGGTATCACATAAGACAATACAGTAATACCTTGGATAAAGACTGCATTGGATAACGCTAAAATCGGATAACGATCTGTTAGCGTTATCCGATGCAGTCGTTCATAGCAGCAGGGTGGCTGGAAAGCTGAATGGGGTCTTAGCTACCCAGGCCAGGGGTGGTGGTCTTCTTAATAGAGGCTGGGATAAGGGATCCAAGGCTCTGTTAGGAAGCCCCGGGGGGCAGCTGGATTGCTAAGCTCTTTAGCAACCCAGACGGAGGTTTCTAAAAAGAAGGGACCCAAGAGAGGTTTGGGTCCCTTCTTTTCAGCCCCCCCCCCCCCAGCTTGCTAAGTAAACCAGATCGGCCCCCTGTTCCCTTTCCTCTTTGGAAAGGGAACAGGGTTTTTTTTAACATTGTGTGATCAATGCATCGCACAAAGTTAAATACCGGATAACGTTATGACTTGTGGAACCAAGTCATAACATCCGAGATACTACTGTACTGTACTCTGTAAAATTATAATAGAGGTAAGTGTGAGAAATAACATGCAGCTTCTTGAAGTATAGTAGAAGTTTGCAAAGAAAATATATATATTCACCAGCTGGCAGAAGACAGACATGGGATCATTTGTGCTTCTTTGGAAAGGTGCTGCACAATGTTGACACATTAAAGCTTTCCAAGCCAGTGACTTTCAAACTTCCTCTTTTCAGGATTAGCCTTTTCACATGAGGTTTACAACCGAGGAACCCTTTCTGGGTTTGTCCTGTGACCTCATAATATTGTAAAAAAATTATTGGGTGTGCTTGAGGGTTTTCATCCATCTGTTCAGTCAGGAAGGATCCTAGTTCATTGAGACTATATCTAGAATATATCCTTACTATATCTGTCTAGCTGTAGGGGAAAATCAACAACGATGAACAAGTTGTCTTTGTTCTTTATCAAGTCAAACTTGATATGATGGACAGTAGAGTATTTGTTCACCACAGTTGTAAAAATAGGAGGGTGGAGAAAGGCCTACTTTTTAATGGAAAAAAGGGGAAGTGAGACCTCAAATGACCTTGCTTAAGCTCTGTTGCTTTAAGCATCCTCCCCCACCCCATGCTTCCTGCTCAGCTTGGATACCAGCAGGACAAAATTCCTTAAGATTGAATAAAGCAAGGAAGACCAAAGTGTGGCCTCCAGATGTTCACTGACTGCACATCCCAACAGTCCTGTGTACTGTAGCCATTGGTGAGGTAAACAATGTGGGAATTGCAGAGCACCTTGACTATGCATGGTCTGCACTGAATGCATTTATTTTTATAGGACAGATTTATTTTAATTTATTTCATCACATTTATATACCACTCATTTGGGTGGTCTCCACTCTGGGCAGTGTAGAAATTAAAATACAGCATTAAAAGGTACAACCCCTTAACTCGTGTCTTGCAGAAATATATGGCCTTTCTGGCTGGCAGTTTAATATGTCTGAAGGGCACCAGCGCAAGGAAGGTTTATATAAAGAAACCACTTCTGCTTTACATATGAATTAGGGAAGAGAACTTGGATATGCTTTTCTCACACACCCAGACAGCTGAGCGGCCCGGTCACATGGTTCCTCCCATTGTAAACGCTGCTGTAAAATGCATCTGTGGGTGCATTTACGGCAGCATTTACCGCATGTGTGGGTGCGTTTATGCATGCATGGGTGCATTATACAGCTGTCATAAACATGTCCACTTCTGGTAGTGGTGAGGACGGTGGCAGGCCACATGAAATGGTGCCATGGGCCGGGGGACAGCCTGCAGGCCATAAATTGGCCACCCCTGCTTTAGTGAAATGAAGTCCCATTAAAAATCAACAAATGCTAATGCAATAAACTGTACAGTCTTTAGCAGTTCATTTACCGCTTTCTCACTCCTTATAAGTCTAAAAAGGTAAAAACCTTCTTATAGTAGAGAAGTTGTTGCCAAAACTCCAGATCAATCACATTCAATCTTCTAATGGCTTCTAATCTGTCCAACTTTAATCCTACTAGTCAAACTTCAGAAGACCAACGTTTAGGTATTAAGATGGAGTTATTTCATTCTTTTCATGGGCACTGATAACTTTCCATGTTGGCCTTAGTTTTGAGGTCTGTTCTGTATTTGCTTTCAGTTGGAAAGCTGTTTTTGTTCACCTTTGTGGCTTTCCAAAGTTTTGTCTCTTTGTACATTTCTTATCCATTAATGCAATGGATGACTTATCTCCCAGTTTAGGACTCCTAGGTACAATTTGAAACACTTATGAGGAGTTGTTGTTCAGTCGCAGTCGATTCCGACCCTTTGTGACCCCATGGACCACTGTCTGCCAGGCTCTTCTGTCCTCCACCATCCTCCTCAACTCGCTCAGCTCTGTGCCCATTGTGTCTACAATACCATCTAGCCATCTCATTTTTGGCCACCCCCTTCTTCTTTTGTGCTCCACCTTTCCCAACATCAAGGCTTTCTCAAGTGAATCCTCTCTTCTCATGTGATGTCCAAAGTACTTTAGCTTCGTCTTTACTATTTGCCACATTTTGTTGTGGTCCACACAGTCAAAGGCTTTGGTGTAGTCAATGAAACAGAAGTAGATTTGTTTCTGATATTCCTTTGTTTTTTTCCACGATGCAATGTATGTTGGTAATGTGGTCTCTAGTCCCCCTGCCTCTTATAAATCCCGCCTGCACTTCTGGTAATTCTCTCTCCACGTGCTGCTGCAGTCTTTGTTGTTCAGTCGCATAGACCACTGTCCACCAGGCACCTCTGTCCTCCACCATCCTCCTCAACTCGCTCAGTTCTGTTCCCATTGTCTCTACAATACCATCTAGTCATCTCATTTTTGGCCACCCCCTTTTTCTTTTGCCCTCCACCTTTCCCAGCACTAAGGCTTTCTCAAGTGAATCCAAGTAGGGCAGTATATAAATCCAATAAATAAGTAAATAAATAAATTTGATGTCCAAAGTACTTAAGGTTCATCTTTACTATTTGACCTTCTAAGGAGCAGTCAGGGTTGATTTCTTCTAAGATTGACCTATTTGTTCTCCTCGCTGTCCAGGGGACTCTCAAAACTGTCCTCCAACATATCTCAAAGGCATCTATTCTTCTGCGCTCAGCTTTCCTAATGGTCCAGCTCTCACAACTATACATTGCCACTGGGAATACCATTACTTTGACTAGATCATCATCTTGCTAGCGTGTGGGATGAGCACAGTTGTTCGATAATTTGAACATTCTTTGCCATTACCCTTTTTGGGGATTGGAACATATACTGAACTTTTCCAATCCTGTGTCCATTGTTGTGTTTTCCAAATCTACTGTCATATAGAATGTAATAATTTGATTCCATCATCTTTTAGGGCTTTGAAAAGTTCAATTTGGATACCATCATCTCCACTGGCTTTGTTGTTTGCAGTGCTTTTTAGGGCCTTTCTGACTTCACTTTCTAGGATGTCTGGCTCAAGTTCAATTTCCTCATCATTGTTATTATCAGGAGTGTTGAGGTCCTTTTTGTAGAATACCTCTGTGTACTCTTTCCATCTTTTCTTAATATCTTCTGCATCAGCTAACTCCTTACCATCTTTGTCCCTTATCATGGTCATTTGTGCTTTAAATGTTCCCTTGATTTCCCCAATTTTTATTTTTATTTTTTGAAAAGATCTCTAGTCCTGCCTCTTATGTTGTTTTCTTCTATTTCTCTGCACTGTTGATTCTGGTAGGTTTCCTTATCTCTCTTTGCTTTTGTTTGAAATTCTGTATTCAAGTGATTGTATTTTTTCCTTTCTCCTTTGCCGTTTGCGTCCCTTCTTTCCTATGCTATTTTAAGAGCCTCTTCAGACAACCACTTAGCTTTCTTATGCTTCTTTTCTTTTGGTATGGTTTTCCTTGCTGTCTCCTGCATGATGTCCCACATCTCTCTCCATAATTCTTCTGGCACTCTGTCTTTCTGGTCCAAGCCATTGAACTGTTCCACACCTCCACTGCGTATTCCTTAGGGATGTTGTCTATGTCATATCTGTCTGGCCTAATTGTTTCCCCTATTTTCTTTAGTGTAAGCCTGAATTTTGTGGTCAGTAGGTTATGATCTGAGCCACAATCTGCTCCTGGTGTCATTTTTGCTGACTGTATGGAGGTTCTCCATCTTTGGCTGGAGAGTATGTAATCAATCTGATTTCGATGTTGGCCATCTGGTGATGTCCATGTGTAAAGTCTCCTCTTGTGTTGCTGGAAGAGAGTGTTTGCTATGACCAGTGCGTTGACTTGGCAGAACTCTATCAGTCTTTGGCCTGCTTCATTCTGTGTTCCAAGACCAAACTTTCCTGTTATTCCATTTACTTTTTGATTTCCTACTTTGGCATTCCAGTCTCCTATGATAATGTGTACTGTACATCATTTCTTGGTGTCTGTTCTATGAGGTGTTCTAGGTCTTCATAGAACTGGTCACCTGTGTCTTCATCTGCACCAGTGGTTGGTGCGTATATTTGTATTAGAGTGATATTGAATGGCTTGCCTTGTATTCTGACTGACATCATTCTATCATTTTTGAGATTATATCCCATTACTGCTTTTCTCACTCTTTCATTGACAATTATGGCTACTCTGTTTTTTCGAAGGTTTTCTTGTCCACAGTAGTAGATATGATGGTTTCCAGAGCTGAATTCGCCCATCTCTGTCCATTTTAACTCGCTGATTCCCAAGATGTCAATGCTTATTCTTTCCATTTCCTTTTTTACCACTTCCAGTTTTCCTTGATTCATAGATCTTATATTCCATGACCCTATACAGTATTGTTCCTTACAACACTGTATTTCTCCTCCCTCTTTCCTGTCCCTCCCCTTCTTCCCATCTGATGTGCTAAGCATCCTGTTTCATCTAAATTGTACCCTTTATTTTGCCTTTTGTTTTAGTCAATAGGGTTCTCTTGGCAAACTTCCTGACGTGTTTTTCTGGTTTCTACTTCAGTATCCTCTCGTATCCTCCCATCCTATATATAGTATTATCACAGTTTAAAACAGAGTATTATCATGCATATTATCACAGTTTAAAACAGAGTATTATCATGCATATTATCACAGTTTAAAACATAGTATCAAACTAAAAGTTGAGCTAATTAGTGCTTGTTAGTCATTATTCTTGGTATGAAAGGAAAAACCCTGGTATGAAAAGAAAAGTCGGGTACATCAAGTCTCTACAATCGCTATATCAGTTACTATATTGAGTCAACTACAGTACTGTAGATCAGTTACTTATCCTATGCATGCAGTATCTCTGCTCTTCCACGGCAGCTTCTCTTTACCCCCAGCTGTCCTTGTGAAGACGGTCAGGGCGGTCTTGTGGCGTCGGCGGCAAGATCTCTTCTGCTGCCTGGCCTCCCTCCCTCTTCTCCCTCTTCTCCCTCTTCTCCCTCCAGCCGGGAGGCAATGTCCGCAGGGGCGCTGGGTCAGGGCACGGGTCTGTTTCGTCAATTTGAAACACTTTTGAGGAGGCCTATGCGTAAAAGAACAGTCCAGCGTCTTAGACGTTGAGTTAATTCTTTTCCATTTTTTCTTGATCCAGGAAAGTGAATGGGCCTCCTAAAAGTCCATCTGGTTTGTATACAAAGCGTCAAATTTAAAAAGTGACAAATAATGTTTGCATTTTAATCATTACTAAAAGCTGATGTGCAAAAAAAAAGTCAGTGCTGTCTTTTTCAGTGATTGCATTCATCTTATTTTAATATTAATTAATTGTTAGTTGAACCCAATTTAGTGTCCTTTTAAAGCATCTTTTTATTTTTTATTTTCAGTGTATCATAAAGAGTGCTTTTTTTCATCTATCCATTAACCAGGTTTTTTTTTCACCTTTCCCAAAGTATTCTTATTTTAGGAAATAAATCTGATAATACAGAAGTTAGATTAAATCAGGAGTTCTCAACCTTTTAAAGCCAGGGGCCGGGTCACACTCCCTCAGACACCTTTGGGGGCCAGATGGCCATTTTGCCATTCCTCCACCACATGGCACTTCCTGGTGTGGTGGAGGCAATGGGGGGCACATGAAATGGTGCCATGGGCCACATCTGGCCCATGGGCCGCAGGTTGAGAATCTCTGGAGTAAAAGATGAAATAAATAAGTGAAAAGAAACTGGGAAGTTTAGAGTCAGGCATGGCTCTGTTCTGGTCTATCTTGGGTAATGTGGCAGTTGCTATATAGTTAAGGAAAGTGATGTCATATTAGTAGAAACTTTCTTTTGCTTGTGGCTGTCCAAGCTGGTACATATTGAATCCCTCTGTATATTTTGGGGATATTGTTTTATTTCAGTTCTGTAAAATAATACACCTATCTCCTGGAAAGCAGTGTTAAAATGCTGAGCATGACTTTCCAGTAATTAGTCGTTTTTAGAAATATATCTTGGTCAAATCTGGATGTCTTTCGACCCATGAGATTTCTAGAATCCATTTCATCATGGTTAAAACTTTGTTCCATAAGATCATCACCACTGAACAGGCGCCCGTCGTGTCCATCATATGTCACTCTGTGGATGATTAATGTCAGCATTTATTACTCTGTGAGATGCACATTTTCTGGAAACAGTCTGATGTACAGCATATTTTATATAAGATTCCATTCTGTATAAGCCACCACTGAGATCTATGTTAGATAGCTCAATATTTTTTCAAGTCTGTTCTCTACTGGGGATATTTCACTTTTGTTCCCAATTCTCCATTCCCCTTGAACTTCGATACAGGAGCATCATAAATGAAACCATGCAAGAAATCTTTTTAAGATAAGTTTCCTCCAACTGTGCCCTCTAAAATGGAGCGGGAGTGTCTGAAGTCACCTAGTGTAGCAACAATGAAACCTACAGTGTTCATACAGTCAGTTGCCAATGCTGCTGGGCTGGGATCATTACTGTGGGAGAGTAGTACAAGGTGTGGGATCCAGTGTGGCATAATAGAGTGTTGGACTAAGACTCTGAAGCCTGGGATTCAAATCCCCACATGGACGTGGAATCTCAGTAGGGATGTGGAATTGGTAAGGATAAAAAGTAAAGGTCTCCATTGCTCAAAATGTCTTGCTTTTGAACTCCTAGGTTGGCAGGAACTGGGACTGTCAATGGGAGCTCACTCTGTCGTGCAGCACCCAGGTCTCAAACTGCTGACCTGCTGATCCTCCAGTCATCAAGATCATAATCTTAACCACTATATCACCATGGCCATCCTTAAACATGTCACTTACCTTGAAATCCCTGTAAGGGTTGCTATAAATTGGTTGTGTGATGGCACATAAATAAAGTGCAAAGTATTTAAAATAAACCAGGCCAAGTATAGCCTAGTTTTGCAGGCATTATAAGTCAGCCATTTCTGTTCAGGACAGCTCTAGAAAACCACCCAAACAGATGCTTCCTGGTATACCAGGCAATCGGGCTTTGTCCCACCCTGCCCTCGCCTCTGGTGCCCTGGGTCACCAATAGCAATGTATGCGATCCCCCCCAACAACCCCCAAATAGGCGCCCCCACCACTTCCTGTCCAGTGTTTTCCCATGGTGCCCTGCACACCCCTGCACCAAAACCTTTATTGAGCAATTAGCTTCATGTTAGATAACCCACTGATTGGGAAGTTGATGTCTTCCTAATCAACATGGAGCTCTTAATTCTTGAATATGCAGCACATGAATTGACACTCATGCACCACAGTAGTCACTTTTTAAACAACTAGCCTATTAGTACATAATTTGGTGGAAGTTGTGTGGGGAATTTTTCCCCATCGACTCAACTGGCAGACATTGGTAATTATCCAAATTCACTTTAATCTTGGCTCTAATGTTCTTCAAGTTAAATTTACCAGCCATTTCCAATTGTTTTGGGTATGCAGACACCTACATACTTTATTCTCCCCCTTCTAAACTGCTATTCTTATAGTAGTTGCTGAAGAGTCTTTGGATATAGACTTGCCAGGTTTTGCCAATTAATTTTGTACCCTGAGCCAAAATCATTAACCAGAGGCAGAAATCCAGGAAAGTAGTTCCCTGCGTTCAAAATAAACATTGATGTTTTGCTGTGTTGGTGACAATCAGTGGCAAGGGAAGTTGCTATTTAAATTATCATTAGTCACACTTCTTTCCCCCTCATTTTCATTCCCAGCTGAAAATAGAGTTCCATGTATATATGATACAGCAATGCATAGTCACATGGCAGCATTTTCTCTTCAGAAACAAGCAGTCAAGCTTATACCTTTATGCAGAAGGCCTACTTGTTTTATGATTGAAGTGGAGGTATAAGCTGTGTGCCATTTATCAGTGTCATTTCGCTGCTTGGATGCACTTGCCTAAGTAATAGAAGATGGGCAGGAGTGAGCTAGGTGGTTTCAATATGAGGCTTTCAAATCCAGAGAAGGAAGCTGTTGGCTTCCTATATTCAAGAGTGCAGGTGCCTTGCATGCAGTATTTCTGCAGTTCTTCCCTATGGAAGAACTTCCTATGCAGCACAGCATCTTGTTGTTGTTGTGCCATATCCAATTCTGAATATAGGTGATCATCATGGCAATCAACCATGAAGACTGTCCTGAGAATATAATGCAGTGGCTTTTCATCTGCCTTCCGTGATACCCATGCTACTGATCCAACTCTGCGAGTCACTCTCTGGTCCTGAGCCCTTTTGGCACCCAAAGTCCTCCTCAGCCCCAGGCCAGTATTGATGAAGCTGCTGCCCTCCATCAAGATGGATTCAAATGGGATTTAATCCACTTGGGGGACATCACGCTTACCGGTACCTGTGGACTTCGCCAAGGTTGCTAGTCCTCAGGGTTGTCAGGTTAGTTAATCACTGCCTCACGTTCAGCACTGAGTCACTGGCAGTATGGTCTACTCTATTACCATAGCAGGATAACCTGGCTTTAAAAAACCTTAAAAACATGGGTAGGAGAGGGGAAGAGAAGAAAATAAGCAGAGAAAACAAAGTTGTGTTGACTACAAGATGTTCTGTGGAATGTGCTTTGCACTTCATCTCTGCAAGAGCCTGTCTCTTTAGTACAGTAATTCACACATGTTTTCCCCCTCCCCCGCCTCTGATATTAAACTATTGTCTCATTCACCCTCCTAAGCTAGTGTATAGGTATTGTGCAAGAAAAAAGCAGTTTAGAAAACGATACACAGCTTTTTCACTTAAATGAAGACATTTTACAACACATGAAGATTAGCTTTCATTGCTGCATTTCTCAGAAGAACACCTCATTTTCACATCTCTTGTGGAGTTACTTTTACTGTCTTTGCTTTTTGGCACTTGCTGCCTAGCCTCAGCCCTTGAAGATGTGATTTTATCTCTCAGCTGACCTCTGCTGGATAGATTTTGAACAGGCATAGGCTATAGAATTAGGAATGTGCACATCTCAAAAGTTAATTTCCATGGGTTTTCCCATCTCTCATGGTCACTCCTGTGCTACATTTGTCACTGTGTGGTTTATTTTAAATGTGGTCTCTGGATTTATGCATTTCTGAAACACTTGACACACACTCCTCCCCAATTTGCAAATTTTCCAAGTATCTGTGGATTTCTGAACATAAAATGTGTCTTTTCTGCATCCATCTCTAGGCAGTACAGACCAGCAAAATATGCGAACAGAATCGAAAGAGAAAATTCCCCACTCATAATTGTTCATGTCTTTACAGTGCCTGGCAGTGAACTAGTCCATGCCTTTCACCTACTGTGTGAAGGCAGAGAAGAGAGGTGACAGGTAGTTTTCATTTTTTTTTTTTTTTGGGAATAGTAGCTGTGTTAGTCCGTGGTTCAGGCATATCAGAAAACAAACACAACAACAATAATAAAAACAAAAACACTGCAGCACTTTAAAGACTAACTGCTATATTTTTACTGTCAGTGTTTGTGGATCAAGTCCACTTCTTCAGACAAGGTGTAAAACTTCCAGGCATAGTTTATATATACCAGATGCAGGGGTCAAGATGTCACAAGGAAAAAAGGATCACAAATCAACGAGTAATCAAGCAGAATGACAGAGAGGTACACATATCAATACAGATTCCTACAGCTAGCTGTAACAATAGATTGTTCAGATTAGTTTTAAATGTCCCCCTTTCAATCTCAAAAGTGTGAAGTTGCCAAGCAAAGGATATGCTAATGAGTTTAGCCTCTTTCTGGTTGACCTCTTACTTGTGTGGGCACACCCTGTTGTGTTCATATTGTAAGAGAGAATTTGCAGGAAGGTTAATGAAGGTGGTATAATATACCAAAATATAGTATATAAAATATCTAGCAGCATATAGCAATCTGTGTATCAAATATGGTAATGTCCCAGAAACCCTTGGCTAATATTTAAGCCTCTGTGATGGATGTCCAACAGATGGATGTGTTTGATTTCTGCTGTCTCTCTTTGGATCCTAGTCTTGCAATTTCTCTGTTCCAGAATTGTAACTTTCAGGTCTTGGATAGAGTATCCAGGTAGATTGAAGTGGTTTAAGACAGTTTTCTCCGGATGTCTGATTTGTGTCCATTAATTCATTTGCACAAAGATTTTCCTGTTTGTCCTACGTAAAGCGCAGAAGGACATTTTTGGCAAGAGATGGCATAAATCACATTGGCAGAAGCACAAGTAAAACTGCCTTTAATATTACAGTACTTGTGGTGCCATTACGTCCAGTAATACTGTTTCCAGAGAGAATGTAGGGGCATAGTTGACATCTAGGTTTGCAGCAGGGTCTAGTTCCCATCTCTGCTTCACTTTTGTGTAGTCTATTGTGTGTCAATAGTTGTTTGAGATTGGAGGGTTGTCTGTAAGCAAGTAGGGGTCTGTCATCAAAGGCTTTGGAAAGTGACGTACATGTACTGTATTCTTGTCCAAGATGGGTTGGAGATCCCTCATTATGCATCTGAGGGTTTTAAGTTGAGGATTGAAAGTGACAACCAGCAGTCTTTGATTGCTTTCTTTTCTGGGCCTGTCTTGTAGTAGATCACTCCTGGGTATTCATCTAGCCCAGTTGTTTTGTTCTTTAACCATATTGGATGGGTACTGTAGTTTGAGAAATACATTTTGTAAGTCCTTGAGCTTGGCATCCCTGTGTTGTGAGTCTGAGCAGATGCAATTGTACCTGAGGGCTTGACTGAAGACAATGGATTTTGTTGTGTGTTCTGGATGGAAACTGGAGGCATGCAGGTAGGTACATCTGTCCGTGAGTTTGTGATATAGTGTGGTACTGAGATGTCCATTTTGTAGTTTCACAGTGGTGTCCAGGAAATCTACTTATTGTGTAGACTGGTCCAAACGGAGTTTAATATTAGGATGAAAATTACTGAAGTTTTGGAATTTCTCTAGGGCAGTGATGGCGAACCTTGGCACTCCAGGTCTTCCTGGACCTCAATTCCCAGAAGCTCATGTCAGCACTCCTGCTGATCAGGGTTTCTGGGAATTGAAGTCCAAGAACACCCGGAGTGCCAAGATTTGCCATCACTGCTCTAGGGTTTCTTTTCCATGTGTCCAGATAATATATCATCAATGTACCTCAAATAGACAAATGGTTTATAGGTATAGCAGTCAAGAAAACGTTGTTCTAGATCAGCCATGAATATACAGTATTAGCATACTGTGGAGCCATGCGAGTATCCATGGCAGTTCCGTTGATCTGGAGGTAGGTTTCGTTGATGAAGGTGAAGTAATTGTGTGTAAGTAAAAAGTTACACAGGGAGGTGATTGTGGGCTTCATCTTTGTTTTGAATGTTAGTTTTCAGTGGATACTGCAGTTGTGGAGGAAAGTAGCCATCACAACTTCTCCCAGTTTTTCCTCTTCTCCATAACTGGAAATCAACCAGATTGGCAATTGAATCTTAACCTTGACAATGGTAGCAAGATATTGTTCTTCATCAGAGGGTAGCAATCAGCTTGATAGCATAAAGACCTACCACGTAATACGTGTTCCACACACCTCCTCAAGAAGTAACTATGTCAGGAGTTTTAGGAGAAGTGGCCCAGGTAGGCAATGAGGAACCATCCTGGCCTTCTCTTTAGACACAGAAATGTCTTAGATCTGGCCTGACCTCCAAATCAATTATCAGGAAATAAAAATTGTAGATCAAGGTTGAGCAACATTTGTCTCTGCCAGATGTTACTTCACACTACAAACCCCATCACTCTTCACCATTGGCAGTGCTAGTTAGAAGTGATGGGAGCTGCAGTCCAGCACACACACTCCTTTGTTGCAGTTGATTACATAAACCCATGGAAATTTATTTAACCTGGAACTCTGTTGTCCAGAAGAGAGCATGTCCTGTCAAAGGTTCTTTGCTTTCTGTTGATTTCACATAGGCAGACGGAACCACCTAGGTATGCCATTTGACTGGTGACAGGGGAGATTATTCTTCTTTTGTGTCCTGATCAAACCCTGGATTGCCAAAATGAAGCCACTTTCTTGGCTTTGTCATTGGCCAAACTTAAGTCCTCATCAGTGCATGTTTCTGGCATTAATTGGCAAATCAGTAAATGAGCCAGATTTTGTGTATCTCCGCATTTACACCATGTGTTGTTGTCCGCCAGCAGCCCACACATGATCATGTTGGTCTTACATTTAGGGACTCTGACCCTCAACCTATTCAGGGTCCTCCAAGTGATGTAGGGGAGGTTGAGTTCCTCAGTTACAACCTCCTTTAATGTTATTCCTTGTCTAGTGAGCTCCTTCCTCCATCTGCTAATTTGGTTTTGCTCTTGTGTACCCTCAAGAATGTTTGTTCTTGCCACAAAGCTCTTCCTGGATCTGAGCCAGTGGACTTGAGGCACATATCCATTCAGAGAATGTTAAGGATCATTCTCTTGCTTAGTTCTCTCAGTGTCCACTGCTACTTCTCTCCTGATCTTAGGTGGAGCGATACCAGCGAGGATATATTTTCTCAGCTGGTATAGGTTTAAGGCACCCTGTCATTATTCTGTCACTATACACATGGAAGGGGAGATTATAAGTAGACAGAGAGGGGGAAAGTTGCTTTCTGGCATGGTTAGGATTTAAAGTCAATGGGTTACACATTTATTTATTTATTTATTTATTTATTCAGATTTATATTGTCGCCCACTCGTCGAGGCGACTCAGGGCGGCTTACAGTCAAAACAGCAACAGTACAATAAACATTATAAAATATAACCTCACAAAATACAAAATACAACCAAACCAGAACACAGACTAACTCCCCTCAGGCCGTTGTTGTTGGCCCAGAGGAGTGGGCAAGGTCCTCAGCAACCTGCCAGGCTATGGAGTCTTCTCCCTCAGGCCGTTGTTGTGGTCCCAGAGGAGGGGGTGATGTTCTCAGCCTCTGCTAGGCCATGGAGTCTTCTCCTCAGGCTGTTGTTGTGTGCCCAGAGGAGGGGGTGATGTTCTCAGCCACTGCTAGGCCATGGAGTCTTCTCCTCATTACATATCATTGGTTCCTGTGTAGAAAGTACTGGCATGGTGGATGATATATCCCAGGGGAAAGGCACAGTGTCTAAATCAGGAGTTCTCAACCTTTTAAAGTCAGGAGCCAGTCACACTCCCTCAGACAGCTTTGGGGCCCAGATGGCCATTTTGCCCTTCCTCCTCCACATGGCACTTCTTGGTATGGTGGAGGTGGTGTGGGCCCACATGAAATAGTGCCATGGGCCACATGCGGCCCACAGACTGCAGGTTGAAAATCCCTGGTCAAAATAGTCCCTTGTTGCCTAGAGTAAAAGGTGTAGTGTCTGAATGGCATTTGCCAATAAGGACTGGTTTAAGTAATGTGCATGCATGTCTTATTATCACATCTGGCTATAAATGCCAGTTAGGTAGAGTTGGAGAAATAGGCTCATATTACCACACTTACATCAGGCTGTGATAAATCATGCTCAAGGGCCCAGAGGGAGGGATGCAGAAGTTGTTACAAGAGTCTGTAACTCCCTGCTGGTTAGTATATTTTCTCCCCTTAAAGCGCTGCTCTAACCACATCATATTTATTTTATAGTCCCCATGTCTTATTATTCTTATCCAGCACCTGAGCTGGAATATGCTAGTCATCATTGACGTGAAAGGGGTCAAAGCAAGGGTTAGTTACTGTGGAAAACCTGTCACTTTTTCCATATGGCTTGGGAAATGAAATTTCAGTAAGCTTTGTGGTTTTATTTTTTATCTCATCTCATTACCGAGTGTGACCGGAATCTCTGCTATAAAGTAATCTAAAGAGGTAAAATCATGTCCACATGTTAAGGATTAAAGGTCAAGAATGATTCAGCTTCAGCTTCTGGCAGCTAAGGTGACGTAAGAAGTACAAAGAATTTTGGTATGGCAAAGGAGGGAAAGATAATTATTATTATTTATTATTATTTATTTCATTTATACCCCGCCCTCATCCGAAGACTCAGGGCTGCTTACAATTAAAAACAATTAAAACACATTACTTACAACAAAGTTAAAATAAAGTTAAAAGATTAAAAAGTTAAAAATAACAATTCCCTCAATCCTGACCCTGAACCCCTACCCAAGTTTTTTAAAAAGCTATATTAGACGCACTAGGTAGTAATTTAAATAACGTTGACTGTTGCTTAAAAGATACTGATATCAGCACCAAATAGTATTTATTTAGTTGATCCATTTATATCAGGGGTTGCCAACCTTTTAAAGTCAGGCCCCAGGTCATGCTCCCTCAGACAGTTGAGCGGGCCAGACTGGTGGTTCCCACTGCCATAAAATGTGTCCGATTCCAGCAGTACCAGCTGGATGATTTGGTGCTGCTGGCCATAAGTTGCCCACCCCTGATTTATACCTTGCCTATCTAGGGATCTGCGATGTTACTAATAAATATATTTTAAATAAAATTACAAAATAGACATTGTTACCTAGCATAGGAGGAGAGAGGAGCTGTGTTATTAGGCCACCATAGAGTATGAACTGGGTTTCACTTGTACAGTATATGTCTTTGTAATGGCCAAAATGATAACCCTGAATCTGAAATTAGCAAATGCAAAACCATGAGCAGAATACAATGTTTATGTCCATTTTCTTGACCCAAGTGGTAAGTCTGTCTTTTACTAAGTTCATCTGCATCATCTTCTACAGTGAGACTTACATTGTTGTGAATTGATATAAGGTTTCCAGATGTTGCCACATGTATGTGTTTGACTTATGGTTGTATTGGTTCATGGGTTTTGAAGTTTTGACATGGCACACTGTCTCATGTGAATGATGTCGTCTTTACATAATAAGGGATATATTTCAAGAAGACTGATACTTTGCAACTAAAGCAGTGAAATATTGTACAAATATTCTTACTGCAGGACCAGAAGCTGGAATTGCTCAAGATAACAATGAACCTAAAATGACCAGTAAGATTTTTTGATGTGAAACTTATAGCTTTGAACCCAAACTTAGTGTTGTATTACTTGTTAGGAAATTAAACTCAACTTGCTCTTATTCAGTAGTAAGTAAATGTGTGTTAAATGTATATTTCTTAGGCCAGTTTGGACATTTTCCCCTGTGTGAGCTAAACTATGCTTACAGTGAACAAGATATTGCTTTAGGCCATTGATGGTGAACCTTGGCACTCCAGGTGTTCTTGGACTTCAATTACAGGAAGCGCAAGCCTGCTGATCAGGGCTTCTAGGAAATGGAGTTCAAGAATATCTGGAGTACCAAGGTTTGCCATCACTGCTTTAGGCAATAGAGTTGCAGTAAAAAAATTATTTGAAAAATAGTCAGGCAAAAGACTTACACCTTGTGCCTGAAATCCTGAGTTCTGTGGATAAATGACCTCAGTAGCTACCTATTATCAGAGGAGAGTTGATAATAAAAGGTGGGTAAAAAAAGCTTAGTCAGGATTTGGAGTCCGTGTAGCTTGTCTGGATTTGAAGTATTGTCTGGAAATGTCTACCTACTTGTCTGAGGAGAGGCTTCATTCCTCTTCTGTACAAGGCATGTAAGTTCTGGAATAAAGAGGAGACTGATTTGCAAGCTTTTTCCTTCTCCCTCTTCCATGGCAGATTGGAAAGGGACCCTGCCAGAAGTGCAAATTAATTTTTAAAAGTTTTACAACACAGTCATGAACTCTTGGGATTCTAGTTCAGAGGTGTTCTTTTTGCTTGGGTCTTGGCTCAGCTTGCGTAGGAAACTTTAAAAGGCCAAACAAACACACATTCATGAACAAAGCAGAAATATGAAATACATATCAGTAAGGTTATCATAATCTTTCCTACCAGAAAGCCACTCTTCAATGTTTCTCAGCTGCATAATTTCTCCTATACAAATTGGGGGGGGGGGGGAGCTCTTACCTCAGCACTCAAGCCAAGCTGGAGGAAAAACAATTTGAAGGAAAACTTCAGTGAGTCACATTTAGAAATAGATATGCACTTAAACTATTCAAACAAACTGATACGGTTCCATGACTTCAGTCATTGGTTTGGTTATGCAATCTGCTTGTACAGTACAGCTGTTGGTGCCTTAGTTAGGAAAGAGCTCATTCCTCTCACACACTGGAGCAGAAAGTTTATATGCTAAAGGTGCCAGGTTCATTCTTTAGTATCTCAAGATGATCAGGGAAATACAAGTGTCTGAAATACTGCACAACCACTGCCAGGCACTAGAGACCAGAGGAGGGCAGCATGCAGACTCCTAGGAGCCTAAATATACCCAGTACACTGTGGTTCCCAAACATTTTTTGGCCATGCTCCACCAAAGCATATCTAAAATCCTGATTGCCCTCCCCGTGACATATAATGCTTATTATTCAAAAAGTGAATTATTCATTTATGCAGACAAAGCCTAAAAGAGCATTAACTGTTAGTAACTCATTCTCACATTGTCTCCCCCTCACCGACCTTAAAAATCAAATTGCCTCACTGGGGGAAATTGTGCCCCACGTTGGGAACCATCCTCAAGCATCCCCACAACTTGAGAAATTCTTTTGAAAAGATTTGGCTCAAAAACTTCTCTTGGATCTTCTAGAGCTATGTTTCCCAAACTTTGGTTCTTGGACTTAAATTCCCAGAAGCCTAAGTCAGTGCTTTTGTACTGACTTAGGCTTCTGGGAATTTAAGTCCAAGAACCAAAGTTTGGGAAACACTGTCCTAGAGCAGTTTTGCCATATTTTGAGTGACCTCCAGCCCTCCTGAAAGAAAGAAAGAAAGAAAGAAAGAAAGAAAGAAAGAAAGAAAGAAAGAAAATTTGACTACTAAAGGGCAGGAAAGGGCTTTCTACATAATTGTTAAAATTATTCCTTGTACAGTAATACCCCGCATAATGTTAACGCTTGGTTCCACAAGCTTCAACATTATGCGGTTTTTAATGTTGTGCGATAAATTTATCGCACAATGTTAAAAACCGCATAATGTTGAAGTTTGTGGAACCAAGTTAAACCAAAGCCCACGGTGGCTGCTTTGAGTTCGGAAGGGCTGGAGGAACCCAGCACCAGCCAGGGCAACTTCTAGGCACCCCCACCCCACCCCTCAAAGTCAAAGTGGCCACCGTGGGCTTGCCCTCCACTGGCCACTTTGACTTTGGCAGGGGAGAGCACCTAGAAGCTGCCCTGGCTGGTGCTGGGTTCCCCCCAGCCCTTCCCAACTCAAAGTGACACGATCTCCGAGCGGATCGCATGCCTCTTTGGAAAGGGAACCAGGCATTGCTTCCCAGGCAGAGACCAACCCTGTGGGTTTGGGTCTCCAGAGGTTCTGTACCCTTGTTTTTTCGAGACAAACCTCAAAAAAGCAAGGTTACATTACCTCCGGAGATCTCTGCCCCAAATCCGCAGGGCTGGTTGACAAGTGTATATTATGGTCTCTCTGTCTCGGAGCATTCAGACATCCTTCAGTGTTGTCATCTTCAACACTCTCACAGTGGTTCCCAATCTGCAGCCCACACCTCACAAGGAGACTTTAATTTCCAAAAGCCAAAGTCAGTACTTTGGCCAATCAGTGCTTTGGGAATTGACTTAGGCTTCTGGGAATTGAAGTCCACAAACCAAAGGTTGGGAAACATTATAAAGTATTTGCCCATCCAGGGAAAGTGTCTCATAACTCAGATTTTTAGAACAAAAAAGGAAACAGAGATACATTCAAGTTCCATAAATGAAGAGATCAAGATATTTATGGCTAGTTAGTTCTTGTAGATTTTACACCAGTGAAACTAAAGGCATAGCTATAAATCTCTTTTATAACATACTTCTTCATATCTTGTTGATGCTAAATTTTTAATCTATCTTTTTGCACTTTGTCCAATTTCCCTTCTTTGAAGTTGTTGCAAAATACAATTCTTTAACGGCAGCCATCAAAGTCAAGCAGGGTCATCCCAATGCCCAAGAAATTAAACCCTTGTTCAAAATATTTTAGTTCTAATCCTTGAAGGGCCATTTGGTCGATAACATGAAGTCAGAGGCAGACAAATCATTTCTTCACAAATGGGATATTTAGTTTATGGAATTAGCCACCATAATCTGTGAGGATGGTCACCAGAAGATTAGGAGAAGGCATGAAAGATAAGGTTATGAGTGAGTACTAGTCTTATCTCTGTACTATCTCCATTATCTGTCCTCTCTGCACTATGTGAAAGCCAGGAAGCATTGTTTGGCAACTACCATTGCAGTGATGTTTATCTTGTCTAGCCTCTTGGTACAACCTAGTCAGAGAGATGTTCTTTCCTGACACGGAGATTATTTTTCTGGCATAGTTTAAATCAAAAGTTTAGCTGCATCAGACCTGGAGCCTATCTTGGACCCATTCGTACTTTTTTAAATCTTGTGTGTCTGTTTTTCTGTGGCTTGCTACTGGCATGTATTTCAGTCAAGAAAGACAAAAACAAGGCTTGGTTTTTTCAGTCAAGTTGGACTTGTCTTCCTTGGCCACTATTTTTGGCTCCTGAAGGAGACCAACAGAAGTAAAGCTGTGTTTGGTGGCTATTCAAAACAAAAAGCAAAGCAATCATACTTATATACTACCCCATAGCGCTTTGTGTACTCTCTTGATGGTTCACAAGTTAATTAACATTTCGTTCTTGAAAGAATGGAAGTCCGATTTAACCTTGAATCCTAGTCAGGATTGAACTCATAACGTTTTGGTTGCAGGACAGCAGTTTAACCACTGCACCACAAGTTCATATACTCCTTCACAAGCTTTGCAATTTCACTGGGAACCTAGAGGTTTGGGAATAATTAAGGCAGAATCCTAGCTGACTGCCAATGCATGTTTAACATTCCTTGCTTATGGTTAAAGAAGTGGAAACCAGATTCATGCTTCTTTTTTCTCTCCAGTGTAAATTCCGTACACGTTTCCTCTACTTGTGTTACCAGTGGCTAAGATTGCACTGCCAATAACTCAATCTCATTTAATGTGAATGGGGTTTGCTCTTAAACTTTTGTTTCACCTTCTCGTTAAAACTTTGATTCACATTCTGATTATAGCTATTTTCAAAACATTGTTTGTTTAAAATATTTATTATCTACTTCTCTCCTAAAAGGAGCCAAAACAGCTTAATATATCTATATATCTATATAGTGTGTGTGTGTGTGTGTGAGAGAGAGAGAGAGAGAGAGAGACAAATCTATTTCTAATAATCTTGATCTTTGAATCTACGGTATATCTGTGTGTCTAAGGTGTAAGGCTTAAGCAGTGGAAGAATTATGTATCAATTAAGGAAAGAATGTATAAGATGTAGCATAAAATAATACATACTACTATGGATTTGGTCTTTGGTTAAAAGACCAAGGACCTAAAGAATGTCTTATCCCCCTGAATTTGGAAACTTTTTCAGTTGAATCTGGTATTTGATTTGGACTCTTACAGATAACTATAATTTTGTGAAATTGTCTTTTTTTTTTACAGACTGTGATATAGAAACAAAAAGGGTTCAAGATGTTCTTTCTGGAATGGAGAAACCACAGGTATGTGATGGACCGGGTCATTTATTTTACATAAGAATGTACATATATGCATATTTACTTTTGTTGGGACATGTAAAAGATTGGCAGATCAACATTTAACATTTCCATTAAACAGCTTGTTGCCTGTCGCAATTGGTGAATCATAAATAAGTACACAAAGGCACCATATGTTGTATCCATTTGAAGGTGTGTTGCATATGAAGCCTCTAAACTCAATATATGGTATACTCCAATAATTGCTGTACTGCAGATTTCAGTTGTTTTTAATGGTAACTTCTTTAACTGAAGCTCCTATCTCTAGCCACTAAAATCTAGAACCCTGAAATAAAACAAACACTTAGGTTAGCAATTACTAATTAGCAACTGACTTAGGCTTCTGGTAATTGAAGTCCAAGAACATTTGGGGGGCCAAGGTTGAGAAACACTAGATTTGGAGATTGGTCTCCCTTGCTCGAAAGCCAGTCATGTCAGCAAGTTGGCATGACCGAGCCTGTTGCCAGATCAGCTGTTTGAGACCTGAATACTGCATGATGGAGTGAGCTCCCATTGTCTGTTCCAGCTCCTGCCAACCTAGCAGTTCTAAAGCAAGAAATTGCAAGTAGATAAATAGATACCACCTTGGCAGGAAAGGTTACAGTGTTCTGTGCACTCCTACATCTAGTCATGACTACCACTACAGCCGTGGGTACATTTGCAGCAGTGTTTTGCACATGTGCAGCCAAGTTTTACTTCTGCTTCCAGAGAGAGGAACCAGCCCACTGCTCAAAATGTTTGGGCACCCGTGAGCTAGGGTTTATCACTGGCTCTTAACATCATCTTAATGTCTTGTAATTCCACCATTTAACATTTCGATTTGATCTTTTAACATCATGTTTGAACTGATTTCAACGCTGGTTCTTTGGCTGTGAAAAAGAGATGAGCACTGAACCCTAGAGTTGGATACGGCTGGCTTTTGAGCAAGGGTGATCTTTACCTACTTGCTTTTATTTAAAATGTAGGGGTTTTATCGGTCGTCTTTGTTTTTACGTTTGTATCCACCTTCTCAGCATTGTCAGCCAGAGAGCATAAGTCAGTAAATAAATAAACGTAGAAGTACTGAACACAAAGTCTCTGCCATTATCTGCTGCCTACACTGGGCCTTTTGAGGGCCAGAGCCATGATGCTGTTTGAGCATATTTCTACCTCCTTATCTTCTACATTTAATTGTTCCTTTAGCTCATCCCACCAGACCTTTGAACATTTAGCTTTTAAAAACAAGCCGATGTGCAAAAATAGTTCCTGTAAACGCATAAAATGCTCTCAGCAAAATTCCTTGTAGGTTTCCGTTCACATGTGTGGCTCTCACAGATTATGTAACAGAAGTGTCTGGTAGAAAAGTTTGCTGGCATGCATTTGCAATGACCTACATACTTTCTTCATGACTTCATCACATAGTTAAGCAACGTGGCTTGCTCAAAATTCCCATCAGTTGTAACTCAATATTGCCATCTTAGATTCGGTGTTGACAATCGAAATGTGAGAGTCATAATCACAGTAAAAATCATTAGTTCTTTTCTATAAGTAGCAGTGCAAGGTTTAGCTTAAAATTTTATTTTAAGAGACTTAACTAAGGGAAGCAGGAGGAGAAATTGAGGAAGGACCATGAAAATCAAACTGAAGACTAATCTAGTCTAGCATTGTGCTCATTGTGCTAGCTTGCTTTGTTTTTTACTTCCTTGTTTGCTTTTTTGTGTGATATAATGACTCTCCACAGTTTCATGGCTTTCATATACCCTTATGTCTCATACTTGGTCAGAAAGGCAATGTTGGGGGGCAGATAGATGGTGAACTCTCCACTCCAGAGTCTATGAGTGCTCTGTCTCTGAACTAAAGCTGTACTGTTCTTGATCGGCTAGAACAGGGGCCAGCAAACTTGGCTCTCCAAATGTTCTTCACTTCAATTCCCAGAAACCCTGATCAGCAGGTGTGCTGACTTGGGCTTCTGGGAATAGAAGTCCAAGAATACCTGGAGAGCCAAGTTTTCTGACCATGGGCTAGCATGGTGGGTCTAAGGAAGCAAACATGAGTGATTCACAACATAATAGAGACCTAAAACCTTTCATGTAGTTGTACCTTGCTTAAAGAGCATAATGTGTTCCACGGGATTGCTCTTTAAGTGAGTTTGCTCTTTAAGCAAAACACCATTGTAAATGACCAATTGTGACTTCTGGTGGTGGTGGTGGTGGTGGGGGGATTGTGAACCCCGATTTATTTGTTAAGTGAGGTTTTGGTTGGTTTTATTTCTTAAGCGAGGTGACCATTCAGAGAAAATTCTGCTCTTTAAGAGAGTTACTCTTTAAGTGAGGCACTCTTTATGCGAGGTTTGACTGTACAGGTAAATCTTCCTTGCCACTCACTTTTGGAGAGGAAAGGAGGGGAAGTTTTCCTTTCTTTTTTATTGTTGCAGGCTGACGTAGCACACCAGTAATGCTTTGAGAGAGCTTGATTTAAAAGTGTCGGTGATGCATTAGCTACAAATAATTAAAAAGAAATGCAAAATTTCCTCACCCTTACCTTCTAAGCAACAAGCACCAAAGAAGCAAAGCAGCCTGTCTCCAAAATGGGCTAAATTGTAGGACAAATCTCCATTTAGTCCCACCTTCCACTCAGTCTATTACTACTGGATAGAAGGAGATAGATTTTAAATTTTCTAGAAGAAGGAGTGGTGTGAATTAATGCTCCCTTCCTGACTGAAATTATTGCCCTTCTGACTAATTTCCAAGATCTTTTAGAGAGTCTATAAGAATTATTATTCATTGTACTCCCTAGACTATGAATTATTAAAGTTCATAAAAGGCTAAAATGTCTCATTGTTGTCTTTAGCCATATGTTCTGCATATGTACGTGTGTCCTAGCTAGTGATCATAAAAGAAAGAAACAATTCCACTAGAACACTGGCTGGATACGGTACATTAAGCTCCAAGTCCCTGCAAAACAGTTATGCAACCATGTGTCCATAATAAAAGAATTTGTGGGGGAGTAAACCCTCTCTTTTGAGTTATTGGACCTGGTTTATAAAACTCCCCTGGAAATCCACTATTAATGTATTTTATCTTCCGTCTTGACTTCAGTTCTTTTCATTTTTAAAATTTGTAATTGATGCAAGGTATTGCATATTGTTTTCTTAGCTTTAAATACCTTTATTCTTGGCTACTATTTCATCCCTTTAGGATACCTGAGTATTTTAATTGCTCTGTCTGATTTGAGAAACTGAGCTTTTGCTACAGCCACCTGGTTTAATGTGATGGCAGTTTTAATTGGTCCAGGTGTTCAAAGCAATCTCTCGTTTATGTAAGCTGAAAAAAATGTTAATGCTACACAAAATCTTCCTTCACATGACATGCTTCACCTACAGATCTATTGGTGCTGCTATTCAGAAAGTAATCTTAACATTATACACCTTTTGGTATGGGATGAAATTTAGCTGCACTTGCAAATGTAATAGCTTCTGGGCTGTTGGCTCATGGAAAGATTTTGGGGTTTCAGCTTGGTGTGAAATACAGTCAAACCTCGCATAAAGAGTGCTTCGTTTAAAGAGTAACTCGCTTAAAGAGCAGAATTTTCTCTGAATGGTCACTTCGCTTAACAAATAAAACCAACCAAAAACTCGCTTAACAAATAAATCGGGGTTCGCAATCCCCCCCCACACACACAATTGGTCACTTTCAATGGTGTTTCGCTTAAAGAGCAAACTTGCTTAAAGAGCAATCCTGTGGAACGCATTCTGCTCTTTAAGCGAGGTACAACTGTACATGCACCAGTCATAATGTGGAAGGCTACAATGTTGGCACAGTCTCTGTATCTGTTGTCCACCATCTTCTCTTTCAACTCATCAGCAGCTGGGGATGGGTTTTACTCTTGGGGAGGGCAAGCTACACAGTCCCAGAATACTCCCAAAACAGTGGTGGGCTCCAAAATAATTTACTACCACACTATGGGCATGGTATAGTGGGCGTGGCCAGGGGGAAAGCCCTGCATTGCACCTGAAGTAGGACTACTTTCTTTCAAAACTTGGATGGGCAGCACCAGCCAGAATTTCTGCTACCAGTTCTGGTGAACTGGTGTGAACCTGCTGATGCCCACCCCTGCCCCAAAAAGATGTGGTACGCCACTTCTGAGGATTCTGTGTCTGGAGAGGGTTATCATAAATTAAAGTAGACTTGACGAAACATCACTCCTGCTGTCACTGTAGTGGTAGGGTTGGCAGTTATGATGATGATGAAAACATCGAAACTGAATTTTTGCAGAGGACATAATTAGTGAACCCCAAGATATTGACATGCCTACTTTTTTCTCTCTCCATCCATGTCTGGTTTTGGCCTCAGCTATGCAGGGCAGCAGTGGCTTAGTGGATGAGACACTAAGCTTGACAACCAGAAGATCAGCAGACCCAGATGGTGCATGATAGGGTGGGCTCTCATCGTCTGTCCCAGCTCCTCCCAACCTAGAAATTCAAAAGCAAGAAATTGGAAGTAGATAAATAGGTACCACTTTGGTGGGAAAAGTAACTGTGTTCTGTATCCAGTCATGCCTGTCACATGACCATGAAAATGTCTGCAGAAACAGACAGCCCTGGGTCTTTGGTTGTAAACAGAGATAAGCACTTCCCCCCTTGAGTCAGATATGACTAGCTGTCGACCAAGGGAAGCCTATGAAGTTGTAGAGTTAGTTGGGATGGAACATTTGGTTCTGCTGCAAAAGTTTAGTTAAAAGTGTAGAATGGTTCCACTAGAACAGGGGTGGCCAAACTTTTCGAGCTGTGGGCTGGTCACTTTGTTCCTCCTGCTGCAAAACATGTCCGCGTCTGTCATAAATGCATTTAGGTGCATTTATGGCAGTGTTTTACACATGCGCAAGGCACATCCAGTTCCAGTAGTGGCAAGGGCGGTGTGGGCCAAATGTTTTGGCGCTGCAGGCCATAGTTTAGTCACCCCACACTAGAATCTGCTTTTGCTCCAGAATGGATTCTGTTATCCACCCAGACATATGCAAGCAAATTGGAGCAGTTTGACATGTTTGGAAGCAAGAATCAATATAGCCACCAGTATATCTGACTGCATGAGAACAGTGGTAACAAGGTGAAACTCCAGGTCCTCTAAAAAGGGATGCCTCAGAATATGCAGGCTAGATGTATTTCCAGAAAAGCAGCTATTTTAGTCTGTTGCAGGAAAACTAAGCTTTCTGGCATATTAGGTAAGGGTAAAGGTCCCCCTTGCTTGGAAGCCAGTTGTATCGACTCTAGGGTTCGGTGTTTATCTCTGTTTTCAGCCAAAGAGCCAGCACTGTCTGCATCTGCAGACATTTCTGTGGTCATGTGGCAGGCATGACTAGATGCCAGAGTGCATGGAATACTGTTACCTTTCCCATCAAAGCAGTACCTATTTATGGACTTGCAATTTCTTGCTTTCGAACTACTAGTTTGGCAGGAGTTGATACAGATGACAAGTGCTCACTTTGTCATGCAGTACTTGGGTCTTGATCTGCTGATTTGCCAACCTTCCAGTCGTCAAGCTCACTGTCTTGGCTACTAAGCCACTACAATCCTAGGAACTAACCAATGTTACTATGGCATAGTAGACTTTCAGGTGAATGCATCTACTTCGTAAAACACATACAGTATATATAACTACTGTATAGGTGTATTGGAAGGAATTAAAGATTAGTCTCATTGGGAAAAATACAGTACATGACATCAATTTTAAGTCTTAAAAGTCTCTTTAAAAAGCAGCAGTAGGCAGAGAAGTAAGCAAAGAAGATCCTAGCATTGTGACAATGCTATGTTTACCCTTTGTGTTGTTTCCATGACAGAGTAGAAGCCTGCTGAAATGTGTTTGGCTTGTGTATAGTTTGAAAACACATCTGCACTAGCAGAACTCAGGCTTTTTGTCCTGGATTCTAGTAGAAGCAGAAGAACTCTGCCACATCATAACTCCGAGCCAGTGTGAGCTTCCAAAAAAATAATAATCACAAGTCATTTGTGAGATTCCACTGTTTAATGCCACTATTGTGTCTCTGCTGCTTTTATTGACCATATGTTTTAAGTGTACCATTCAGACTTTTTTTCACCTTCTCCAGATTGTTTTTAATTAAATAATTGGATTGTAAAATGAATAACCTCCTGGAAGTTCACTGAAATAAAGTTGCCGTGTGCTTTTCTGGAGGCAGTGGCCACCTTTCCAGCCCTCCTATGAATCACTTCTTGCTTTATTCCTAATAACTCACTAGTCTTTCAGGGATGATTTTCTAATAACCAGGTTTCTTTAATTGTGAGGAGAAAAGAGGCTGCCTTAATCCTAATTCAGAACTTGGTTGCAAATACTTTTTCCTACTCTGTAGCCTCCTACAGGGATCGTTGGGGGGGAAATTGACTACATGATATTCTTGTTAGAGTATTCTAACTTGTCCATAATGGGGACCACTCTGTCCCAGATTGATCTAGGATTGAAGCCTACATTTATTTAGAACTCTTACGGATTGTTTGAGACAAATTAGTTCTTTTGATGTTCAATTGGGTAAACTGCGGTGGTTCAAATAGTTAAGATGCTGAACTCGATGACTGGAAGGTCGGAGTTCGATTCCTGAGTACAGTAATACTTCGGATAATGCTAAGACTTGGTTCCACATGTCTTGGTGTTATCTGATTTTTAGTGTTATCCAATGCATGATAAAATCCTATAGGATGGATCGGATAACGTTAAAGCTCCATAGAGATACATTGTAACCGCACAGGCTTTAGCGGTTGTTATCCAGTCCATCCCATAGGACCTTAACATTATTCGATCCAATTCTCCTCCCCAGGGTACTTAACGTTATGCGATTTTAGCATTATCCAAGGTAAACGTTATCCGAAGTAATACTGTACTTAAGGTTGCGATAATTCTCTCCCAACAAACTGGGACAGCTATGTGACATCATTGCATTCTTCAAACTGTGCATGTGTCACAGAGACTGCAGCTCTAAAGACTCCACAGAATCCCTGTCCAGGGCAGGCAGCCACCATCAGTTAAAAAAAAGCTGTAGTCAAGAGGTTGTTTCCTATATGATTCTTCTTGCAAAAGATGATTCTTGATGATTCTGTTTTTACTTCTTTTCCCATCTCTGCCCCAGCTCCTGCCAACCTAGCTGTTTCAAAGCAAGAAATTGCAAGTACTGTAGATAAATAGGGACCACTTTGGTGGGAAGGTAAACAGCATTCCGTGCACTCCGGTGTCTAGTCATGCCTGCCACATGACCATGAAACGTCTGCAGACACAGCTCTTCAGTTGTGAAGCAGAGATGAGATTTCGAGCAAGGGTGACATTTACCTTTTTAAAATTTCTTGGGCCACTCTTTAAACCACCCTTTCTCCCCCTGAGAATAATAATAATAATAATAATAATAATAATAATAATAATAATAATAATAATAATAATAATAATAATAATAATAATTATTATTATTATTATTATTATTATTATTATTATTATTATTATTATTATTATTATTATTATTATTATTATTATTATTATTATTATTTCATGTTAGAAATTATTCTGGGTTGAAAGAATTTTTGTGGAAGAAAGTGAGACTCCTTTCATGTCCCCAAGAGCTGGGACAGAGACGGGCATTCACTCCATCATGCACTACCCAGGTCTCGAACTGCCGACTTGTCAGCCTTCGAGCTAACAAGGCGAGCTTCTTAACCACTGAGCCACCACAGTGGTCCTTATTTCCTTTTCAAACTAGCTCAAAAGCAGTGGTTCCCAACATGTGGCCCGCAGGGTGACTTCAATTCCCAGAAGCCTAAGTTGGCTGATCAGTACTTTGGGAAATTGATTTAGGCTTCTGGGAATTGAAGTCCAAAAACCAGGGTTTGGGAAACACAGCTCTACAGGCTTTGAAGATTGAGTTTCTGCACATGCGTAAGCCCATCAGTGTGGATCCACAGAAACCATGAAGAAGGAAGGCTTACTTATTAAAGCCCCTTGCCAATATTGACTTTTGGAAACTGGGATTTGATCAGATTGTTCTAATCAAGTCCCACCTTTCTTAAGTGACTCTGGCCAGGTGCTTCAGCTTCCTAATGTAGCTGAGGCTGTTAAATCCATCCAACTCTGACAGGCAGTAACTCCCCAGCAATTTAGATAGGAACCTTCCCTAATTTACCTGGATGTCTCTGCTATTCAAATATTAGCCAGGCCCAACATGGCTTTGCTTCTGAAATTAGAATATATTTGGTACATTCAGGATTGTATGGGGAAGCTTCCATTCATAAATATTCTTAAACCAATGGGAATAGTTAACTTCTTCTGTGTCTAGGCCAGACGTGAAACTGCCAAAATGAAGGCACCTTTTGTTGAGTTCATTCTGCAGTTCCTATTGCCTAGAGAAAGGTTAGCCAGGAACACAAGGTTGTAGTTACCAGGGTACGCCGGATTGTAGTTAAAAATACCACAATCTTCGAAGGTGCTTTTTCTGTGTATCCTGCCAATTAATTTAAGACCCAATACTTATTTGTCCTGCAAGGAAAGAATTCAATCATCAAACCTTTGCCAATAAGTTAGCTGGTTAGATTTGTGCTTTCCTGCCCTCAGACACCATCAAATGTTGTTTATTTAATTGTTTGTACACTGCTTAGAGCAGTGATGGGATGTAACAGGTTCTCACCAGCTCGCCAGAACCGGTAGTAACTTTCCCCAGTGTCCCGGAGAACTGGTAGCAGCTTTTTTTGGGGGGGGGCACTTTCGGGGCTTACCTTTTCACTGGTTCCCCCACTGCACATGCGCGCCAAGCACTTGGTGTGCATGCACACGTACAGTGCTTGGCGCATATGCACGGCTTCCTTGCTATCCTCCCAAGAGGGGAGGAGGAAGAGAAGCTGCTAGCCTGAAGCTCTCTATAGCCTGCTCCCCAGGGTAAGTGACTCACTTTTGGATGTGGTGTGTCTGTGTGTATTTTAATGTGTATTTAATACCTTTACCTATACTGACGTACTACCACAGTTCCTAAAAAGGCCTGGCGGCCAGCAGGCCTGCCTTGGGGTTTTTAAGCACAGTCTTGGAGTTACCTCATCAATAAGCTACACCTGTGCTGTTCTAATTGGTGTTCCAATTGGAGAACCCTCAAGGAGGTACAGCTGTATTACATTTACATTAAGGCATATTATCCTAGAGAACTGGTACGATGACGATATCCATCTTGCAACATGGTGCTGCCCAGGCACTTATACTAACAGGTAAGTGACGGGTTTGTGTTTGGGGTGGGTGGGTGTATTATAATGTAATTTTTATTTATTTATTTAATTTATTTATTTATTTATTTATTTACGGGTTTGTGTTGTGGGTGAGTCGGTGGGTTGAGGAGTGTGTGTGTGCTTATTTTTATTTTATTTTTAAAATTTTATTCTTTGGCCCTGCCCACAACATCATGATGTCATGACATTAGCTCTGCCCACACTGCGATTACGTCATGGTGGGGTAGTAAAATTTTGACAACCCACCACTGGCTTAGAGTGGGAAATAGAGTGGGTTGGTTGGTAAATAAATAAATATGGGTGAAGTCTGTGCGCCTGTCTGTGGTTCCTGAACGCATGCCTGCACATTACAATTCTAGAATACATTTTGACATTACCATTAACAGGAGAAAAATCTCTCTTGTTTTTTTACCTCTTCTAAGGTTTCGAACATCCAAGCAAGAACAGTTCTGCTCACATGGTCGCCTCCAAATGGCCTTTTAAATGGGGAGAGACACAGCAATGGTTTGCCTTATACTTGTACTTACGAAGTTGCCTTATCAGACAAAGGGAGGGATGGAAAGTACAAAATGATCTACAGGTAGATATGTGTGCATGTGTTTTTACAAATATGTAAATTTTTTGTGGTTTTACATACATATTTTAAAATCTAAAGTGTAGGGGGAAACAACTCTCCTCGCTTTTCCAGAGTTGAGCACATTCTTTCTTGCGAGATCACATTTATTCCCATTTTGCCATTTCCTCCTCCTTCTGATCTCCCCTCCCAACAGTTTTTTCCATAGTGCTCAACAGCTGGAAAAGTTAATCTCCTAAGAAGTTGTATACTTACCTCTGTGATTGCCAGACTAGAATATTGGGAGTTTGCCAGGTTGACTACTGTACTGTCTGTAACATTTCACCTAGAAAGAGGCCCTTTAGTAATTTATGAAATTGACTTTTGCATCTGACGGCACTTCGTTATTTGGATGTCACTTGTTTTTCTTCGTTTTCTTTATAAGAGGTTTAAGGGCCATTTAGGAGTTCTCTTCATGAGAAATTTCTACATGTTTTTGCCACGTGGAAGAAAAATTCTCCTCTCTCTCTCTCTCTCTTTTTTTTTAGCCTTATGTGGCTATTACAGGAAGTGGTCTGCTTCACACAAAGATTGACATGCTGTGGCCAAGCACACTCAATTGTAACACTGGCTGCTCTTAGGGATGTCTCAGTGAAATCAGACAGTTTCACTCTATACCATCCCCTCAGATCCTGTGGGGGAAGCCCTTCTCTTGATCCAATCATCCATACTAGCTTGTTAGGGAGGACACCAGAGAAGGAGCAACCCTTAGACTAGTGTTTCCCAAACTATGGTATTCCCTGTGGCAATGTATGGTTGTGAGAGCTGGACCATTAGGAAAGCTGAGCACAGAAGAATAGATGCCTTTGAGATGTGGTGTTGGAGGAGAGTTTTGAGAGTCCCCTGGACAGCGAAGAGAATAAATAGGTCAATCTTAGAAGAAATCAACCCTGACTACTCCTTAGAAAGTCAAATTGTAAAGATGAAGCTAAGGTACTTTGGACATCAAATGAGAAGAGAGGATTCACTTGAGAAAGCCTTGATGCTGGGAAAGGAGGAGGGCAAAAGAAAAAGGGGCCGGCCAAAAATGAGATGGTTAGATGGTATTGTAGAGACAATGGGCACAGAACTGAGCGAGTTGAGGAAGATGGTGAAGGACAGAAGTACCTGGAGGACAATGGTCCATGGGGTCGCAGAGGGTCGGAGTCGACTGTGCGACTGAACAACAACAAAGCCCCCAGAAGCTAATACTGGTGACTTCTAGGAATTGTAGTCCAAGAGTACATAGGTACCCAAGTTTGAGAACCACTACCTTAGACTGTGTGATGCACTCCTTGAAAAGTCATGTTGGCTTCTCCTTTCTTGCCCTTTCCCTGGCAAGCAAAGTCATTTTTAAGTTGCCACTGCTTTATTGTATTTTGGTCTGTTTTTTTCAAGTGGAGAAGAATTGGAATATAAACTGAAAGACCTTAGGCCAGCAACAGAATATCATGTCAGGTAAGCCACAATCATTGAGAAGTATTCATAATCATAATTGGTTAAGATATACAATGATGTCAAAACCTGATGGAAACCACTGTTTATGAAAGTTGACAAGATGGATGAATGTTTGTGAAAAGCTGAAGACATATGTTTACTCATGTTTCAGGCATGCAGACTTAAACACTGACAACAGCACCTCCGTTTTCACCAGTACATCTTGCTTTTTCATATACAGTGGTACCTCATACAATGATTTTAATCTGTTCCATGGGGCTCGTTGTTATACAAAACAATTGCTATACGATGCATGCATCGTATAGCGATTTTCCCTATGGCAGTGGTGGTGAACCTATGGCACGCGTACCAGAGGTGGCACTCGGAGCCCTCTCTGTGGGCACCTGTGTAGTCACCCCAGCACAGAGTTTGTCCCACCCCTCTGTCCAGCAGCCCAATGGGAGCACTTCCTCCCTCCCCCCAGTGCAGAGTTTGTTCTGCCCAACAGCCCAATGGGAGCACTTCCTCCCTCCCCTAGCACAGAGTTTGTCCCACCTTTCTTCACAGCAGCTCAATGGGAGCGCTTTCTCCCTCCCCCCAGCACAGAGTTCTCCTGCCCCTCTGCCCAGCAGCCCAATGGGAGCATTTCCTTCCTTATTCCACTGGAATTGCAAAATTGACCTGGAATTGTCAACAGTTGCATATGATTAACATGCATCATACTGTGGCCATTCACTATAACGCAGAGAAAAGCTGCAAGTGTTTCTTCTGTGATTTTTACATAAAGTATAAATAATATGTGTTTGGGGATGTAATGGACATTTAGGAGCTATTGTGTCAGTCACTGAAAGTCATTTCCCCATTCTGCAGATCAGCTAAGGTGTCAACAGAATTACCAGGTCTAGCAATTAGAAAATTACTCAGAAGATTCAGTAATCCTTCTGGATTCATTCATCTCTGAGGGCAGCCTAATTATTTCGATCCCTCACAACTGTAGAATGCAATGGACACAACAAATATAAACATACCATATAGCAAGGGTGCCCAAACTTTTCAGGCTGCGGGCCAGTCGTGTGGTTCCTCCCACTGAAAGCAGAAATAAAACATGCATATGCATTTTGCTTTTGTGGGTGGTGCAGGCTGGATGAATTGGCATTGGGAGCCAGATCTGGCCCATGGGCTGTAGTTGGGGCACCCCTGCTATATAGTGTTATATCTAAGATACCAGTATTCTTTTGAACCCCCTGCCCACAGCAAAAAAATGGGCAGCAAAAAAAATGGATGTAGAGTATTTTCATCCTCTGAATTTATTTGTTTATTTATTCAGATTTATATTGCTGCCCAATTTTGAATTGCAGAACTGTCCTACAAGGACTACCATATTTGCCGGTTCATAAGATGCATCAGAGTATAAGACACACCCCATTATTACCAAAATAGCCCACTATAGGTCACTATATACAGTTTAAGACACACTCCCTTTTTCCAGTGTATTTTAAGGGGGAGAGAGGGAGTCTTATAGTTCAGCAAATAGGGTAGATACACCTTAACTGAGACACTGAAGGGTTGTATATGGTGGCCAAATTCCCCTTGCATAATTTTTTTCCTGTGGAAGAGTGATGACATCACATGGAAAAAGTGTTTTTCAGTAATGAATGACTTCTTCCTTCTGTCTCATGGTATGCCTTACCTGTGAGTATCTTTTCTGTTGCATGGAAGCCATGGGAACTTTGAGATGGAAGAAGGATGTCTTTAACTACCGAAAATCTCTTCCTGTTGGTAACTTCAACTGTCAGCAAAGAGTTTTGGCAATTTAAGAGTTCTTTATTTTCTTCTTTGTGGTTTCTGTCAATCCACACTGATGTGCATGGAAACTTGATCTCAGAGCCTGTTGAGCTAATTTGAAAAGGAAAAGGTCATTAGGTTTTCCCACCCTACCATGCATGCTCGCACGTAATGGCTTTTTCCTCGGTGTCTAGTTTCTGCTGCAATGACAGCACTTACTCAAGAGCTTGATTTTAATAAACCTTGTGAAGCCATTGTTCTTCTTACACATGTAATTTATGCAGCAAGATTTTGGCCATTGCTAGTTATGTTTCTTTTTCATGAAATTGTGTCCAATTTGAACCGTTCCCCACAGTATCACATATCAGTAACATATCAAAGTATCACAAACATCAATAAACTATAAATATTACATCACAAAATATCACATATCACATGTCAAAAACATATTAAAGTATCACATATTAAAAAACATTACAAGAAATCCCCATCCCAATTACAAAATTAAGACATCATGAACATTTCAAAAACACATCCAAAACACTTTAAACAGTTCACAAAAATATCAAACTCCACCCCACGCATTAAGTCCTCTAAGTCCATTTTCCTGTTTCTTCTTTCCCCTCTGCCAACCTTGGCTGAGAGAACGTCCAAATTGGTGGTGGAGGGAAAAGACCCACACTGCTGTCCTCGCTCCCCCCGGTCCGCAACCGGGCGAAAGCAGCGTCAAAATCCGGCAGCGTGGTTCTTCCAGCAGCTGGGGCCACTTCTCCCTTCTCCTGGGCGGGATGAGGGCAGGCATCTGGCGGTCGTGGTGGTGAGGTTTTAAAGTTGATCCAACCATGGCACAGGAGTTATGTCTAGTTGCTGTAATCTCAGATCACTCTGCCACCACTCCAACAAGAAGACTAGATCTGGTGTATGGCCACTGCTCCTGGTTGGGCTCTGAATTAGCTTAGTCAGGCCCACAGCTGCCATGGAAGCCATGAACTCCTGCACGACCTCGGAGCCAGCCCCTAATGAAGGCAAATTGAAGTCCCCCAGGACCATAAGTCCAGGGAGCTCCAAAAAATCAAATAAGAACAATACAAATCAAATGAGGATCTTTGGAATAAATCATAAACATATGGCTCAACAAAATAGCCTTATGTAGAGAGAGAATATTAGAAAAAGCTTGCTTATAAAGCTTTCACCAACTTATGAAAGGTTTGGAGGGAGGAGGCCTGGCAGATTTCTAAAGGAAGTGAGTTTCATAAAGATGAGGCCAGCACTGAGAGATCTGGTTCCTCATTGCACCTTCTGCACCTCCTTCAATGTGACCACCCATAACAGCAAAGCGTTAGAGGAACAGATGACACAAGCAGAAGTTCCTTGAGAGAGATGCTCCAACATATTTTGAGGTCCTAAACCCATGATGGCGAACATTGGGACTCCAAGTGTTCTTGGACTTCAATTACCAGAACCCCAAGTCAGCACTTCTGTTGATCAGGGCTTCTGGGAATTGGAGTTCAAGAACAGCTGGAGTGCCAAGATTCACCATCACTGTATTTAGGTCTCTATATGTCAACACCAGCCCTTTGAATTTGGCACAGAGCCATTGACAAAGCCAGTGCCAGGTGGGCAAGGATTGGGGAAATATGGTCTGCTGAAGCTTCTCTACTGTCTTCAGGGGCAGCCCCATGTAGAGAGCATTGCTGTAATCATTTTTTGAGATTACCAATTATGAACTAGTGTTGTTTGATACCTCCTATCCAGGTTGGAGCATAAGTAATCCTCACAGGCTGATAGATTCTATTGGTTTCCAGAGGGTCTTGACAGGGTTTCCATCCACATTGGTTGGTGATACTATCTCTATCCTGGTAGATAACTGGTACATTGAGACCACCAGGGCAGTGGACACTCTCATTCCTAAATGCTGAATCTAGCTCAAAGGTTGCCCTGCTCCATGGTTTAATGACAGCTTGAGAGCTCTGAAGCATCTTAGGAGAAGACCAGAAAGCAAATGGAGGAAAGCTGCATGGATGGCAACATGGCTGCAGTAAAAAATGGACTAAGAACCATGTAAAAGCTCTGAACTTGGGCAGGAGGTAACACAACGTAGACCATACCAGCTTCAATAGCTGACAACAGGAGCTCTATAAAGGTGCCAGGAAGCTTCTTGGAATGTTGACACCTACAATCATATTGCTTCTCATCTGAGGAATAAGATCCATGTCATCTGGAGAAACCTGGACTCTACTGTTAATCTACTGTTAAATTTCCAAGTTTATTTCAGTTTCAGCATCGAATTGGTATTTTTAAATTGGTAGTTCAGTTACTTCTCAGGTGCTTCTGTTTAATTTCTTTATATGGTAGAGTTGTATCTGCTTATGGAATAGTTTTCTTGGTTGCAAGGTTGGTGGAAATCCTTTTGTTTTTAACTTTGAAAGCCTCAGTGGTTGAAAAGTATGATATTAAATAAACATGTCTCACTCAGAGATACATAAACTGCACATACCACATCAGTAGACCTGGCCCTAAACTATAGTTGCATTTTTCAAAATGTCAAAATTTTCATGAAAATATTTATATATTTGGTGTGTGTATATTTGTGCATATGTGCTTGCATGTTAGAAATGCACATACTGTATATAACCACAGATTTTTCCAGTGGCAGTCTTTGCAAGGTTACACAATTGTTTAGTTCCAGCAGGGCTGTGGCATTCTATTTTTTTCCTAGAAGAGTGTTCTTGGTTCCCTGAACATGTACACATCAAAAAATATGGTTGAGAAATTCTGCTGAACAATCTTCTTCTTGTAAGGCTGTCATGCCAGTGTCATATTTTTAAAATCCCCTCGTTTTTGTGCTTCCTGTTTCAGAGTATATGCAGTGTACAATTCAGTAAAGGGATCGTGTTCAGAACCTGTTAGCTTCACCACTCAGAGCTTTGTTCCGGAGTGTCCTTTTCCACCCAAACCTTCACATAGGACCAAAAATTCCCTGACTTTACAGTGGAAGGTAAGCTGTGTAAAAGTCTTGAATTTGAACTTAACTACAATTCCCAATGAGAGCTCGGACCACTGAATTGGTGGGATTTACTCAAGTATTGATATACCAGTCAGTAACTCCTTTGGTGGTTCTGCTCCCTTTGAGACTAGCCATAGGATTGAGGCATTGGCCCAGTGTTTCCCAACCTCTGGTTCTTGGACTTCCATTCCCAGAAACTGATCAGCCAATGTACTGACTTAGACTTCTGGAAATTGAAGTCCAAGAACCAAAGGTTGGAAAACACTGCTTTAGCCTCTTGAGAAAGAGAAGTACAGTAGAACCCTGTATAATGAAAATAATACATTCTACGAGACACTTCATTATACGATTTTTTTCGTTATACATTGCATGCATCATACAATGAAAATCCCTATGGGGAAAATCGTACAATGAAAATCTCTATGGGAAAAATCGTACAATGAAAAAAATTCGTTGTACGTTTTTTCCATAGAGATTTTCGTTGCATGATTTTTCC
Organism: Furcifer pardalis; assembly: GCA_030440675.1. Taxonomy (NCBI): domain Eukaryota; kingdom Metazoa; phylum Chordata; class Lepidosauria; order Squamata; family Chamaeleonidae; genus Furcifer; species Furcifer pardalis. The sequence goes on from CP126890.1 coordinate 278,730,044, forward strand.
CATAGAGATGCATTGCATCGTATAATGAACATTTTCATTGTACAATGCATTCGTTATACGGGGTTCCACTGCATAGGTTATTCTCGCAAAATGATGTTCTGTTACCCAAGTGTCTTTATAAGGCAACTGGATGAACATTTGGGCTAAGAGCTTTTCCCCATAAGGACTGACAGTTCCACACTGAAGCCACCTGTCAGTTTTTCTTCTCCTACGCATGCTGCTCCTTTCCTGCTCATTTCTTGAGGGAAAGGAGGAAAGAGAAGGGAGATCGCTCAAGTACAAGCTGTATTTAATACACAGCATGCATTTAAACATTCTTCATCAAGCTACTAAAGATTCAAACTGCTTTCTGGCAAGAGAGGATAGTCCATGTGATGCTTAATCCTGTGTCTTGCTCATTGTTATTCAACAAAAAAATCAGGATACTAACAGTTGGGAGAAGTAATGACATGTGGGCTTTTAAGGCAGGAAACTCAGAGCAGGTGGTTTTGGGTGCACTCATTAACAAACTGCAGAAAATCTTGCTAAAAATCAGAATTGCAAAATAGAAGGTACATAGAGCTCACAGGGGGGTGAATAAAGTTGGCTTGGGGCCATCATCACACTTTATAAATCAATAATTCAGTTGTTAAACTCTGCATCGCATTGTGTTTGTATTTGATCTATTCCTTTCAGGGAGTTAGGAGTTTCTGTAATGTTTGCACTCATTTAAATAATATTAATAATAATATAATGTTTGAAAAGGTTTTGATGATGTGTTTAAACCTGGCCCAGATCATCCAGGTTTGATCATTTCCGAGTGGACTTTCTTCCCAACAGTTAGCACATAACTGGTGTCACATGGCTTCAGCTTTGCTTTACAGGGAGGAAGATCCCTTAAACCAGTGGTGCCCAAACTAAGGCCCAGGGGCCAGGTGTGGCCCCCGACGCCAATTCATCTGGCCCGCAAAGCCCTCGTTGCTCCTGGAAGCGGAAGTAAAATGCACCCATACGGGCGCATTTTACTTCCGCTTCCACGAGCGATAAGGGCTTTGTGGGCAGGATGAATTGGCATCAGGGGCCACACCCGGGCCTTAGTGACTGGCTCCCTGAACCACATGATCGGCCCACGGCCCAAAACGTTTGGGCACCCCCGCCTTAAACTAAAGAGATAGTAAGTGACAATCATGCATACATGCATGAATGGAGGTCCATAATGAATAAAGTTAATTCTTCAATGTGTCCCATCTGTTTGAACTTCTGGCTGTGCAAATTTCTGAACATCTGTTCCTTCTAAGTTTTTTTTTTAAAAAAAATCCTTTCCTGCCTTTCTCTTCTCTTTTCATTTACAGGCCCCTATTGACAATGGTTCAAAAATCACCAGCTACCTTTTAGAATGGGATGAGGTAAGCGACATTGCTTAATATAGTTTGCATTCTTGTATGAAAAAGTTGTAAAACAAAATCATTTCCAACTACAGGCAAGTGGAAATTATAAGTATTATATTTTAGTTTTCTGCCATTGAGAGGGCAAAGAAACCAGATCATTTGGAGTTGGCCCTACTTCCAGAATGGGGAATAGGAGAGCAGGAAGCCATCTCCACATTTCCAATCTTGGAATCCTCCACAAAGGGTTTTCTGGGTGCAGAAAACCATTCATAGCCTTCTGGGAAAAGCCACAGATTGTGCACCTTGCCCAGGGCTATAAAGGTTGACTTTACTTGCAGGAGGCACAGTGGGGAGTTGAACTCCCAACCTTTGGAGAAAAGAAAGCGAAAGAAAGAACACTATCATAAATAGGAGACTAGAAAAAGAAATGGTAATAAAGGAAGAGGACAGAAGTCTTGGTGGATTAGTTGCAGGTCCTAGAGCAGGAGTGGCCTACCATGGTGCTCCTGGTGTTCTTGGACTTCAATTACCATGCTAGCCCAGGGTCAGAAAACTGGTCTCTTCAGGTATTCTTGGACTTCTATTCCCAGAAGCCTAAGTCAAGCACACCTGTTGATCAGGGCTTCTGGGAATTGAAGTTCAAGAACACATGGAGCACCAAGGTTGGCCACCCCTGACCTAGAGGCTATAGGCTTGGTACTCTCAAGATCAGAAGTATCAAACTGAAAATAATTGTTGCCACTTGAAACTGCGTGGCAGACTCATACTTCAGGAGTCCTGACCAGCCAGCTCCGTTTTGGGATTTCTTTAGATTTTGATAGTCTTCAGTGTGTGTGTGGGTGCGCGCATGTGGCTATTTTTCCTTTTGTTATGTTGAATGCACTGATTTTCTTAAACACGCATTTAAAATAAAAATTGTACTCATTTCCAGAGAAGTAGCTGTCTTGGTCTGATATGGTAAAAACAACAGAGAAACTTTGAGTGCCTTCTAAGCTTAACAAATATATTGTTGCATAAGCATTCATGGACTGTGCTATAATAATAAATGTATTCGTTCTTAAAGGCACCACAAAATGGTTTCTGGTTCCACAGAGTATTTTGAGAGCCTTAATCTTGAAGGCCAATGGTTTCTGAGCTCAAATCATCCAATATTGTTGGGCCAACATCCAAAATGTCCAACTTGTATGGTCAAGGATTCTCAGTTTTGATGTCCAGCAACATCTAGATACCAAAGTCTGGAAACCCTGTTGTTAGACCTTCCTCTTCTGGTGCTATGCCATAGTATTAGATGGATAACCACTTTTTGGAAATGGGTTTTGCAAAAACAGGCAAACCTGCTGAGGAACAATCCAGGGAACTGTAGTTAGATGTGGCTTTCTATTAGATCCAAAACCAGAAACTGTGGTAAATCAACGTGGTTATATGTTGGCTTTACATGCTTATTTTTTCCTCAGCAACCATTTACCAGAGTTAATGGCTTTAGGCATAAGAAGAACCATGTGTACCATCATGATTTTTTTGGAAGAGGAACAGGGTTGAAAATGTATTAAATAGAGAAATCAGTTTTTGACATCTATGGGAAAATGGTCCCGCTCAGTACCAAATGATACTGTATTTTATGTTGCTGCAGACAAAACACCCTTTAATAACATGAGTGCACTGCTGGAGGAGACCAAAGGAGTGTCTAGTTCAGTGTTCTGTCTCCACAGTGGCCAACACAATGTCTGTGAAAGACTCATAAGTATAACAGCATTCTACCCATGTTGCTAGTAACCCATAATCAAAGGCAAGATGCCCCTAATATGAGGAAAATGTACAACCAAAATAACTAGGAGCCATTGATATATAGCAATTATGATTATGATAATATGCTATCCAGTTAATTCCAACTTATAGAAAATGTCCTGGGTTTTCTAGGTACAATGTGCTCAAAAGTGATTTACCAGTTATTCCTTCTGGTGCTATTCTAGGAATGTGCAGCTTGTTCCGTGCCACATAGATGGCAGGTCACATAAGCACATCAGTCACAGTGATCTCTGCTATGCTAAGAGGCACAATGGAGATTTAAACTTTTGGCCCAGGTGCTCTAAGCCACTGAGTTCTAGCAGCTTTTCCTTCTTGATATATACTACAGGTGATACATGGGGTCACTTTCTTTTAGAATAAGATTTCTCCCTCAGTGGAGGAAACACTACTATAAACCATTATATTGGGACCAACAGCACAATGAGTGGTGGAAGAACTTTGATTCCCAACAGTCATGAAGGCGGAAGAGGCAATGCCAGATGGACTCGCTGTGAAGGTGCACCTTGATAATATCTTCAAGGCTACGGCAGTCCATTGCAGTCCCACTGTTAAATCCTGCATGTCTTATTTCATACATGCTGCAGGAAATGGCTCCATGATCATAGTGTGTGGGTCACTTCATGGCAAGCTGGGATCCACCTTAAACAAATTCACACCAATGACACTTTTCGTGCTTCAGGAAAAATGCATTCTCGGATACAAGTCAAATGATGCAGTGTTCCCGAATGGCTAACAAATGACATTAAAATGGCAATAAACAGTAGCAGCTCCTTGAAGACGTTTATCAATAATCGGGCAATAGTCCTGTGCAGGATGAGAAAGCCCAGCTGAAGAAGATCGGAGGCCTTTTTGCCTCTTGGTCTCTTGGTAATAAATAATCCTGTGGAGAAAGGGAGAAATCCATCAGGAGTAGACACTGGGTGATCCTTCACCTGCCTTCTTTTCTCTTTGTCTAGGGCTGTGACTGTACTGTCAAACTAAATCAGAGTAATTGAATTTTGCTGCCGGGTTGATTTGCAGCATATCTTCAGTTCCATTCACTTTGAAGGATTATAGTAGGGCCACGGAATGATTTAGATCTGCACTGTGATCTACATTTCAGTCTATAGCCCCCCCCCCCCTTTCCTTCATTTATCTGTTCTTGCCTCAGTATATCTTTTTATGGTTCACTTTTTAAACCATTTTTCCTGCCAAGGTGTTCTAGTGCTAAACTGGCATGTTAATGCAATGGTTCAGTGCTAACTTGCTTATTCAAAAGCATTAAAAACTGAAGACATGGAGGGAGGAAAATTGCAGGATGGCTGTTCCCATAATTCCTAAACGTCATGCTCCAACTGCCAACATCACCACAACACCTTCCACAGACATGACCCTCATCTTTCGCAAAATGAAGGAATTGATCACAAAGGTGAAAGTATATTCGAATTGTTCCAGCTTGAAAAAAGTAGAAGCCCCCAGGAGCAGAGAGAAAAACTTTGCGTTGGAAGTAAAAAGGGCTGGACTGGTTCAAATTGGTCTTGCCTTGTGTGATCAGTAAAAGGAAAACACCCTTGAATTCATGTTTTATGACATGAGCAAATCCCACATTATTTGAGTGTGCAATGTTCAGTGATAGGCATTGTAAATTGAGGGTATATGACAGGAGTGGCCAACCTTTTTGCACCATAGGCCAGACCATGCCCCCTCAAACAGCTGAGCAGGCCAGAGGCATGGTTCCTTCTGCCATAAACGTGCCACAGCTGTTGTAAACATGTTTACAACAGCCATGGGTGCATTTATGGTGTGTTTTGCCGCTTTTGCCAGTTCCCATGGTGGGAGCGGCAGGAGCGAGGGCAGCGCGTTTTTGTCTGTTTTCCGCACATATTCAGCACGTTTTCAGCACTTCTTCCGCTTGTGGTAGCAGTGTTGGGATGGTCACCATGGATCAGATGAATTGGCACTGCAGGCTGGGTCTGGCCTGTGGGCCATAGGTTGGCCATCCCTGATACAGTGGTACCTCGCTTAAAGAGCATAATGCGTTCCACGGGATTGCTCTTTAAGTGATTTTGCTCTTTAAGCGAAACACCATTGTAAGTGACCAATTATGACTGGTGGCACTGGGGGGGGGGATTCCAAACTCTGATTTATTTGTTAAGCGAGTTTTTGGTTGGTTTTATTTGTTAAGCAAAGTGAACATTCAGAGAAAATGCTGCTCTTTAAGCAAGTTGCTCTTTAAGCAAGGCACTCTTTATGCGAGGTTTGACTGTACTGTACAGTACAGTATATGCTTCTGTTTTCTCACTTGGGAAAACATGTTATAGATCCGCCCACAGATATGGTCAGATTTCATTCCCACCTTTTCCAGAGAGCTTTGGGTGCCTCTCATCCATGCCACTCAACTATTGATCTCCCTCTTCTTGCTTCAAGAGGGCAGCTGATGAAGAAATGCCAAATGTAAATGAACAAAGACCAAGAATTCATAAAGCACACAAAATAAAGTGTGCTACAATTTTCTGGAATGTCATGAGAAAGTAAAAATACAATTCAAGGTAAAATACACGGAAAAAGAACAAGAAGGAAGAAGGCATTATTGCCTGGGGGGGGGTGAGAGAAGAGTTTGCTTGCAGCACAATTCCTTAGGGTAGCTGAATCCAAATTCAAGATACAGAAATACCTTGGATAACGCTAAGACTTGGTTCCACAAGTCTTGGTGTTATCCGATTTTTAGTGTTATCTGATGCATCTTAAAATCCTATGGGATGGATCGGATAACGTTAAATCTCCATAGAGATACATTGTAACTGCACAGGCTTTAGCGGTTGTTATCTGATCCATCCCATAGGACCTTAACGTTATTCGATCCAATTCTCCTCCCCAGATTACTTAACGTTATGCGATTTTAGCGTTATCATAGGTAAACGTTATCCGAGGTATTACTGTACTGTAACAATGATAGGAGAAAAACAACAAGAATCATGGTGTGTTTAATCCATTAATATATTATAAAAACATTTTTTTTAATTTAAATGAATGTGCGTTTTTCTTTAACATGCTACTGTGCCAATAATTTTTTTTCTGCTTTAAAAGCAGGCTACAAATATTTTAGCATGAGTTTAAATGTAAGTGTCCAATTGTGACGCCTGGGGGGGGGGGAGATTGCAAACCCCGATTTAGTTGTTAAGCAAGTTTTTGGTTGGTTTAGTTGTTAAGAGAGGTGACCATTCAGAGAAAATTCTGCTCTTTAAGCAAGTTAGTCTCTAAGTGAGGTGCTCTTTATGCGAGGTTTTACTGTATATGAGAAAAAGAATTATGAGAAAAAGACCCCTGGTGGCATAGTGGTTAAACTTCTGTACTGCAGCCAAAGCATTGTGAGTTTAATCCTGGTGGATTTCAAGGTTGCCTTGGCCTTCCATCCTTCTGAATTGGTAAAATGAATACCCAACATGTTGGTGGCAAAATGTTAATTACCTAATGAACTGTCCAGGGTGTACTAAGCACTCTGGGTGATACATGTGTAATTGTAAATAGTCTTGGGCTTGATAAATTTCCATACTCCCCCCCCCCCTCTAAAATGGGAAGTCCATTGCAAAGCAATTGTAAATGATTCCAGGTATTTCTAATTAGCTAGGCATTAATTGCTCAGAAATCTTCCTGCTCTCAAAATAACAGACGGAAATTGTGACACAAAATAGGAAGGGCAGTTGGCAAAGTAGCACAGAGTGCTGTGAAATCTGTAAGTTTCCTGGACCAGTTTGTTGCAAATTCTCCAGAAGGGCAGCAGGCACTCAAACATCTGTTATTTTGAGAGCAGGAAGATTTCCAAGCAATTAATACCTAGCTGATTAGATATATCAGCTGGCCTTCTGATGTAATTGCACGTGGAACATGAAATATGATCTGTTGTGAGACATTTAAAATAGAAGCCAACTCAAAGTTAGCTTTAGATATATGAAATGTCAATTGTGGTAGCAAGTGTATATGGATTAGGTTTTTCTAAGTAATGAAATTAAAGAGGGCCATCCTCAAAAGCTGATTGAACTTTGAGCAAACAGCTCTGGCTGCTGGAAGGTTAGAAGCTGGTTTATCTCTGGTAGCTGAAAAATCTTGGTTGGTTTTTGAATGTGTGTGACTTTACATGCCCTCTATTATATTATTCAATTTATGCCTTTTTAAGTTTGCCATTTATATATTTCCAGGTAAAATTTGCAGGCTTTTGTCCTGACCTTTTTTTTTAACATAACAATCTGGTTTTAGTGAGTCTGGCAACTATTCAATTAATTTGATAGAAATGCAATCTATTGCAATTCTGGAGAGGTGAACTTTAGAGTGCTCTGAAAGAAAAGGATGGTTTCTTCTAACTGAGAAGTGACTTTCAGTTTTCAGAAAATTGGTCAGAATAACCTGCGACAATCCAGTTATTTAATACATCTGGCAAATGCATTGTGTCAAATTGGGGTTTTGCTTCATGACATCCCAGTTGATCCAGGTTCAGATTTTGATCTGAAATCCATCTTTGTAGGCTAATTTGTTGACAGTTGTGGCTTCTTAAGACATACAGGTATGACTTGGGAAGTGTTGTATGCATATGATAATAGACAGACACGGAAAAACAAAAATTTAGGGTGGAAAAAAGTCAAGTTTTATAAATTTGTATGTTCCATTCTTACTTATTTCCCCAGGGAAAAAGGAGCAATGTTTTCAGAGAATGTTACTTTGGGAGCCAAAAACATTATAAGGTGACAAAGCTCTGTCCAGCCGTGGGTTACACATTCCGATTAGCAGCTCAAAATGACATTGGCATAAGGTAAGCCGTCACTTTCCCAGGATGCTGCGGGTTAAGGCTAGAGTCAGTTAATAAGAATCCAACTGAGTTGGGAGTAAAGGTCTGCCTACTCCAATATCCTGTTTGTCACAGCAGAGAGATTTATGTTTTCAGAGATACAGTACTTTGCGCCAAGCATTCTGCATAGACATGCATTTTAGCTTTTGATACACAGTTGAAAATAGAAGAACATTGATTAAGAGTCAAACAGGGATTATTAAGAGGAAGCAAAGTGTGGTTCATCTCCCAGAAAGGTGAAACAACTAAGCAGTGCCAGATAATATGGAACAATACAACAGGATTCAGGAAATAATGTAAAGGCAGAAAAGCACCCAGAACTGTTAGGATTAACAGCTAATATAATGGACATATATATTCATCTAGAACAGGGGTTCCCAAACTTTTTATGCCGTGAACCTCACCAGATACCCCGCAGAGCTGTGTGGGCCGGTCATGTGGTCCCCCCCAGCCATAAATGCTGCCGTAAAACGTGTCCGCAACTGTTGTAAATACATTTATGCAGGTGCATTTTGCGGCTGTTGTGGACGCATCCGATTCTGGTGTGGTGGCTGGAGTGAAGGCGCAGGCCACATGAAATGGTGCCGTGGGCCGAGTGCAGCCTGTGGGCCGTAGGTTGGCCACCCCTGATCTAGAATTCTCTGTAGCTAACCAAAGAATAAGAATGCTTGGGTGATTCTGTGGCTTCTTTGCCCTTTGAGATACCATGTAAAACCAGTGGTTACTCAGTTTACTCCAGGCAGTGAGGAGTCTTTTTCTTTTTTTGTCATCGACTTGTGAATACCACTGTACTAAAGAGAGCACTGTCTTGTTGTCTTCCATTTTGAAGCAAAACAGGCAAAGCGTATATCTGTAACACACCCTATTTGTATGATTTTGTGTATACAGGTGCCCGTCCCCCTAAATATCTGAAGTTTCAGTATCTGTTGATTCAGTTTTCAGAATCGACTGTGCGACTGAACAACAACAACAACAAATATTAAATAGAAACTGAAATTCATAAAATATCTGCATTTCTATGGTGCATTACTAGAACTGGCCACTAGAATCCACAGTCTGTAATATAAAATACCTGTACTGTATAGGATTCACTGTTATCTGCAATTTTAGGTATCCACAGTAGATCTTGGGATGTATTCCCTGTGGATAAGGGGTTGACCTGTAGTTTAGAATACATATAGTGTGTGTGAAGTAGACAAAGTTTATATGTTCTGGGGTGGCTTTTACATGAAGAACACATAAACAAGACACTCAGTATTTTCTTTTATGTTATCTGCCTATAAGTCACTAATTGTTTATCCTGCTGCTCTTACAGTGATTTCAGCCAAGAGGTTGTATGTTACACATCAGGAAATATTCCTCAGACCCCTTCAGCACCACGGCTTGTCCGGGCTGGAGTCACATGGATCACCTTACAATGGAATAAAACAGAAGGTTGCACGCCAGAAGAAGTAATTTCATACACTTTGGAAATGCAGGAAGATGATGTTGTAAGTTCCCAGGGAAGGCAACTAAATCCAGAAATGTCTGGTGTTAATCAGAATTATTAAGATTTCATCTTGCCTTTTTCTATATTAGTCCAAATGTAGTTCATGTCATTTCCCTTTATCTCCAACCTTTGGAAAGGGCACAGAGTTCAGCTATTTAAGGATTGTTGCCACTCCTTATATCAGAGGTGGGCAAACATTTTGGGCTGTGGGCCAGTCATGTGGTTTAGTGGGCCGGTAATGTGGTTCCTCCCACCGAAAGCAGAAGTAAAACACGCCTTGCAATCTGTTTTGCAACACGATGAGAGAGTTTAAGCTGACATTTTCTCTGCTTAAAGCAGGGGTGCCCAAAATGTGGCCCAAGGGCCAGATCCAGCCCCCAATGCCAATTCATCCATCTTGCACTACCCTCGTTGCTCCTGGAAGCGGAAGTAAAATATGCCCATACATGTTGGGGGTCGGATCCGGCCCACAGGCCATAGTTTGGGCACCCTGCCTTATATCTTTACATATAAGAAAAGTTGGAAAAGACAAAAGGGAAGCAGCTGTTATACCGAAGTGTCCAGGAAAAGTGTGTATGTCATTTATGGACACAAGACTAATTGAGGAGCGAGCATGTTCAGAGAGCATAGAACTGGGAGGGACAGAAAACATTTAAAAAATTAGATGAGCAAAAACAAGAATGAAATATTCTGTGGCAAAACACGACAGTCAGCCAGAGGAAACCTTGAACAAGAGCGCTCTGGACTGTGATGCATTGCTGTAAATCCCACGTGGCTGTTTTAATATCTATACCTGGAGACATTCTTGTGATTTTTTCAGCTTGAATTTTAAAAAAAAGGAATAGCAAGTTGAATTTGCATTCTAGTTATCCCTGAAGAGACTCAAGACTCCAAGTACTTGGGCATTTCATAACATTTGCCTAGCTTTTATGGAAGAGCTTTCTGAATCCGTTATAAACAAAAGTTTAAGTTAGTAAGACTTTTTCTGACCCAGGAATACCTAATATGTGAACCAAAGTTCTATCTGTCAAAAGTGCCACGCTGAAATGCAGCAGTTTGGCATTGTGTAAAACCTTTACAACTGATAACATCTTAGCTGAGGTATGACATAATATCCAGTGTAACATTGAAGGAAGTCCAAGACAGTTTTCTGCCTTTCCAAAAAAATTAGACTACATGTAGTTGGATTGCTAAAACCTGTTCTGAGGACTCTTAACATTTCCTCTGGAGCCAACACTGGTGTGTTGAAACCCCACTGTACACTTTCCCTTTTTAAGCAGTTTTCCTGGTAATCAATGCCTGATGAGTTTGCAGAATATGCCCTCATGAGGTGTAAGCAACTAGATGTGTAAGTATTCAGCTCAGGATGAAGTCCATCCACTACACCATCTCTTAATGGTCTCTCCAATTTATGCAATGTCCTGCAATCTTATTGTGGCATTGTACTGCAGTAAATCAACTGCCCATAACTGTGCTTGGAAAATCTGTTCCTAAATGTTGGGAAGGCCTATACAAGCATCAGGAGAGGGGGGAAATGTTATTTCAGCTCAATTTGGTACTTCAGGACAGGTACTGTACAACCCCTGTGAGCCATCTGCTCTGATGAAATCTTTTTCCTTAGCACAAAAACAAGCAGTTATACCCATATGACAGCTTGCATCTGTTTGCATCACTGGTGTATTGCCATAACTTCTGTCACTATACTGGAATGGCGGTGCCGTAATTTAGTGTTATTTCCACACATGCTAGTATTGTAGCTCATGCTGCTGATATTATATTCTACAATTATTCTGTTGCTCAACTTCTGTTCCCTCCCAAATGTCCTGACTAGCATCCTGTTCTTGGCAAAATTCTGCATGTTTATAATGAGCGAAATTACATGTTAGAAAAGGAGGTGATCTGGATGCTATGCCTCTGTGCTTGATCAGAGTGGTAAGAACAGAAAGCAAAAACAAACTGATTTTCTCCTTATTACGTATGAACTAACTTGTCTAGTTTGATCCCTTTTCTGTCCTCTTGAGAAACAGGTGGGGAATGTCTCTCAAAATGAGAATACTGTACTGTACTTGGTGCTATGCTTGAGATTTCCTTTCTGGACACAAGAGGGAGCCAGGTTGCTTTTCAGACTAAAGAGACACCATCCAAACTTTGTAGCGGGCTTTGAGTCAGCCTAGCTCTATGGTAAAAATGCAGAGCCTGCCCAGCTGAGCAAAACAGTCATGCATTGCCTGGTAATAAGAGTTTCAGCTAGAAGAAAACTGGAAGAATCCAGAATGAAAAAGACAGATAACAAGTCTCAGTGTGCATGCTTCAGTTTAATTCTAAGGTTCTCCAGTTGTCATCTTAAGCCTCCCGGGACAATGGAAACGTTACTCTTTTAGATTACACCTCACATAATTCCATTAGTTCAGTAAGCATAGGCAAGGCCTGTGATCCATACGTAAAATCAAATAAATGTAGGAGGAAGGCGATACCTTTTCTAGGGTCACTTAAAAAATCAAACATTGCAAGCTTTCGTGATTCAAAGATCACCTCATCAGGCAGGGAAATTTATGGCATGTTGTTTAAGCCCGATGTTCCATGGGCAATTAAACAACAGACTATAGCCTTTTACAATCCAAAAACAGGAAGCCAGGTACAGTATTTGCATATCACCTTCCCAAATGGCCCTCTTTGAAGCTAAGGAACTTTCATTGTGGCCTGCCTGATAAAGTGATCTTTGAATCACGAAAGCTTGCAATGTTTGAATTTTTAAGTGATCATAGAAAAAGTATCGCCTTCCTCCTACATTTATAATTTCATTAGCTACACGAGGTTGGGAGATTCAGAGAGTTGAAACCCTCAAAGCAACTTTTCCAAGATTGTTTCCCCCTTTTTTGAGAGGACATCCAGTTGACTCACCTGAAACCCAAACCTGTAGTTGAATGGTTTGTGTCCATACCTTGGATCCGTGCATTGCTTCTGCCAACCTCTGCTCAGCTGAAAATAAATGTGATTCAGAACCACATATTCCAGGGAGAGGTTTAGAGGAAGAGTGTTTCAGCTGCAGAGAAAACATTTGCACTATACAAGACCAGCTCCTAATGCCAGAATAGTAGCGGTGCATGTTTGCTTGGCAACATGCTGCTGCTATTATTGGTCCTTAACTTGTTTTATTTTGTTCTTTAACTTATATTCTTGTTTATACCCTAGGATAGTGGATTTCACCCAAAGTACACTGGAGAAGACCATACCTGTACTGTGAAAAATCTTAAAAGAAGCACACAATATAAATTTAGGGTAGGTGCTGCCTTGTCATTCGTATGTCCCTATCCTTTGCAAGATGCTCAGTTACAAGCTTTATATTACTGTGCAGGTGAGAAGAGAAAGAAGAGGACCTGAAATGGAGCTTTATTTTGGCCAGCAGGCAACAAGTTGTCCAGCGCTGTCTAGCTTTGCCTGAAAATTTTAAAAGTGATTTTCAATGGGAAGACAACCTTTTCTGTTACTCTTCTCATAATTCTGAATTGTTGGGTAGACCTTATTTTCACTGATTTGTATCATGATTAAAACATTTAAAAATCTGCTATATAGTAAATTTGCTTGACTAGCTATAAAGGTTGGTCAACCTTAACATCTGTCCAAATTATGAATTGCAACCTGAGTGCTTAGATTACTTCACCTGAAGTCAACACTTGAGCATAGAATTACTGTATTGACATGAGAAATGGAAATGTAGTGAGGAGAGATGATTTATTAGATCGGACTATTAATAAAAGTGTCTTCTCGCATGTGTTCTGGGCCCCTTTTTAAAAATGTTGATTTGTCATCATCTTTTGGGGCAGTAATTTGTTTATTGCTTTTAAGTTATGTGTATTTCTCCATTTTCCAAGTCCTCAGTGTAAGTAGGTGCTTTCTGAAATATTGGGAACTCAAAATAAATAGGAAGACGTTGGCCTTTGTAGGATAGAACAGGATAGTTCCTGGCAGCTAGTGTTATGCCATGTGTGAAAAATACTGTCTTCTATAAGCACTGCATTTGAAGTAATGTGGCACAAATTAACTTCAGAAAGAGGAGATGAGTCTGCTGAGGCAGTTAAGTTCTAATGTGTCATGAGAACTTGGATCAGGACCAAGGTGTCCTACCATACTACGTGTTTGAATGGACTTACTTCATGCTAAGACTTTTGTTTTAGAAACAGCTGCTTTGTGGAGGACCAAGTATCAATAAATGGCACAATTTCCCTCAGACGTCACTATTGCCATCCTACCATCAGCTATGTATGTTGTATCTATAGGTGACATTCTGAGAATGTTTACTGCCTGTAATGAAGTTGGTTGTAGTGCATATGTCTTCTTGTTCTCTGCAATCTATAGCATATTAACTTGACAACTATTTGTGTGTGTCAGTGTTCAGGATTAATTTTACATTGAAATGTTACTGTCTTGCCACGAGAGGGCACCCTGATGTTTTCAGGAGTTTATATTTCGTTATTCTTGTGCACATTGCTCTTATGCCTACAAAGATGAAGCTTATGTCAGATTTATTTATTTATTTTTGGATGCACATACATGCTTTTTAAAGCAAACAATGTGATCCTGTGCAATTGTTCAAAGAAGTAGATAATGATGTTCTTGGGTGCCATCAAGTGTTTCCAAATTACAGTCATGCTAATATGGTTATGAGCTGTAAAAGCAATGCCTTACCTTTGCCTCCCCATGAATTTCCATGGCCAAGCAGAGATTGGAACCCAGTTGTCCTGATTCCCAGTTCTACATGATTTTAAAGCATGAGAAGTTTGTTTAGAGCACATCTTGGTTGTGTGCATGGTTACATGCCCAGTTGTGCAACAGAATTCTGGCTGCTGTTGTTTTGCTAAATGGTTGGATGTAGCATTTCCAGATGCCTGAATTTGCAGATCACATGTACAACAGGTATCTCTGCCATCTTGTTGTAAAACCCATTGAAGAGTAGTATCATTCCACCTGCAAGAAACATTACAGGGAACAAACCTTTCAGTCAGTAAGAGTATGAAGACTGACCATTCCAAGACACTTGCCATGAACTTGCTTATCACCAGCATTGTTGGACTCTTGATGCTTGTACATCTTAGATTAAAACTGGCCAGTAGTACCATGATTAATAGAAGACACTTAAAACGCTGGTATTGTGTAGTTCAGCAGCAATCATGCACATTGAATATATTAAAGGGGTGGTTGTAAAAAGAGACCTAAATAATGGCTGCATTGACACTATAGAGCAGTGTTTCCCAACATTCGGTTTTTGAACTTCAATTTCCAGAAGCCTAAGTCAATTCCCTAAAGCACTGATCAGCCAATGTATTGACTTAGTCTTCTGGGAGTGTGGGACCCACGTTGGGAAATACTGATATGGAGCAAGTAGCTAAGGTTACAAGGCAAATGCACAAACCTGCCCTAGCTCCGGAACATAGTTTAGAGTTTGGAGATATTTCATGAAGATTAATTTCTTGGCTCTAATTTGTTACACTTTTCAACAACTTCAGTTAAATTCAGTGTTGCCATTCTTAAATGGCAACTGTTAAGTACTTCAGTGTTTTACTGACCATTTCTATTAATTTTAAGCCCATTTTTTTACATTTAAAGAGTTAAGAAATTAATTTAATATTTAAAAGTATTTTTGAAATTAATAAAAAGTTCATAATGATTTACCATTATTTAATTAAATTTATTCTACACATTGACAGATTAGCTCTCCAACCTCTGTTCTTATTCTAATTCTCTGTTCTACTTCTAAGATAGCCAGTGTTTCTTATGGAACATCCAGCCAATTCTCTTAATTTCAGTCCAATTAATTTCCTGTGATTTCCCCCCAGCGTGTTATAGAGCTTGGTGTTAGAGAGACTTGCCGAGGCAATGTCTAAGAACCTGTGGACTTAAAAATCTAAACTTAGCTGTGTTTTTACACAAAATAATAATTTGCCCCCCACTCCAGTGATGAAATTGAAATTGTTTCAGAGTATTTTGGCACAGAGACTTACAGGAATTTTTTGATCTGTTTCTTCTAGTTAATTGCCTCCAATGTAGAAGGGAAGAGTAGTCCCAGTGATGTCTTGGTCTGCACAACAAGTCCAGACAGGCCAGGGACACCCTCCAGGCCTGTTGTTCAAGGGCCAATAACATCTCACGGCTTCATTGTCAAATGGGGTAAGAATACATTCTTCTTGGCATTCCGCATCTCAAACCTGAAAAGTAATGAGGGTGTTTGTAGAGGTTCACAATGTTTTCTTCCCTAGTTTGAGATCCCCCCCTTCTTCTTAATTTTTCACATATGAATGTGAAGGGAGCAATTGGGGGAAAGAGCAAGGAAGGAGTAGTGGGGAACTGGATAGCAAGAAAGGGATTGGATCTTGAAGAAGAGGGGGAAATGAAAATATCAATAACCTCAGAACAGAAGCAGTATTCATATCGAGTTCAGCATCCTCTCAGCTTCCTAGTGCAAATGCAACATGAGTAGTTTGTTCATTTATCAACTCTCTTCCCCCTTTTAAGTCACGAATTTGCTCTAGGATGCCAGGTTGGTTGGTTGCACTGTTATATTGCCCATCTGAGAAATTTTATTCCCACTCTGTGTGGTCTGCATAGATTAATAAGAATACACTAAAATAAGTATAAATTCAACCTGGCATCTTTGTGTTAGTAATTTAAAATACTTTTAATGCACATATATAAATTTCCAACCTAAAAAAGCCAAGCTGTCTGGAACTTACTAACGTTTACATAAATATTAAACTAAACTAACTGAAATAAAATATAATTCTTGGGAGACAAGATATGAGAAATTTGGGGAACATAGTTAAAAGTAGAGACATCACCTTGCAAACAAAAGTCTGAATAGTCAAAGCAATGGTATTTCCAGTTGTAATGTATGGTTGTGAGAGCTGAACCATAAGGAAAGCTGAGCGCAAAAGAATAGACACATTTGAAATGTGATATTGGAGAAGAGTTTTGAGAGTACCCTGGATAGCGAGAACAAATTGGTTGATCTTAGAAGAAATCAACCCTGAATGCTCCTTGGAAAGTCAAATATTGAAGATGATGTTAAAGTACTTTGGACATCAAATGAGAAGATAGGATTCACTTGAGAGGGCCTTGATCCTGGGAAAGGTGGAGGGCAAAAGAAGAAGGGGGCAGCAGAGAATGAGATGGCTAGATGGCTTTGTTGATGGAATGGACACAAAGCTGGGTGGGCTGAGGAGGATGGTGGAGGATAGGGATGCCTGGCGTGGGATGGTCCATGGGGTTGTGAAGGGTTGGAATCAACTGTGCGACTGAATAACAACAACAACAACAAAACCTGGCTAATGGTCAAAGATCTTTAAATGCCACCCTGAACAGGGTTGTTTTAAGGTGGTTTTTAAAATACATCCATGGATAGGTTCTAGCATATCTTGCCAGTCACTGCTATACAGTGCTTGTGGCCTGCTCCAAATGTACACTTCTGGAAGTAAAATGTTTTATTCAAGTATAATGCAGTTAGTGTAGCTATGTAACCTTTTTGTCCACAACCTAAGTGGTGGTTGAAGCATAACTGAACAGGCCTTTCTTTCAGGATGAAAAATTGCAGCAGATAACCATAAGAGATGTATAGCTGTCTCCCTCCAAATAAATAAAGATATGATTAAGAATTCTAGATGTATGTATTATCTGAAAAATCAGATAATAAGAAAGTAGCAGACTCATCATTTTGTTGTTCAGTCGCATAGTCGAGTCCGACCCTTTGCGACCCCATGGACCACTGCATACCAGGCACCCCTATCCTCCACCATTTTCCACAGCCCGCTCAGCTCTATGCCCATTGCAATGCCATCTAGCCATCTCGTCCTCATCATATTGATTGTAAAATAGTGGTATCCAGTTTGGATAGGTTAATGATGTTGTATGCTATTCTAACACCAGGGAGCGAAGGATTACAGCTGTGACTTTGATTTCTTAAATTCTAGTGGAGAATAAACAGAAGCATTCAAGAAGTACTTTGTTGTTTCTAAGCAGCAATTCAGTATTTTTATAGTCTTCTCAGTTAACTTAGCTTCTAGTCCCAACATTATTTATTTATTTATTTATTTATTTATTCAGCTTTATATTGCCGCCCACTCGCCGAGGCGACTCAGGGCAGCTTATAGTCAAAACAGCAACAGTACAATAAAAATGATAAAATATAACCTCACAAAATACAACCAAACCAGAACACAAACTAACTCTCCTCAGGCCGTTGTTCTTGGCCCAGAGGAGTGGGCAAGGTCCAGTAGAAAGAATCCAATGTTACTGACAAAAATAAAAGATTTTGAAACAAATCTTTACATGTAAAGAATTGCTTTCTCTCATGTCTCAAGTTTGCTAATTTCTTCTTTTCCAACAGACCCTCCTCAGGATAATGGTGGTTCAGAAATCCTGAATTATCTATTAGAAATTTCAGAAGGAAGCTCTGAAGGTAAATTTAACAAACAGATGTTCAATATAGTTAGTTATACACAGCTGGAAGAAAATATCAGAGTATTGTCAATAAAAAATAAAATTGTAATAGTGTGCCGAGAAAGACTGTATTTTAAGAGTCATCTAATAAATTTAATGCATTACCCTAGAGATATTTTATTATAGATTTATCTGACATTAAATAAATGACATAAATGTGCCTGGTGTTGGGATCTTAAAATTTGTGGTTCCTCACAGGAATGCCTGGCAAAGTATCCTGCACCCCCATCCCCAGTTATTTTCTTTCATTTATATCTACAATATATTTGTCAAAGTGCCAAAATCATTTGTTTCAAGATACTGTACTATGAATTTTTCTAATTCCCAAGCTTTCATTTTTATTTTTTGTCTTACATGACAGAGCACAAAATGTACATTTTTAGAGTATTGTGTTAGTGCATGTACTTACAGAGGAAGGAATACTTTCTTTTATATATATGGCAATGGAGAAATCCCACAATACCAATGGAATACCTTGTCATAAGACTATTGTAATGCACTCTAAGTTGGGCTACCTTTGAAGGTGGTATGGAGACTTCAGCCTGTGGTGCTCTGTGCCAGGTTTAAGGAGTTGATCTTGACCTATAAAGTCTTGAACAGTTTGGGACCAAGCTATCTGATGGAGTGCCTCTTTCTCAGGAGTTATACCTGAAGCACCCAGGTATGTAAGCTCTGAGTTACACATAGAGAGGCAAAAGAAAGCAATAACCACATCGAGAGTTTTTTCTGCCATAGTCCCCTCACCCTCTGGAATGAATTGCCAGTGGAGATTAGAACTGCTCTTACATTATTAATGTTTCATAGCTCCCTAAAGTCTTACTTTTGCCAGTAAGAAAGCAGAAGTTCCCAAACTATGGCATGTAGGCCAGATACGGCCCCGATGGCAATTCATCCAGCCCACAAAGCCCTCATCGCTCTCAGTAGTGAAAGTAAAATGTGCCCATACGTGCATTTTTATATATTGCAAGCTGCCCTGAGTGGTGCAATATAAAGTGGTATAAATGTGAATAAATAAATAAAACAAATAAGTGACTGCTTTAAATGCAGCAGATAAAATGGCTCTATTGGGAAGGGTCTATATAAATATATATACTGTACAGCGTTTCTTCCCATAAAGTCCCCATCTGCTATTCATCACTGAAAGATCTGTGACTTAATCAATACTAAATAGTGCCTTGGTCCTGTTGAAGTTCTTTGTCAGTTACTTGAATGAGTCCAATTAACTTTACAGCAAATCAATGGGAAGTGGTCTACAGAGGATCGGCTACAGAATGTGCGTGTTCATACTTGAAACCAGGCACTTTGTATAAGCTCCGGGCATGCTGTATTAGCACTGGGGGACACAGTCAGGTAAGCATTCTCTAACGGGGAAAAGTACCTTTCTACCTCCCATCTCCATCACAACCATTTTGAAAGCTTTACTTACACTCTGCATTATTGCTCTTCCTTTTTTTCCCCCCTTTGGCAAACATGTTGGCCAGATTCCTGTTGCATAAATGCAATGGTATAAATTTCAGTAACAAATTGCTACCAGTTAAAAAGTTGGCAATTATATTTTCAACACCCATGTCATTACTTGAAATGTGACAATTAAAAAAACCCTAATCCTTTGACCGGCAGCTGCAATATATACCATTGGAGTAACCTAGTGTGATTCTTGAGAGTATGCAAGAGCAAAACTAAATTGGAAGATGGAGGAAGGAGCTCACTGAACAAGGAGTAACACTAAAGGAGGATATAGCTGAAAATCTCAATCTCCCCTCACTTGGGGGACCCTGACCATGCTGAAGATTGGAGTCCCTAAATGTAAGACCAGAATGCTCAAGTGGGAGATACTGATGAATAACAACACACTGTGTGAATGATTACTACTGGAAACATGTACTGATGAAGATTTAAGTTTGGCCAATGACAAAGCCAAGAAGGTAGCTTCATTTTGGCAGTTTAAAGTTTCATCTGGACATGAAAGACGAAGGACCTACTTGTAAAGAAGTTGTAAGATTCTGGCGCATGTCTAAGTCAGCAGTGGGCAGCTGTGATGCTCATTGTTTTTTTAAACTGAAACACTTACAATCCTTCACCATTAGTTATGCTGAGGGACCGCAGTTGACTACCCCAATTTAGAAGAGATGGAGATCACAAATTCTAATCGTGGAAACTTTCATTGTACTGTATTTCTAAAAACAGAATAAAAACCGAACACATGCTCAAGAGAAATGTCACACATCTGCTTCTTCCATTTACTGGTATACTTCTGCTTGGGTTTTCTATTTTTATTTTTTTTAAGATACACCAAATTTTCCACAGAGCGTCTCCTAGAGAAATCTAAAGGGCTGGCAAGGATTGGTTAAAAAAAATAAGATCTAGAAAATAACTAGTAGCCTTATCTTCCAGCAATATCATTAACTGAATTTAATATTGATTTAGTTTCCAATTATATTTTTATCCTTCTTTCCTTCCTTCATAGAAGTGCATTTCTCTTCCCATTCTAGTTTCACAAGGCTCTGAGTGGAGAGAAAGTAGACCAATCTTCCCAGTGAGCCTCAGTCTAGATCAGTGTTTTCCAACCTTTGGTTTTTTGGACTTTAATTCCCAGAAGTCTAAGTCAATTCCCCAAACCCTGACCAGCCACTGTACTGATTTAGGCTTCTGGGAATTGATGTCCCCCTGTGAGGTGTAGGCCCCACTTTGGGAAACACTGGTCTAGATCATGTGCAATAAAAACAAACAGAAATAGAAGTGTCTTGACACCTTAAAGAGGAACAGATTTATTCCATTTTGAACTTTCATGGATTACAATTCACTTCCTTAGAAACCTGGAATGAAATATTAAGCTACAGCAGATACCTGTCCCAGGACTTCCTAGTAGCCCCTTTGCATGGATAACAGGGATACTGAGGATGCCATGACAAAGCCCATTATACACAGCTCTGTTCTATTCCTCTGCATGTATACTAATCGTGGTAGGAAAAGCCCAAGCTGTAAAGATATGTAGAATTCAGTGTTGGCAAATGTTCAGCAGACTAGTGCTTACTGCTACTGCTCACCAGTGTTTGAGCTCATGCCAACTAAATAGGGAATAATTACTCTGGACACTCAGTTTTTTAAAAAAAATATAGATCACTTACTTTGCATTTAAAAATCTATTCAGTCACGCCTGCTCCTAGATCAGGACTCCTTGCTCATGATCATGCACGCTCTGGTCACCTCCAGACTTGATTATTGCAATGCACTCTAAATGGGGCTGCCCTTGATGACCATTCAGAGGCTTCAACTGGTCCAGAATGCAGCTGCTCAGCTGGTGATGGGATGCGGGAGTTATGTACATGCCTCACCACTGCTTCGGGAGCTGCACTGGTTGCTAGTATGCCTCCAGGTGCAATCCAAGGTGCAGGTAATTACCTTTAAAGCCCTACATGGTAGTGGGCCAGGATACTTAAGAGACCGCGTCACCCCAAGAATGTCTGTCCGTCCCACTGGAGCGGACCGGAGGGGCTCTCTAACTGTTCCATCGGCTAGAGAAGCTCATCTCTCTAGCACTAGAAGGAGAGCCTTCTCTGTGTCTGCTTCGGCCCTGTGGAACCTCCTGCCAACTGATTTGCACCTCCAGACAGAGCTGCTGTCCTTCAGAAAAGGCATAAAGACTTGGCTGGCGGGGCAGGTATGGGGTGCCAGTAACACAGTAACCCCGGCCTGCTGGCTGATCCAATAACTACCCCTCTCTCTTTTAATTCTTTTAAATTTTTTAAACTTTTAATTTTTTAACTTTTACTGGATTGCTCATGGTTTTATTGTTGGGTTTATTGTGTTTGATATTTTGTTCTGTGAAACTTTGTTAGCTGCCCTGAGTCTCTCTGTGAGTAGGGTGGCATACAAGTGTGAACAAATAAATAAATAAATCCAAAGCTAGTGTAGGAGAAAACCTCAAATGTTGGCTGCAGACTTCCCTGGAACTGTGCAGGCAGGTATATTGGTAGCCTGTCTGGAGTAGAGCCTGAGCTTTTAGCTACTTCTTAGTGGTTAAGATGCTGAATTTGACGACTGGAAGGTTGGCGGATCAGCAGTTTGAGACCTGAGTGACAAAGTGAGTGTCTGTCATCTCTCGCAGCTCTTGCCAACCTTGTAGTTCAAAAGTATGAAATTGCAAGTAAATAAATAGGTATAACTTAAGTGGGAAAGAGAACAGCGTTCCATGTGCTTTGATGTCTAGTCATGCCACATGACCATGGAAGTGTTTGCAGATACAGACAATGTTGGTTCTTTGGCTGTAAACAGAGATGAATACCACCCCCTATAGTCAGATATGACTGGCTTTTGAGCAAGGGAGACTTTTACATTTACTTCCAACAAAAAGAAACTGCAATTGCTAAGTAATTTCCTTGAAGAAGAAAGAAGCAGAACAAGACAGGTGGGCACTCTGGAAGGACAACCTGGTTACTTGTCCCCACCCACTGATTACGTGCTACATCTGTAGTTAATTGTTGTTGTGTTTTTACCATGTAACACAAATAAGGTTTAAATCTAATTTACTTTTTTTTTGTTTCTCCCCCAGTGTTCTGAAAGTTTACTCGTTCATACAATAAGCATTGCTCCAGGCCAGTGTCAACCACCCCGAGTGCTGGGGAAACCAAAGCATAAAGAGGTTCAGCTACAGTGGGGTATGTTGCATGGACTTGTCATGCTGTGACTAAGGATGACGATAGACTCAATTATTGTGACTAGAGCTTGTGGTTTGCCATGGAAAAGGTGTAGGTGTGGTGTTTCTGTTTGAAACTCTGAAACATTTTCTGGGAGCATTAAGACACTTGAGGGCCAGGGTGGCTTAGTGGTTAAGGCACTGAGCTTCATGACCAAAAGGTTGGCAAGCCAGCAGTTTGAGATCCAAGTGCTTCATGACAGAATGAGGGCACATTGTCCATCCCAGCGCCTGCTAACCTAGCAGCTTGAAAGCCAGAATTGCAAATAGATAAATAGGTACCACTTTGATGGGAAAGGTAACAGCAGTCCGTGTGCTTCTAGTCATGCCTGCCACATGACAATGGTGGTCATCTCCACCGTAAATGGAGATGACCACCATTCCTCCTAGAGTGCAACACAACTGGCTTTGAGCAAGGGATACCTTTACTTTATTATGATACTTATAAAATTCATTACTATTACAGTAATATTTTGCTCTGCAGATCAAGGCTAAAGAATTAGATATTTTAAAAGAATTACTTTCCCTTTATCATTTCGTTGAAAGATTTCCTCTCCCACCTCAATGAAGGCACCGTGTGTTTTAACTAAGGGGAATATTTTTTAAAACAATGCAGCTGCCATTACAGACAATTAACCACATGATGCACTCAGAGCATTTTAGCAATTTCCAGTTGACTCAAAATGCGGTTTAAATTAAATATGGAACTAAGATTTGAGTTAATGGAGCATAAATGGCTTCTGCCAAAGGATGGTAGCAAAGGTGCAGCAGAAAGAGATATGTGGTTTTTTTTCCCTTAAATTTTAATGATTGTTTTACTGGTATCTCTAGGAAATGGGCAACGTTGCTATACGCATTGGGTGTTGTAAATTTACAGCTTTAATACCCGCACTAAATTTAACAGATATTCATCTGCTTTTCTTTTAAAAAAAAGTTTAACTGAAGTAACAGTTCATTAAATTCACTGTAAAACTCTTCTACCTTAATCCTGTCCTTGTTCGTTGGAAGCTAGTCCTGCTAATTTCATTAGGAGTTATTGCCCAAGTAATTGTACGTACAATTTCATCCTTACTTAAATAAACGATGCATTTTATAGTACAGTATTTAAAATGGAAATACAGCATTAACACAGGTAAGAGTGAGAAGGCTTTTAAAGTTAACAGCAACAGATCACACACGTGCATGTGTATCTATGCATATACAGTAATACCTCATATAACATTAGTATCGAATAACACTAAAATCACATAACATTAAGGAATCTGGGGGGAAGAATTGCATCAGATAACATTAAGATCCTATGGGATGCTTCAGATAACAACTGCTAAAACCTGTGTGGTTACAATGTATCTCTATGGATCCCATAGGATTTTAACATGCATCTGATAACACTATCTCTGTGTCTTTGATGATAAAGTTAGTAGTTTGTAAAGAAGTGTCATTTGTAAGTGATGCCATTTGTTCCCTTTTTTGAGGAAGCACCAAGACTGGGGATAAGCAACATAGGTGTCCCATAGTCCAAATAAAGGGGGTACATCACTCAAAGGTTTGGGTTGAAAAGCCACTTCTCTGAAGCTGATGTCCTCCAAGTGTTTTGGAATACAGTTCCAATCTGTTGATGTAGAGCAGGGGTCAGCAAACTTGGCTCTCCAGATGTTCTTGGACTTCAGTTCCCAGAAGCCCTGATCAGAGAGACAGGTTGTTTCTTCTTCTTCTTCTTCTTCTTCATCTTCATCTTCATCTTCATCTTCATCTTCATCTTCATCATCTTCTTCTTCTTCTTCTTCTTCTTCTTCTTCTTCTTCTTCTTCTTCTTCTTCTTCTTCTTCTTCTTCTTCTTCTTCTTCTTCTTCTTCTTCTTCAATGGGGGGGGGGACTACAGCTGTGTAGTGAAAGGGCACCAGTTTGCTTGCTTGTGACCTAGACCTAGACTGTCTTCCTCAGTGACTGCTCTTAACAAAGGAGAACATCACAATCAAAGCATCAACAACAGTGTTTGATTTTGCATTGTCAGTACCTTTTGCCTTGGCAATGTCATCTTACCACCATAACACTTACACTGATCTTTTTGTAAATGACTCTTTCCAGATGCTCCCCCTGTGTCAGAAAGTAGTTGTCATATCTCTGCATATAGTGTGGAAATGACTGGACCAGAAGAAGACATATCTGAGGTATATCATGGTCCAGACTTCGAGTGTACTGTCAGCACTCTCCTGCCTGGCACAACATATCACTTCAGAGTGAGAGCACTGAATGATGGAGGGGTAAGGGAACCATCATCCTGCAATTTAACCAGTAATGGGATGTAACAGGTTCTCACCAGTTCGCCAGAACCGGTAATAACTTTTCCCAGTGTCCCGGAGAACCGGTAGCAGCTTTTTGTGGGGAACCAACTTCAGGGCTTACCTTTTCACTGTTTCCCCCACTGGGTGGGTGTATTTTAATGTATTTATTTATTTAATTGATTTATTTACGGGTTTGTGTTGTGGGTGGGTGGGTGGGTTGAGGGGTGTGCGTGTGTGTGCTTATTTTTATTTTATTATTATTTTGTATTTTTTAATTTTTTTCTCTTTGGCCCCACCCACAAAATCATGACATCATGATGTTAGCTCCACCCACACTGTGATGACATCACGGTGGGGTAGTAAAATTTTTGACATCCCACCACTGAATTTAACCCTTGGGAAAACTGTTCTGGAAACTGTGGTGATGTCATGAATACAGAAGGTGCCAAAAATGCATATACATTTTATGAAAGGAAAAAAACTGCTAAAATTGTAATGATAGATAGATAGATAGATAGATAGATAGATAGATAGATAGATAGATAGATAGATAGATAGATAGATAGATAGATAGATAGATAACAAAAGATGAATGGAAGTCATCTTTGACTTCTGCAGTTAGAAGAAGTGCTCAAAGTGGTTACCATCAGTGTCCAAACACTTGATTACAGCAAACTACTGCTTGAGCAATGTTGACCAAGGTATCCACTTGTATCACTGTGTATCCTGTTTCAATTACTTCCCAAAATACAATGTGTAGCCAGTGGTGGGCTACAATTTTTTTTTTTACTACCACACTGTGGGTGTGGTATGGTGGATGTGGCCAGGGGAAAGCCCTGTGTTGCACCTGAATTAGGACTACTTTATTTCAAAACTTGGATGGGTGTGGCCAGCCAGAATTTCTGCTACCGGTTCTGGCGAACTGGTGTGAACCTGCTGATGCCCACCACTGAGTGTAGCTGGTTTCCTATGGTACACCCTATCCTTTAAAGCAGGGGTTCTCAACATTTTTGCACCATGGGCTGGACGATGCCGTCTCAGTCAGCAGAACGGGTCGGACATGTAATTCCCTCGCCATAAACTCTGCTATAAAACATGTCCACAGCTGTCATAAACGTGTTTAAGACAGCCGTGGATGAATTTACAATGAATTTTCGGCTGTTTTCACCATTTCCGAATATGTATAATTACATGACAGATAGCCAGAATTATTCTGCACCCCTGTTACACAACTCTATTTATATGCTGTATAAACCCCACAGGATTCTGGCCACCATCTTTTGCCATCAGCTGACTATTGTTGTGTGTCACAGAAATGTTCAGTGGATCTGAGGAGAGGATATGTGTGTGGTTCATGGATTTCATTCAAACAGGTCTTTGGCACATAGCTTGATCTGCTGTCGAAAGGGGTCTAACCAATTAGCTATATGTGTACTGACTATATGTTTTCCATATAAGTATTCCTTTTTGTGTTACATCTTAATCAAGATTTTGTTTTTGGTCTGTGTTTAATTATTGTTAGCTGCCTTGAGCTCTCTTTCTTTTGGTGGAAGTGTGGGTAAAAATTAATTAATAAGAACTGGTCAAGCAAAAGTTTATCAAAGTCTGCAGAATTAATCAGAAAGAAAACTTGCAAAGTCTTAAGCTAGGGTCATTAGTATAAGTGTAAGATTAGTTTGTAGATCCATTAAAATAAGTGACTGAGGACCAGCAGAGTAAATCGTTCAATACAGTATTATGAAATAGTTGTGTAACAGTAGTATACGTGTATGGAATTAGGTGTACATATGTTTTAAAATGTTTATTACTGGAAGTGGCAAAGATGTGTAGTTAGTTAACCAGTACATGATCACTTAGACCAGGGGTGCTCAAACCACAGCCCGTAGGTCAGATCCGGCCCCTGACACCAATTCATCCAGCTCACACCACCTTCATCGTTCCTGGAAGTGGAAGTAGAACACACCCATACGGGCACATTTTTCTGCTTCTGGGAGTGACAAGGGTGGCACGAGCCAGATGAATTGACGTCAGGGGCCAGTTCTGGCATGTGGACCTTAGTTTGGGCACCCCTGGTTTAAGCAGAGGAAAATCTCATCCTGTTGCAAAACAGATTGCAAGGCATGTTTTACCTGCTTCCGGTGGGAGAAACCACGTGACTGACCTGCTGAACCATGTGACCGGCCCAAAGCCTGAAACGTTTGGGCACCCATGACTTAGACAATCTATTATACGTCTGAAAAGAGGCAGTGATGTCTGAAATGGTGCAATTACACCTTTGAATGAACAAAGCCTCCAGTTTCCATTCCATTCATGTTTATATTAAGACTTCTCCGTATTGTACATTCACTGTAATGAATCCATAGATTGATGCAGACATGGATATTAACACATTTTATGTAGTGTATGTTTATATATGCACTTTCTTTTCCTTAGTATGGGCCTTATTCTGAAGCCACAACAATCACAACCACCGCTGGACCTCCCAGACAATGTAGACCTCCTTCCCTCACCTTCCTTTCGGACACAAGTGTACTTGTTAGCTGGGAGGTAAGATCGAGTCCTTTCTCCCCCATCTGGGCTTCCCTTCCCCTTAAATAAACAGACACAAGGAATATCCATCCTCAGAATAGTTGGAATTATGGTGTAATATAAGGAAATAGCCAGTGGAGGGCTCAACAAAATTTAACTACCACACTGTGGGTATGTTATGGTGGGCATGGCCAGGGGGAAAGCCCTGGGTTGCACCCGAATTAGGACTACAGTACTTTATTTAAAAAATTGGATGGGTGGGGCCAACCAGAATTTCTGCTACAGGTTCTGGCAAACTGGTGCGAACCTGCTGATGCCCACAACAGGCACCTTCCAACAAAGGTTTTTTTTTTTTTTAGATCTTTTAGAATTTTAGCCTTTTTATGTGTTTTAGGATGTGTTAAACCACCCTGGGTCGCCTTCGACGAGGAGGGCAGTATAGATATTTAAATAAATAAATAAATAAATAAATAAATAAATATTTTACGATTCTGTTAGTCCATTAAATATATCACTTTTGTACCTTTTCCAATACATTCTTTCCTGTGTGTTTTTAAAATCTGCAAATAGGAAAGTAGACCAGGAAAAAAAAGATAAGCTTGTTTCTAGGGGTACACAGAAAGAGCCTTATCAAAGATTGTGGTATTTCTGAACCACAATCGGGCATACCCTGGTAACAGCAAACTTATGTGGCCAGCTGATCTTTCTCACACTAGGTCAGGTGACAGGACCTGCAGAATGAACTCACCAAGAGGTGGCTTGCTTTTGGCATTTTCATGTCTGGTCTAGACACGGAAGAAGAAGAAGAAGCTATTTTCTAAATTACAAGAGAGTTTTGCAGTATGGGGAGGGCTGTACCAGACCATCCTCTTGTCCACTAATAAACCATTCTATATGCATATGTAGGTACATTAGATAAATTGGCGTGGAGTAAAACAGGCTGTGAATATTTCTTGCTCCCCAGCTTCTCATTATTTATTTCTTTAAAAAGTCATTCTAAAACATAGAATGAAGGTTATATTTAAAACGTAGTTTACACCCAGTTTTGCAATTTTGGTGTAAATTTTCTTTTTGTGGGTGGTGGCAGAAATGCTTGAGGCAGTACACTGAGGGGCAGTGGGGGGGGGGGCGGTTCATGTGGTTAACAGGCCACATTTTACCCCTCCCAATGTACATCTCCGTGCCATGTGGTTACTATAAATGCCCTTCTGCCTTTCCCTGAGCGTTTCGTACTTCATAAAAGCTTTGAGCAATGCTGTAGCTCTCCAGGGCTTCAGGCAGAATTGTGTCTCAGCCCTGTTTAGAGATCCCTGGTATTATCTGGTTGGTCTCACATCCAAGTGCTATCTGCCCCTGACCTTGCTAACTTCTGGATATCACAAGAGATTCAGTGTGCTCAGGGTGGTGTTGGGGGGGGGGGCAGCAACACTGAAGCTTTTCCACTCCTGTCCCAGACCAGCCCTGGGGTTTTTTATAAACTGTATAACCAAAGTAAGATAATTTGAATGAATTTCCTTTAGATAATCTTTTTCTGAATTTCTGAGTTGGGTTGTCACATCTTTGTAGTTTCTGTACTCTGTGCTAAATCATAATTTGACCAGCAGCCACAGATACTAATTGCTATTGTTGACTATAGCAATTAGCAATTACATTTATATAATGCCCCATAGTGCTCAGTGCACTCTCTGGATGGTTCAAAAGTAATTAGCATTTTGCCCCAAAATTTATTTTATTTATTTATTTATTTAAATTTGCTGGGTACTCATTTTACCAACCTCAGAAAGATGGAAGGCTGAGTCAACCTTAATCCCCATCAGGATCGAACTCACAATGTCAACAGTTTTGGCTTCATTGCAGCAGTTTAACAATTGTACCACCAGTGGTTAAACAGCCATGGAGCTCCCTCCCTCCCTCTCTCTAGTGCTTACCTTGCTAATTAACCCTGGATAAAGACCTTGTTTAGTACCATTGTGACCAAACTCTGCATATGTGTTGCAGACTTCCGATAGTTTTGGTGCTGACATCTCAGAATATAGACTGGAGTGGGGAGAAGATGAGGAGTCTTTAGAACTGGTGTATAGCGGCACAGGCAACTCCTTTGAAATTGGCCAGTTGTCAGCCGCAGCATGCTATTTCTGCAGACTACAGGTAAGTCAAGCTCAAAAGGACTTAAGGAGTATCTTGCATTAATTTTTCATCTTTGTACCCTAACTGAAGTGGTGTAGGTTTTATGATATATGAGCAGAACTTGGAAATATAGGTGGGGGAGGGTTAGGACCTACAGCTCCTACAAATTCTCACTGTTCATGGTCTCAGTGATTATGATAACTGTGAGGCAGAAGGGGAGTTATAGTTCAAAAAGGTAGCATTTTTAAGTTCTTGGTTTGGGAAGATTTACCAAAGAATTTTGCTCGTCTAGGATCAGGAACCAGGGTATTGTAGTGGATAGAGTGATTACCTATGTCTCACAGGACCTGGGTATGAACCTTTGCTCATACATGGAAATTCCCTGGGTGGTGTTCCTGGTAAAACTATTCCTTAAATATCTCATACAGTAATACCCCGGATAATGTTATGACTTGGTTCCACAAGTCATGACGTTATCCGATTTTTAGCGTTGTCCGATGCATGCATCGAACAACGCTAAAAAAAAACCCCTGACTTCAGGGACAAATTGCTTTAAAGGCAGGCAGGGAAAGAAAGAGACCTCCCTGCTTTTAAAGCCACCCCCCACGCGCAGTGATCTCTGGGGAAAGCACCTTTTTCCCGACTCTACTTTAGTCTTCCCTCCCTGTACATTTAAACTAAAGAGAAGGGGGAAATAGAGAGGCAAACCTTCTGCCCAAGTTAAGGTTTGCCCTACTTTTCAGATTAGAAGCAAATTTGGAAGAGCTCTGTTAGGTACAGTGTGGCAGAGGAGAGAGGTTGGAAAGAGGCAAAATAGCAAGCAAAGAAACCTCCAGAAACCTTTAGTGCCAGTCACTTTTTCACTTGAACTTTTCTGTCCACTTTGCACTTGTTCAGAGACAGCTTATAAGTGAAGTTATGAAGGGTTTCTTGCCATCATTTGTCTCAACCAAGACAACATTGCATTTCAATCTGTAGCAGGGATGAGCTGGGGGCTAAATTTTCACTTCCAGAACCCACCCAGAGGGTTGCACCAGACATTTAAAAAAAATTAAAACAGAAAGTGACCGGGCATCCACTTCCAGTTTTGATTTGAAACATTGTTTGCAATGGGACTCAGTCCTGGAGACTTCCAGAAACAGTGAAAACTCAATTTTAGGCTGAGGGGAAAAAAATTCTGTTGTAGGAGAATCCATTCCTATGGATCCAAATACGGCCTTGGGTTTGGAGGACAGCCTACAAGCCATGCACAGCCCATCACAGTCTGTAGGGATTCTGTAGGAACCCAGATGTTATTGGACTTCAGCTCCCATGAGCTTCAACCAGAAAGGCCTATCATAACTGAAGAGGAGAGTCATAGTCCAATGATGTCTGGAAATCAATGTGTTCTATATCTCCTGCATAACTTTATCTGGTTGGGAAAGGAGAGACTTTATCTTCATTTTAAGAGCAAAGTCTGAATCACCAGAATCAACATTATCCTAAACTATTGTCTCCTGAACTTTAAAAAAATTATCTTGTCACTTGAATTGAGGAAAAATAAAAGCTGGCTTGCTATGTAAGAGGCAAATAAACCTTGCATCAGTTATGATAATGAAACTGTTCTATAAAAGTGCCGGGGGGGGGGGGCATGAATAACATTACCACAGATCCCTTGAAGCAAATTTTTTAAAAGCATAAGAAATCCAAATGATGCACAGTTCACAAAAAAGAATCATTTTTAACAGCTGGATGGATTTTTTTTTAACAAATAGTCTCCCAGACACAATTTGATTTCTGTTTTCTGGTGGCTAGGTTTTTAAAAAAAACTGTTTCAAGTCTAAAATAATGCTGTTGGGGTTTTGTGTGTATGTGCAAACAATGAATAAAAACAACAAAACAAAATTGGATGTGTCTTTCCCAGGCTGTGATTTTGGCAGAAAGCATAAATCTTACACACACACACAAATGGGGGGGGGGGGATTCCAGATGCCAAGTTTACTCTCTGTTCTTCTGTTTGCTAAAACTGTGTAGCTACTTTGTGAAAGGAAGATAAGATTTCTTTAGTAGAAATTCCTATGGATGGTGCTAAAGAATTTGGACTGCCAGATTATCAAGAAAGCAGCTAAGGGACGCTGCCAAACAGTCACCATTATAGGGTGAAGGGGAACTCAACTGAATGCTATGTTGTACCAGCATTGGAAGAAGGTATTCCAGTGCTGCAAGAGAAACTGAAGTCCTTTCTACTCCTCCATCCTCCTGGTGAACACTTTCTCTTCCAGATACTCAAAATCTGAGTACTCACCCCCCCCCCAAAAGACAACCATTCTTCTGCCATTTTCTTTTATTGCCCTGCCTGTCACATGGTGCCACTAGCATTAATTTGTTTGAGTGAACATCATACTACACATTGTTACCATAATTCAATTACAGTTGTACCTCACTTAAAGAGCATAATGCGTTGCACAGGATTGCTCTTTAAGCGAGTTTGCTCTTTAAGCGAAACACCATTGTAAATGACCAATTGTGGGGGGGGGGGGATTGCGAACCCCGATTTATTTGTTAAGCGAGTTTTTGGTTGGTTTTATTTGTTAAGCGAAGCGAACATTTAGAGAAAATTCTGCTCTTTAAGCGAGTTACTCTTTAAGCGAGGCACTCTTTATGTGAGGTTTGACTGTACTTTGAAAAGTAAGAGATAACATATTTGAAAATGTGTATACATTTTAGCATCCTCTGTACAGTATATTAAATAAATGAAGTGGTCGGGAAAAGTTTGCTGTGAACATAATTATATGACAAAAGCATAGCTTCTAAAGTAGTGTGTTTGCATGTTAGCTGCTGTGCCCTAAATGACAAATTGTGAATAAGGGTTATCACTATTGGCTGATTTGGTATGACTGAATTTGCAACATGTTTCATAAGATACTGTTTTAACAGAAGTGACACTGAGAGGAAAAGCTATGCAGTCTTGGATGAGCTTTGCTTTTCATTCCAGTTTTTACATCAAGCATTCATGTATTGGGACCACAGCAAGTTCTTCTTCTGACAGATTCGAATCTGAATATTGGTGATCCTCATGGCGATGAGCCGTGAAGATTGTCCTGAGAATATAATGCAGTGGCCTTTCATCTGCCGAATTGCAGCGTGACACTCATACCACTGACCCAGTTCCACAAGTCACTTTCTGGTCCCGAGCCCTTTTGGCACACAAAGTCCCCATTGGCCCAGCCCATGACTGATGAAGTAGCTGCCCTCCATCATGATGGATTCAAGTGGGATTTAATCCACTTGGGGACCATTACCCTTCCCTGTGAACTTTGCCAACCAAGGCCATTAGTCCTCAGGGTTGTCAGGTTGCCACCTGACGCTCGGTGTTGATTTGCTGGCAGTATTGTCTACTCTATTACCAAAACAGGATAAGCTGGCCAGACAGCCAGTTACTTTTTTTTAATGCTGTTCCTAGACCAACCTGTTGCAAGCCAGAAACTTTTTCAAGAGCTGAGTGGAACTGAATGAGTATGATCTGCATAAGAACTAATAGAAATGCATGCTTTATTCTCCAGGCAATAAACCATGCGGGAGCAGGACCTTACAGCGACCTTGTCACCTGCAGAGCCCCAGCGTCTGTGCCTGATGCTGTCACCACCCTCTTTGTGACTGAAGATGAGCCCCTGGATGCCCATCCACTGTCACCCTTTGTGTGCCTTGTATTGAACTGGGAAGAACCGTGCAATAATGGGTCTGAGATTACTTCGTACAACATTGACCTCGGCGATGTTATCATTCCAGTGGGTAACGTCACAAGCTATGTTGTTAACGACCTGCTTCCAGAAACCACATTCCGGTAAGTGTAATTTAAAATAGTCCTTGTCGTCAACTAGAGTTTGAGACTTTGTTGCACGGGAATTTAATATATTGTCTTACACAAAATGCTGGACAGTAATTTAGCTTTTAAAGCAGCAGATCTTTTGGAAAGTCTGACTTTACTTGTTGGGAAGCCCAATTAATAAGGGTAATTGTTATATAAACAAAATCTGAGATGAATGGACTCGTTGAACACTTGAACTTTTTTATATATGAAAATGTAACCCTTGTTCTTTGTAATCTCTCTGAATCACCCATGTGTCTTCTTATGAGACACAGATATGATACAAAGGTTTCAGTTTTATCAATCTCTTCTCTCTGTGTAAGCAAAAAAAGCCTGGCTGGAATCCATGTAAATTTGTCTAATAACAATAAACTTTGGCATTTTACTTCTTCTTCAGGTACCATATCCATTCCAAATATTGGCTATCATCATGACAATAGCCTTCCTGTTCTTAATTCTTCAGAACAGCTCTTCCAAGGACATGCCACACCAGTCTCTCAGGTTCTTCAGCCATGAAGTCTGTCTACATCCATGGCCTCTCTTCCCAGGGATCTTTCCTTGCAGAGAGAGTTGGAGTATTCTGTACTTAGTTACTCCTTATGATATGGCCAAAGTAGTGGAGCTTTCTTTGCTTGATGGTCTTAAAGAGTTCTTGTTCTTCATCCATTTGATGCAATACTTCTATCTTAGTCACATGGTCAACCCATGATATCCTTAGCAGCCATCTGTAGATCCACATTTCAAAAGCTTCAGTTCTCTTTTCAGATGCTTTAGTCAATGTCCAATGTCCAAGCTTCGACAGGTGCTCAAACCATCATGCAGTACCTGGGTCTTGAACTGCCAACTAGCCAGCTTTCCAGCTAACAAAACGAGCTTCTTAACCACTGAGCCACTGCAGCCCCTAACTGTGCTACTGAACAACAGCAAAGTCTTACAATGTCTTGCTAATGAATAAGAGTCATTTATTTACTCAGTGCTTTGACTTTATTTTTTGCTTTGAATTGCTTGAAAACAATAACAATTATAGCAGAAATAGGACAAATATGAAACTAATTATGATATATATCCTAATTATTAGAAACAATTAAAAGTTTCCGGAACAGAATGATTCTTTATAGTGCTGAACAATATCCTCATTTTTCAGGCCTTGAGCTAAAGTAATTAAGTGTGCATATTTGTTAATATGCCTGTAGTGGTAAATACGTGGCTTGACTTGGCTGTTGTTATAATTTCCCCCTCCCATGTATGTCTGAGAAATTATTTTAGTTTAGGAATAAATGTAGGTGAAGGTTCAGATGGCAAACAAAACTCTAAAACTGCTTAAAGTCATACTGTCCTCAGGCATCTGTTATAATAGTTCTTTAATTCAAATTATTTTTAATAACGGAAGGGAAGAGGGTAATGCACACAGAATTCATTATTGGCAGTTATTGTCTATTAGTCACTTGCTGCCTGCTTCATGACCTTTATCAGATCATGTGCAGTCTCTCCCAGTGGACTGACTGGACCAGACAGAACTAGGATATGTCAGCAGTTGCTTTTATTATACAATCTACCATTACCCAATCCAGGTAAACAGCAGCTGTATTGAGTCAGTGTTAAGAATAGATTATTTGTATTGACTATTCAAGAGGCCCCAAGGTACAAACAAATCAGTCTTTTGGAGAGATAAATGCATGGAAAATGAGCTGTAACTCATAGTTTCTAAACAGAAGCATTGTGTCTTGGTGGTGTGTCCTTCTGCATATCAGTTTGGTAGGATAGGAGGGGAAATGGTGGATGGCTGCTGCTTACATATCCAAGTGCAGGGCTGGCCCAACTGTTGGGTAGGCTGAGGCAACATCCTCAGGAAGCAAGTGTTGGAGAAAGTAACTGAGTCTGACAAGGGCAGCAATGTAAGAATTAGAGAAGATGATCAAGGATGTATAATGGAAGATAAAGACCAAGATCATCCATACTCCTGTATTTCCAGTCACTATGTATAGATGTGAAAGTCGGACAGTAAAGAAAGCTGATGGGGGAAATGATTCATTTGAAAAATAGTGCTGGAGGAGAGTTTTGCAGTTCCCTGGACTGCCAGAAAAGGGATCAAATGAGTTCTAGACCAAATCAAGCATGAAATATCTCTGGAGGCAAAAATGATGAAATTGAGAGAAGAGTCTCTGGAAAAGACAATAATGCTGGAAAAGATTGAAAGCAGCAGGAAAAGAGGAATACTAAATATAAGACAGATTGACTCCTTAAAGAAACCAGTTTGCAATTGCTGAGTTGTTTTTGTTGTTCAGTTGCACAGTCGATTCCGACCCTTTGCGACCCCATGGACCACTGTCCGCTAGGCACTTCTGTCCTCCACCATCCTCCTCAACACGTCCAGCTCTGTGTCCATTGTCTCTACAATACCATTTAGCCATCTCATTTTGGGCCATCCCCTTCTTCTTTTGCCCTCCACCCTTCCCAGCATCAAGGCTTTCTCAAGCAAATTCTCTCTTCTCATTTGATGTCTAAAGTACTTTAGCTTCATCTTTACTATTTGACCTTCTAAGGAGCAGTCACGTTTGATTACTTCTAAGATTGACCTATTTGTTCTCCTTGCTGTCCAGGGGACGCTCAAAACTCTCCTCCAACACCACATTTCAAAGGCATATATTCTTCTGTGCTCAGCTTTCCCTATGGTCCAGCTCTCACAACCATACATTGCCACTGGGAATACCATTGCTTTGACTATACGAATTTTTGTTTGCAGTGTGATGTCTCTACTTTTCACTATGTTCCCCAGGTTTCTCATAGCTTGCCTCCCAAGAATCAGTTGCCTTTTTATTTCATGGCTGCAGTCACCATCTGAACTGAGCTTAGATCCTAAGAATGTAAAATCTGTCACTGCTTCTACTTCTTCCCCATCTACGGTATTTTCCAGGGACTGATAGGGCCTGTTGCCATGAGCTTTGTTTTCTTTATATTGAGTCTCAAGCCAGCTTTTGCACTTTCTTCTTTCAACCTAATCAGGAGCTTTTTTAAGTCCTCCTCACTTTCTGCCATTAAGGTGGTATCATCTGCATATCTCAAACTGTTGATGTTTCTCCCAGCAATCCCAAATTGTGATTCGTCCATCCCTGCATTGCGCATTATGTGCTCTGTGTATAAGTTGAATAAGCAGGGTGACAAAATGCAGCCTTGTCTTCCTCCTTTTCCTATTCCAAACCACTCTGTCCTTTCGTATTCTATCCTAACTGTTGCTTCTTGATTCATGTACAGATTTCTCATGAGGTATACAAGGTGCTCTGGTATTCTCATCTCTTTAATTACTTGCCACATTTTGTTGTGGTCCACACAGTCAAAGGCCTTAGTGTAATCAATGAAACAAGTAGACTTGTTTCTGATATTCCCTTGTTTTTTCCATGATCCAACATATGTTGGCAATGTGGTCTCTAGTCCCCCTGCCTCGTCTGAACCCTGCCTGCACTTCTGGTAATTCTCTCTCCACGTGCTGCTGCAGTCTATCCTGTATTATCTTGAGCATCACCTTGCTAGCGTGTAGGATGAGCGCAATTGTTCGATAATTTGAACATTCTTTGGCATTACCCTTTTTGGGGATTGGAACATATGCTGATCTTTTCCAATCCTGTGGCCATTGTTGTGTTTTCCAAATCTGCTGGCATATAGAATGCAATAATTTGATTCCATCATCTTTTAGGGCTTTGAAAAGTTCAACTTGGATACCATCATCTCCACTGGCTTTGTTGTTTGTAGTGCTTTTTAAGGACTTTCTGACTTCACTCTCCAGGATGTCTGGCTGAAGTTCAATTTCCTCATCATTGTTATTATCAGGAGTGTTGAGGTCCTTTTTGTAGAGTTCCTCTGTGTACTCTTTCCATCTTTTGTTAATCTCTTCTGCATCAGCTAACTCCTTGCTGTCTTTGTCTCTTATCATGGTCATTTTTGCTTTAAACGTTCCCTTGGTTTCCCCATTTTTTTTGAAAAGATCTCTAGTCCTGCCTCTTGTGTTGTTTTCTTCTATTTCTTTGCACTGTTCATTCAGGTAGGTTTCTTTATCTCTCCTTGCTTTTCTTTGAAATTGTGTATTCAAGTGGTTGTATTTTTTCCTTTCTCCTTTGCCTTTTGCATCCCTTCTTTCCTCTGCTATTTTAAGAGCCTCATCGGACAACCACTTAGCTTTCTTACGCTTCTTTTATTTTGGTATGGTTTTCCTTGCTGCCTCCAGCATGATGTCCCACATTTCTGTCCATAATTCTTCTGGCACTCTGTCTATCTGATCCAAGCCACTGAATCTGTTCCACACCTCCACCATGTAGTCCTTAGGGATGTTGTCTAGGTCATATCAAAATACAAAATTGCTTAGTAGGGCTGTTGAAAACAGAACATTTTGGAGATCAGTCATTCAAAGGATTGCCATAAGTCAGATCCACTTGACAGCACAAAACAATAACAAGAAGTTAGCAGTAACCTTGCCTGTTGAGTGCCAAGTCAGTTTAGTTTTCTTCTATTCAATTAATTAGACAGGTTTCTGTCCTAACTTCAAACAAGTTTTCCAGGAGTTTCATAAAACCTAGAAGCAACAATAAAAACAGACAGTGGAGACGGAAGATGGAAGAACAAAAATCATTTTTAAAAAGAGTAGATAAATAGGTACAAAACCAGCAATTTCTTATTCAGCAGTCTTTGACTGATGTGAAAAAATTTTTTGTCGGGTAAGCCACATGTTTAACATATGGTAGAATGTCAATCTTAAATTATCTTTTTCATGTGGGGATGATCAGTGTGTTTAGTTGTTAAGCTCTTCTGTAGCCTTGAGAAACTCACAAGGTTTCTTTCTCTTTGTATTCCTACCTACTTTACCTCACACTCCAACTGACTTTGTGTATCTAATGAACTGCTAACTCCTGAAAATTTACAGCAGCCTCATGAGCTATTAACATTTTGAGTTAGCTCTGCGTGAATAATAGGCTATTTTAAATGACTGTGGAAAGCAATAACCTTGTCACTGCAAAGGGTCATCAAATGGAGCGTTTCCGTTTATGAGGAGATATTTCTTGCATTCTATAAAGAAAGAAAATATCTAATTGGTCAGTTAATCAATATCATCAGGGGCTTTTTGCTTCAGAGTCTTGACAAAATACAAAATGTTGGATCAACTCAACAAGCTTCAAAATACATTGTTCTGGGTGAGCAGCTGGGTGATTAGGTTGATGCAAGTCCAGTAAACTGCAGATAATGATGTTGACAGCACCAACAAAATATGGAGGTGTCCAGAAAAAGAAGAAAAATGTGTTTCATTGTAGAATTTTCCAACATTCATGTGTTAATTGCCCTTGCAGTTGGAGATGGCAAAAACATTTTGGTACGTGAGGCAAATAGAATGTAAAACAAAACAGGCCTCCAGATGGTAGCTCCCATTTCACTTCCAAAGGTGAGAAATAAGGAGCATTCTCTTGGATATTGACCAGAGTAAAAAAAAGGATACATAGAAGATTAAACGGTCTTTTAGATATCTGGCTTTAACACTGTTTATGCCATTAAAAATTGAATTGGACACAGAAACAAATGATTAGCTAGTGAACAAGGGATAATTTGGATATTCATGTTCTATAGAATGAGCTTCAAATTTTGACTACTGTATTTTTCAACCAGCTGGGATCTTGTGGCATCAAAGGTTGTGGCCATGTCTGTTTTCTCCAGCTTGAGAATGCGTACAAAGAAACTTCTGCTGATAATTATGGAACTTGCTTATATTGGAGATGCAGTTCTCATGGATGATCAGTGCCTTCTATAGAAGAAGTCCCCATTTGGATTGATGACTGAATTAAGGCTACAATAAATCTTTCATTATTCCTTGGTCCATAGTTTCATCTTCTGTATGTAGAAGATGTGAGCAACTTCTGCATTTTGTATAAGATCCATAAATGCAGTAGATGGGTAGCATATGATTCACTCAGTTTTCTTCAGTCATGACATTTGTGGCTTGTGCAAATAAGCTTTCTGTGAATGAGGGGAAGTCTCCACGGAATTGAAGGTGGTTGCTAGGAAACATATGAGCTTTTTATTTGCTTCGACCACCAGCAAAGGGCCATTTCCATGGGTTTGCCTTGATTGAGTTTAGAGAGACACAGATTTAAAGGAAGGGGTTGGAATAAAAAGATTTGTAATAAGGCAGTCTGTTTGCCTTTTGATAACTATTTCTTTCCTTCCTGTAGCTTTTTCTCTTTAATGTAATTCAGCTACCAAACATTGAACATGGTTAAATAGTCATTTTAGGGACTTGTTGTGATTAATAGCAAGCTGTGGGGGAGATATCCAATTTTTTTATTTTATTGTTTGGATGCAGAATTTCATGCAGGACATGCAATAAGGGTTGGCTTCATTTAACAGCAGCTAGCTTCTGCTATGTTTCTTCCATTTGTTTTTGAAATACAATGCCTATCAAGTTAAAAATGAGCTAAAAATTATTACCAGCAAAGTGTAATATCTGCACAAGTAGGGTGCGGGACATCATACAAGAGACAGCAAGGAAAACCATACCAAAAGAAAAGAAGGATAAGAAAGCAAAGTGGTTGTCTGATGAGGCTCTTAAAATAGCAGGGGAAAGAAGGAATGCAAAAAGCAAAGGAGAAAGGAAACAATTCAACCAATTGAATACATAATTTCAAAGAAAAGCAAGGAGAGATAAGAAAACCTACCTAAATGAACTATGCAAAGAAATAGAGGGAAACAACACAAGAGGCAGGACTACAGATCTTGGACATCCTAGGCAGAATCAGATTTGGATTTAGTATAGGACACATGGAAATAGACCAAATAGCAGACAATATTTATTTTTGTGTGTGATGCAGTGTACTCATTGGAATAACAGAAAAGTGCACGAGATTATTAACAATCAGATAAATATAAAGTTACAGCATATATAAAGTAAAATGCAGAGTAATGTGTTATCAATGTGTTGTTTTTAAAAGAAGATGACATGCTAATGAATTACATTTTTTGAAAAAATTATACTCTAAGCAGTGGTGGGCTGCCAAATTTTTTACTACCACACTATGGGCAGAGTCAACGTCATGGACGGAGCCAATATCATGACATCATGATGTCATGAGCAGAGCCAATGTCATGATGTCATGGGTGGAGCCGACATCATGACGTTGTGGGTGGAGCCAAAGTAAATAAAATAAAATAAAATAAAGAACCAGCATACATAAAATAAAATAAAAATACAGTACATAAAATAACCCCCACCCGGACCACAAAGAAAACAAACCTAGTAAGGTTTCTTACCTTTGCTGGGGTCAGGGACTCGGGGAGTAG
Organism: Furcifer pardalis; assembly: GCA_030440675.1. Lineage (NCBI taxonomy): Eukaryota > Metazoa > Chordata > Lepidosauria > Squamata > Chamaeleonidae > Furcifer > Furcifer pardalis. Next base: position 278,770,813 of record CP126890.1, read on the forward strand.
TAGCCCAAGCCGCCGCCAAGTACCTGCTACTACTCCCCGAGTCATCTTCTTTTAAAAACAACACATTGATAACACATTACTCTGCATTTTACTTTATATATGCTGTAACTTTATATTTATCTGATTGTTAATAATCTCGTGCACTTTTCTGTTATTCCAATGAGTACACTGCATCACACACAAAAATAAATATTGTCTGCTATTTGGTCTATTTCCATGTGTCCTATACTAAATCCAAATCTGATTCTGCCTAGGATGTCAGAATCTTAAGTAAGCAAATCTCACCCTCTTGGTTAGGTTCTTGCATTGATCATGCAAGGTATATTTGCCACAAATGTAGCAAAATTGTCTGGTTTATTAACACAGCTGCACTTACTCATCTTTAGCTCAAAACAGACTCACTATGGCCTAGCTTACTATCCAATAAGATGGTCTCGGACTAGAGACAAGCCCTTGGTCCATCTCGCTTTATATACCTATTTCTGATGTCAGCTCACTGACTTGCCCAGACATGCCCAGCTACTGCTGGAACATGCATGCCACCAGGGGACATGATTCAGCTGAGGAGGCAGCAGGCATAGTGGTAGCTGCAACTGTTATAATGTTCCCATGTAAAAATATGTTACCCAATTACCAACCATTTGAACAGCTATAGCACGCCTTAAAATACAATGGTAGGCAAATTCTGAGTTGAGATTTGGAATCAGCACACTCCATATCATGTAAGTCACATGTGTTATTCCCAGTAGCAAAATCGTTGTTGTGCAGTGGTATATGTCAGATGTATAAATAAATGCAACACATGCATGTACTGTATTTGCCCCCATGTATTATCCCCATGGCCTGGTATCAAGATTTGCTGCTGTGAGATTCTTATATTCTGTCCTGTTTATTTGATTAGGAGTGGGGGTATGAATTAACTTACAAATAAGGTGACTTAAGAGATATTTCTTTGTCTTGGTGTTCTCCAATTACAGGATCCGGGTTCAGGCCGTCAATGAGATTGGAGCCGGATCTTTTAGCCAATACATTAAGGCAAAGACACGGCCACTACCACCTTTACCTCCTCGGCTAGAGTGTACTGCAGCTGGTCCACAAAGTCTGAAGCTGAAATGGGGGGAGAGCAGCTCCAAACAGTATGCTGCTGATGACATGGTGTATATCTTGCAGATAGAGGACAAAAACAAGAGGTAAGAGAGAATCCTGTTCTTTTGGCTTTGCTTACTGGAAATACATCTTTCTGTGAGTCAGTATCATGAAAGAAGTGCTTAAGTAATGTGGGCATCTTGAGATCTATATCTTCATGGGATAGTACTGGGGTCAGCAGACTTGGCTCTTCTGATGTTCTTAGACTTCAATTCCCAGAAACCCTGATCAGCAGGTGCACTGACTTGGGCTTCTGGTAATTGAAGGCCAAGAACATCTGGAGAGCCAAGTTTGCTGAGCCTTGGGATAGTAGATTAGAAATTAGTGGTTCTTAGCCTTGGGTCCCCAGAAGTTCTTGGACTACATCTCCCAGAAATCTTGGCCAGCACAGCAAATAAGTGAAGACTTCTGGGAGCAGGAGTCTAAGAACATCTGGGGACTCAAGGCTGGGAACCACTAGATTAGGTGATTTGTATGTAGCTTGATGGGTCCATCCTTTCAACTGGTACTTCGTTGTTGGAGAGTCCAGCATTATTGGTACAGAAACCAAGTGGGTTTAAACCAAGTGAGACCTTCTAGTCCTGTTTTATCAACATTGATAGGGGTGGAATCCTAAATTCTTCACAGTTTCATCCATGGTAATTTTCTAGGTCTACTTAGAAATGCCAAGGATTGAATGTAATCTCTTTTGTGTACTTTGCACTGAACTTTTCATTCTCCAAAGTTGGTGCAAGTTGGTGGAGTCTTTTTTGCACTGTTTTTCCAAGATGTGTCAATCTCTTAGTCCCTGCCTCACGGTGGTTCAGAAAGCAGTAAGCAGATCTTTTTGCCCTTTTAGCCTTGGAGTTGCTTGAGAGGAAGGGAAAAAGCTCAGAAGTTGGCCTAATAACACAGTGGTTCCAGAGGTGATTCAGACTTCAGTGTCTCACCTAGTCAGTGGTCAGACATCCTGGAATTAAACTGAAATTTCTGGAAGATAGAGGGACATGATCTGGTGTAAAATCATGTGCTTGCTTCTAAAGGCAGTGTGGTGTCAGTTCTATTGAAAAATAAATATAACAGCCATAGAGACACCAGAGAACAGACTACAGCTTATGTTATGGGAATTGGAAGAAGTTCAGAGCTTGAACAGAGAAAAGGGGTGCTAGATGCATTCAGGCTTAATTCCTTCTGTTTTGGTTTTCTTGTTTTGGTTTTGTATTACGTCATTAAGTAGATTTTAAATCTTGAGCCTCTCATACTGGTATCACTAAAGGTATCTCAGCAAGAGGTCTCAACACAAGGGACTTGGTTGCAGAGGTTACATTTGGAAATAGTCATTAACAAAGAAGCTTCGGGAGGTGTTCAGACAGCAAATTTCCATCTACTCTCAGTTTACTGGACTCTTTCTAGGAAAATGCTATTTGCATCTCTTGTTCCCAGTTAGCATTGACTTCACTGGAAACAAGAGGTGTGTTTCTTTGAACCACAAGATTTTTTTCTTTGGGTCATGCATGCTCTCTTGCGTGCAGCACTCTTAATTTATTGTGTGGGTGGTTTATTTCAGCAGTAGTGCTGTAAATAGAGCAAACATTTTTCTAGACCATAAAATATCTGTTTTTGAAAAGCAGAGGTCAAGCAAATTAACCTTGATCCATGGACTACTCATTTTCTGTTAGCAATCATTACTCTTCATGCAAGTGTGGCTTTTCTGGGAAGTTTACTTTATTTCCAAGAGCCAGTGCTTAAGTGGTACAATTGATTGGTTTGTTGGTTATGTATTGGTTTTCTAGTTATTTCAAAGGTTCCTTCAGTACTTGCAGGTTAAGTTTATACATACAGTGGTGCCTCGTTTAAAGAGCATAATGCGTTCCACAGGATTGCTCTTTAAGCAAGTTTGCTTTTTAAGCAAAACACCATTGTAAATTACCAATTGTGGGGGGTACTGCGAACCCTGATTTATTTGTTAAGCGAGTTTTTGGTTGGTTTTATTTGTTAAGCGAAATGAACATTCAGAGAAAATTCTGCTCTTTAAGCGAGTTACTCTTTAAGTGAAACGCTCTTTATGCGAGGTTTAACTGTACAACCTTTAGACCATTGACTCACAGATGTCCTAAATTGGTAACATCCTATTCCCTGAGATTTTAGGGCCAAAACCTGAAATGAGGGGATGGATTCTTGGTATCATAGAAGTGGATTCCTGTGATATCACAGGGGCAGTACTGTATTGTCAAAAGTTGGGAGAGGACTAGAACTGCTTCTAGGATATCGGATTTTGGAATTAGCCATAAACCAACCCATTCCTTGCCTTTCTCCAAACTACATAACAAGCATAAGTGTATGCACCTACTGGGGTGCTGTTACTTTTCTGCTGTTACCTTTCCACTGAAGCAATACCTATTTATCTACTTGGAATTTCTTGCTTTTAAACTGCAAGGTTAACAGGAGCTAGGTCAGAGATAGGAGCTCACACTGTTGTGCTGAACCTGGGTTTCAAACTGCTGTCCTTTCCGTCATCAAGTTCAACATCTTAACCAGTAAGTCACCGCAGTCCCCTAAGTTTAATAAACATAGCATTGAATATTGAGCTATACATGAAGCAGGAAGATAACTTGTGATAGTTATGAGTCTTCATCCCATGGTGGTTTTATTGTATTCTTTGCTTCCACCCATCCTCTTCCAAGAAGAAGAAGAAGAAGAAAAGAGGGTGGGGGATGATCTTCTACAAATGGGTTGAGATTGCAGAAGTTAAGAAGAAGACAATACTCAATTGATGTCCCCATTACAGTTTAAACCACGTATAGCCTGGAAACCAAGATACATCAGTTCAAGAAAGGGACAACAGTTTTCAATATGCACATGAAGTTTCACTTTCCAAAGCTGTCAGAAGAATGTTATATTTTGATAGTTGAATCAACTATTTATTGACAAAGGTTTCCTTGTGATCTTGGACAGATGTGAAACTGAGGCGCCACTGAGTTTTCTCTTGGGTCCAGTGCTATTCAATTCAGGGTGTGGAGCGGGAGCATATCAACTTTGCAGATGACACAAGAAGACAGAATCAGGTTTTTAAACTATCTGGGCAGATTGAGGAACTGAGCCAAAACAAAACAAAAATGCATTTCAAAAGGAAAAATATAAAGTTCTTCATTTAGTTATGGGAAAACAGATGCACAAATATGAGATGAATGATAGCTGGCTTAGCATTGGTACATGTGGAAAGGATCTAAGGGTCTCAGTAAAACACAGGCATACACATGAGTTAACAGTATGATGAGGAAGCAGAAAATCCCAAATGCAATACTCCATTACATAGACAGAAGTAGAAAGTCCCGATCAGAGGAAGTAATAATACTCTTTTAAATGAAATGATTGATTTTACTGTCTGTTGCTTCAATTCATAATCTAACTTTAATATGTAAGTGTTCCCAAAAGTCTTCAGGCACTGAGATGGGGCACACTCTGTAAAACTAAAGTATAAATAAGCATTCATTTCAAATGCTTTTAATCTAAATTGTACACTATTTATCCTCTATGCTTACCGTATATACGTGAATATAAGCCGACCCGAATATAAGCCAAGGTACCTAATTTTGACTTTGAAACCCAGGAAAATAGATTGACCTGAGTATAAGCTGAGAGTGGGAAATGCAGCAGCTGCTAGTGAGTTGCAGTAATTAAAGGCGCTGCAGGTAAAGTGGGTGGGCAGGTCAATTGCACTGAGGCAAGAAGTGTTGCTCTAGCCTAGCCTCTTGCTACCCCTGCAAGGAAGGAGAATAGCTTCCTCCCTCCATCTTGGACACATGGAGCAAGAAAAAAATTAGGTAAAATCCTTTCTTTTTCTACACCAGTTTGGAAGGGGGACATGATTGCATTGTAGAGCTTCTTTCTTCATTTGCGGTTTTCCATAGGAATTAATTGAAAACAAACCAGAATAGGAGAACTTGATTTTCAATGTATTCTAATGGAAAAATCGCGATTTGCACCCTCTTGTGGCCATTTGTGTAATTGCGCCTCAGATTCTTTTGCCGCGGGAGTCCTGAAACTAACTTTTAAAAGGCCAAATAACTTTCTTAAAGCCCATATTTTTAGACCTCGTGGTTGTTGACTCGTATATAGGTTGAATCCTCTTTTGGGGCTTCATTTTTAGGGTTAAAATTTTGGTTTATATTCGAGTATATACGGTACACAGAATCTCTTTTTTTGTAATATCTCTAAGAAATCTACTGTAGTTTTTATCTGAAGTGTCTGGAATAGTGTTTTAAAAGCAAAATGTTTTCTCAAGCATTTAAATTGAAGGGAAATGTGTCTTATAAAGTAAGAGTGCTTTTACACATTACTTTATCACATTACTGATTTTATGAGCAATAAATATTGGTATAAACTAAATTTAATGTTGCTGCCGGCAATTACTGTAACTCAGCAATTTAACTTAAACTGATCACATTGAAATCCCATTGGTTTCAAAAAGAGAGATGATATCTTGAATCTCTATTTGATATTAATACGACATAAAATGCATGACTTTAGAAGGATTGTGCTCATGGTACTGGATTTCTTTTTTATACAAGTCTTTCCATGACAGTCATTTGTATTTAAATTTGTATCATCAAACATTAGTTTGACACAGGTTAAATGTTAATATTATTTTCATTTACAGTACTGGAAGTGGCTCTTAGGTTGTTGATAAATTCTGTTGTTTACCTGAGATTAATGTAAGGTTAAAAGATAGTCTTTCCATTAGTAGATCAGAAATTAATGGTCTGCTGAGCTAGATTTTCTAAGCACTTGTATAATGATTTTCACATGGGATTAAATACATGGCAGAAAGATGTCAGAGACAATGTCTCACCCTGCTTTTGATGAATCAGTTCCAATGCAACCTGAAGATGTAAACAAGACTCCTGAAGCTGTGTGACCAACAATGAATCCTTTTTTGTTGTTGTTGTTCAGTCGCACAGTCGATTCCGACCCTCTGTGACCCCATAGACCACTGTTCGCCAGGCACTTCTGTCCTCCACCATTCTCCTCAACTCGCTCAGCTCTGTGCCCGTTGCGTCCACAATACCATCTAGCCATCTCATTTTTGGCCGCCCCCTTCTTCTTTTGCCCTCCACCCTTCCCAGCATCAAGGCCTTCTCAAGTGTTCCTAATGGTTCAGCTCTCATAACCATACATTGCCACAGGGAATACCATTGCTTTGACTATGTGAATTTTTGTTTGCAATTTGATGTCTCTACTTTTCACTATGCTCCCCAGGTTTCTCATCACTTGCCTCCCAAGAATCAGTCGCCTTTTAATTTCATGGCTGCAATCACCATCTGCAGTGATCTTTGATCCTAAGAAAGTAAAATCTGTCACTGCTTCTACTTCTTCCCCATCTATTTTCCGAGGACTGATAGGGCCTGTTGCCATTATCTTGGTTTTCTTTATATTGAGTCTCAAGCCAGCTTTTTCACTCTCTTCTTTCAACCTAATCAGGAGATTTTTTAGGTCCTCCTCACTTTCTGCCATTAGGGTCGTATCATCTGCATATCTCAAATTGTTAATGTTTCTTCCAGCAATTTTGATTCCAATTTGTGATTCCTCCATCCCTGCATTGCACATTATGTGCTCTGTGTATAAGTTGAATAAGCAGGGTGAATCCTATTGAACCTTTATATCTTGGCGTTTTAGGATTAGCCAATGGAGTGTCTGGTTTGTGGGGGATCTAGGGCAGGATTTCCCAACATTTTCAAGCTGGGGACCAGGTCACGCTCTCTCAGTCAGCTTCGAGTTACTACTTAACTCTGAGCAAAAAAGCCCCTTTTTAAGCACCCTCCTTTTAACCTCTGTATCTTGATGTATTTCAAGTATAGTATCCCCATTTTAACTTCTGTTCCCTTTGCTGTTCTGTGCTGGTCTTGGACTGTAATAAAGATTTGATTTGATTTGATTTGAATCATCCAATGATAACCAATAATAACCCAAGGAGACGCAGTTCATTCATAGTTCATTTCAATACATCTTATTTTTAACTACCAAAAGACCAATGGTCAGTGCCAATATATGTTGGTTCACTTTGTCTGAATACATTTTTCAATAACAGAGCCAAACGTCAATCACAATGCATTTGCCTGACTTGGATGGTCATATTGTGTCATGGTAAACAAAGTATTTGCTCTCAGTTCTATGAGCAGAGGTGGAATTAGACAGCAGCACTTAGAGACAATTAGCTAGCTGCAGTTGGGTAGAAGAAGGAAAGTAAGCTAATTTTTATTATCTCTGCTAATAGCTAGTATCTGAGAGTATACTATGCTGAGACCTTACAGAAATCAGTATAATCTAAACATTTGTTACTCATAGGCAAAGGTCAAAGTGTTGTTGTGCTCTGACTGTGACCTGTAAATAATATGTGCAATGCGCTGGAGTTGATTTGTAAGATAATACCTGTTAGTCACCTCTTCCCAACACTGCTGTTGGTGTTTTTCACTTGTGGGTTTTCCGACTAGCCTGGGAAGACTTTAGAGTTGTTGATTAGACTCTCAGTTTTTAGTTTTTAGTTTTTACGTGTGTATTGGTTTTTTCTGGTGTGTGTATATGTTGTGTTTTGATGTAATAAAAAACCATCTTTGTCATGACCTTTACTTCTCACTGTTCCTGCTCCTGTGATAATTGCTTATCTTCATTCATTTATCTCTTGTGGAAAGAATTGTGGGAACTTTATAACACTTACTAGTTTTGTTATATTAAATAGATATCCTGCCATTTCCAAAATTCAGACTAGCTAGCAAATGATCCATCAAACACATTTTGAAATTGTAAAATGTGCCTCTTTAAAAACCAACCTAACTTTTCATGGTATAGTAATGGAGCCTGCAGAGATTTTGTTGGAAAACACAGCCTATTGTTATAAATTATTTCCAATTTATGATGATTCTATGAATTAATGACCATATCAAAAGATGATTGTTAACAACCCTACTCTAGTCTTGATTAAACTGAGGTAAAAGAAAATCATGAACAATGTTGATTACTTCTCCGTCAACCTTAAAGTTGTGTAGTTTTTTGTTGTCATTTTTTGTTTTAGCTTTCAATTGCATTTGCACTTCTTTAACAGATTTTGTGGTTTTTTCCTTAACATTCCTCAGTAGCCATTTCAAATATGGTATCATCTGCTTAATGTAAACTGTTGTTGTTTCTTTGACCAATATTTGCTTGCTCAAATGGACCTAGCCAGCAGTTTGTATGACACTTTGTTTAGGTTGAACAGATAGGGAAATAAAATACACTCTTGCCTGGTGACTCTGTCAACTGGAAACCATTATGTCTCTCCACATTCTTCCCTAACTGTAACCTGTTGCCCAAAGTATAAGTTATTGATCACAACTGTCAAATAACTGTGGTGTGTTTCATGATTCATATAGTCAAAGCCTCTACTGCAGGGGTGCCAAAACTTTCTGGGCCGTGGGCTAGTCACATGGTTCAGAGGGCTGGTCACTATAGCTCGGGGGCTGGATCCATACGGGTGTATTTTACTTCCTCTTCCAGGAGTGGTGAGGGCTTCGGGGATCAGATGAATCGGTGTCGGGCTGGATCCGTCCCATGGGCTGTCATTTGGGCACCCCTGCTCTACTGCAAACTGTAAAGCACAATTTATTCTGAAATTTTTTTTGGTACACTTTCTTAGCAATTTAATAATGACTTCTAGCCTCTTTTTTCTGAATTCAGCTCAAACATTTGACATTTTTTATTCCATTCTACTACAGTATAGTAGAAGTCTTTGTTTTAAAATCTGGATATTCATGTTGTTTGAATGGGAAATTAGTGCAATTGTTCTGCAAAAATGAAGAACAGTAACAACAATTTAGTAAAGACAGAGCATCTATAGTCACCAAAATCACATGTAGATTACCACCAAGGAGTCTGTTTACATGAGCATTCCTGCTGATATCTTGGATTTTTCCTGTGATCTGTTAAACACACTAGGTGTGACTGTGGAACAAAGTTTGTAACAGCTGCATTTAAATATTTTGTTGTCATGAGTTTAACTCCATTTACAATGCTATCATTGGCTGTATAGAACAGGGGTTCTCAACCTTTTCAAGTTGGGGTCCTGGTCATGCTCCCTCAAACAGTTGGTGAGCCGGACTGGTGGTCCAGCTGCTGCTGCCGGAATCAGCTGCAGATTCATTTATGGCTGTTGTAAACGTGTAAATTAGTCTGTGGCTGTCATAAATGCATTTACAACAGCCGTAAATGAGTCTGCAGCTGTCATAAATGTGTTTACGATGGCTGTAAATGAGTCAGCGGCCGATTCTGCCAGTGGCGGCTGGAGCGAAGGCAGGGGCCAGATTCTTTGGCACCACGGGCTGGATTTGGCCTGCGAGGCATAGGTTAAGAACCCCTGGTATACAATATAGAACACCCAATCTCTAGCTGTACTTGGCCATTGACTTCTGGCTCATGACTTTCCTTCACTCATGGAATTTGAAAATCAGCCTTTTTATTTCTTTTACTGTTTTGTGGGTACCCCCCCCCCCCACTATGGCACATTTTTTCCTCGTTGCAAGCTTGTAATCTCACTCTCAGACCAAAGTTTGTGTGCATCCACTGGCCAGTAGGAGCTGCCATGGACTTTTTATATATTTCAGTTTAGGCATGATCAATGTTATGTAGAAGATACAAATGGCTAGAGGACTGCCCACATCTCAGCACTCCATTCCAAGCTTTCCATACCAAGCCTCTTTGGCCATCATCTAGTGCTGACATTCTTAATGCCATTATTTTTTCTCCAAGGTTTTGGCTAATTAACTGCTGCCCCATAATCAGTGGTGTTGTTACTCACCAGGGGTCAGTTCAGAAGCTGGTGTTTTTGTGAGACCCAGTATGTTAGCTTTGGAATAATATTCTGACTATGAGCAGTTTGTATGCAAACCTGTTAAGATAAACAGATGCTTGGCATACTGATATAAACATCTATTATCCAGTTATCACAGGTTTTCAAACAGTCTAATTAGAAAATGGTTTACACTCTTAATTGAATCAAAACCATTAATGCCCGGTTTAACAGTAGTGTCTGGTTTCTATCCAATTTAGAGAGCTTTAGAAATGGATTTTTCAAAATATAAAAATAGGTATATTATCATATTTATTTATAATAATTAGCATGCAAATACTGAAAGGCTTTGGCTAGCAAATGCGAAAAGGAAATTGGCAATTACGGTAGAGCCATACGGTTGCTATAGCATTGATTCTGAGATAGCCAAACATATTAAGAAACAAAAACAAGCTAATGACTCTCCATTCAATTAAAAGCATTGTTTATAGGATACATCATGGACTGGCATCACTTTTTTGTACTTGCTTGTGTGAGAGAGAGAGTTCAATCCACCATCTTTCTTTAATGCTTTGACCATATAATTAATAGAGGCTATTGACTAGAATTCTTAATATAATCTGAGTAAAAAGGGAAATGTGTTCTGAACATTTCATGCAATTTCATGAAAGATTTAAAGAGCTGTCTCAGTAACAAAAGACTAACAAGGTAGGCAGTGGTGGGCTGCTACCGGTTCGGCCAAACTGGTAGCAGCAATCCGGAGGGGATCACGGGGGGGGGAGTAGTAAACCCCCAGGTGACCGGTTCAGTCACCTCTCCAGCCGCCTTCCAGATGACTTTTCCGGGCAGCCCAAAATGGCTGCTCGGAAGTGCACATGTGTCAAAACTCCACTTGATGCATGCACACTGAAAAATAGAAGTGCGCATGCATCAAATGGAGTTTTGACGCATGCGCATTTCTGAGCAGCCATTTTGGGCTGCCCGGAAAGGACACAGTAGTGTCCTTGGAGCATTGGCAGCTGTGACTGCCAATGCTGCTCCCATGGTGGCACCACCAGGCCAGGTGGCAGTCATGGCCAGGAGGGCTTTTGCACAACTTCGTGTTATTTGCCAGTTACGCCCAGTCCTAGACCGGGACTCCTTGTTCATGATCACACACGCTCTGGTCACCTCCAGACTTGATTACTGTAACACGCTCTACATGGGGCTGCCCTTGATTACTATTCAGAGGCTTCAACTGGTCCACAATGCGGCTGCCCTGGTGGTGATGGGATGTGGGCTGTATGCACATGTCTCACTGCTGCTCCAGGAGCTGCACTGGTTGCCAGTATGTCTCCGGGTGCAATTCAATGTGCTGGTAATTACCTTTAAAGCCCTACATGGTAGTGGGCCAGGATATGTAAGAGACCGCCTCACCCCAAGAACATCTGTCCATCCCACCATAGTGGACCGGAGAGGTTCTCTAGTTGTTCCATCGGCCAGAGAGGCGCATCCTCTGGCACCAGAAGGAGGGGCTTCTCTGTGTCCACTCTGGCCCTATGGAACCTCCTACCAATGGAGCTACGTCTCCAGACGGAGTTGCTGCCTTAGGAAGAATCTAAAAACATGGCTGGCGGGGCAGGCATGGGGTATGGGTTGCACAATGACCCCAGCTCACTGGCTGGTTTAAGCCCCCTCTCTCCCTCAACTTTTTAATCAGTAAGATGTAGCAACTTGGCAATCTTTTAATTTTTTTTAAGATTTTTAATTTTTAATCTTTAATAGTTTTAAATTTTAGGTTTTTAGGGAATTTTTTTATGTCTTAGTTGTTGTGTTTTTTATGATGTGTAAACCACTCTGAGTCTCCTCGGTGAGGAGGGCGGTGGATAAATATGAATAAATAAATAAATAAATCTCCCACATTACTCATTAAATTTTCCCCAAACCAGCTAGTGGTGGTCTAACACTTTTGCACAGTACTGTACATCAGTTCACTCTGCTGGATCAGACTAGAATAGTAGATGCTATGCTAAATTCAAAGCTGCATAAAGCAATAAAAATGGTATGTGCTGTGGCTGGGAAGAAACACAATGGAATATTTTTTAAAAATATTTTACAGTAATTGTCATAATATGTCCCGTAGCAACACATTCCATAGCTGTATGACCAAATGTGCTTTCTACTACTTTAATATCCTTCATGTACAAAGGGAAGTAACTGAGGTTCACTAGTAGATTCAGATCTTGCAAACAATTGCTTCCTTGGTTCAGAATAACGAGATTGAAAATAGCTTCATGTTTGTTTGTTTGTTTGTTTGTTTGTTTGTTTGTTTGTTTGTTTGTTTGTTTGTTTGTTTGTTTGGGAGGATTATTTTTTGCCAATATTGAAACAAATATTCATTTTAAAATATTGGTGTGGTTTACGAAGGAACCATGCACAATAAAACCAACAGCTTAAAGAAAATAAAACAAGAAAAAAATAAAAACAATTAATTCCATTACAGAATTCCTTTAAAGCCCCAAGGGTAACTTAAAATGTGAACGATTCAGAAACATTTCTGGGTGTGCAAACAAGCCTTTGATTAATGGCACCCAACACTGGAAATTCAATGGCGAAATATATTTGTCTGCCAATATTGACTGTAAAATCACTTGTTTTCACTCCAATTGTTTGAGAAGGGTTGGTTACATTACATAGTTAAAACCATTAGTGCCAGAGTGAACTCTTATTACACTGTTCACATTGTAAACAAGCAGCAATCATGGCTCTTTGGTTGGTATGCCATCATTGATAGGTTCAAGGGGATTTGATAGATACACATGCTGTAATGATGCTCTTACTCCCAAGTAGCACTCCAGCATCCTCGCGATGGGATCGTGCCTGATCCTGCTTCCCTGGCCCCCTCTGGTCCAGCAGTTCAGGCTTTTCCTAAAAATTTGCCCTCTCACTCCTGACCTAAATCTAGGTAGTGAACAAAGGGTGCTCATGAAATTAGTGTAGATTCAGGTAATGTGAGCCAAGTAAACACTCCAGTCTCCTTCATATGTTTTAAAAGTACTGTATATACTTGAGTATAAGCCAAGGTTTTTAGCCCCAAAAATGAGCTCCAAAAAGGCTTATACTCGGATCAACAACTACGAGGGTCCCAAGACCGGAACTGATTGAGATGCGCCAACAATTTAATTAATTTTACCATATTTTCAGGTGTTTTGATTATTGAAACTCACTAGCAGCAGCTGTATTTCCCACCTTTGGCTTATACTCAGATCAATCTATTTTCCTGGATTTTCATGTCAAAATTTTTCATTTCATTTCATTTCAAATTTATACCCCGCCCTACTCAGGTAAACCTGACTCTAGGCGGCTTACATATTATAAAAGTAACAGCAATACAATCACAAATTCCACATTATCATAATCACAATCATCACAGTATCAGAATATATATATATATATATATCAATAACACAGTAACAAAATGAGGTACCTCTGCTTATATTTGGGTTGGCTTATACTTGAGTATATACGGTATATTGAAATCAAAGTAAGTTACAGAATAAAGTTCACCAGAAGCCTACAAAACATTTCGAAATAAATAAAGCTGCTATCTGGGGGAAAGTCAGTGTGGCCCTCCCTCTGTCTAAATTGGCCACATGATTGCAGTTTATATCCAAAATAGTGTCTGTGTCTCCCAGCCCCACCTTTGGGTTTTACCTCCTCCCTCAGGGTCTGCCTCCCAGCCATTCCCCAAAGGATTCCAACTAATGATCTTACAGCATGACATGTCCATCACACATTAGGCTCCATCTCTTCCAACCCACCAGGCCAACATTGTATACACATTCCAATCTCACTAAGGTATTTTATAAAGCTTATCCCAGACATTGAAATCTGCATCTTGGATGGGCTAAAGCACAAGGTAATTTAGCAGGCAAACTGAGAAATGGACTTTTTTGTGACACATGCAATGGTGGGACAGTCAGCTACATATTTTTCCAGTTCAAACACTGCTCAGATCTTCCTGCTCTTCCATACATATTTTCCCCCTTCTCTTTCTATTTCTTATTAATTTTGCTACATAGCATAACAGCAATTAAGAGATAATACAAAAGAAAGCAACTTGAGCAATCAAAACAATAAAGTTTGTCTTTTTAACTTATGGGTCTGTAGTTTTCACTACTTACTTTTTAATCACTACTTTGATAAAAAAAAAATTATCTGTTCCAAATTTGAAACTTCCTGGATGACAAATGGACTGGTCTCTCATCTGTTCTCTCTTTTCCCTCCATCAATATCTTTTTAAAACACATTTAACTACTGGAGCCTATTGCTCTTTGAGGTGCATAAAACCTCCACTTTAATATTTGTGAAGAAAACAGCTATGGGCCAGAAGTTTAATTTGTTACAACAATAATGAATTCTTCTGGCCTCTTGTTTCCATTTCTGTGTTGCTTCCATTAGGAGTATAAACCATGGCTGCATTTGCTCTGTGATGGCAGTGCAGAACATCCTCATTTTTTTTGCATTACTTTAGTTGCCCAGTGCTTCCTTTTTAAAACGCTGGACATTTTGGTGGCATTCCTTTGAAAGCAGACCTGTTGAGAAATATTGAATCTCCTCTAGAAAAATAGAGGAAGAAATACCTAAATAAAAGCATAAAGAACAAAGAAGAGCTTGATTCCCAAGGCTAAGATAAACATTTTAAAACATCAAAAAGAAATTCAGTATGTGTTATGTACGCAGTTTCCCGGAAGAAACTTGTTTCAGACAGAAATATATTGACAACAAAATGGCAGCCTTATCATTTCCTGAACATTACTCTCTTCTGGGAACATTATGTTCTCTGTACGCATGCACCCACATTATTATTTTGTTTGACATTAGAGTGCCAGAGAAATAGGCTGTTTCAGTTTATTAATGAGGAAAAAAGACACAAGGTGAGTAATATTCTCTACGAGTAGGGCAGCATACAAGTGAGAACAAATAAATTTTTAAAAAATATTTCTGGGTATCACCTCCTACTCACTGAGTAGCAGTGTTTTCTTCTCTAAGCTGGACTCATTTCAACTTATAAAGTTTATTTCTCCTAGAACCAAATAGGAGAGAGAATTGTAATCGTGTGTTGTAACAAAGAAAACAAAGAGTGTGTTGGCTCCTTAAGGTAAGCATAAGCTTTCGTGGACTTCAACCCACTGGCATCTGGAAGTTGGTTAGAGTCCATAAAAAATTTTTATCAAATAAAACATCTTTGTCTTTAAGGAGTCAACAGGTTCTTTGTTGTTCTGGAATCCAAGAGTTAATGCACAGATGATCTGTGTTGCTTCAGGTTATAAAAGCAAATACTGAACCTAAACAGTGCAGTCAGCAGCCACCAAGTGGTATCCCCAGTGGAGTAAAAAGACCCCTTGGCAGGTCCCCCAAAAGATGGGAAGATCCAATTGTGAAAGGTTTTGGTTGAACCTGGAGAAGAAGAGCACGGCAGCAAAATGAATGGAGAACGATTTCAGTTTGTTTCATTTCATTTATTCGATTTATATGTCGCCCTACTCGGTGAAAACCGACTCAGAGTGGCTCACAACATACAATCGAATACAATGAACAATTCAATAGAACAATACAATGTTGCAGTATAATCAAGTATCATACATCAATAATTCAAAACAATAGAGTATCATAAAATACAGTACAACAAAATAAAGCCCCAATATACATCATAAAGTTACAAAAATATCACGAAAAACATAGGAACATTACACAAAAAATTACAAAGGAAAAAATGTCACAAAAAGGCTGGGCAAGCACAGGTGAGAGTCCAGAAGTAATGGTGGTGGCAGGAGCGCGGTTTAAAGCTGCCAGCTCCCCGCTCAACTGGGTCTTCTCCCAGCCAGACTGGCCACAGGCCTCCCCACCCCAGTCACGGCCAAGGTCTGGAGTGGCAATGGTGGTTCCTGCTGCCCGCCACTGTGGCTGACTTTTAAAGTCCAGAGGGAGGCGGGGCCCGAAAGCACCGGCAGCTGGTGAAGTCCAGGCGCCCAAGGCTGATTCCCCCTTCCCCTAAGCTGGGCGAGAGAGAGAGGACCCTCTCTTTCTCTCTCACCCGGTCTGACCCGGGGGGAAAGGAATCAGCTGTGCTGGGGCTGGCAGTTTTAAAAGAACGCTTTGCCGCCACCCTACGGACCCTCACTCTCTCTCTCACCCAGTCCGGCCTGGGGGAAGGGGAATCAACTGTGCCAGGGCTGGCAGGCTTAAAAGAACGTGGTGCCACTGCCCTACAGACCCTCTCGCTCGCTCACCCAGCCCATAGGGAGGGGAATCAGCTGTGCCGGGGCTGGCAGGCTTAAAAAAACGCTCCACCACCACCCTACAGACCCTCACGCTCTCTCCCGATCCAGCCGGGGGGGGGGAGGAATCAGCTGTGCCGGGGCTGGCAGGCTTAAAAGAGGTAGGGTGGTGGCAGAGCATTCTTTTAAGCCTGCCAGCCCCGGCACAGATGATTCCCCTCCCCCCCCCCCAGCCCGGACTGAGTGGAGAGTTGCAACCAGATGAACTTATCCCTTGATAGTCTGGTCAATCCACGAAAACCTAAAGAGCTCCAATTTCTGTGAAGCAATTGTTTGAAACAAACCCCTCCGCCAAGGTCTAATCGGAGTACAGTACTGTAATATTTGCTCTTGCAAAGAAAAGTTTGGGCTCCAGTTGCAGACTGATATCTGAATGATTTGGGAGAAATTGAATACCTCAGCCAAGGATAAACTCAACCAAGGTGTCAGAAAGTCATCTGGTGGTTTGACTGAGATTGTGAATTCAAGAAATAGATCAGACAGACAGGTTCTCCAGCAAGTACTAATAGAAAACAAAGTGACATGTTTTACACAAGGTTGGTGAAATTGAGATTTTGTCAGTGACAGCAGCTTTCTATAATAACATGACTAGAAGTAGGCTGATGCTTGTAAATGCTGTCATTGGCTTCAACAATTTGGAATGTCTCTTTAAATGAGGCATCTAAATAGTAGCTAGAGACCTTCTAAATTCCTACCACAAGCTGTCATATCGTATATACTCAAATATAAGCTGACCCGAATATAAGCCGAGGTACCTCATTTTTACATGAAAACCCAGGAAAATAAATTGACCCGAGTATAAGCGGAGGGTGGGAAATGCAGCAGCTGCTAGTGAGTTTCAATAAAATACATGAAAATATGGTAAAATTAATTAAATTGTTGGTGCATCTCAATCCAGTGCAGTCTTGGGACCCTCGTGGTTGTTGACCCGAGTATAAGCTATGTCCCCTTTTGGTTGCTCATTTTTGGGGCTAAAATCTTTGCTTATACTCAAGTATATATGGTACTTGTTTGTTCTTTACTGCAGATAGAGAAAGAATCAGGAGATACAGTGTGAACATTGTTGAAGGGATTGCAGACATTATCTAATTACTAATGGGAATCCCAGTTGTCTAGATAATGGCAGGATTAGCTTTGGTTTTAATTAAAGATGTCTTCACGTTCTTGTTGTTTTCTGCATATAATACTGTATTTTGAGTTGCACATTGTTGCACCAGCCCCGGTTCAGATTCCCTTCTGGTGTGTATCAGATGATATTTATAGCTTGCCTCTCAGTCTTGATGCCTGCATTTACACTGTGGTGATAAAGCTACCAATCCATTATGTGGGATTGTTTTTAAGGATTATTGAGTTAATGCATTTATGAAGTACTTGGAACAAACCAGAAGCACTGTGCAAATGTTAAGGAAGATGATTCACCTTGATATTTCCATTCCTTGAGGCTAACCCTTGCTTCCTATGTAAGATGCCATAGCCTGTATTACAAGTGGCTCGGACCAAAAAATGCTTGTATAGGTTAGAAATGAGCTGAATGATCTCTCAAAATTACAGATGAATGTCTTGCAGTCGATCCACAGAATTGAAGGCCCAACTTGAATTCTCAGCCACCCTGAGTCTTTTGATGAGGGCGGGATACAAATGTGGTTTATTATTATTATTATTATTATTATTATTATTATTATTATTATTATTATTATTATTATTATTATTATTATTATTATTATTATTATTATTATTATTATTATTTCCAACTAAAGTAAATCCAGTGAATGAATCGGATTGTTAAATCAACATTAATGTAAATCCTGTTGATTTAATGATTTTACTCTAATTTGGACTAAGTTGGATTTAGGATACAACTGGCTTTTGAGCAAGGGTGACCTTTACAACAAATAAGTGCATATCATTGTATCCTTGAAAGATTTCTTGCTTTTCCAGTAATTGCACAGCATGCGCACACACACAAACATACAACAAATATATTCCTTGTCTAGGCTGCAGCTCGCAATGTTACTTTGAAATATAACAAAGAAAATTGGTCAAGAATACAAAATGCCTACTTGTGGTTCTAATTGAATTGCACACAATTAACCAAGGTATCAGCTGTCTTTGAAGCTTAAATGTTTGTAATGAAGATAAAACTTCTTTTATAGCTTTAATTACAGCTTGAGCTTTCCAGACATAATTAAGATTAATTTTCAGTACTGTACTGTTCTTCCTCTAGTTAAAAGTCATTGCTTCTCTAGTTTCAGTAGAAGAAATTCTGCTCCTAATAAGCCTCAGTCTCTTTAAATCTGTATGGCAATACTTCAAGTATTTCAAAGTACCACTATTAATGTCTTGCATCCACCAGTGTTGTTTTGCATCTCAGTCTGCAATTTTACCAATCAGATGGTAACTCAGGAATTGTGATATCTACTCTTCTCCTTCACTATTGTGAATTTTCCCTCTCTTTTCTAAAGAAGAGTCATAGCCAACCGGTCATAGCCAACTTGTGTGTGTATGTGCTCATCTCCATTTATAGCAGGGGTGACCAAACTGCAGGCCAGTGTCACCCCACTACGCCCTCGCCATTCCCAGAACATATTTACAACAGCCATGAGTGCATTTATGGCAGCATTTTGCACATGCACAGGTGTGTTTATTTCTGCTTCCGGTGGGAGGAACCATGTGACTGGCCCGCTGAACCACGTGACTGGTGCACAGCCTGAAAAGTTTGGCTATCCTTGATTTACAGCTAATGATCCAGTGCTATCTGTGGTCATGTGACATGCAAGACTAGATGCCAGAGCACACGGAATGCTGTTACCTTTCCAGCTGAAGCAGCACCTATTTATCTATTTGCAATTTCTTGCTTTCGAACTGCTATGTTGGCAGGAGCTGGGACAGGCAACAAGAGCTCTCTCCCATCACAAATTACTTGAGTCTTGAACTGCTAGCCTGATTACCTTCTGGTCATCAAGCTCAGTGTCTTAACTAGCAAGCCACCATGGCCACAGTTCAGCCATACATCTTCCTCTTCAGAAACCCATGCTAAATCCTGTTTTCAAACTTGTGTCAATGTTTACTTTAGACATAATTTGTATACATGTAGTACAGCCATACACCTATACAAATTATGTCTAAAGTAAACACTACCACACATTTGAAAACAGGATTTAGCATGGGTTTCTGAAGAGGAAAATGTTTATTGTTAAACACGGTGAGCCTCAAACAATATAATTTTAGTATTATAAGGGAGCAAATTTGCAACCAAGAAATTGGGATTGTGTGTTGTAAGGCTGGAGTTTACAGGAAACCAGTTTTACATCTGTGTTTGACCTCTTGGACATTCATACTTTTTTATTCCGAGGCCTATTGTAATTGCATTATGCAGTAGGTCATTGAGTTGCTTTATACTTGAGACCAGTCCTGAAAGCCATTGTACTATGATTAAATTCAGCAAACCTAGAAATATTCTTGGAAATGTTAATATTCAGCTATATGTGTTCCTGCTCTCACTATTAGGAGCTCAGAGAATTCAAAGAACTGGCTGTCCAGGCTAGTGAGGTAGCCATCTGAATGCTAGGTCCAAGTCCAATCAGTAGCAGACATCATGATCAGAAAAATGAGCTGGTTTTGAGGCAGAGCATTTGTAACTCGATAAACACAGAGAGCTAACATTTGTCATCATACTAGTCTTAAATGAAAGGGCCTGGTTCTTAACATATAGTATTTTAATAGCATTAATATGCTATGTTTACAATACTAGATATGCTAATATAAAGAGTAGGGTAAAACTTTAATTTAATCCACATGATAAAAAATTGAGGGATGAACACAGTGTTCTTTTCCAAACTGTTCAGAGAGCACATTCTTATGTTTTTAATAAAACAACAAAGAACATCTAACTCAGGCTTTTCCATTCTTATAATTTGTTTAGGTTTATTCCAATCTATAGGGGACCAAGTCACACCTACAAGGTACAGCGACTGATGGAGTTTACCTGCTATGCTTTTAGAATACAGGCTGTAAATGATGCCGGGGAAGGACCTTTCTCAGAAGTGTTTACCTTCAGTACAACCAAATCCATTCCCCCTGCTATCAAAGGTAAATAAGAGTTTTCTCTGATGTTTTGGTACTAAGATAATAATGAATTATTAATGCAGCATCCATTGTTATGTTGTTTTCCCCACAATAGGCTACCATGAAATGTCTTGATCATTAGAACCTAAACTGGCATTACTTATTACAGTGGAACCTCAGTTAACAAACAGTTTGGTTAACATAAAAATCACATAACAAAAGGAAATCCGTAGAAAATAGCGGCTCAGTTTATGGAATTTTTTCCAGAACGGATTAATTTGTTTTCAATGCACTCCTATGGGAAACTATGTTTCAGTTAATGTTTTGGTTTTCAATGCATTCCTATGAGAAATTGCATTCAGTGCATATTGATGGGATATTTGATTAAAGTAACTTTTGCTGTAAAAAATGTCCTGGAAAACACATTAATTATGTTAACAGAGGTACCACTTTATCTGTTTTAGTATATAAAAAGCTCCCAACTGCATCTGGAACCTAGTATGTAGGCAGGTCTAGCCAGGTAATCCTGCTATGGTACAAAGAGTAGACCATACTGCCAGTGACTCAACACCGATCGTCAGATGGCAGTTAACTGACCTGACGAACAGCCTTGGGTGGCGAAGTCCACAAAGGGTGATGTTCCCCAAGTGGATTAAAAAGGGTTCAGGATCAGAAAGTGACTTGCAGAACTGGATCAGTGGTATGGGTTTCATGCTGTGATGCAGAAAGCAAATGGAAGGCTACTGTATCATATTCTCAGGACAATCTTCATAGATGATTGCCATGATGATTGCCAATATTCAGATTCAGATACAACAGAAGAAGAAGGGGGGGCTTTTTACCACCCATCCAGAATGTAGATGTAGATCAATAAGTATTGCAAACTAACAAACAATTATGCGGTACCTTAAAGACTAGAAGGTTTTATTTGACATAGGCTTTCATGGACTTTGGTGGGTTACAGCTCACCAAAGATTATTAGCATTAGCCTTCAAGGTTCTGTAACCTCTGTTGTTTCTGATGCAGTAGATGTATATCACTTCCTCTTTGGAGATGATTCCAAAATAGCATTTGCTGGTGCATCATAAGTTGCAGGCACATTTGACCGAGTCTGTGTTAGTACTCTAGTAGAGGAATTAGTGAAAAAGGAAAATCAGTAACTGCCTTTGACATTATGTTCCTGATCCATATGGAATCCCCGGTGTCTGGCTGGACATCCCGCTATGGTAATGGAGCAGACTGTACAGCCAGCAACTCAGCGCTGAGTGTTGGGCAGCAGTAAATAACCTGACTCCCTAAAGGGCCCAACAGCTATGGGCGAATGAGCCCCTTTAGATGGGGTGATGGTCCCCGCCCCCCCCCCCAGTGGAGGAAATGCCTCTGGAAACCATCATATTGGGCCCAGCAGGAGGAACTTTGATTCTCCTTTGTGTTGTTTGTGAATGCACACTGATGGGTTCTGCGCTTGCGCGGGAGCAAATTTCGGAGCTGGAAAGCTGATTGGATAAATTTGAATGGTTAGTACCACCCACCATCTCCACCCGCCCTCTGCGCCATTTCGTGCTTTCCGCCTCAGTTCTTGTTTTTCCGCTGCTACAGCAGGAGCCTTATCGAGAGCTCTCCCAATTTTCCTTCGCTACCGAATTGCTCGGTCGCTAGATCCGGGATAGCTTTTTGGGACCAGGAAGGGTACCCCCCTTTTGGTTCACACCCATTTTTTGTTTTAAAAAAGAGAGAGAGATAAAAAGGACAGAAGAGCCACGAGGGGAATCCCCCCTCTAGCCCTTCACCACCCTGCTGTGGATGGCATTGTTGGCGGCCTTCAAGAAGTGCCTTTTGTGTTCAGCCAAAATCCCGAGCACCAACAACCACACTAAGTGCTTGATCTGCATGGGTGAGGATCATCCGGTGCACTCGTGCTCAGCCTGCAAGAAGTTCTCCAAGGTTGCCCTAAAAAACCGAAAGAACCGACTGTAGGCCCACCTCATGGAGTCTGCCTTAGCTCCACAAGGCCCAAGCCGCTCAACGGAAACCCGCCAAGAGACTTCCTCGTCAGCGCCGGCGGCCCCTAAGAAGCTCACCACCGTTGAGCTCTTCAAAAAGAAAAAGAGCAAGGAGGAACGGAAGAAGGAGGAGAAGAAGAAGCACAAGAAACATTCTTCTTCACTGCCTCCTATGCCACGAGCGCATCGGCCGTCCCCTTCTGCCTCTCCAGCCTCTGCGATCTTTGTGGCGGCCATCACCTCACCATCACCGACGCCCCCACGTGCATCGCAGGCAGAGTCAGAGGGCATTCCGCCACACCAAGAGACCCCTCCGGCACCACCCCCGTGGAAGGCATCCCTGCTTCCCGACAGAAGAAGTGATGATCGGGGGTCGGAGACCACCACACAACCCTTTGTCACCCTCGACATACTGTCCCCGCTCCTGGAGGCCATGACAGAGAAAATCACGGACAAGGTAATCCCCACCATCGGGGCCCCTTCTGATCCCACATCGTGGTCTGCCCCCAAGCGGAGGGCCAAACACGCATCCGTAGCCTCCAAGCAGCGTCGTGTCCAATCCGTGGCCTCCCAACCACTGCCGCCACCGCCACCACCATCTCTTACCGGGGAGGAACCGAATTCAGCCAGGCCTTACTGGTCTGACTCGGACCCCAAGGCCTCACTGCCACCCCCATCCCTTGCCGTGGTGTCTGGAGGCTCAGACGACTCGTCCGAGGGAGAAGGTGAGGAGGAAGACATGGATGATCTTCCTCCATTCGACACTGAGAAGTCCCCGGTGGATTAGATTGGCGCTAAGGAACGCCTGCAGCCGGAGGATCAGAAGACCTTCACCGCCCTTCTGACCCGCATGGGCCCGATACTCAACATCAGGGCAGAACACCCACTGGCCCCATTCATGGACGAAGTGTGCAGATTGGCGGACACCAAGAAAATTCTTCCAGTCCATCTGCCTTTCCTACCGGCTGTCGCCCATTCGGCCAAGACGGTTTGGAGCAGACCGGTCTCATCCCATGTCGTCTCCAATCGACTGGATGGGATCTACAAACTCCTAGACGACGAGGGTGAGTTCCTTCATACACACCCCACGCCGAATTCGAGGGTAGTCAAAGCCACCCAACACCTCACCGCCATGCACAGCGTACCCGTCCCATCCACAAAGGAAGGGAAGAAGCCAGATGCCATCGGAAGGAGAGTTTACGCCACCTCCTCCCTCTCTACCCACGCGGCAAACTACAAGGCAGCCATGGCAGCCTACAATATCAAGTTGTGGGGCAAGGTCGAGGCCTCCCTAAACAGGCTACCCCCTGATATCCGTGCCGAATTCGAGGCCCTATCCAAGGAAGGGACTCAACTTAGCCAACAACAGCTCCGAACCGCACGCCACATCTGCGATTCGGGGGCGAAAACCGTTGCGGCCGCAATACAGCTCCGCCGCCATGCATGGCTCAGATTGGCCGACCTGCATGATGACACAAAGAAGCTCATTGAAGAGCTCCCCTTCGATGGCAAGGGATTGTTCGCCAAAGATACGGACAATGCCCTCAACGAGCTTCACAAGGACATTACAACGTCCAACAAGCTTCGCCTTGGCTCGACCAGCGGATGCCAAAGCAGGTCCTACTCGGGGTACAACCAGGACTACCGTCACCGACAGTCCTTTCGGCCCCAAGATCAAACCAAGCAACACTTCTACAAGCCCCACAGACATTATAGCCATCCTCGCTTCCAGAATCAGGGCCAGGCCACCAAGCACCCTGATCGGAGACAGAAGCAACAGCCTTGACTCCCACCAGACCGAAGATCCTCCCTCACTCCATCTGATGCCATACATACCGCTCCGGAACTTCCTAGCCACTTGGGTCTCCATAACCACCGATCAGTGGGTACTTTCAATCTTAGACGTTGGCTACGCCATCGAATTCGAGAAATGGTCAACCTTAGGTCGCATCCACACCACCAATCCGTCCCCCCAACTGCAAGAAGAACTCTCAGCACTTCTTCTCAAGGGGGCAATAGAACCAGTCACCCCAACATCTCTTTGCAACGGATTCTATTCCAGATATTTTATAGTCAGCAAGAAAGACGGAGGACTCAGACCCATCCTGGACCTCCGCCGCCTCAACAAGCACATCCGAGTGGCGAAGTTCCGCATGGTCATGCTCCAAACCATTCTCCCTCTCCTGAGGACTGGAGACTGGTTTGCAGTAATCGACCTCAAATCGACCTCAATTTCCACGTCTCCATACGCCAAGATCACCGCCGGTTCCTCAGGTTTCAGATCGGAGAAAAGACCTTCCAGTATACCTGCCTACCGTTCGGCCTCTCCACCGCACCGAGAGTCTTCACGAAATGCATGGCACCGGTAGCGGCGTTCCTGCGCACCCGAAGCATCCAGGTATTCCCTTACATAGACGATTGACTGATAACCGCGTCATCAGCGGAACAGGCACGGAAGGATGTGCAATTCACCCTCAAGACCATGGAGGATCTCGGTCTCCGAATCAGTACCAAGAAATCACGCCTAGAACTGTCCCAAAGGATGGATTACATTGGAGCGATCCTGGACTCCACGAAGGCAAGAGCATTCGCCCCTCCTCAGCGCCTAGCACGCATCAGGTCACTGGTACACCAATTCCAGAGGCGCCACACGGTGAGTGCCAAATCGGCACAAAGACTCCTAGGCCTCATGGTGTCCACCATGGCGGTCATACCGTTTGCCAAGCTAAAGATGAAATCGCTCCAGTCATGGTTCCTACATCTCTTCAACCCTATGCTGGACAACCCAGGCAAACGGCTCATTCCAACCCGCAAACTCAAACAACAGTTGCATTGGTGGACCAACCACGAATTCATGACCATCGGAAGACCTTTCCTTTCACCCACGCCATCAGCCCAGATCACCACGGATGCGAGCTAGCTCGGATGGGGAGCTTGCTGCGAATCCCTGGAAATAAGCGGCAAATGGTCATGAGAAGAACGGGCGCACCACATAAACTTCCTAGAACTGTTGGCGATTTGGAAGGCCATGAAGACCTTCCAATCCAGCCTGAGGCAAAGTGATCCAGATCACCTCAGACAACACCACAGCCCTAGCCTACCTCAATCGGCAGGGAGGGACTCACTCGCCATCCCTACTATACCTGGCTGTCCAACTCTGGGAATGGTGCCTCCAAAACCACATCCTACCAATTGGAGTGCACATCCAAGGGACACTCAACACAACAGCAGACAGCCTCAGCCACAAGAACACCATCACTCACGAATGGGAGCTCAACGCATCGGTCTTCGAGTCCCTATGCAAATGGTGGGGCCAACCACAAGTGGACCTCTTTGCATCCCAGGCCAACGCGAAGTGCAACTTATTCTGCACGAGAACGGGAGTGGGACAGGGATCCATGGGGGACGCCTTCATGGTACCCTGGCACAGGAATTTCCTCTACGTTTCCCCCCCCCCCCATCCCGCTCATCCAGAGGGTCCTAGTACGTCTTCGTCAAGAAGCAGCCCGGGCCATCTTGATCGCACCGGCATGGCCCAGACAACAATAGTACCCATTGCTGAGAGAACTGGCAACGGATTCGATCACTCTCCCAGACGACCCATCACTTCTCCACGTGAAGCAGGGCCGAATGCTCCATGCGGACCTGCTGAGCCTCCACCTCACTGTGTGGCTTATAACCCCAGAGTAAACAAGATCCTGGAACAGAGTAGGAAACCCTCCACATCTAAGTCCTACAAAAACAAGATGGAGAGATTCGGTGCTTTTCTCACTGACCAGGATAAAGACTTGACCACAGCCTCACTAGAAGACCTAATGAACTATTTACTTCATCTTGCTGAATCTGGCCTGACACACTCTTCCATACGTGTACACCTGGCAGCAGTTGTCGCTCACGCCCCACTCCACTCTGCCCTCGTTTTGGCCTTTCGGGACCACACTATAAAGAGATTCCTCAAAGGGTTGAAGAATGTGTTTCCAACCACACGGGTACCAGCACCTCAGTGGTCATTAACCACCATCCTTGAGGCCCTGATGAAACCGCCGTTCAAACTGCTGGCCACATCTGGGATCCACCTACTCTCATGGAAGACTGCGTTCCTGGTGGCCATCACTTCAGCCCGCAGGGTGGGAGAGTTAACAGCCCTCAGATCTGACCCTCCTTTCCTCAAATTCTTCCAGGACAGAGTGGTTATGCACCCAGATCTTTCATTCCTCCCCAAGGTGGTTACAGAATTCCACCTATCCCAGGTCATCACCTTACCGACTTTCTTTCCTAACCCTTCCAGTACCCAGGAAAGGAACTGACATTCTCTAGATGTCAAAAAAGCACTACTTTTTTATATACACCGTACCAAAGACTTTAGAAAATCTAACAGATTGTTCATTGCGTACGGTGGGAAGTCTAAAGGCCAAACACTCTCCGCCCAACGCCTTTCTAAATGGATCAGCGAGACAATTTACTTAGCCTACCGCCTGACGTCGAGAGATCCACCCACCCACCCCACGTCAGGACTCACTCCACCAGGTCCGTGGCTACCTCCACTGCCTTCTTGGAGGGAATCCCTATGGAGGACATTTGCAGAGCAGCAACATGGTCCAGACCATTGACCTTTGTCAACCACTACAGACTGGACACCAGAGCTATTCCTGACACTAGATTGGGTCGCTCTATCCTGACAGCAGGTCTCTGTGCATCCTTGCCATGATGACCTCCCGATCCTCGCCTGCATCCGGGGACTGGACCACATCTTCACCTAGACTACACATCTCATCACAGCACCAGCTACCCACCATCCAAGTAAGTGAGCTTGCTAGTTACCCATCAGTGTGCATTCACAAACAACACGAAGGAGAAGGACAGGTTGCACTTACCTGTAACTGTCGTTCTTCGAGTATGTTGTTTGTGAATTCACACAACCCACCCGTCCTTCCCCTCTTACTGCTGCAGGGATGAGATGCTCTTATCCTCTGTACAGCTTTAATATTAACTGAGGCGAAAAGCGTGAAATGGCGCAGAGGGCGGGTGGAGATGGTGGGTGGTACTAACCATTCAAATTTATCCAATCAGCTTTCCAGCTCCGAAATGGCTCCCGCGCAAGTGCAGAACCCATCAGTGTCCTTCCCAACAGTCATGGAGGTGAAAGAGACCATGCCAGATGGACTGACTGTGAAGGAGCACCTTGCCCATATCCTCAAGACTGTGGCAGTCCATTGCAGTCCTGGTGTTAAATCCTGCATGTCTCATTTCATATATGCCACAGGAAATGGCTCTGTGATCATAGTGTGTGGGTCACTTCATGTCAAGCTGGGATCCACCTTAAATAAATTCACACCAATGGCATTTTCCTGCTTCAGGGGGAAAAATGCATTCTTGGATACGAGGTTCAGCCACTGCCAATGATATGGAATCCCATTCACTTAACTCTAGCATGAAACAGATGGTGTTGCGGGCCATAGGTTGAGAATCCCTGCCTTAGTGAGTTATATGGCTGTGGAATCAGAGGTTTCGAGCTTGATCCCCACCGTATCTCCCAAGAGAAAAGCCCAACCTAAGTATACTTCAGCAAGTTACACAGACCCCAGGGTGCCTCCTGAAGAAAGGAGCGTTAAACCATTTCTGGGTACTGTGACCCCAGAAAACCCGAGAAAGCGTTGCTAAGAAGGCAAAATCAACTTGTCATTACTATGCAATTGCCTTTATTATTATTGCTACCATTGCTACTACTATCACTAATAATAATAATAGTAATAAAGCTCTGCCCCAGTTGCCCTCCCTCCCCAGTTCTTTAAATGTGTCCCCACCCCCATCGTTGGAGGCTTCTATCAGCAAACTGTTGGTTCATTCATTCATTCATTCATTTGTTCGCATTTTGAGTATTTTTGCCATACTGTACTTTCAGAGAGAGAAGACTTGGGGGAAGGGGGGACACACACTATATTCATAATGCACAAGATTTTTTTAAAAAATATTCCTGTTATTGTTTAATTTGGTTTGCATTTTCTTCAGAAAAAGAAAATAATAGGAGAGTTTAACCAAAGCCTAGTGCAGTTGATTTGATCATAGTTACAGGCATTGTGTGCCTTTTTTTTTTTGTTCAGTCGCACACCCCATGGATCACTGTCCTCCAGGCACTTCTGTCCTCCACCATCCTCCTCAACTCACTCAGTTCTGTGCCCATTGACAATTTGCTGAAAGCATTATATTTTATTGATGGAGCAGACTACAGTAGCTGATGAACAGCAGACATTGGATTTTGACCAATGGAAAAGGACTTATTGGCCCTAGGCGTGACACTCAGCTTTTGCTAAGACTACAATTTGTGCTCAAATAATAAATCTTATTTCCCTCCATGGCCAGAATACACATTGCAGCTCAGAACTGTAATCTCAAATACTGCAGATGAATTCCAAAAAACAAGGTTTTAAAAAATCTGTTGCACCAGGAACAAAGTACTTTGCCAGAAATAACAAATCAAAAACTTAATGTAATGTTGACTGGTTTCTTAGACAAAGAAAACCAAAATATTCTATTAGAAGAAGAAAATATCTTCATCAGAGCTTAGCTCTTTCTCTCTCTTAGCCCCTTTCATTTTTCCTTTTCATTCTTCTAACAAGGGAACAGCTGTGAGTTGGGGTAGGTGTTGAATAGGCATTAGTAGATTATGTTTCACACTTGGAGCAATTGAATAACTCCCTGCTAATCCCATGTGTGTTTTAATAGTGTGGTGGGTTTCTAAAAACTCACCTGTCTTTTCTGACATGTTCATATCTTCTTCAGATTAAAATATCCCTCCGTCTTTCCCCCCTTCTCTTTTAATTTGTTTCATATTCTAATTCCTAGGCTTTGTTTTTGCTTTCTTTAATGCCTTTATATGTTCAGGACAGTCCCCTAGTTTTTTTTAATGAGTTCCTGCATATTCTTTACAAACATCCTCTCTAGTTCTACCTAATAAGTCTGCATTAACTTTATTTCCTGCCCATCTCACTATACATAACCTTCTAGAAATACTGCACTTTTCAAACACCTCTCATTTTTTTACAATTTATCCTGGATATGTTCGTGTACTTTAGCGTTATATTTTGAATTTTTTTTCCCGGAACATAAATGAATCTTCTTAACAATGGCCATTTCCTCCTACAAAATGTTTGTTTCATTAGTAATTATATGCCATCAAATTGGTTATGATATATGTCTTACTTTATAAGGATTAACAACTGTAAAACATTTTGATGTGATTAATCAGTCTCTTCTTCGAGGACAGTGATGGCGAACCTTGGCACTCCAGCTGTTTTGAACTTAAATTCCCAGAAGCCCTGATCAGCAGGAATTGAAGTTCAATAATAGCTGGAGTGCCAAGGTCCACCACCACTGTTCTAGGACCATGTTGTTTTCCCAAGGCTAACATTCTTTACTTGAATTTTTTGGATTAGTAGTCATGTTAGTCTGTGGTTCAGGCATATCAGAAAACAAAATAAAAAAACCAAAACAAAATAAAAACCACTATAGCACTTTAAAGACTAACTGCTATATTTTTATTGTTAACTTTCGTGGATCAAGTCCACTTCTTCAGACAAGGAGTGAAACTTACAGGCATGGTTTTTATACACCAAATTCAGGGCTCAAAGGGAGCAGGGTGTGTTCAAACAAAATGACAGACAAGCAAGCACAACAATGCAACTTCCACAGCCATCAGCAACAATTATTTTATTTTGTTTTCTGATATTCTTTACTTGATCTTTATTGGTCAGTTTCCACCTGGCCCATCGTAGGAGTCAAACTCCAAGCCTCTTTCTCCACAGCCGGATGTTCCAGCCCACTAAACTACATCAACATTCCTTACTGATTCTGAACATCCTGGGGTTATTATTATAATTTCTTATTAATATACACTTAGGGTATATTCTGGACCAGTTCTACCATCAGGCACAAGAGGAAGAGGGAGATAGAGAGTTGTGGCAAGTTGTTGGTGAACAGCATTATGTATACCTCCTCCTTATTCAAGTATCCTATCAGATTCCAAATATTGACTATCATCATGGCATTCATCATGGAAATAATATAATGCAGTAGTCTTCCATTTGCCTTCCGCATCTCAGCATGACACCTGTACCACTAATACAGTTCCACAAGTCACTTTCTGGTCCTGAGTCCTTTTGGCGCACAAAGTCTGCCTTGACCCCAGACCAGTATTGATGAAGCTGCTGCCCTCCATCAAGATGGATTCAAGTGGGATTTAATCCACTTGGGTAACATCACCCTTCCTTGTGGACTTCACCACCCAAGGCCATTAGACCTTAGGGTTGTCAGGTTATTTAACTCCCTCCTGATGATCTGTGTTGAGTCAGCAGTATGGTCTACTTTATTACCATAAAAAGATAACCAGACTGGAGGACCAGTTCTACCATTATGAAAGATGATGCAGCTACTTCAGACAGAATACGTAGAGGGAGACAGATAGCTATGGCAAGGTGTTGGTGAACAGCACCTCATAATTCTCTTAATATTAAAAGTGGTGTGTGTGTCTTAGCCCTTTTACAGGGAGTGAAATATTTTAGGTTGACCTGGTTGTAGTTTATCAGTATAGCTTAGAGGGGACCAGAAGCATTCACATTGGCTGTGCTGGCCACGATTTTTGATAACTGCGGTCCAAAATCATCTAGGGCCCTAAATTTGGAAGCCACTGGAGTTTAGCTTAATCTCTGCTGTGGTTGGTTTTTCTTAAACTGTCTCTTGTAGGAGTCTAATTGTGGGGGAAACGCAGCCTAAATAATATTTTTCAATATGAAACTTTGGGAAGTAGGAAGACAATAAATATATGTTTGTAGTGTGTATAGCAAAACCAGCAAAGCTTTTTAGCACTTTAAGGCTAACAGGTTTATTTTGGCATGGGTTTCTGCAGATTACAATCATATTTGTCTGGAAAAGTAGATAGTAATCTACAAAAACCCATGTGAAATTAAATCTGTTAACCTAAAAAATTCCCCTTTTTTGTTGTTATGAAGGTTGCAAGAGATTAACACAGCTGCCTATTTAGGAATTTATTCCAGATTTTCTGGTTGCTTTACTCAATTCATATATCAAAATCTTTATGTTAGCACCTCGAGTGAGACCCTTAGAAGGAAATGTCTGTGAAGTTATATGGGAAGCAGTACTTCCCATGAAGGGAGATCCTGTCAGTTACATTCTGCAGATCCTCGTTGGAAGAGAATCCGAGTACAAACAGGTAAGCGAATGTTGTTTTACATAAAAATCCTTATGGTGCCTTTTTTTTCATAGAGGTGGAGCTTCATGGATCACTCTATATTCTGTTGTTCACATGGGAGAATTGAGAGTTATTTTAAACAAAAAATTGACGTAACCTGTTCAAAGTATTTGTTGTTCTATTAACACATCAAGAAATTATGCATTATCCTAGAAGTTTAATTCACATCTTCTCTTAGAATTGACCTAACTTGTGACTCAAAAAGTTACACAAAACCTAGCAGGTATGGGTTACTCCACTGCTTGCCAATTTTGCATCCTTGGGCCTGCTACATACATCTGGCTGAATTGCATTTCATCACGGTGAGTTCTAAATTCTGCGGGGGTTTTTAACCACTGAAAAGTCTAAGACTGTGAAGGCGAACCTTGGTACTCCAGATGTTCTTGGACCTCAATTCTCAGAAGCCAAAACACCCTGTGAATCCACACGAATGGGTTTACTGCGATTCATCCAGCCCACGCTGCCCTTGTCGCTCCAGGAAGTGGAAGTAAAACGCGCCCATACAGGTTGAAGTAGAGATTTTTGTTGTCTGTAGCATTCCTGGGATTAGTACAGATATGTCTCATTTCATGATATGTTGCAATTTTTTTCCTGGTTGTGATACTGACTTTTCTACAGACAGATCCCAGCATCACCTCCTAAGCAATATTTGGTCCTTAGAAATGGTCTACAGAAATCAAAGGCGATTGGGAGCAGGTTACCTCTGCCACATATGCCCACAATTTTGTCATTATTATTAGAAAGGAAGTTTGCAGGTCTGAAAGAGGCAGCCTTTATAGGGAACATGATCAGAACCTTGACGTTCCTTGGTTCTGTTGTTGTTGTTGTTGTTGTTGTTGTTGTTGTTGTTTAGACTTGTATGCCGCTCTACTCAGTAAAAACTGACTCAGAGCGGCTCACAGCATTCACAAATAGCAATATTACAGTGCGAAGCAAAATACACTAGCATATAATATAACAAAACAATTAAATACAGTAAATACTATACAGATCAATACACATATAATATTATAGTATAATCAAAATACAATAAATAAATATTTTGCATGAAGGGTATGACACAACAGCTAGGACAACAATGGAAATGACAATAGAGCAGGGGTGCCCAAACTACAGCCTGCCAGCCAGATCCAACCCCCAATGCCAATTCATCCGGCCCACACTGCCCTCACTGCTCCCAGAAGTGGAAGTAAAACACACATGTGCAGGCACTTAACAATGTATGTAACGCGCCCACACATGCGCATTTTACTTCTGCTTCTGGTGGAAGGAACCATGTGATCAGCACACTCAACCACGTTACCGGCCCATGACCTGAAAAGTTTGGGCACCTCTGCAATAGAGAGTGTGACTAGTGTGTTCCCCTTTTTTGTGTGTTTTCTGAGCATAATTTGTAATGAAACATGTAGGTAGCTCAGAATCCAGTAGTGGTTTTCATCCCCTCCTCCCCGACACCCTTTACTTTTTCTACATCATTGTTTTGGACAAGTGTTTGGTTTAAAAAATATTGGACAACTGGCAAAGATATTCAGTATCTTTTTAGAAAGACTTTCCTACCTCTACCTTTTAAAAATATACTGCTGTGGAAGATGGATGGAATTGGCTTTGGGATTGCCACAGGGGGCAGCCATCCGCACTATCTGCACAGCAGGATTCTATTGGAAATAGGAAGAGTTGTTTGTTCTTGAACTTGATTCACCAAGGAAGGTTGTACACCTGCAGGAAAGAAAAGGCAAAATCCAGTTCCACAGCAGACTCAGTGTGCCCTGTATATCAATTCTCTGGAAAATATGCTGAAATGTAAGCTATGTACACAGCCTTGGATTTGATACTGCACATGCTTATATGCATGCAATTATACTATCACGACATCTGATAGTATAATTTCCCTTGCTTCTAACTTGTGCAAAACTACTCTGGAGGGTTTAATAAAGTTCTTCTCATTCTCTCTTTAGCTGCTTCCCTGCCTCTGTCGAAGTGAAATTAATTTCTACCTCTTGAAATCTACCTTTTCTAGTGGTTGGTCCATCTGCTAAATTATTTATAAGCTGCTTTTCAAGGTAGTTGTCTACATAAGGCGATGTGCAGAACAATTACATTGTTGATCAGTTGCATAGTCGAATCTGACCTTTTGCGACCCCATGGACCACAGCACACCAGGCTCCTCTGTCATCCACCATCCTCCAGAGACCAAATCTAAGTCCATTGCATCAACGATGCTGCCTAGCCATCTCATCTTTTACTGCCCCCTTCTCCTTTTGCCTTTGATCTTTCCCAGCATCAGGGCCTTCTCCAGTGAGTCCTCTCTTCTCATTTGGTGGTCAAAGTACTTAAGCTTCAACTTCAGTATTTGTCCTTCCAAGGAGCAGTCAGAGTTGATTTCCTTTAGGATGGACTGATTTGATCTCCTTTCAATCCAGGTGATTCGCAAGAGTCTTCTCCAGCACCACAGTTTAAAGATGTCTATTCTTCTGCACTCAGCCATCCACATGGTCCAGCTCTCACTTCCATACATTACTACTAGAAAGACCATCACTTTAACTATGCAGACTTTTGTTGGCAGGGTGATGTCTCTACTTTTTATTATGCTGCCTAGGTTTATCATAGTTTGTCTCCAAAGGAGTAAGCATCTTTTTATTCCATGTCTGCAGTCACCATATGCTGTGATCTTAGAGCCCAAAAAGGTAAAGTCTGTCACTGCTTTCATTTCTGATTACATACATAAAACTTGTAAAATCATCAACTTAAATACATATTGCAATGTCAAATCAATTCTAAATTATGATCACCCTTCTCAGCTAGATATCCATACCATAAGCAACATGGGATAGAACAGGTGGTATTAACTCTGCCAGTTTTCAGTTATTAAAATATTCTTCTTGCCTTGACCCTTCTGATATTAGCAGTTTCATATTAAAAATTGCCAAAATGACAAGGGAAAGTGTAAACCAGCAGGAGAATATTTCTGTTGCTGAGTCTTATCTAAGCTTCATGTTGAGATCTTCTCAATTCACCAACGATCAGCTCCATGCTGTCTTTTCTGTCATCACTCTGCTAATTTCAGACAGAGAACAACATGAACTCTAGCTGTGGGCTTACTGTCCCACAAATTCATACTACTATTATGCAAATGATGACTGCTACAGAATAAAAATTTGCAAACTAGCTGATTCACTACAGCTTCAAGGCACTTTCTGTATGCCCTCCTGAGTTATTAAGTTGTTTCCCTTTATCTTCAAATACACCTTTCTAAAAACTGTTTGGTTCCTTCCTATTCCTTTTCCTTCTCTTCCTTCTTCTTTGTTCTGAATGTACTGGAAAAATGTCCCAGCTAGAACTTAACATTGCTGACAAACTAAGGATATGGTGACCCTTGAGTAACATTGGTTTGAACCGCAGTCTTCTTATATGCTGATTTGTTTCCTGACTGTCCTACAGTGATCATCTAGGAACATCAGGAGGGAAAACCCTCACTGTGGTTGTTAGTGGGCAGCTTAGAGAGCCCTGGAGCTATCATTGATTGGGCAGCTGGGCTCCTGGGCTCAACTATGGTGACATAATAATTTTTTTTTTCAGAAATTATTCTGGGTTGAAAGGATTTTTGCTGGAGAAACTCTGCTCAGGGGATGCCTGAATGAGGCTCCTTTCATGTCCCCAAGATCTTTTCCCACCAAAGCAGTCCTTATTTATCTACTTGCAATTTCTTGCTTTCAAACTGCTAGGTTAGCAGAAGCTGGGATAGAGACGGGCACTCAAACCATCATGCAGTACCTGGGTCTGAAACTGCTGACTTGCCAGTTTTCCAGCTAACAAGGTGAGCTTCTTAACCACAAGTGGCTACCATGGTGATGATGGCAGGTAGAAAGGAGAACAGCTGGAGTGCCAGCAGTTAGGAGTCAGATGCAGCATAGGAGTCAGATGCATCCACTTGCAAGGGAGGCAGAGTGCATGGTGGCTTGAGGTGTGATGTGGACAAACTCAACTAGCTCCAGCTAGAGTTGCCCTACAAGAATGCAGATTTTCAACTGAATGGGAGATCGCTCCTCTTAACTCTGCAGTTGACCTGTATTGCCTGTATGAAGTTTGCCCCTTAAAAGGGGATGGAGGAAGTGGAAAAAGTATAAACTACAGTACTGTGTAAAAGTCTTAGGTCACCCCCCAGCTGATATAAGGAAAATTCAGTGAGTGATTTGGGAGCCATAACTCAGACACCCTAACTCCAAACTTCCCCAAATTCGGAGAGGGTTGATCATAGATTCAGCAGAAGACTCCAGTGTTGCTATGTCTAGTTGTCTTGGGGGCCGAGTTATGTTCCCCCAAATCACTCATTGAATTTCCCCCAAACCAGCTGGGGGTGGTGGGCCCTAAGGCATTTTTTGGACTGTATATGCATATATTTCTAAATTTATCAAATGACAAAATGTATGTGTTCTACCCTATTCTCTGTACACTAAACAATACTGTTTCAGACAATACTGAAAGAGCTTAGTTCTTTTTTTCTTGCTACATTTTCTATTAGTGCGCTTGGATGGCTTATTCTGATTATGGCCAAGATATGTTTCATTTGAATAAAATCATAATAAACTAATCTCTCAGAATTAATGGTTAATTAATTGTTTAAAATTCATATCAGTACAGTTAAT
Organism: Furcifer pardalis; assembly: GCA_030440675.1. Taxonomy (NCBI): domain Eukaryota; kingdom Metazoa; phylum Chordata; class Lepidosauria; order Squamata; family Chamaeleonidae; genus Furcifer; species Furcifer pardalis. The sequence goes on from CP126890.1 coordinate 278,807,052, forward strand.
TGGTTGAGGCTTATTTTATATGTCAACATATTTGTGCTGCAGCCACTCAAAGCCTTCTGCTTTCACTGTTTGCCTCCTTCTTTACAACCTTGTGTAATGAGATGGAAAAGAGGATCATGAGAATAGCAATAGAATTCCTCTGACAGAACACCTCCTTTGACTTGTTAGGTACAGAGATATTTTTCAGAAGAGTTAAATGTTTAAGGTAGGTATGAGGAACCTTTGACTTGCTATGTGTTTTGGATTCTCCGCCCTTGATATAATTATTTCCTGTAGGTGAAAGAGAAATCTCAGTAATAAAAATAAAAATCTCAGTAATGTTGGTTTAAAATACAGTCAAACCTCGCATAAAGAGCACCTCACTTAAAGAGTAACTCGCTTAAAGAGCAGAAATTTCTCTGAATGTTCGCTTCGCTTAACAAATAAAACCAACCAAAAACTCGCTTAACAAATAAATTGGGGTTCGCAATCCCCCCCCCCATAACTGGTCATTTACAATGGTGTTTCGCTTAAAGAGGAAAATCGCTTAAAGAGCAGTCCTGTGGCACATATTATGCTCTTTAAGCGAGGTACAACTGTAGTGTAAAATATAATACATTTTAGAGTTAAATGTAAGCTCCAATTGCTTCATTGAAACATAATGCTTAATCATAGTTTCTTATGGTAGGAAGAAACCTAGGAAAACCATAGGTATATATGTGCTTCACCCTCCTCCAACATAGCTATGGAAAAATCAGAAATTTTCATTTTCATTTTAAATTGACTTGTATTTGTTGTGTCTTCTGTGTCTGGACAAATAGCTGTTGATCTTACTTGATTTCTTAAAACTTTGAACTAGACTTTATTAAGTTGACTTGTTTTAACTAATCCTAATGAAGATCAAGAAGAAATGCTGGTTCAGAAGACCATCATAACATGTGGTTTGTCTGATATGGAAGTTTCTGATCTTTTTAGGTGCATGCCAAGGGCAGAGAGAGAGTGAAATCTCAAAACTGTTATCAGTTTGTCTTCATAGTGTTGCTCAAGTCCAAAGGCTGACTTTCTAGTAAATTTCTGAGTCTGATTCTCCTCTATTAATCACAAATCCAGCCTAATATATGAAGAAACCTATAGGCATGCTATAAGCTGCTCAAAGCCATAGGTTTTAAGAATAATATTTTATTAAGCACTTTATTTTGTATTTAGCACTTTCAAGTGTTTCCCTTTTGTTGCTCATAACACCACTGGGAGGCAAATCTTTTTGTTTTTAGGTGCAGTCAATTCCAACCCTTTGCAACCCTATGGACCATTGTCCTCCAGGCACCTTTGTCCTCCACCATCCTCCTCAGCCCGCCCAGCTCTGTGCCCACTGCATCCACAATACCATCTAGCCATCTCGTTTTTGTCTGCCCCCTTCTTCTTTTGCCCTCCACCTTTCCCAGCATCAAGGCCTTCTCAAGTGAATCCTCTCTTCTCATTTGATGTCCAAAGCTTCATCTTTACTATTTTGACCTTCTAGGGAGCAATCAGGGTTGATTTCTTCTAAGACCAACCTATTTGTTCTCCTTGCTGTCCAGGGGACTCTCAAAACTCTCCTCCAACACCACATCTCAAAGGCATCTATTCTTCTGTGCTCAGCAGAATCTATATTACTCTTAATTGTTCCTTACTACAGATGAGGAGATGGATACCATTTTTAAATGGTTTGCCACAGGCGACCTTATGAGTTCCTTATAGAGACAATTTTCTAACTTCCTGCTCATTAGCTTGGTTTGCTTTCCCTGGTAAATATGTATGATCCACTCTTATTTAAGGTTCAGTACATTTATGGTTCAGGGACTGTGGTGGCTTAGTGGTTAAGATGCTGAGCTTGACGACCAGAAGATCAGCAGTTCAAGACTGGAGTACTGCACGACAGAGTGAGCTCCCATCTCTGTCCCAGCTTCTGACAACTTAGTGCAGGAGTTCTCAATGTTTTTAAGCTGGGGGCCGGGTCACGCTCCCTCAGACAGCTTCCGGAGCCAGACGGCCATTTTGCCCTTTCTCCACCACATGGCACTTCCTGGTTTGGTGGAGGCAGTGGGGAGCCACATAAAATGGTCCATCCGACCCATGGGCTGCAGGTTGAGAATCCCTGACCTAGCAGTTCAAAAGCAAGAAATTGCAAGAAGATAAACAGGTACTGCCTTGGCAGGAAAAGTGACAGCATTCTGTGTGCTCCTGCATCAAGTCACATCTGTCAAATGACTACAGAAATGCCTGCAGACGCAGACAGCGCTGGCTCTTTGGCTTTCAGCAGAGGTGAGCACTGAACCCTAGACTCAGATACAACTGGCTTTCCAGCAAGGGAGACCTTTACTTTTACATTTACCTTTATATTTATGGTTTATATATGGACAATAAAATTATGCTGAGGCTCTCAGTATCCATTCTTACGTGAACCCACTCTAGGGTTCAGTGCTCATCTCTGTTTATAGCCAAAGAGCCAGCGCTGTCTGCATTTGCAGATATTTCCATAGACATGTGGCAGGCATGACTAGATACCGTAGTGCACGGAATGCTGTTTACCTTCTCACTGAAGTGTTCCCTATTTATCTACTTGCAATTTCTTGCTTTCAAACTGCTAGGTTAGCAGGAACTGGGACAGAGACAGAAGCTCACTCTGTCATGCAGTACTCTGGTGTCAAACTGCTGACCTGCCGACCTTCCAATTATCAAGTTCAGCATCTTAACCACTAAGCCACCACAGTCCCGAGAATGGAGTGAATACCGCCAAAGGCATCACAATGAGCTGCTTCAGTGAAAAAGTAGAGGGACAGACAGAAAAAATAACCTTTTTCTTATGAGCTAATGAAGGCAAGTGTGCTTAGAGTGTCTCACTGCAGAGAAAAACATTGAGTAAAAATTGTGTATCCTGCATCATGTTGGAGAAAGATCATCAATGCTTGCTACTTCACCATGAACATTTAATGGGAAGAAAACAAATTTACTGTCACATATATACTTTGTTGTGCTGCCACTAAGGGGAGGGAAAATTGTCTTGTCTGTAGCTCTGATGTCAGTTTTGTTGAGATGCTTTGGGTAATGGGATCTGAGTCAAGTAAACAAAGTGTGGGTTAAAAGAAAAACACAGCTAAATGCCTTGCATTGCTTTCTGCTCGCAAATTTCAAGCAAAGTGCTACAGTTCTAAAAATAAAAAGAAAGAAAGAGAAATTTGTGGCCTGTATTGCCTTGGGAGTTACCAGTGTATCCCAGCCAACATGCCCACTGGGAATTCTGAAAGTTGCATTTGAAGAAAGTAACTTTACCTTTCTCTGGCATGGGTTGGATTCAGGTGAGCCACCATGACCTAAAGGAGAGTCAAATCAGTAGGAGCCTGCAGATCTTGCTGCCAGATGTTGAGTGGATGGAGACCCTGGCAACAGAGGATTTTTTTTAATAGTAGCCATGTTATACCTGGCAACAGATGCTATCCTTTGTTTCTTGCAAAACAAACAGTAGCTTAATTCTCAAAACTGTATCTACAGAACACAGCAGATTGTGTGCTATAAAATTAGGTTGCCCAACTAGTGGTCCATATAGGTAAAGGTCTCCCTTGCTTGAAAGCCAGTTGTGTCTGACTCTAGGGGATAGTCCTCATCTCCATTTATAGCCAAAGAGCCAGCCCATCTACAGATGTTTCTGTGATCATGTCGCAGTAATTATTAGATGCCGGAGCACACAGAATGCTCTTACCTTTCCTTCCAACGTGGTTCCTGTTTGTCTAACTGCAATTTCTTACTTCTGAACTGCTAGGTTGGCAGGCACTGGGACAGATAATGGGCACTCTCTCCATCGTGCAGCACTCGGGTATTGAACTGCTGACCTGCCGACCTTCTGGTCATCAAGCTCAGCATCTTAACCACTAAGCCACTGTGGCCTTGGTAGTGCATATATGCTCCCCCCAAATCTGATGTACAGCCGCTATCCTGGTACCACCACTGAGCCAGGATAGTGTTGTAGATAACCAAAGAACATGGAAGGAAGGGTGGAACTCAATGAAGGAAGTGCTGCCATTTATGCCAGAAAGAGGGTTTCCATTTCAACATGGCCGCTCTTTTTCTGAGCAGCCAACACTGCAAAAATCTCCCTCACCAGCTCAAAGCAGCTGTGTTGGTCAAGGTTATTTGGGGGAGATACCAAAGCCTTCTCTCTTTGCCTCTCCACAGGGAACCAGTTATCCCAAAAGAAATGCTGGCTTATCTTTCTTTGTCACACACTTATGCATATATTTTATTTTATACCCTACCCCAACTGGGCAGCTTACAACAATAAAATTAACAACACACAAAACAATAATATCAAGCAAAACAGTCCCAAAAAGATAGAATGATAAACATTAATAAAATGTATACCTTGATGGCATTAACAGATAGTCTTACACTAATTAGTAACCTATGTATTCTATTCACAGCCAAAATGTATTTCAGTTAGAAAAAAGAAATCAGAATTGAATTAAAATTAAATTGGAAACAGTAGAGTTCATTAATTGGGTAATCCTGCACATTTGTAATTGTATTTAAGAGGGAAAAGCTAGTTGGGAACAGAAAGTTTTTATCTGTTTATGAGATGCCAATGCAGATATAATTTCCACAGGCAACTTGTTCCGTAAAGTGGAGGCCACAGCAGAGAAAGATCTTGTTCTTTTCACAACCATTTTAACTTTAGTTGAGACACCTAAGCTATATTCTGCGGAACACTGGTGGATTTCGACTCCCAGAAGCCTATATCAGTAGATTGAATGAATTTTGGGAGATTGGCTTAGACTTCTGGGAAGTAAAGTCCAAAAACCAAAAACTGGCAAAGACTAAACCATGATTCCTTTTGGGAAACCTTAAGACCTCTTAACTCTTGTACTTGTGTTTGTATACACAGCCAGCATGTACCACTGGTATGTAACAGTGGCACTGTGCAGAGAGCACATCTGGCAAGCTTCATCAGTGAAATATAAGCAGTTTCCTTTCTCCAGGACTTTGTAGAAAAGATATGCCACTCTTTAATTATTTATTATTTATTTATTTAATTCGATTTAATTCCCCCATCTACTGGACTAATTAAAAAGCTGCAGGCATCAGGAAAAAACTAAACAAAGCCCAGTAAAGATTGTCAAACTTGGAAGATATGTAGACAAAAAAACCCTCTGAAATGTATATAAACTAATGAATAAAGGGGAATTAAAATAATCAAAGAAATTGTGGAACCAGTTGAGGAGACACATACATGTGAAAACATGTGTACTTGCTACTTGAAAGCAACAGTTCCACTGATTCCCATTAATTGCTATAACCTTTTTTGCTGATAACTTATTATGTCCCCAATAGGATTTTTTCAGGCATGTGAGATGTTCAAAGAGTGGTTTACCATTGCCAAAACTTAGTGGATTTCCAAGGCATGGTTTTGAAGCCAAGTCACCTGAGTCCTTATCCATCACCCAACCCACTTTACCTCATTGGGTATTGGATGGCCATTTTGCCCTTCCTCCACCATATGTCACTTCTGGAGGTGGTGGGCCACATGGAATGGCACCATGGGCTGCATCTGACCCACAGGTTGAGAATCCCTGCTTTAGACAAAGAAAGAGTCATTTGTCACACTCTGGAAAAAAGAAGAGAAACTCTGTGGGCACATCTGTGTGGGAGAAAATGAGTTTAGGATGCCCCAACATGTACAGACTTGCTACTTTGTTCTGTTAAAACCCTTGTTGTCTGAGTGTCATAGTGTGAACTGTCAGAGAGATTGTGTGTCAGATTAGAAGGCAGGCAAACACAGTCACACAAAGTACTGGTTCTGAGTACCTGATACTGAAGAAAATAAAAGCCCAGAGGAAAGATAGAATTGACTGTAGTAACTTGGAAAATGATATTTTGGCTGGCTAGAACAGGAACACTTCATGCCGGAACATTTTGTGGCAGCTCCCAGTTCTATCCCATTGAGCAGAGAGGATTTTTTCCTATCTCAGCAAATTTGTCTTCCTTATTGTTGGAATATGAAGCTGATAAGAAGAAAAGGTTGGGAATGAAGAAATGGTTGGGAGAATATTATTAGAGACCCCCTAATGCACATCAGCCCTAATGACTTAATCAGGTTCCCAAACGTTTTGGGCTGTGGGCCAGTCACATGGTTCAGTGGGCTGGTCACGTGGTTCCTCCCACCAGAAGCAGAAGTAAAACGTGCCTTGCAATCTGTTTTGCAACAGGATGAGATAGATTTTAAGCTGCCATTTTCTCTGTTTAAACCAGGGATGCCCAAACTACGGCCCATGGACTGGATCTGGCCCCTGACACCAATTCATACAGTCCACACTGCCCTATTTGCTTCCAGAAGTGTATGGGCGCATTTTACTTCCACTTCTGGGAGTGACGAGGATGACGTGAGCTGGATGAATTGCCATCATGGGCTGGATCTAGCCTGCACACTGTAGTTTGTGCACCCCTGGTCAAAATCAATTGTTTCAGCAACACAGGATATACACTATCTAAATATTGAGTGCTTCCTACCTCAGTGAGTTTTTTTAAACAGAGTTATTGCCTACCCCCTTTGGGCTTTTTCTACCATTCAAATCTGCCCCCCCCCCCCATGCCAGGCATTATGCAGATTTATATTTCCCTCCCATTCATTGACTCATGTTCACTGAGTCATAACTGTTGTATATTTTATTAGGGTAAATTGCTGAAATCTCTGCTACCATCCATAATATTAATCATCATAATCATAAAATGGTAAACTCACCCAAGAGAAACTTCCCACTTTGTTTTTCCAGCTATAATCTTAACGTAGGAAGCCCAGCTCTCTTCACCTGCTATTTTTTAATAGAAGGAGTAATTTCTCTATTACAGTCTCAGTTTAGAAATGAATTAATTCGTGGTCTTCAAGTTTGATGCATATGTGTTTAGAGCACTTTTATTATTCCTTGTTTGTAATTAAGTCAATTAAGGATGAATTTCACAGACAAATTACCAATTATTTCACTCCAAGGGGGTGTTTAAGTTTTGACTAAACTACTATACTGAATTCAGAATACAATAAAACCTCGTATAATGAAAATAATTTGTTGTACAAGGCTTTTCGCTATGTGATTTTTTAAATACGAATCCCCCCCCCAAAAAAAAATACTAATGAAAATCCCTATGGAAAACATCATATAACAAAAAAAATTGCTAAGCGATTTTATCCATTTAGATCTTTGTTATATGATTTGTCCCCATAGGGATGCCATACTGCATAGCAAAAAATTCGGTATACAATTTTTTTCCCATAGGGTGCAGTATTTTCACATAGCAAAAATTTTCATTTTGCGAGGCGCCATTTTTTCCAAAACCTTTTCATTGTGCAATTTTTTCGCTGAAGGGGACATTCGTTACACAAGGTTCCACTGTATAGTTTATTGCACCAGTCATTGACCATCGCAAAGTTACAAACTCTACTATGAATTAGCAATGAATGTACGTAACCTTCCTTTTTTCCTTTAAAACCCCCATTGGCCATGGTGTGCAGTGTAATGAGCGGCCTTTGAGTAAGCAAAAGAAATTGTTCCAAGCTTTGCGGCTGTTTGATCACTATCACTGAAGGACAATCACTTTCCATCTTGCAGAAAATAATCAAATCAGCTTTTGGAATTTTCATTGACTCCACTGATTAAACAATTGAGTCACTATAATAAATGCACTGTTGTCTTTGATATAACGAGTTATCATTTGTTCTTTCAAAACGCCACATAAATTTATTTATTTATTTATTGGTCACATTTGTATGCTACCCTACTTGCAGAGTGACTCGGGACGACTAACATGGTGTCATAAAACAACAATAAAACACAACAATCTCATCATAAAATTTGTCAATATAACCCTGACCAAGTCTGTTACTTTGGGGTAATATAAATGGCTTTGAAGCAAATGGCAGGGGATCCGGAAGGAAGCCACATTGTTTTTCTGTAGGCCTTTTGTAGTACGTACAGATTTTGAGCTTCCTAGTACAGCATCTAGTATAGATACACCTAGTGCAACATTTATGGTTGGCATCATAATTCACCTGTAAATCAGATTCCACTAATAGCTAGTTTTAGTGGTGCTCATAATACTGCTTCCAAAAAGACCAATCTTTCCTGCCTGCCATATACAGTTAAAGAAATGCATAATGTGGCTTTAGGGTTGGTTGTTGTCTGTGTGCAGTGCAGTGCTGTATAGTGTGTTTTTTATGGACACACACACACAGTATATTGTACAGCACTGCAACCGCACATAAGAGAAGATGGGGAGTGTTATGTGAGGTGGTAACCTGGCAGTTCCCATTCCATCTGGTTCTTCCTTAAGAGCTATGTGATAAGAATAGGTATATTTTCAGTAATTTTTATATGTGGTCTCCAGATTCTCATTAGCCATTTGATATCCATTGTCATGTGCTAATGTGTTTGCTTTCAACTTAAATGGCATCTGTGCCCTCATTCTACATTTTTGTTTGTTTGATTTTGACGGGGGGATGGGCGACACAGTTATCTGTCATGGGTTTGTGTATTTGCACGTGAATCTGATAACTCTTCTCTTTGCTCTTGGAAGGTGTACAAGGGAGATGAGACCTCGTTCCAAATCTCAGGCCTCCAAACAAACACCGACTACAGATTCCGCGTGTGTGTTTGCCGCCGGTGCTTGGATACCTCACAAGAACTTAACGGACCTTTCAGCCCATCTGTTGCCTTTACGCTCCAGCGCAGTGAGCTCATGCTTCCAGAAGAAATGGGAAGGATAGACGACCCCAAGACGAAAAGTATGATGCCTTCTGATGAACAGTTTGCGGCCCTCCTGGTTCTCGGCTTCGCAACTGTCTCTATATTATTTGCCTTTATACTACAGTATTTGTTTATGAAGTGAAAGAGTCCACACGAGCATTTGAGATCTCTTTCTAACAAATGCTACGCATCGTAATCCACGTGTTTTATTCTGATATTTCTTTGTTTCCTTTTTAAAAGTGGCATTTTCAGTACATTTTATACATTTTTCCTGGTTCATTGGGGAGGGGGTGCTTAGGGGAGGGGAGGGATGGTCCTGTTTCAGGAACAAGTATTTGATGTGCTCATGCATTGTTTTGAAATAAAAAACTAGGAAATGGTTATTGAAGCTATTGAAGTCAGATACCAAAACCAAAACGCTGTGCTTTTACTTTTTCCTTCTGCTGAAAAACAATTCTTCAGAGGTTTCAGAAATATAGCCGATTTGCCTTTACATATTTGTTTTTGTTTGTTTGTATTGCTAGATTCACTACAGTCTTTAAATGGCAAGTTTATTACATTAGAATATGCTTTTGGCTCTTTCGCATCCGCAAGCCTTAACCACCCGATATGTAATAAATAGTGTGCAGCCGGAATTTGGTGTTCGGTGATACCCGATTTTGGATGAACAATGATTATCAATATTGCCTATGATGATATCCACTGCATTGCTCTCTTTCCCCCTGCCTCTGTCCTGTCGGTTCTTCCCAATAGTTAAAAGAATTTAAACTCAGTCACATACTTAGCTATTATATTTAGTACATTTCAATCAAAATAATTTTATCTTGCAACATGAAATATGTTTTTTAAACAATAATGTCTCTGTTCCAACTGTTTGCTCTATGAACTGCCTATATAACGATTCCGATAGCTAGATAACTTTATGAATGACAAAGCATTACAGTTTCTACCATCTTCTTTATTTTATAGCCGTAAATTTAAGAGGGCATCGTGCAATAGTTACTCCCATGTCCAGCTGTTTTTTAAAAGCTGCTTTTAACTTTGTTTGTTTGCCTTTGTATATAAACTTACTTTTAATCTAATCACTAGATTTGTTATATTCCTCTTGATTGATATGTTTAGAACTGGTGACAGCTTGCTGCCTTTGCTATTTATATTAAGTATTACCTTTTGACATGAGTAATCTTTTGGACAGCCACTAAAGGCAAAGCCTATCTATATTTCAGCCTCCAGCGAAATCAGGATGAGTTCATTAGAGGCAATTTAAGCAGAGCTTGGAAAAGTTAAATTTTTGGACTACACTACCCACATGCCCCAGCCAGCAGTGCCACAAGCGATGTGAGCTCATAGATTCTAGCTGTTGTACTCCAAAAAGTAACTTTTCTAAGCTGACCTTAGGTACTAGATGTTCCAGAGGATGTATTCCTGCTGCTCAAAATGTTGTCACTTCTTACATCTCTTCCTCTCCCCCCTTGTCAGAATGTCATTATAAAACATGTAACACAATAATAGTGCATTACAAGGCGTTCTTTAGACCAGTGGTTCCCAAACTTGGGTCCCTATGTATTCTTGGACTACACTTTCCAGAAGTCTTCAGTGCAGGCTAAGGCTTCTGGGAGCTCAAGTCCTATGGAACACTAGTGTTCCACAGAACATAGTTTGGGGAACACTGCTTTACACCCACTTGGCTTCAGTAGCTACAGCTTGCAGGGCTAGTGTTGGGGAAATGGAATATTCATAGCATTGGCATCCTGTTTGTGTCTATTGTGAAGTTCTGGTGGTGCAGTGGTTAAACTGCCATACTGCAGCCAAAATGTTGACTCACCCTTCCATCATTCTAAGGTCGGTAAAATAAGTACCCAGCATGTTGGGGACAAAATGCTAATTAACTTGTGAACCACCCATAGAGTGCATTAAGCGCTATGGGGGCGGTATATAAGTCTTATTGCTATTGTACTAGTCAACATTACCAAGAAAGAGAAGGAGAAGAGACTTAGCAGTGGCTGCTTTCAGGGACAGCCTTGTGTGCTCTCTAATCTCTCGCTCCAGCCTTAAACTCATGCTTTTATCGCACTGTACATGACCCATTGCAAGCTCAGTTTCATGTTCTTCTAGGGACATTGCTTGTTACACCAGTAGCTCCAATGGGCATGTCAACCAAATCCATAAAAAATCCTGAATTGTTCATTCTTTAAAAAAAGAAGAACAACTTGGAGTCATTGGGTTATTTATATCAAGTCAGCAATGTTCAAGTGCCTCAGGGATATTGATGAGCAGGAGGGGTCGGTCATTCCCAAAAGAGTGCAAAAGACACACAAGTGCAGTCTGTCTGTGTGCATGCACTACTGTGTGGAGCCAGAGAAGCAGTTGCCTTTGCACCTATTCTCCTTCATTTCCGTAGCGCTTACACAGGAGAAGTGCCATGGGGTCAGTGCATGTACGGTAGAGGTTTCAGAGAGTTGCACCCTTCACTTGGTATATCCCTGCTTTTAAACAAAGCAAACAGGTTGTGTATTTTTCCTCCTTTTGGTTTTGCTTGCATCACAGCTCGTTTGTCCTCTGCATTTGCTATGATACAGTATCCTGTACGCTTGCGTATCTACCCGTTAACCAAAGCAATGGGGCAACCTACATTATTTTTGTTTTAGGTTTATTTATGCTATATTCTGCATACAGTACTTTAAATGACAATTACAGTGCAATCTTATTATTTATTGTAAAAAAATAAAAATATTAAAAAGTGGACTTATGTACTAAATTCCCCCCTCCCTTGTAGCATGTTATATTTCTGTTTTGTTTCGTTTTATATAAGTGTCACTTAGGTAAAAATCTTTTATTCCCAGCAGCATTCCTAGTATTATTAATCTTACAGTTTCTTGTATGTTTAAAAATGGGAGTATCTTAGTATATTAATTGCCAAAAAAAGAGGAGGGAAAAGAAAAATGGGACCCACTCAATTTTGGCATCATAAGCCATGTATTGTGCTGGATAATGACCATTCAGTCTATGGCAGTGGTGGCGAACCTATGGCACATGTGCCAGAGGGGGCACTCAGAGCCCTCTTTGTGGGTACATATGCCATTGCCCACAGCACATACACTCTGCCCAGCAGCCCTATAGGAGCGTTTCCTCCCTCCCCCAAGCACAAAGTTCACCCCACCCCTCGGTGGCGTGGATGGCAGCCTGTTGAGTTTGGGAACTCGCGCTCTAAAAAATTCACCATCACTGGTCTGTGGAATTTCTCTAGCAACAGAGCTTGTCAACATGTACTCTTGATCGAAAAGTTTATATGTAGCCAAAAACAAACAAACAAAAACACCAACAACTACCAGACCATCTCTTGGAATAATATTCTGAGATTGATGGAATTATTCTGTGTGCCTCTCTAGATGTAGCAAACTAGTACAAAGGTTCTGTATTTTGTTATTGACTATTGTTAGTTTATATGTTTGCTTAGCAAACTGATGGTATCGCGATAACTTTTCCCTTTTCCTTCTTCACTTTAGCCAAAATCATGACTCGTCAAATGTTCTTATTGGTGTTGTGTTGTTGTCATTGTTTTTTTTTAATTTAAACTCATCATTCTATAAATTTAAACTTGGATCACCTAAAACAGAAATGTTCCGTAAAGATCATGTTGGTGGGTGAATATTATATTTCTTTTCCTTTTCCCTTTTGTCTTTTAAAGAAGTCCTGTAGAGGGGGAAAGGCTCATTGTCCTCAAATCTCATTGTAATTAATAGGAAGAGTCAGTAACTGGAGTTTTCATTGGTTCTATTGGTCCTCTGATACAGCTAAAACTCTTTGGCTCAGGGTCAAGAAGTTTTGAAATTTGACCACTGGGACACCTCAAAATTAATAAATATTCCCCTTCAGCTTGAAATAATTTTGTTTTTGCAACTCCACTACAGTAATTTTAAAAAGATAATCCTGCACAATCTTTTAAACATTAGGAAAAACATTCCTGTATATTTCTTAAGTCCTCTGAATATTTGGACATATACATTTCAGGCTAGGTGCCCAACTAAACTTAGTCATGTTTTCATACCATTGAAATCAGTGGTGTTTAAATTACCATAAGTGTGTCCCCTTTTTGTTGATTTAAATAGCATTAAAGCACTGACCGATGGACAACCAGGCCAGGGAGTTGCCATTATTTCCAAAACACTACCTGCTCAGGATGGGATTGGGAGGCAGGCTGGTTCCCCAGCATCAACATTGTCAAGTCAGCAGTTCGAGACCTGGCTACTGCATGACAGATTGAGCACCTGTCTCTGTCCCAGCTCTTGGGGACATGAAAGGAGCCTCATTTGGGTGTCCCCTGAGCAGAGTTTCTCCAGCAAAAATCCTTTCAACCTAGAATAATTTCTGAAATGAAATTAGTATCATTATTATTATCTCCACTTGCTTCCAACCAGAGGAGTAATTTTGATAGCTGTCACAATGGCATAGTTTTTAGCTCAATTTAAGGGGTATGTTGAGGGAATTAAAGGGCACAGTATCAACTCTGGGCTCATCACCACCAACATGCCTGTGAATGGTCTCATTTTGGCCCCACTTTTGATAGAGCGCCACCAACAGAGCAGCCTCAAGGACAGAAAGCATCACTACCCACCACCCCAAGGACTTTCAGTAGGGAGTATCCAACTCTGTGGCCAAACTTTCATCTCTGTAGCCAGACTTTCCTCTCTACTGGCAGTGAGGGAGGGTCTGCACATCTGGCAAAATCTCTGGTCAACCTTCCAAGGGGCATAGGGTTGCCCCCTTACTTTGGATCTGACTCAGAAAAGCAAAGGATGGGCAATGTGTGGATCTTCTGCTGGTGGTGATCTGTAGCTTCCATCAATACAGCCAGTGGTGACATGATGGGAGTTTCAGTTCAACAACCCAGGAAGAGCCACAAGCTGTTCGCATCTGGTTTTCAGTGTAGGGAGTAATTTTACACAGGAGATAATGATAAGTAAAGTCTTTCAAACTGTGTTGTTGAGAAAATATTTTTTAAATTCCCATTATTTTTATTGTATTTTTAGAACCAAAAGTTTCCCATGGCTGCCCATCAACACCATCAAATCAAAACAAAACAGTGGTTACCTTGCATACACTGCCATTTTTTTCTGTAGAAATTCTGTAGAATTAACTTCTAACATAGCCATGAATTAGAAGTGTTACAAATTCAAACCATTCCTGTTTCTAGTTTGACAAAAGACAGACAACAATAGTTTGGCTGATCGGGGTTTTTTTTTTTTTTTTTTTGTATTTCCCTACATGTCTTTCCTGAAGTAATCAGCATCAACTGCATAAATAAAACCTGCCCCACCCCAAATCCTGCATAGACTATAAAGAAATTGTAAAAATACAAAATGGGGAAAATATTTTAAGAAACTATTTAAAAGGAAAAGAACCATTTTTATATTATCTGCTTTTGTCCTTTATGAACTTGAAATGTTGTAGTTTTCTAATCCTGTTTTGTCAGTAAAAGTAAATCAGTATTCACTGTTATGATGGGAAAAGTGCCCTAAACTGAATGTTTTTGAACATTTTCCTTGCACATTTCTTTAGATTGAAAAATAAATAAATGAATGGTTTGTTTTGTTTTGTTTTTTTACCTCACTTATAGGACATACATTCCAAATTTTTCAACTTTGAGAGAAATAATCATACGTTATCTTGTATTGTAAATTTTAACGATTTCATATGCATTCTATTAAAACTGCCATATCAATTTTAATGTATAGATTTTTGCAAATATTACGCTATGTATGTAACTATCTGTAGTGTATATGTAATATATTTATGCCCAATAAATGTTTTAATTCTTTCTTGATTGCTCGACCCTTTGTATGGTGATATTTTCTGTATGCCAACATTTTTTCTTTTGAATTGCTGAGTATTAGAGAACCCACAAGAACATTTGCTGCTACAAAATGCAGAAGAGATGGGACCGGATCTGCACTTAGGGAGGTCAAATTCTGCAAAATACAGTGGTTTTATATCTGTATGACTTGAAAATGTCAATAATATACATGTTGTTTAATAGAGATGGGTTTTCTTTAAGGCAGGGCTACCCAAACTATGGCCCATGGGTCAATCTAGCCCCCAACACCAATTTATCTGGCCCGTGCCACCCTCGTCGCTCCTGGAAGTGGAGGTAAAACACCCGTACAGATAGTTTCATCATACGAGTGCATTTTGCTTCCACTTCCACGAGCGACGAGGGCGGAGTGGGCTGGATGAATTTGTGTGGAGGGGCGGTTTTGGCCCACAGGCTGTAGTTTGGGCATTCCTGGTTTTAGCAGAGAAAATGGCAGCCTAAAACCTATCTCATCCTGTTGCAAAAAAGATTGCAAGGTGTGTTTTACTTCCGCTTCTGTAGCACAGGAAATAAGTGAATGGGCTGTGTCTTCTCAGTCATTCTCCATAATTGTCTCTTTCACACTGAAGCAATGAGGAAGAATATTTATACGCAACCAAGTAAGTCCACACCAACAAGTGTTGCTGGGATAAAAGCCAGTTAGAAACATCAGTCTTGTCCAGTACAATTTAAAATCAACTATTTGTTATATTATCACAGTCAAGAGACTGGTTTTGGATATGCCTCTCTTAGAAGTGATTTGACAGCACATAACAACCATAACAAATATGAGTAAGATTAGCAAAGGAAACGATGTACTACACTACACCACACCACACTGATTCTGTTTTCTACTAAATAACAAATATATTCCTAGAACTGGCGAGATCAATCTTTTTTTTACCAAATAGATGACTAAGCAAACATAAAGCAAAAAACAAACAAACCCAACAACACCTTCTTCAGGTTGAAAGACTGATACACTTTTTAACTACTTTATGAAGTATGCAAAGTTCTGCGAGATAGGGGAGGAAAGTTGTTTTTTCCAGACATCAAGCATTCTTGTGGTGGGTTATAATAGAGCCAGTGTTCTACTTAGAAATTAAAGTGGTCTTGAGCACCTGTTGTCTGTCCCAGCTCCTGCCAAACTAGCAGTTCAAAAGCAAGAAACTGCAAGTAGATAAACAGGTACCACTTCGCTGGGAAGGTAAATAGCGGTCTGTGCACTCTGATGTTTAGTCATGCCTGCCACATGTCCATGGGAACATCTGCAAACACAGACAGTGCTGAGCACTGAAGACTAGAGTCAGACACGACTGGCTTTCGAGCAAGGGTGACCTTTACTGTTACTTTCATTTGAAGGACTGCCAGAGAACAGTCCTCCTTTTTATTGTGTTCTTCAGATGAAGGGCTATAAATTTCCAGTCTCATTAGAAGATAAAGAAGTATAAGTAAGGATATTGAGGGCACTGAAGTTTGCCCACCCATGGTTATCCTCTCTAAACAGTGAAACCCTATTCAGGTGTTACTTCGCATGGTGAATGCACTTAAAGGTGAAGACCTCTATCATTATGCTCTGTACAGTTACAACACCAAGAAGAGGAAAAAGCTCTTGGTCATGTGTAAACTGTACGGAAGAACAAGAAACCAGTTGTGTGGCACATGCACACAAGCAAAAATTACACTTCTTCAGGCTCAGCTTTTGGATTGTGAATAATGTCATGAGACTTCTCTCCCCACAAGACATCTTCACAATGCCAGGTTGACTAATGCAAGAATAAAGCTAAAGTCAGCGGAAATACAAAGCACCTGGCCATGTTTTTCCCAAGGTGGGGAGAGTCATTTTCCCCCAGTAATAAAAATCATTTCTAATTTATTTTTATTAATGCAGATTCTTTTTGGGTGCTGTATCAGTGGCTACTTTGCTGAGAAAGAGGCTGATGGGTTTTATACTGTCTAGCTTAGCCTGGCTTTTTTCCGCTGAAGTCTACAACTTTGGCTTTAATGAGCAACAAAAGCCCATGAGGTATTATGAGAAATTCACTTTTGAATGGCTCATTAAATCTTCCAGCTCCACTGGAATTGGCATGGGTCTCACAATAGTGACATACAGCTCAGTCACGTCAGAAATATGCTGAGATTATAGGAAGTGAAAATTAAATGTGTAAAAAAATTGGCATAAGCCACATTATGATGGGTTGAGGTGGGCAACTTGTGCCCTTCTGGAATCATTAAATTATAATTTCCATCATTCCTAGCTATCCCTAGAATCTTAGGATTGTCTGAAAGATTTCGGTTTGCTTATCTCTAGGGCAAACGGACTCTCAAATGTTAGTTCAGGTAAATTGTATGTTTTGTTTTCTTAATTTCTTCTCAGGTCTTCTTTAATCAAAAAGCTTGAGTAACTAGAGTGATTTCTTAGCAATGATAGTAAATCCAGTGGCTGTTTTAAAAATAGGAATGTGCATTCAGATTCAAATGTGTGTCTTTATTGGGGCTACCATGGGATTCTCAAGAGCTGGGGGTGAGAACTAAACTTGTAAATGATGCCTGTCTGCACCAATGAAGTCTAGAAGTAGGCACAGATACCAGAATATATATATATATTCACATTGTTTATTACCAATTGAAAGATGAGAATAGCTGCTTATAAATCCCCTGAGCATTTGCTATTAGGATATGTTTTGATGCAAGCCTGCACTGCAGCAGTTTTCTCTGTGTCTTTTTCTGAACCCTTAACTCATATTTACATTTTCTACATCTCATTGTTCTTTCTTTATTTGTATCAGACCACTGTGGTTTTAAAATGTTTGCTCATCAGCAAGTTTATTTTTATTTATTTATAATTTAAATTTATAACATAATGCTTTTGATCTCATTGTCCATGGTATACTAAATAGAGTTAGGAATAAGTTTTCAGATTAGTGAATTCATAGATTAAGTAAAGGTAAAGGTCACCTTTGCTCAAAGCCAGTCATATCCACCTCTAGGGTTCAGTGCTCATCTCTGTTTTAAAGCTGAAGAGCCAGCGCTGTCTGCTTCTGCAGACATTTCCGTGGTCATATGGCAGGCATGACTAGACACCGGAGTGCATGGAATGCTGTTTACCTTCCCACTGAAGTGGCCCCTATTTATCTACTTGCAATTTCTTGCTTTCTAACTGCTAGGTGGGCAGGACAGGAGCTGGGACAGAGGTTATTCCATCCTGCAGTACTCGAGAATAGAACTACTGACCTCCCATCTTCCAGTCAGTATCTTAGCCACTTGAGCCACTGCAGTCCCTCAATATAAATAAAAATGGAAATATTACAGTATATTAAGTTTAGCCTCTTTGGGGTATATTAGGTAAGGGAATAAGATTTCATTATCTGTAGACAGATCTATTACGTTAATACTTTTTGTGTTCATTGGAAGAGTTTGTGTTCTGCTGTAACAGAATCAGATCCTGTTCTCTTTTGTGTAGAATTGTATAGCATGAAATGTAGATGTGGTAGAAGAAGTCAACACTTGAGGGAGACAGCAGAAATATACCCTGTGCACCATGAAGCAGCTTCTACTGGGAGGAGTGGGAGAGGGCAGTGGTGGGATGTCAAAAAATTTACTACCCCACCGTGACATCATCACTGTCGGTGGAGCTAACATCATGATGTCGTGGGCGGGGCCAAAGAAAAAAATAAATAATAAAATAAAAATAAGCACACACAAACACACCCCTCAACCCACCCACAACACAAACCTGTAAATAAATAAAATAAATAAATAAATAAAAATTACATTAAAATACACCCACCCACCCACCACAAACATAAATCAACCCACCCACCTACCCACCCCAAACACAAACCCGTCACTTACCTGTTAGTATAGGTCCCTGGGCAGCACCATGTTGCAAGAAGGATATGGTCATCGTACCGGTTCTCTAGGATAATATGCCTTAATGTAAATGTAAAACAGCTGTACCTCCTTAAGGGTTCTCCAATTGGAACAGCAATTGGAACAGCACAGGTGTAGCTTATTGATGAGGTAACTCCAAGACTTTGCCTAAAAACCCCAAGCCAGGCCTGCCAACTGCCAGGCCTTTTTAGGAACTGTGGTAGTATGTCAATATAGGTAAAGGTATTAAATACACATTAAAATACACACAGACACACCACATCCAAAGATGAGTCACTTACCCTGGGGAGCTGACTATAGGGAGCTTCAGGCTAGCAGCTTCTCTTCCTCCTCCCCGCTAGGGAGGACAGCAAGGAGGCCATGCATACATGCCAAGTACTGTAGGCGTGGATGCACACCAAGTGTTTGGCGTGCATGCACGGCGGGGGAAACAAGTGAAAAGGTAAGCCCCAAAGATGGTTCCCACCAAAAGCTGCTACTGGTTCTCTGGGACACTGGGAAAAGTTACTGCAGGTTTTGGAGAACTGGTGAGAACCTGTTACATCCCATCGCTGGGAGAGGGTGAGGGGAAAGACAACTGCTATTATGACAGTCTTTCAGCAAGAGGGACATTTTGCTATGTATCTCCAGGGTATGGCACACAATTTTATAAGGCATATTCAAAGTACTTCTTCATAGCAACAAACACAGAAAGCAGTTTTGTCCATCCCAGCCCTGAGTGCTTTCAGTTAAACATTATCTCAGAATTTCTGAGACCAGGCTTCTGACACAAGCTTTCAAAGAGGAAATCAGCTCTTTTTTTAAAACTGCATTTACATTTTTAACCATTTTTTACACTGCTGTAGGTCCCTGTTTTTTAAAAAAGGAGCAGGTACCTGTATATAGGGAATGCATTCAATTTCTTGCTTCAGGGCAGGGGAACTAGGGTTTGTGAAATCCCTCACAAAAAGTGGTTGTTGTTGTTGTTGTTTTTTGAGTTCATATTTTTGAGTTCCAGGAGGGTAATCCTCTAGGATTCAACAGTTCTGGTTAGTCCAAAAAGCGGAAGACGACTGATTGTTGGGGGGAGGGGAGAGTGGAGCAGTTTCTGGCAGCCCATGTTCTATACTCTCACCACAAAATGAAGAAATTCAGGGATAAGAGCTAATGTGTCTGTGTCTTCAGCAGAGGCAAACGCGTGCGTGCGTGCGTGCGTGCGTGCGTGCGTGCGTGCGTGCGTGCGTGCGTGCGTGCGTGGGTGCGTGCGTGGGTGCGTGGGTGCGTGTGTTTGTTTGTTTGTTTGTTTGTTTGTTTGTTTGTTTGTTTGTTTGTTTGTTTGTTTGTTTGTTTGTTTGTTTGTTACAGGGCATTTGTGAATTCCCCCAAGGCTCTAAACTAGACTGAGAAATCACAAATATTTCTTTTTAAAACTCTAGGGTTTTTTACTCATTTGGTACAGTTCTTGTGGGTCACAAAATTGTTCCACCTTGGTTGGAGAGTGAACCAGTTAAAGGTGTTTGCCATTTTTCCTGGTCCACGTAGTGCTTACACCATTTTCATTCCTGTATGTCATTGATGTAGATATTGCTGTATATAAGCTTCCCAATGTGACACAGGCATAACTGTCATCCCTCTGCATCTTAGTCTTGCTGTTACCTCACCTGGAACCCCAAATGGGACCATAATTGTGTACTGAGCGTCAATGTTTGTCTTTTTATGAACCACTTTTTGACCTTCTATGGCACCAAACCTCATTTCTTTGTACCTGGGCCCACCAGGTCTGATACAGCACAAACTACCGATAACACTACGGCATCCAGAGAAGTACAGCTGTAGCTAGTAATCTTGGTGACCAGGGTTGAAAAGAATTAAATAAGAAGAAAGGGTTCTTAGTGCACACTGGCTGAATGCCGGTAGTAAACCGAATCTAAACTAGGCTCATTGAATCAGTGGGGGTTTGTACATTCCATTGAGCCAGCAATGCCTACTCTAACTGCAACTTACTACTGGATTTCAGTCTATATATGTTAACACCTCTGACCTAGCTGGGGGCTGTGATGGCTTATTGGTTAAGACGCTGAGCTTGATGACCAGGTTAGCAGTTCAAAAACCGAGTGCTGTGTGACACAACTGTTTTTTAAGCAAGGGAAAACTTTACTGATTTAGCCACACTTTTGAGTATAGTTATAAGTAAAAAGTGATTTTCTTTGATGTAACTTTACATGTGGATAACAGGAGATCTATGTAATTAGGGCTTTGACAGATAGAGCCACTGACATTTAGAAGTCTATTACTTGTTGCTATCCTCTTTTTCATTTTTTCACTTGGTTCCCACTGTGTACTCTCTAAGTATAATTGTATGCTGTCAAGTCAATTCAGACTTATGGCAATGCCTTTCCACTGTTTTCTTGGTAGAAAATACACAGAAGTAGTTCAGCATTCCCTTCTTCTGGGGGAGCACCCTGAGAATTTAGTTTGCCCATGCCTTTCCATAGGCTGCCCCTTCTCTGGGGAGCCATGGTGATTAATTGAACTCTCAACATCTGGCTCTGTAGCCAGATACCTAAACAACTTAGCTATGCAGTCAACTTTCTAGATATCACCCTGTGGCCTAATTATTATGCTCCATATGTCTAAGGAAATGGATTGCAATGCACAAGAACTCATACTAAAATAAATCTCTTGGTCTCTAAGGAGCTACAACTGTTTGATTTTATTTTTGTCGTACAGACTAACATGGCTACCTCATTGAAAACCAATTCAGACTCTGAACAGCTTTCTTGGATTTAGGTGGAAACCAGAGGTAGACTTGTGTGTCATTAGCATACTGTGAGTGGCCCAATAAAACTAGGAGGGACACATTCTACCCAGGAAGGTTTTTGCACCAAGACGATCAAAGCAGTCTCTGGTCCACAGCAAGCTCTGAAGCTTCTATGACATAGATCAGGAGTCAGCAAACTGGGTCTCTAGGTGTTCTCGGACTTCAGTTACCAGGAGCCCAAGTCAGCACACCTGCTGGTCAGGGCTTCTGGGAACTGAAGTCCAAGACATCTGGAGAGCCAAGTTTGAGGAACCCTGATCTAGATCAAGGATTCTCAACCTGTGGCCCATGGACCAGATGCAGCTCCCAGCACCATTTCATGTGGGCCCCTGCCACCTCTACCACACCAGGAAGTTTGGTGGAGGAAGGGCAAATTGGCCATCTAGCCCCACAAAGTTGTATGAGGGAGCACGACCCGGCACCCGGCTCAAAAAGTTAGAGAACTCCTGATCTAGATAATAGATCTAGAGAGAATCTGCCCAGTATTCTCTTGGCCCCTAACCATACATGGAATTGTCCAATCCATGTGCAGTTCTTCTGTCATTGTTGGCACAAGAGGAAATTCATGAACCTTTATATAAGCAAGTGTTCACTGTTATGCTTTTACCTTCTCAATGCCTTTTACAAACCAGGAAAGGCAAAAGTTAATCAAAATAGTCTGAGTCTCACCTTTCCAAGGATCCTATATAATCTCTCTGCAAAGCCTGAAAGGTATCTAATGCAGGAGGATGGACAGAGGTCAGAATAAATGTCCACTGGGTTTTGATAAATTATGACAAACACGTCAGAACAGATACAAGAGTTTTTACTTGCAAAGTATCAGGTGAAATATACAAAAATATCTGTTCCACAATGGATTATCAAATATACTCCACTTCTTGGGGTCCAAAACATGTTAGACCTTTGATATCTAGCAGATGCCTTTGTGGCATAGGCAGTAGCGGCAGAGATGATTTCTTGGCCAACATCAACACAATAGAGCAGACCTTCAGATTGGATTCACCTGAATTTTTCCATCAGTGTTCCTCTACTTACTGTCTTACATATTTCATCCCTTCTGGCTCCCTTGAAAACCTAGGGGAATTACTTTGGCTCAACGTCTTGTGGATGGATGATCAGAAGTGGCTCTGGTCAACCAGCCAGCTTTCTTATCTATTCTACATCTTCAACTGAATTGTCAAAGTTTCATAAAAATCCCAGGAGCCATTAGAGAAATTTCAGACCCTCTAGCCTCATAAAGAACTCAGTTCTAATCAGTCCGACACATCAGCAAAGGTTCTGAGTTCAAGAAAGCCTAAACCAGTGGTGGCGAACCTATGGCACGCATGCCAGAGGTGACACTCAGAGCCCTTTCTGTGGGTACCCATGCAGTCACCTCAACATAGTTTGCCCCGCCCCTCTGGCCAGCAGCCAAATGGGAGTACTTCCTCCTTCCCACAACACAGAGTTTACCCCATCCCTCTGTCCAGCAGCCCAATGGGAGTGCTTCCTCCCTCCCCCAGCACAAAGTTTTCCCCACCCCTCTGCCCAATGGGGTATTTCCTTCCTCCCTTGTTGCTGTGTTGGCACTTTGTGATAAATAAGTGGGTTGGAGGTTGCAGTTTGGGTACTTGGTCTCTAAAAGGTTCACCATCACTGGCCTAAACTGTACCAAACAGTGATATATTCATGACAGTGGAACTGTGGAAACTCTGTGCCCATATCTTCAGGCTCTGATCCAACAGAAAAAAACACATCCTGAGTGCCTCCTGCAGAATGAATTGGCAACCAAATAGGAAAGTTCAATGATGGTTGGATCCTGAGCCGTTCCCAGTGTCTCATGCACAATGAACTTAGGGAAATACAGCATTATCTTGAGTGAACTAAGACTGTTGAGTAGGTCAGCAGAGAGATGATAATAATCATGATGATGATGATGATGATGGAGGAGGAGGAGGAGAAATGTGTCATCAATTCTGACTTATGACTAGGCAGAAAATAACCAGAAATAGTTTACCATTCCTTTCTTACCAGGGTTCCCTGGGACTGAACAGCTTTTCATGTCTATACAGGTTTACACTTCTCTCAGGGGAATCGAACTCCTAACTTCTGGCTCCACAGCTAAACATCTAAACCACTGAGCTAGCTAGCCAGCTGATGAACAGAAGGCTGATTATGTCCCAAGTACCCATCTTCATATATACTCCCTCGACTGTGGGTGCTGCACCTGGTTAGGGACCTGGATCAAGAGTTCTGCCTCCCCACCCTTCAGGTATTGGCCCCTGCTGCTACTCTTCCTGCTGCATAGGCAGCAAAATCAGGTCATTTAGAGGGGGAAAGGATTTTTAATCGCCATCTGCACAACTTTCTGCCGACTGCTACCCTACTGTCACCCAACCAGGTATTACAAGACAGTTCAGCATGCTCATCCAGGATCACTTCCTTGACACCTGCCGTTTTCCCAACACCTGACCAAACTTTCAGCAGCAACATATTCATTATCTGCTCATCACTTTTCCTGGTTTTCATGCCCATGCCTCTCTGCATTTTAAATTGCAGCCAGTTTGAATCTTGGAGGGAAAATAAGAACAAAAAGAAGCAGAAACAGCACTGAATCCTGATAACTCAAAACATCTTTCCCTTTCTGATATGGCTTCGGGTGACAATTGCACCCAACTGGTATTGTCATGTGAGACTGGACTCTGTCCAAGTACGAGATCTTCCCTCCTTTGTCACCAAAAGACTTTTCTTCCGAGGTGGCTTGATTCCAAAGAGCCTATAAGCTGCTTTCCGGTATTTCTTCGACATGATATTGTACAGGATAGGATTGATGGCAGCACTCAAGTAGAAGAGGACAAATGACACCAAGTTGCAGTATTGACTGATGGCCACTATTTCCAAGGAGCCAGCCTCAAAGGATTTGGAAAATAGATAACGTCCTATGTGGAAGGGCAACCAGCAGAGTATGAAAGCAAAGACCACGACAGCTAGAGAGAGAGACAAAAACAAAGAGAAAGAGACCAATGGTGAATGTTAGAGTAGTTAAAGCAGGGATTCTCAACCTGTGGCCATTGGGCCGGATGCAGCCTGTGGCACCATTTCTTGTGGCCTGCCACCTCCTCCACCATATCAGGAAGTGCCATGTGGTGGAGGAAGGGCAAAATGGCCATCTGGCACCCAAAGCTGTCTGAGGGAGCGTAACCCAGCTCCTGGCCTTAAAAGGCTGAGAACTCCTGAGTTAAAGAGAATATAACCTTTGCTAGTCTGTCTCTGATGCTATCAAAGATTTAAAGGTCTGCTCTAAGATAGCAACCAAGGGGGAAAATGTGGCAGCAAAACGGGGAGTCTAGGTTGCTTAACCTTGAAAATAGCAAGAATGGTGTACTGTATTGTACTGTACTGTATTGTGGTAGATATAGAAATACAAATATTCATCATGACAGTCTCCAGGGCCGTAGCCAGAGGAGCCCCAGGAGGAGCGAAAACCCTCCTGAGCTAACAGCCCCACCACCCCACCCCTGGATGCCAATGTTATATGTGTGTATGTGTGACATTGTTGCCCCTCCTGACACCCCCCCCCCCAAATAATAATAATAATAATATAGAATCCTTGTCCAAACATGCAGGCAACTGGATTGATGCATGCCCACAATCATGGGGCAGATCCTTTGCAAGGTTAATGGTTGGTGAAAGGACACAGCTCCTTCAAATACATTGCAGAAATATACAGTTTCTTGGCAAATCCATTTCTTTCCCTGCTACTGGGAGGACTGCAACTGAACTCTGAGGGAATAAAGAAGCTTTAGAGTGGTGGCAGATGTTGCCACATTCCTAACAGCTCATAAGGCCCTACGAGGGTGATATAATAATAATTTCGTGTCAGAAACCATTCTGGGTTGAAAGGAAAACTCCACTCAGCGAACACCCAAATGAGGCTCCTTTCATGTTCCCAAGAACTGGGGCAGAGATAGGCACCACAATCAGGAGTACCTTGGTAATGGCCACCTTGTGTTGCCAGCTAATCTTTCTCACACTCAGTGAAGCAGAGGGAACTACAGAAGGAACCCACCCAAAGGTGGTTTCATTTTGGCAGTTTCACATCTTGCCTAGATGCGAAAGAAGAAGATGACGACCACTGCAGCAGACAGGAAGAGGAGTGCATGATCCTGGCCTATCAGCTTCCTTCCCTCATGGCACCATCTTCCCTCAGCTACTTTCTCACAGCAAACATAGCATCTAGGAAACCAGAGTGTGCAACAAGAGAGAGAAAATCCCATAGAAGGCAATGAGAGGGGAGATTTAAGGTTGCAGAGAGGAAATGGTATTGTATATTTCCCCAATTCCGAGTTAAGTTCTTATATTGAAGCAGACCTTTGATCAATAATAGTTGGTTTCAACCCATTGGAGTTTTAAAACAGTGGATGTTGCTTAGGTTTGGTAAAAGGACAGCTAACAAAAGTTTAGAAGGATGTGTTCTATAACAATGTCAGGAAAAGAGCAAGGGATAACTCCTGCAAAAAAAAATTTTTTTAAAAAAAATTAGAGCTTCAGGTGGGGATGTATATGTCTCTCTGTATATATAAAGGTAAAGGTCTCGCTAGCTCGAAAGCCAGTCATGTCTGACTCTAGGGTGCAGTGCTCATCTATGTTTACAGCCAAAGAGCCAGTGCTGTCTGCATCTCCATACGTTTCCTTGGTCATGTGGTATGCATGACTAGTCACTGGCATGTACGGAACACTGTTACCTTTCCCACCAAGGTAGTCTAAAGGAATGTGACTGGGGGCCCTGGCTTGAAAAGGCTGAGAACTCCTACTTTAACATATACAGAACTGTGTGAACAAATTCCTCCTTGAAGAAAAATGTTTGCAGATACTCTGTAGTAGTAGTGTTGCTGCAGGTCTCGCCTTTCTCACCCAGAAAAGCGACAGTCATAAATCCCCCAGTAAATGTTTTAGAGGATAAAAAGGTCTCCCATCTGTCATCAGAAAACCTGGTCAACCTCATCTGCTAAGGGCACTTTCTCACCCAGGAGTTGCCCTCAGAAGGCATGGATATCTGAAGAAAGTCTTCTGTCCCATTAAGCTTTTGAGGACAGCAATCTATTTCCTTCTTCCTTTCCTTCTTTCTTGGTCAGACTGGAAAGCAGAGTGCAAACTGAATGCATTTTGCAACTACCTAATAAGTCATGTCCACGATGATAGCCCTGCCCCATCTTCCTTTTGTGCTGAAGAGCTGAGGCTCAAATGCAGGATTTACAGCGTATGAATAGGCCAAACGAGCCCAGAACAATCCCCTTGGGAAGTTTCTTTTAATATATGATCCTCTTTTAATGTACGTTTTCTGCAGGGTCTTCAATCTAGTGCTGGAAAGAGTGATGCTGTGATATGACAAAGAGCCACAAGAAAAAGGCTGTAAATAGAGGTTAATAAATCTATCTGCTAATGTTGGCCAAGGGGACTGGGAAGGAAGGAAGGAAAGGCACATTATCATTATAAACTGTCTGTAATGTTCTTTGGTGGACTGTGGTGGCTTAGTGGTTAAGATGCTGAAGTTGACAACTGGAAGGTTGGCAGGTCAGTAGTTCAAGACATGAGTGTTGCACAATGGAGTGAGCTCCCGACTCTGTCCCAGCTCCTGTTTGAAAGCAAGAAAAGTAGACAGATATCGTTTCACCAGGGAAGGTAAAAGTGTTCATTGTGCTTTGGTGTCTAGTCATACCTGCCCCATGACCACGGAAACATCTGCAATCTCAGACAGCACTGGCTCTTGGGCTGTAATCAGAGATGAGCACTGCACCCTAGAGGCTAATATGACTGGCTTTAGAGCAAGGGCAAACTTTACCTTTACCTATTGTTCTTTTGGAAATCACATTTTAAAAGGAATCTTGGAAAATGTCTACCTTTGGATGTAAAGGTCTCCCTTGCTTGAATCCCAGTTATGTCCAACTCTAGGTAGACGTGCTCCTCTTTATTTACAGCCAACGTCTGCAGACTTTTCTGTGGCCACGTGGCAGGCATGGCTAGATGCCAGAGCACATGGAACACTGTTATCTTTCCAGCTGAAGCAGTACCTATTTATCTGCTTGCAATTTCTTGCTTTCAAATGGCTAGGTTGGCAGGAGATGGCAGATGATATTGTGCAGCACTTGGGTCCCAAACTCCTGGTCTTCCAATCACCAAGTTCAGCGTCTTAACCACTAAGCCACCACAGCCCTTGTTCATCCTAAAATGTTCTCCTTATTGTTGAGAAATAGACTTAGTGGCCTTTCTGCTAAATTCATCTGTGTCAATCAGATCAGGATCTGTACAAGAGAAAAATAATGAAACCCAGCTAGTAAAATTATTGTCAATACTCAGGAAATGGAATTGGAGGAAGAACTGTATTGAAAATAGACCATCGGCATATACAGACAGTGATCTTAACCAGTTTGGTCACTGTGTTTGTGAGCTCCCACCCCCTGGCCTTGAAATAGATAGCAACCTATGGAGTCTCCATAAGCAAACACAAAGTGAGTAATCCTGTAAGCCATATCTAGAGTTCTGTAAATAGGCTTATGGATTGCCCCCTGCTGCACGCAATCTATAAATGGATTTCCTCGATAACAAACATCATGTTTTCTTTCCTTTTTGCCTCATTAACTCTTCTTCAGAGGGATGCTTGTTCTTTAAAAGTCACAAGCTCAGCACTAGACATATTTGATATGTATACTCCAAATTCTCCAATGCCACTGTGGTGGCTCAAGTGGTTAAGATCAGTGATGGGATGTAACAGGTTCTCATCAGTTCTCCAGAACCGGTAGTAACTTTTCCCAGTGTCCCAGAGAACTGGTAGCAGTTTTTTGGGGGAACCACCTTCGGGGCTTACCTTTTCACTTGTTTCCCCACTGTGCATACATGCCAAGCACTTGGTGTGCATGCACGCCTACAGTGCTTGGCGCGTATGCACGGCCTCCTTGCTGTCCTCCCAAGCAGGGAGGAGGAAGATAAGCTGCTAGCCTGAAGCTCCCTATAGTCAGCTCCCCAGGGTAAGTGACTCACCTTTGGATGTGGTGTGTCTGTGTGTATTTTAATGTGTATTTAATACCTTTACCTATATTGACATACTACCACAGTTCCTAAAAAGGCCTAGCGGCCTGGCTTGGGGTTTTTAGGCAAAGTCTTGGAGTTACCTCATCAATAAGCTACACCTGTGCTGTTCCACTTGCTGTTCCAATTGGAGAACCCTTAAAGAGGTACAGCTGTTTTACATTTACATTAAGGCATATTTTCCTAGAGAACTGGTTAGGCAAAGACTTAGTACCTAACTTCTTTAACTGTTGAAAAGTTGAAAAGTGCCAAAATGAAGCCATCTTGTGGTGAGATCATTCTGTAGTTCCTTCTAACCTAGTATTTTATTTTCAATTACTTTTAATTATTTTTATTTTTTCTTTGGCCCCACCCACATCATGTTGTCATGACATTAGTTCCACCCACACTGTGATGATGTCACGGTGGGGTAGTAAAATTTTTGACATCCCACCACTGGTTAAGATGCTGAACTTCACGACCAGAAGGTAGGCAGGTCAGCAGTTTGAGACCCAAGTACTGCATGACAGAATGAGCTTTCATCTCTGTCCCAGCTGCCAACCTAGCAGTTTGAAAGTAAGAAATTGTAAATAGATGAATATGTACCACTTTGGTGGGAAGGTAAAACAGCGTTCTATGGACTTCGGGGTCTAGGCATGCCTGCCACATGTCCACAGAAGTGTCTGCAAACATAGACAGCACTGGCTCTTTGGCTGTAAACAGAGATGAGCACTGAACCCTAGAGTCAGATACAACTGGCTTTTGAGCAAGGGTGACCTTTACCTATGCTGCAATTCACCAGTTTAAATAACAAGTAACCTGAACGTACGGGTGCATTTTACTTCCACTGAGGGCAGCGTGGGCCGGATGAATCACAGTAAACCCCTTCGTGTGGATTCACGGGGGCTTGGGCTTCTGTGAATTGAAGTCCAGGAACATCTGGCATGCCAAGGTTTGCATTCACAGCCCTAGAGAGCTTGAGACAGTGAACATAGTTCTCCACTGCCACCTTTACCCTCATACCATCAGTGTGAGACAAAAGTGTGAGATAGCAAGTGACCTATTGTCAAGCAAAGGACAGTTGGTTTCTCAAACCCAGATGTTGCTCCTCCTAGCTTAAAAGTGTGTTTAAGAGGAAGGAAAATCATGTTGAGGCCATATAGAGCAATAGGTAAACAGGAATCTATACTACATAGTTACAGCAACAGCAAAACAGGCCATTAAACAGAGAACACTAGACATGGAAAGGCAAGAAGACCTACCCAAGGTCCCTACCTTCCTAGCTCCAGAGTCATGGAGACTCACTGTTGCCCCGTTCCTGTACCTGCTCCAACTTGAGACCCCAAGTCATTGTAGGGCATTCATGTTAGCCTGCTGCCAGGCCCTCCCTTCTGCAGTTGTCAAGGGAAAGTGGACACCAATGACAGAGAGACAATGCCCCTGTGACACTGGAGAAATTGAAACCACAGAACACGTTCTCTGCATCTGCCCTTTTTTATAGAGACATCTGGAACAAGTTCATATCTCCGCTGCTCTGCACGTATCCAGGCTGACCAAACAGCACATACACACAGGCTGCAATCTGATGAAAGCCCCACCTTCACCCACATCACTGCCAGGTTCTGCACCGCAGCATGTCAAATCAGAAGAACAATCCTGGCAGGAGCTTCAGCTAAATAAACTACTAGTGCTACTTCATAGGCTTAGTAATAGTTGTAAGAGTATTGATTTTATGTGCTGATTTTACTACTCCTTAATCTGAGCAGAAATGCTCCTTTTTAAGCACTCTCATTTTAACTTCTGACTCTTGATATATTTTCAATACCCTCATTTTAACTTCTGTTCCTTTTCTTGTTGTATGCTGGTCTTGGACCGTAATAAATATTTGATTTGATTTGACTTTAATTGTCATGATTTCATCTGGAAGAATTCTGGGATCTGTAGTTTAATATATTACTTGGGGGGTGACCGTACTGACAAATAATGCAGGAAATGTTCTGGAATTTTGCACTTGAGCTCTTCAACAAAAACATCTGTCCACTATCACCTCAAACTACAAAGCCTTGATGATCCTTCATGATGGAACACAATGATTAAAATGGTACACACTGCAATCATACTGTAGTGTAGGTACACTTTAACACTCTGTCTGCTGATTCCCCTTGTCATTTGTCCTCCCTTAACTTTTTACCCAGGCAGTTTTATTATGCCTATTTATCGCTAGCAGCTGCTAAACTACTAGGCGGAATAGAAATGTCACACCTACACCAACCAGATCATTTATCTTTGTACAGTATATTCATTTGTGTTCCAGTCATGGCTACCAGGTAGACATCTTTATGCTAACCAAGTAAGCTATGGTGCCAGCGGGGAAAGTGTGGGAAAATGGGTTTCCCAGCTTTAAAGAATCTAATATGCAAAACAAAAATACTGTCTTAGTCCCCTTATACGGTAGCTCCAGTTGTCCAGATCAGTCTTTCCCTGCTCGAAGGCCAAAAGAAGTGTCATAATATGAGCCCTGGTGGCAACGTGGTTAAAATGCTGTCCTGCAACCAAAAGGTTGTGAGTTTGATCCTGACCAGGGTTTATGTTGACTCAGCCTTCCATCCTTCTGAGGTTGATAAAATGAGTACCCTGAATGTTGGGTGGGAGGGAATGCTAATTAACTTGTGTACAGCCCAGAGACCCCACCAAGTACTATTGGGTGGTAAGTGTGATGGCTTTGCTTTGCTATAGCATTTCTCTATGGCTTCAGCCGGTGCCACCTCTGTGATGTGGCAAGTGAGGAAGACAAATGGAGCCAGCTCCTCTCGTTCAGGGGAAAGTGTCAGGGACCAGGGGCTCTAATGATACCTGATTCATTAGGTATCATTCCCACCTACTGAGACATCTTCACTGCTTTTAAGGAGCTGTGTGTCTTCTCCCAGCCAGCTAAAGTGATAAATACATGAGTGACCATGAGAGAAACAATGGAGGCTCCAGGAGGAGAAGCTGATCTTACAAATCCTACCTGAAATGGCTGTCTCATCCCCACCTGCCTGATCCTCTAGACTTGGACTTCCAAGGACCAAAGTGAGATCAATAGTGACCCCAGTTGGGTGAACAGTGATTAGTGCCAGAAGCATAGTTAGAATGAACAATGAAAGTTGACACTGTACCTTTAATAAAAGCAACTGCTAGCAACAAAACTAAGCTAGAGCCCTCTAACTTATTACTGGTGGACTTCATCCCTGGTGAACCTCCAGGGACTTGGTCCAACAGGACACTAACCATGGTGTAGGCATCAGCATACAGTATATACAAGTTCCTACCTGTCTATACACCACTCCATGCATCTGTTAAAGAGGGCAAAAATGGACAACCAACAGCTGATTTCAGGAAATGGCCAAGTAAGTAGTTAATTGTTCTGTCCAGGATGTCCCAAAAGTTGCCATATATAACCACAGAAATCTTGGAACATGTTTGCCATGAGTGGGAGAGATGCCTTTGTGTGTGCATGTGTAGAAAGAGGTGACCAACAACTATAGAATATCTTGTAATGATTTTTTAAGATTTTGTAATGAATATTTTGTCAATAAAAGTATATTTAGCTACAAATTTCCCATTTTCCCTTTGTTTGGCGGCTTTTGGGATACCCTGTAGTTTAGAAAAAAAGACGAAGAAGAGGGGAAAGCCATAAGTTCCTTGTATCTGATTCAAAGGCAAAAGCTGTTGATAGCTTTCTCGAACCACTAAAAAATTACAAACAAGCTAGCTTTCAACCCATATTGCTTTCATCAGACTGGGTACCTACAACAGTGCTGTGGAAAATGGAGGAAAATTTAAAAGTTCCAAAAGTCATGGCTATATGTGCAGTCCATTTGAATCTGAGTTAACATCTCTATTTGAATCTCAGAGTTGCTATTTTAAAGCTTATTTTTAACAAAGGAACCCAGCCTACGCTTTTGGCCATAGGTTTTGAAACTTTTTTCTGAACCACTCCCAGCACTGGAGTGCCAGCCTATTGAATACGCCTGAGAGGTTGAAGGCTAGCTTATGTTTCCAATGTTTTTAGTGATCAACTAAAGATGCCTTGCTTTTGGTTAATTACACAATTTATTACAGTTTTATTTTTATTGCCAAAGAATAAGGGATCTCAGGTACGCCAAATGCCTGGGCTTTGTACTTTAATGACAGAGAAGAGTGATACTGTACTTGTGCTTAGCCTCACATTGACATTAGAAAATTAGCCTTTTATTGGACTACAAATACCTGCTATGCTAGGTGGGAACTGCAGTCTGAAGATCAATCTTTTCTTTTAAGGCCATCTCATCTTTAGAACAAACAGTGACATTTTTAACCAGAAGTGTTGGAGAGACGTTTTCTTCTTTAAAGAAATAATTGTGTGCCATTAGAAGGATGTCTTTAGGCCTGCAGGTTGGATCCAGCCTGTGTCGCCATTTCATGTGCCCCCCCTCCAAGGGCATTTGAGAAACAAAATGGCCACCCCTTTGAAGCTATTTGGACAAAATGGCTGCCCTCATCGTGCAGGCAGAGCAAAATGGCATTCCAGCCCTCAAAACTGACTGAGAGAGCGTGACCCAGTCCCCGCTTGAAAAGGGTGGGAACCCCTGCTTTAGACTGTAGAATGCACTGCTAACATCAGACGTCCTAACACAGCCTGCCATTAGGGCTAAAATGAATTCCTGTTGGTGAGGTATGATTCAGGCAGACGTTGGTTCAATTAAATCTTGGCAGAATACCAGGTATAAGCCTGGCTGACCAATTACCAAATTGCACAAGCTAATTTGAAACCTTTTGGAGGTGATGGATGGAAGCTCTTCTGCTGTGATACTCACATAATAATTATGGTACCTCTGTGGAGTTTTCCCTTTTAATCTTAGGCTATCTATAGATAAAACATATTTTTGGCTTTCAGCTGCAATTTTCTATAATAGTCACTTCCTCTACGCTGTCTCACGTAGCTATATTCTTGAAAATGTATAATTGTTGAAATAGACATACTATGTCCTTAAAACGAAAATGCATTGCAGCGTGGATTTAAAAACAAATATCTACCTCTTCTTTCTTGGTTTCATTTTAGAAATGTGTCCTCTCCTACATTTAAACTCATGCTAAAATATTTGTAGCCTGCTTTTAAAGCAGAAAAAAATTATTGGCACAGTAGCACGTTAAAGAAAAACGCACATTCATTTAAATTTCAAAAAATTGTTTTTATAATATATTAATGGATTAAACACACCATGATTCTTGTTGTTTTTCTCCTATCATTGTTACAGTATCTTGAATTTGGATTCAGCTACCCTAAGGAATTGTGCTGCAAGCAAACTCTTCTCTCAGTTCCCCCCCCCCCAGGCAATAATGCCTTCTTCCTTCTTGTTCTTTTCCCGTGTATTTTGCCTTGAAATGTATTTTTACTTTCTCATGACATCCCAGAAAATTGTAGCACACTTCATTTTGTGTGCTTTATGACTTCTTGGTCTTTGTTCATTTATATTGGCATTTCTTCATCAGCTGCCCTCTTGAAGCAAGAAGAGGGAGATCAATAGTTGAGTGGCATGGATGAGAGGCACCCAAAGCTCTCTGGAAAAGGTGGGGATGAAATCTGACCATATCTGTGGGCGTATCTATAACATGTTTTCCCAAGTGAGAAAACAGAAGCATATACTGTACTGTACTGTACTGTACAGTCAAACCTCGCATAAAGAGCGCCTCGCTTAAAGAGCAACTCGCTTAAAGAGCAGACTTTTCTCTGAATGTTCACTTTGCTTAACAAATAAAACCAACCAAAAACTCGCTTAACAAATAAATCGGAGTTTGCAATCCAGTCACAATGGGTCACTTACAATGGTGTTTCGCTTAAAGAGCAAAGTCACTTAAAGAGCAATCCTGTGGAACACATTATGCTCGTTAAGCGAGGTAGAACTGTACTAGGAAGCCATGCAGGTTGTTGTTCAGTCGCATAGTCGACTCCGACCCTTTGCAACCCCATGGATAATCGCACACCAGGCACCCCTATCCTCCACCATCCTCCTCAACCCGCCCAGCTCTGTGCCCATTGCACATAGCTATGCAGGTATTAAATGCTAAATGTCACATTTGACTCTAACTTGCAAGTTTAAAAATATAAACTTTATCAGCTCTGGACCCTAACAACCATGACATCATGGGCATAGGAGAATTCAACCCTGTCCTTACCAGTTGTTCTTCTCTGCAAAATCCTCTTGGCAGGCTTTGACATAAATGAGATATTTCTCCTTAAAACAGGAATAACAGACACACAGGATGGGGGGGCGCTGAAAGTGAGTGCAACCATTTCTACTTTCACATGTTCGTAAGTACTTTCTGATGTTGCTTTTTTCATCCATCTAAGACCTATATTTTGTTATCTTGTATTGATAAGCCAAGAGACTGCAGTGGCATAGTGGTCAAGACGCTGAACTTGATGACTAGGAGGTTGGATTGTCAGCATTTCAAGACCCGAGCGCTATATGATGGACTGAGCTCCCATTTGAAAGCAAGAAATTGCAAGTAGATAAATAGGTAGCATTTTGGCAGGAAAGGTAACAGTGTCTAGTGATGCCTCCCACATGACCATGGAAACATCTACATACACAGACAGCACTGGCTCTTGGGCTGTAAATAGAAATGAACACTGCACCCTAGAGTTGGATATGACTGGCTTTTTGAGCAAGGGAGACCTTCACCTTTAATATTGATAAACCACATATGCTACTCATGTAGTTAAATAAATGGGGAGGAGGGAAGAAACGTTGTCATGTTAATTGCTTCTCAATAGATGTTAAAAGGCTGTTTACCTATAGATTAGTTTGTGCATGTAAACTGGAACACAAATTTTCTTGGATTTTAGGCAAGAACCTAGAACCAGAGGTTTCAAAGATAGAAGACAGATGCTTGCTGTGCTTTAATGCCTAGGGAAAACTGTTCTTATCAAGGTCTCACCATGAAAGGAATCCTTATATCTGACACTCTGCTTTATTATCCTACCCATTCATCTTTCTTTCTGCCATTTCTTTCTCTCTCTTTTTTATAACTCTTCCTTCTCTTCTCTCTCTTTCTGCATCTTCCCCTCTTTATTCATTTTTCTACATTTCCCTCTCTTGTGTAGTTTCTCTTCCCACCATGATGTCTCTCTGCCATCCCTTCCTTCCTTCTCTTTTTTATTTCCACCACCTTCACTTTCTTTCTCTCTCTTTTTTACCAATACCTTTTCTTCTCCTCCTCCTCCCTCTGGCTGCCACTTTTTCTCCTCACCCTTCCTGAAAACACAGCAAGCTACTACAGGACAGGCAGGCTGATTGTCTAGCCAAACATCACTTTTAGAGAGCTTTTGAAATTAAATTGAAACCCACAGGTCGCCTTCCATTAGAGCAAATACAAGTGCTGGAGGAGGCATTTTCTCCAAGACACAGGATGAGGAGGAGGACGATGACGACAAAGTATGAAGTCCCCTCTACATGCCTGGTATGCGCCTCCACTTCCTGCAGTTTCTCCTTTGAGTTTTTTAATTAATCATCTACAATATAAAGCACTTTCATACGACAGGCATCTTGTCCACTCGTTCCTGCCAATTCAGACGTCCTCCTAAAATAAGATTTAGTTTCTAAATCCATGTAGATCAACCAGAAATTCCTGGGATTTACTTCTAAACAAAAATGTTTAAGAATGTGCTATTAATTTGAGCCAAGTACTTAAGTTAGCCTAGATCCGTGATGGTGAACCTTGGCACTCCAGATGTTCTTGGACTTCAATTCCCAGAAGCCCAAGCCCCGATGAATCTGCACGAATGGGTTTACTGTGATTCATCTGGCCTGCACCACCCACGTCACTCCTGGAAGTAGAAGTAAAACACGCCCATATGGGTGCTTTTTACTTCTGCTTCCAGGATCAATGTGACGCAGGCCGGATGAATCACAGTAAACCCATTTGTGCAGATTCATGGGGGCTTGGGCTTCTGAGAATTGAAGTCCAAGAACATCTGGAGTGCCAAGGTTTGCCATCACGGGCCTAGATCATCATCTCCTCGTCGTCCCCCTCCTTCTCCCAGCCTTGGACAATATAAAGCTGAAAGCATGTCTTTATGATCATATTTTCAAGTGTCTTGCAATGTGGGGAGAATATCTACAATATTATCTGTTTAAATTGGGTGTCAGTGCAAACTTATTGCAAGACAAAATATTTTGGAGTTAAAAATCACCCCATTTATATGCCCAGCAAACAACCATTGTCAAAGGCTTATGAAAAAGAAAAACCAGTTGTCTTAAAGGTGCTACAAAACTTCTGGTTTCTCTGCAACACAGATTACAATGTAGATAGGCATCAATGACTCTTGTACTGGTTATCCTGTGTCCTTTGCTGTTGCTAACACCCAAGGTTTGCTGTTTTCTTTTATTTCATGCAGTTAGGTGAAAGATGGTGCATCACCTTTGTCTGCTGTTTTATGCGGATCCAAGCAAGTGGGCTAGGCGCATATGAGCTTGCCTTGTAGAGAATGGCACCAGTCTGCTACACGGCTACAGCCTACAAGTGTAGTTTATTGATCTGTGGCTTTTCCCAACTCTGTATGTTAGAAATAGCATATGTGGGCAAACAACCTGTGGAATGGCTGCCTCTCTTTCCAGTCTTTTCCTAGTGAGGCATCCATAGCAACCGGGTAAATCACTCAACAGGTATATGTTATTTTTCATTCAGAACGAATATCATTGCCAGTCATTCCCACAAATAAACTCTTACCATAGGAAACCTTTAAGCCATGTTTGTGTCCTGCCCCTGGCCACCCATTCCATGTCATAGATCAAGCCAAGACCTTACCTAACATTTTCACAGTTTGCCTGTTGTACTTGTCCCTGATGGATGTCTTTGGTCCAATGTCCTTCTTTTTCCTCCTCCAGAGTTTCCTCACAATGAGGCTGTAGAGAACAGTCAAGCAAAACACGGGCAGGAAAAAAAAGACACTTGAAGTCCACACCATAATATTCAGGAGTCCCGACTGAATCGCATACTCTGTGGTTCGGCATTCATTGGTGTCCAAAGGATTGGTCCCATTCTCATGCTCAACCCCAACCAAGACAAAGATGGGCCCTGCACTGGCAAAAGAGACTGCCCAGAGCACTAGAATAACCAACTTGACTTTGCCTTTTGTGATCACCACCTTGGCCCAGAGGGGAAAGCAGACGGCAAAATACCTTTCCACGCTAAGGGCAGTGATGTTCAGGATGGTAGAGTAGGTGCAACTCTCGCTGACAAACTGGAAAAGCTTGCAGAGAAGGTCTCCAAAATTCCAGGGCCGGTACTGCCAGAGACGGAACAGATCCAGGGGCATGCAAAGAAAGATTAACAAGTCCGAGAAAGCCATGCTGGAAAGGTACAGGTTGGTGGTGGTCCTCATGTCCCGGAACTTGGAGACCACCAACATAGTCATCACGTTTCCTAGAATCCCGATCACAAAGAGGAGCCCACAGGTGATGGTGATACCCATGAGCAGTGGCGCAGG
Source organism: Furcifer pardalis (assembly GCA_030440675.1). Lineage (NCBI taxonomy): Eukaryota > Metazoa > Chordata > Lepidosauria > Squamata > Chamaeleonidae > Furcifer > Furcifer pardalis. Next base: position 278,844,899 of record CP126890.1, read on the forward strand.
GAAAAGATGTAATGGGTACTCAGGCCACGTGTCATTGTTGTTGTCGTAATCCATGGCAAGCCACAGGTTGCTCTTGTTGTGCATCCCTAAGATTGAAACTGGACACAGGCTGGTTTCTAATGATCTCAAGGGGTTACATCAGCTGTTTATCATGTTCAGGAAGAGTAAGGCAGTAGTGACAGTGATGAGAAGTGTGGTTGGGCACCCAGCATGTGCTAAATGAAAACAAACAAACAAATCAAGCTAAGTGGTTAATGGCATGGAGAAAATCTGGTATGATAAAGAATAATTCCAGACTTCAAGTGACTTTCCTTGAGGCTGCATACACAGTTAATTAACTAATCCATCTGAAAGAACAATCTCGCTGGTTGATAATAACATTTCCAATTACTCATTGGATAGTTCACATGTACAGTTCATCGCTTGATTGCTCTGCATTCACTGATGTTTGCCAACTAGTGGCTTCCTAAAAATGCTCCCTCAGAAGAAATATTACAATTTATTGGGTGTTTTTCCCCCTTAAGTGTCTTGTGGCACCATTGAAACCAGCAGCTTTATTTTAGCATGAGCATATATAGATTACAGTCCCTCTGGCATCTAAAACAAATCTGTAGTCTTGGAGCTACAACGCTCTCTTCCTCTTTCCCTTTGCTGAGACAAACGAGGACAGGACATTTGAAAATGATGGAGGATATAACACAGTGTCTCTGTCTGTAGAGCTCCATTCGCACATACGAGCCATCACCAATGGATCCTGCTGCAGTCAAGTGATAGATAGGCAAATGGCAGGTGAGCCATAAGATCAAAGCTCTGGTGGAATCCCAGTTTAATTTCTTTTGACAAGGCAAGATCTTATACTAACACGCCAGTTATCTTTGCAACTCAGAGCATAATTATGTTGGAAGCCAAAGAAGATGCTTGTAGAAATCAATTAGAGCAGTTGTTCTCAATGTGGGGCCCATGCCCCACAGGGGGACTTCCATTCCCAGAAGCTTAAGTCAGTGTTAAAAATAGATTATATTGACTATTCAAGAGGTCCCAAGGTACAAACAAATCGGTCTTGGGGATAGATAAGTGCACGGAAAATGAGCTATAATCCATAGACCATTGGTTCCCAACATGCGGCCCATGCCCCACAGGCAGACCTCAATTCCCAGAAGCCTAAGTCAGTACAGTTGCTGATCAGTGCTTTGGAGAATTGGCTTAGAAGACTTCTGGGAATTGAAGTCCCAAAACCAAAGGTTGGGAATCACGGAATTAGAGGATTTAAGCCACTGTCCCCACCATTATGAGGAACCCCTATGCCTTATTTCCACAGATATGCCAGATCCACTCTTTCCTATCCTCAGTCCTTCCAGAGATGCAGGACTACTTCACCCATCGTTCCCAGCCAGTGAGAGTTTTTATTCTAAGCCATATCCAAGAAGAGAAGCACAAGGAACGATTGAATTAAATGTGTTGGACTTAAGTTAGGAACACATTAAACTCAGCGTCTGCCCTGATCATTCATCTTCTCCCAGTTTAACAGGACGGTTGTAGGAAAAACCCCATGTACAGCTACCTAAACCTCTGGAAGGAAAGGATCTGAGAAAAGTAATCACATCGTTTGTCTGCAAAGCTGGTAAATCCAATAAATCACAATATACGGTGACTGATGTGTTAGTCTTCGCGGTGCCACATGACTGTCATTTTGAGTGGAAAGCGTGGCCAACACATGCCAGAATTTATTTATTTATTTTTAAAAAACCAGAATAACAAAGCACAAGCCGCTCCTATTGTGGTCGCTTTCTATCCCATCGCCGGCGTAAAACCGTTTGAGCAGGAGATGCGGTTTCATCGGGCCACTTTCTGCGCTCGCCTTCTGCGAAACTCTTCTCAACCTCCTCGGAACTTTTCCGACTACATTCAAAACACGTGTTTGTGGTTTGTTTTGTGTTTAAAAGTTACCTGTGGTGTTTCATCACCACCACCACAACTACTGTTTATCGATCCCCGTTCAGATGTTCATCACCCATCCATGGGCAGAACGATCGGTACAAAGCAACCAACCCAACCGCAGGTGGACGAGTCAGAGGGACAGACAGACATCTGGGAAGGCGACCCGCCTGCTCCATAAAGCCCCATTGAAATCCTTGGCACTTGTTTCCCTGCCTTCAGACGGGATGGCAGCCTTTCTTTCAGAAACGGGCAGGGCTTCTCCGTCCCCTTCTTGCCTTGCCTGTGGCTCTAAAAAGGCTGTTTGGAACAGAGGGGGGGCGGCGGCCTTATCCCCCATCTTCTCAGCCTATGGGGCGCCCGCCCCCTTGACTCCAGCCCTTCCTCCCGCTGGAAGCCTCTCCATCCCAGCCTTCTTCCTGCCGGCTTCCGACCCCGGAGAGAAGCCCCTGCCTGCCTGCCTGCCTGCCTGCCTTCAGCAGGGGACCGGCTGGGGTGGGAGCCCAGGCAGCCGCCGACTTCTCCAGAGTTTGCCAGGTTTCTCTGAAACCATCCCAAAACGCCAGGGAAAGAGCCGCGGGGAAAGAGAGGGCAAGGGAGGGCTCCGGTTGGGGTGGTTGTTCAGCCGCACAGTCGATTCAGACCCTCTGCGACCCCATGGACCGCTGTCCGCCAGGCACTCCTGTCCTCCACCATCCCCTTAACTCGCCCAGCTCTGTGCCCATTGTCTCTACAGTCCCACCTAGCCATCTCATTTTGGGCCGCCCCCTTCTTCTTTTGCCCTCAACCCTTCCCAGCACCAAGGCTTTCTCCAGCAGCCTCTGAGAACGTGCAGACCTCCACCCCGTGTTTCAAAAGGAAGGAAGGAAGGAAGGAAGGAAGGGCGAACTTACTGGTCGCAGTTGGTTCCAGAGAATTCCCCCAAAGGCAATAAACGCAAGTGTCAGCGCCGCCTGGGAAGCCGGGATTCGAACCCCTGGTCGTCGCCGGCAACGCGTCCCCTCTCCGCGTTCTACGAGCGTCCGGACTGCAGCGGCGCGAAGCCGCGACAGGATCCTGCACCGCCCACGGCGCCCCTCCTCACCTCTCTCCGATCGCCTGGGGAGGGGGGCTCTGGGGCTCCGAGCCGTGAAGGGAGGGGGTCTCCTCTTGAGATGGCCCGGCTGGAGGTACGTGAGAAGGGTCTCTATCACGTGTCCGGTGAGGAAGCGTCTGGATCCCCCTGGTTCACGCAGGGGAGGCCGGGGTTTTGGATGGATGGATGCGCAGGCAAGGCGTCTCCCGGGACACGCGTCTCAGGAGAACCTCCAGCGACCAAGAGAGTCGCGCTGGAAAGATGAGCGCCACGCGAAACGCGCATTCAAAGACAACAAGCCGGAATCCCTGGGAGGGGGAAGTGGTGGAGGTGGGGACCCCTGAGTCTACTCAAGAGTAGATATTTTTTTAAATGGGAGCCGCGTTAGTCCGTGAAGGCATATCAGAAAGTAAACAAAACAAGACAAAACCGTTGTGTCACCTTAAAGACTTAACTGATGTATTTTTCATGTTAGCTTTTGTGGATCAGGTCCACTTTGTCGGACATAAGCCTTTAATTATACACACCAGGTACAGAGGTACAGAATGGTTGGCTAGCATAATAGATAAATTTACAAATCAGTGTGGCTTATTACAAGCAGTAAGAACAGAAGATCCCTGATTGTTGTTCAGATTTGTCGGTGAAGATGGATGCAAAACCAACATTGTGGCATTACACATATGCTAATGAGTTTACCAATCAGGGATCTTCTGTTATTAGGTAAAGGTAAAGGTCACCCTAGTGCTGTCTGCATCTGCAGACGTTTCCGTGGACATAGGGTAGACATTTCCGTGGACATATGGCAGGCATGCCTAGACACCAGATTGCATGGAATGCTGTTTATCTTCCCACTTAAGTGGTACCTATTTATCTACTTGCAATTACAGTACAGTACTTGCTTTCAAACTGCTATGTTGGGAGGAACTGGGACAGAGATGGGAGCTCCTTCTGTCATGCAATACTCAGGTCTTGAACTGCTGACCTGTCAACTTCAAGTTCAGCATCTCGAGCCTCCTTCTGTTATTACCAGTTGTATTATGCTAACCAACCATGCTGTACCTGTTGTGTATAGATTGATACCATGAAGTCTCACTCTTAGGTCTGATGAAGTAGACTCGAGCCATGAAAGCTAACATTAAAAATACAGCAGTTAGACTTTAAGGTGCCACAACTTTTTTTTTTGTCTTCTTTGTTTTGTTTACTCTCTGATATACTCAGAGTAGAACTCCTTCTGGATGCAGCTCCCTCCCTCCCTCTCTCATTTTTTGAACGGGGAAAGTGCTTTTCTTTTCTCCCTAAATCCACTGAGCCTTTGCCAAAGGGACAAAAGTTAACATCACCTCAGCCATTCCTAGGGCCAGCAATGGTTCAGGTTCAGTTAACTTTTGTCCCTTTGGGATGGAGTGAGGAGTGGGGCTCAGGAAAGAGAAAGGAGGCCTTCCTCCCTAGAAGCTGTTGAGAGGTTTCAGAAGGGAAGAGGTAAAGGTAAAAGTTGCCCTTGCTCAAAAGCCAGTCACATTTGACTCTCAGGTTCAGTGCTCATCTCTGTTTATAGCCAAAGAGCTAGTGCTGTCTGGGTTTGCCGACATTTCTGTGGACATGTGCCAGGCATGCTATTTACCTTCCCACCTAAGTGGTGCCTATTTATCTATCTGCAATTTCTTCCTTTCAAACTGCTAGGTTGACAGGAGCTGGGACAGAGATGGGAGCTCAATCTGTCGTGCAGTACTCGGGTTTTGAAATGCTGACCTGCCGACCTTCCAGTCATTAAGTTTACAGTTTTAACCACTAAGCCACCACAGTCCTGGAAGGGAAGACCACCCTGCCAAAAAGCTGTAGGGCAGTGGTTTGTGGGGGAGCTTGTTGGACAAGGTTGGATCCATGGGTCAGGATGTTTAGAGATGGGCAGGCTGGAGAACTGGGTACAGATTTAGTGAAATGAGTACAGGGGAACATTGCTCCTGGGAAAGTGTTGCTGGTGGAAGATGCCCATGCTGGGTAGGGGTTTCTGTGACTTGTAGTTGCAGGAACAAATTGGTCCACTGGAGGTTGTGCACAGCACCAATGAGGTGATGCTGAGAATTTGGGGAGACAGACTGAGAACAGGAGATAAGGGACAGAACGACGGTGTAACTGGCTGACGAATCAATGCGCTGGAGCAGTGAATGTCACTCTGCAACATTTTGTTGCAGTTTCCATTTGTGTCCTTCTGTCCCTGAAACCTGATTTGATAGGCATCAATGTCTAGCCAGATCCTGGCTAGACATTAAGATGGACTTCCTGGTGACAAAAACTGTGTAAGAAACAACAGACTGCCTCAGAAGATGATGGACTCCACTTTCATCAATGGCTGTGGAAGGCCTTCTGTCAAGAAGTCTATAGTTTTGGATTTTGTGCCTCTCTAGGGGATTGGACCAAATGACCTGCTGGCTTTCTTCCAACTCAATTTAATGATGCAGTGTCCATCTAGGCTTAATTTCAGTTAAACATTCAAGCCTTCAGTTTCTCTGGAAGCAAAAATGATGAAACTGAGGCTATCATCGTGAGAAGGAAAGATTTGCTGGAAAAGACAATAATGCTGCAAGAGGTGGAAGGTAGAAGGAAAAAAAGGAAGACCAAATGTGAGAAGGATTGACTCCACAAAGAAAACTACAACCTTGATTTTGCAAGAGCTGAGCAGAGCTGTAGAAGACAGGGTATTTTGGAGACCACTCATTCATAGGGTCACCATAGGTTGGCAGTGACTTGCTTGAAAATAACAAATGAATGTTTAGCTAATTGAGCAAGTGTTACCTGTTCCTCACCCCTTAATTTGCAACACACAACAGTCACCAGCCATACTTGATCAGCTACGACACAGAAGTGCAAACTCATCTCCTTTATGGACACTAGTAAAGGTAAAGATCACCTTTGCTCAAAAGCCAGTCATATCCAATTCTAGGGGTCAGTGCTCATCTCTGTTTACAACCAAAGAGCCAGTGCTGTCTGAATCTGCAGACATTTCCATGGACATGTGGCAGGCATGCCTCAACCCTGGAGTGCATAGAATGCTGTTACCTTCCCACCAAAGTGGTCCCTATTTATCGCTTGCAATTTCTTACTTTCAAACTACTAGGTTGGCAGGAGCTGGGACATCAAGTTCAGCGTCTTGACCACTTGAGCCACCACAGTCCACCTCATGGACACTAATGCATGGCTAAATGTATATCAAAGGAGAAATGTATATCAAAGGAGAAATGAATCTGCCACCCCAAGGCTTCTGGTCAATAAGTACCAGCAGAAAAGAGCAGAGGAATATCCGTCTGTGTAATTTGTGATTAAGGGCAATGGTGTCAGCAATGAAATGGTCAATGCCTAGGAGGTCAAGGAGAAGGAAAAGCATGTGTGTTTGTGCTAAGAAATAAATGGGATGCTAGCTTTGTGATGCAGAAAGGCAAGGATAATTGGGAATCTGTGTGTCGATGTGCCAAAATGGTGAAGTTGCTCATCAGGTGTTATTGATGTGATGAGGGAGTGATTTGAGGTTTTTAGAAAGCAAACAGAAGGATATCAGAGGGATTGCAGGGATAATGCTGAAGCCACTGTGGGCTTCTCACTTGGCTCCTTATTAAGCTCAGACAGCAGTCAAGGGTTATGGCTGTCACTTTGGTGTTGGGCAATAAGGAGCTGTAGAACAAGGTGTCATCAGCATATGTGGCCAGTCTTGATGGTTCTAGGTATAAATACAGGCTATTTCCCCTTCATGTTCTTATAAAACTGTATCCTGGTTATTGGGGTTTTTAAACCAGAGTTGAGCTCAACGTGGCATGCCTTCTGCATTCTGCCCAGTGGCAGTGGCTTCTTCTTCTTTTCTTCTTCATTCGACTTCCTTCTTTTACCCCTTTAGGTGTTGAGGGAGATATAAGGTTCTTGTTCTGGCACTTCTAGCAGCCTCCACCAGCATTATTTGGTGTTCTTGTAATATTTCTTTGATTTTATCTCTTCACCTTCCTCTGTGTCTGCCTTGTGGTCTTTCTCCTTTTCCTCTTTCCACATATACCCTGTAAGGTAGGCAAAACACTTGATTTGCTATATCTGTGTGCAATTTAAGATTGGTTCTATTCCAATCTTTCTCTTATAATCTTATTCCTGATTTTATCCCTTCTAGACACTCCAGCAGCCTTCCTCAGACATCTCATTTCCATATTGACCAACTTTATGTTTTGTTTTAAGTGTCCATGTTTGACACTGTTAACATAAGGTGGGAATGAATATGCTTTGTATGAGGTGTTTCTTTGTGCTTGTCGGTATTGCCTTGTGTTGTCAGAGTGGAGCTAACTGTCCCAATATTTGGTGTGCACCGTATGTTAATCTGTTCATTCATTTTGCCATCTTCAGTAAATGTTGTTCCTAGGTATTTGAACTCTGCCACTTGTTTTATACTTTCCCCTTCTATTTCGATATTTAAAGTATGCTGTTTCCTTATAATTGCCATTACCTCAATCTTCTTTTTACTAATTCTCACATCATTTAACGTGGCTATGCCGTTTTGATCTGGTTCTACCATCAAGATAGGAGGGTAGACTTTAGTTTGCCTTGTAACTCCATAGGGAATGAACAGGCAGTGGAGACGGGTATCTCCAAAATGTCACCAGAGTGGTATATCTGCACTACATTTTAATCTGATTTGAACAGAACATGTCCTTAAATGCTGAAGGTATTTGGTGGTTCAGTTCCTTGGTTTGCTCTGATAAAGTTTGGCCTAAAAACTGAAATATGTTTATTGTAGCTTCAGAATTGGAGTCAGCAACCTCCTCTGTGCATGGAGGACACGCTGACCACAGAAAGCCACCACAGGCTGCTGAATTTTTAGCAGTAATGTGCAGCAGCAAAAAGGACCCCGCTACCAAAAAAAGGTAGTGGCATCCCATATTGAATCAATCCATCTCATGTTTGGTCTTCCTTTTATTCCTACTGCTATCCACAGAGACCTAGAAGGAGCCTCCCCAAAGAGTGGAAAGCACAAAGAGTATACTGGGCACCCCCAGGCAATGGTGTTGCAGCTGGCTAATTCTTCCACTGGGATTGGGGGCCTCCAGAGTTATTTCCTACCACGCCAATCTTTCACCATCATGAAGAATTACACCACCACCACCCCAGCTTCTAGGCCAGCGGTGCCCAAACTTTTTGGGCCGTGGGCTGATCATGTGCTTCAGGGAGCCGGTCACTAAGGCCCGGGGCCTAGGTGTGGCCCCTGACACCAATTTGTTTGGTCCATGAAGCCCTCGTCGCTCCAGGAGCGACGAGGGCTTTGCGGGCCAGATGAATTGGCATCGGGGGCTGCACCCAGCGCCCGGGCCTTAGTTTGGGCACCACTGTTCTAGGCTGATTTTGTTTACTTACTGCAGAATAGTAGCTTATTAGAGTTTCTAGTAGCAGTTTTTCTTTGCTGCTTCAGTGGTTCTCAAACTTTCTAGCATCACACCTCCATTTTGATTTTTGGCAAGGTGTTGTAATCCTCCTCCTTTCCCGTTATTCAACCCCTTTTAATAGAGAGATAATGTTATGGTGTAGCTATCATTACAGAGACTCCACATTTTTGCACCCTCTGCCTGGAAATGGCCTCTTCGTGGCATTTGCCTCAGTCCAGGAACCAATATAGTGCATGACCTTTTAGCTAGGGATCTTTGGAAATTGAACACCTGGCACCGTCTGTTTAAAGCAGGGATTCTCAACCTGTGGCCCGTGGGCCGGATCCGACCCGTGGCACCATTGCATGTGCCCCCCATTGCCTCTACCACACCAGGAAGTGCCATGTGGTGGAGGAAGGACAAAATGGCTGTCCGCCCCCCGAAGCTGTCTGAGGGAGTGTGACCCGCCCGCTGGCTTTAAAAGGTTGAGAACTCCTGATTTAAAGCATATGCTTTTCCATTGTGCTCTAGTTTGCCCCTCAATCTCTCTAAAGGTACAACCTGCCCTTCTTCCTGTTTGACCTTATTATCTAAGGCAACTGAACACAGGGTCTCATGTATCCAAAATGAGAATCATGCAGCAAAATGAATGAGCAATAGCTTTCCTTAGATCTCTCTCTTTCATGTCCTGATCAGACCCTGGACTGCCAAAATTAAGCCACTTTCTTCACTTTGTCATTGCTCAAACACAAGTCCTCATCGGTGCATGTCTTCTGGAAGCAATTGGCAGACCAGCAAATGGGCTGGACTCTGTGTCTCTCCACATTCACACCATGTGTTCTTGTCCATCAGCAGTCCTCACTTGAGCATGTTGGTCTTGCATTTAGGGACTCCAACACTCAGCCTATTCAGGGTCCTCCAGATGATGTAGGGGAGATTGAGATCTTCAGCTATATCTACCTTTAATGATGTTCCTTCCAAGTGAGATCCTTCTTCCATTTTCTAATTTGGTTTTGCTCTAGCGTACCCTCAAGAATGTTTGTTCTTGCCATAAAGCTCTTCCTGGATCTAAGCCGGGGGACTTGACACTCATATCCATTCAGAGGGTGTTGAGGGTCATTCTCTTGCTTAGTTCTCTCAGCATCTGCTGCTACTTCTCTCCTGTTCTTAGGTCAGTGATGGCGAACCTTGGCACTCCAGATGTTCTTGAACTTCAATTCCCAGAAGCCCTGATCAGCAGGAGTGTTAACTTGAGCTTCTGGTAATTGAAGTCCAAGAACACCTGGAGTGCCAAGGTTCACCATCACTGTCTTAGGTGGAGCAATACCAACAAGGGGTTATATCTACTCAACCAGTGTCGGTTTAAGGCATCCTGTCTCTTTCTGAATGACTTCATTAACAGCAATGTCAACTCTTTTGCATGTGTGAATGCATTCCATACTGGAGCAGCATACTCTGCTGCAGAGATGCTCAGAGCCAAAGCTGATGTGTGCAGCATAGATGGTTGAGTTCCCCATTTATAGTTTGTGCGTTTCCTGATGATGTTGTTCCTTGTACTAACTTTTGGCTTTGTTATTCAGGCAGTGCTGCTTAAAAGAGAGTGTCCAGTCAAGGGTCATACTGAGGCATTTTGGTGTTCAACAGTGATGTAATTGATTCCCTTGAAAGTGGAAAGCATATACAGTACTTGTGTCTTGCTTGGATTAGGCTTCAAACGGTTGACGTTGTAATACTGTCCTAATTCTTCAATTGCTCCAGTAAGTTTTCCAGCTACCTCATCAAAGCTTGACCCTTGAATGGCCATTGCTGTGTTGTCTGCATAGATGCACAGTTTTGTATTGTCAGGAACTAGCTGATCATTTGTATATATTGTCAAGGATTTATGGCTGCATGTGTGTTAACGTAACAGACTAGCGGTTAACTACTGCGACAGCAGAAGGTTTGGGTGCAAAGAACACATACAGTTTCAGTGAATAATGCAGTTTACTTCTGGGTGAGGGAAAGACAATAGACACAGAACTATATACACAGGTATCAGTCTGTCTTCAAGCACCACAGTAAGGTTAGAGCCTGGAATCCCAAAGGCTCAAGTCCACTGAGCATGTACAGAGTCCTGCCAGCAAACACTGACTGCAGTTTGTCCAAGTCAGTGTGCTCTTCTCAGCAGTGTAGAGTACCTGATAGTTCTTGGTAGAAGCAGAGCTTCAAGCAGCACGTCTTCTCCCTCGAAAGTCAGTTGTTGTCTCAATCACAGTTCCACAGAATCTCCTCCTCAGACTAGCCCATCTCAGGTGGGCTATAGTTATACTGTACTACTGCTGAACCACCCCCAAAGTGATCACAGCTGTGCTCAGTCCTGCATCACATACCCAAGCAGTCACAGCTGTGTAATCAGTCTATGCCTCAACAGCTAACAGCTGTGTCTAGAGCTCTAAAAAGTGTCTTAAAGGTATATTTACACAGTGGGCAGGAATCTTGCTACAATACCCATAAAAATGCCCTAACATATATATTATACAGTTTTTTTATAAAAGAAGTATAGAGTAACATGGTTATAGGGGGAAAAACATAATCAGTTAATAAGTGGATGTAACTCCTAAATTAATATGAAGTGTTTGATTAATTTGTATAAAGGACAAGAGACTTCCTTGAGACAGACCATTCTTCTGTTCCCTCTATCTGCTGTTCTTTCCATTCATTGTCACATAAAACCTCCAGTTCTGAAGGAAGTAGCCAATGACTCTAGTAAGCTTGCCATCTTTGGTAAGTTTATTTATTTTATAGGGCAGAATCCTATGATTGACAGTAATGTATGCTGCAGTTAGGTCAATGAAAGCCACTCCTGTAATTTGCTTTCTTTCAAAGCCATCCTCATTGTGTTATGTAAGGTTAAGGATTTGACCGCAACATGATCTGCCCGGCTCGAAGCCAGCTTTCTCCTTTATGATCTTTTCATCAATAAATTTGGAGATGCCTTATAAAGAAGGCAAAGGATTGACAAGGGTTTTTTATTTTTTTAAAAAAATAATAATTTTTATTAAACTTTTAAAAAAAGGAAAACAGAATCAAAAAGTTACAAAAATACAACATAATTATCCGCATTGAAGAAAATCAGCAACAAAGAAAGAACATTCAATATCACAAAACAAAACGACACCAAAACCAAATAAATACATAAATAAAAAGAACATACAATAAATAAATATATTCACCCACATCCAACCCGTCACCTCCCATAATCCCACAATAACATAACATAACATGAGTCCCTGAAACCATTCACCATTCTATCGTCATCCCTCCCCCATCCTTCCATTGAAGGACCGCCTCAGAGTGTCGAAGAGGGGGAGGGGAGCCCGGGACCAGAGCGGATTCATTCCAGTGTTTTAGAATAACAGATAGATCAACTTGCTCAGAACTGTATCATTATTCCACCTTCTTCCCTCCTTCCACTAATGACCATCTTACCCCTATTCTTTTCAATACTTTTTCACTATGTTATTTTGATTCAACATTTTCAACCCTTATCCTCCTTTAGCCTTCTTTGACAAGAATTGTACTATGATATATTTTTCTCCTTCAACTTTAGGTCTATGGAAAAAAAAAACCCAACAACGGGCTCTTCTTGATATTTTAAACATTACGTTAACTTAATGTTTACCACAAAATAATTAAGTTATCAAATTTTCTTCCAGCTATAATATCCCTAACTTCATTTTCGTATTACCAATCATGTCCTTAGGTAGAACCCTTTTTCTCACTTCTCTTTTCCTATATTGCTGATATATTTTTCCTCCCCATCTTCAACTTATCCATCAATTTATTATTTAATATTTCTCTCTCATGATTATTCTAAACTTCCCTCTTTCATCATTTTTATCAACACTTTGTTTGGTTCCTACCAGCTCTATGGCTCAATTTTTGTGAATATAACAATTCATCCCCATTCTAATCAGTTATCTATCCCGTTCAATAAGCTAGTAATATATTTTCCACATCAAATTTGCCCTACCTCTTCAATTCCTCCAATTATTCAGTAATTCTTTCCCTCGATCTTGCTAGATCTCCTTCTAATATCACTTTTGCCAAACTCTTCCTCTATCTGGACGCGTCCTTCTTTATTTTCTTATTATTATTATTTATTTAATCCAACCTTTTCTCAGTTATGCTCCAATTATCCAATTCATTTTCTTATTCTACTTATACTACTTTTCTCACCTCTACACTTATTTCTTTTTTTTAATTATACCATTTTAATCCGCAGTTCCTTTAATTTAGCACTTCTTTTCAGTCCCTTACATTAATTTTCATTTATACCAATTAGCCAAAGCACGCCTCCTAGCCCTCTAGAATTTACATTCACTTAGAGACCATTTTTCTTGTCAATTGTTTAACCCTCAACCCTTTTTGTTCAAAAAAGATAATATCAACTCTCTTCTTGAAGCTATTAACAATATTACTATTGTAAAATTATTACTTTCTAAAAATTTGCCAGGACAATTCCCATTTATCCTCTACCATCGCTAGGTTGTTACTCTTTTTTCTCAATTTTCTCTAATTTTCCACTTCTTGATCATCCAATCTATCATTTTCTTTGCTACAATTATCTTAGACTTCCCCTTCAACATTTTTGATTTTCCTTTTACTATCGCTAAATTACCTCTCTAATTTCTCTATAGAAATTATATTTTTCATTCCTTTTTCTCCTTTCCTTTCTTGTCTTTCCATCTTCCTCCATCATATAATAGGGACTCATCTTCAATTTCCCCAAATTCGTAATCCTTTCAAATTAAGTTTCCTTTATACAAATTAATCAAACACTTCATATTAATTTAGGACTTACATCCACTTATTAACTGATTATGTTTTTCCCCCTATAACCATGTTACTCTATACTTCTTTTATAAAAAAAACATATCAATTTTCCTTACTCAGATTTATTTGCTGATATTGTTGCTATTGCAGAAATTTATAACACTTTCTGTATTTGAAAGCTCCTCTTTGATTTTGCTCCATTCTTTTGATCCTTTTTTAATGACATTACACGATTCTAGTATATCCAGGTAATCAGTTTGCTTTCTTATCACCACTACTTTCCCTGCCCAAAAGAATCTCAACTGCTGAGTTTGTTGCCAGTTATAATTCACTCCCTTATCTCTTAACAGTTTAGTAATTGGTTTAATTCCCTTCCTCCACAATCTTTCTGTTTTTGGCAAATCCTGATAAATATCCAGTTGTTCACCCTCAAATTTTGGCACCTGTATACTCTTTTTTCTTAAATATGCCATCAACTTTAGTTTACTATCCAGGCTTACAAATTTTACCAAAACATGTCTTTTAAATGTCCCATTTCTTTTCTTTCCCAGTCTATAAGCTGCTAATATATCCTCTTGTGTAAAATTCCTCCCCATCTTCAGTTCATTCAACCATTTGATAATTCTTTCCCTCAGTCTGTCTGGTTTACATTCTGGAATTCTTTTTATCAGTAAATTCCTCCTTCTCATTTCTGCTTCTAATTTATACAACCTTTTTTTCCTGATTGTTACTACTTTCATCTCCCTCTTTTCCTTTTCCTTGAATACCCTTAACTAATTCTTCTACAAGATTTAGTTTTGTCTCTATTACAACAGTTTTGTCATTTGTTAATGTCTTAAAATCTGCCAACCCATCCCTTAAGTCCTTTTGTTCTTCCATAGTGTCCTTCATTTGCTGCTTAATACCCTTGATCTCTTTTTCCATAATTTTTGATTTTGATTCTAATGTCTCAAATTTATCATATATTATTTTCATAAAATTTTCCAGCAAATTCCTTAATCTCGTTGTTCTTTCATGATATCATTTATTTCTCGCTTCCTTATCTCGTTCAATTTATCCAGCTTCTTCTCGATTTTATTCCAAATGTCCATCTCTTTCTCCATTACACTCATGGGTTGCTTTTCTTCTTTATTCATCACTTCTTGAAGTTCTTGAAATTCTCGAGCTCTTTCTTCTCGATCCCTTTGAGTGATCCTTACTAACTCATCTAACTCTGCAACCATTCTATCCATCTTCCAGTCCTTGTCAGTGTGTTGATGACTCATTTTTACTTTCCAGATTATAATTTCTCAGCTGTACCACTTTAATAATCAGCCATGCCAAATCACACCCTTCTTCTTTAATCAGTTCTCCATTAATCAGTTCTTAAGTCCAACAATTTCAAGACAAGGGACACAGTCCTGTTTTTTTCAAGTTCTTATATTTTCTTAGAGTCTTATCTTCTCACTCAAATAAATTGCTACTTCAAGACCGGGAGGAGGCATGAGAGGTTTACAAATGATTTACAGACGAAATTTCAAACTTTAATCGTCCAAATTTGCTCCACAATAGGGCCTTTGTATATCCCACGTTGCTTTACTTTGCTTCTTTTTCTGACTGTACCAATAGTCTATGTTTGCAATCACCAGACTTTTTCAATATAGTATCCACTCAGTATCTACTTTCCAAAATTTCTCAGACAGTGCACAGCTGAGCTTAAAACAGTTTTACTTTCATAGTCTCTGCGTTGTTTTTTTTACAGCCTTATCTTCTCATTACTGAGTCTTAAATAAGCAATTGCTTTGACGCCAGGAGAAAAAGAACATGAAAAAAAAACCCAATGATTTACTCACAGTCCACTTCACTTCTTAGTAGTAGGGCTTTTAACTGCACGTCCTTTTTGTTCAAAGCTCCGATAAATCTGCCTTGTTTTTTTAACTTTTCCGTCGCTTTTAAATTATTTCATGACTTTTAGTCTTCACCTCTTACACTCCAGCACTCACACATCAATCATTTTCACATATTTAGCTTTGATAGTCTCTGTTTTCCAGCATTTTAAATATAATTATCTCTCAGCACTTTCAACATAAATCCTCCTTCTCCGCCATCTTGTTCCGATCTCCCAGGATTGACAAGGGTTGGTAGCTTTTTGGATCATCTGGGCCTTTGCCTGGTTTCAATAAAGCAACAACTCTAGCCTGTCTCCAATTTAGGAACCTTAAGTTTGTATATGCCAGTGATGGCGAACCTTGGTACTCCAGCTGTTCTTGGACTCCAATCCCCAGAAGCCCAAGTTCTCTCTGTGTGTACGCACAGTAAACCAATTTGTGTGGATTCATAGAGGCTTGGACTTCTGGGAATTGAAATTCAAGAACACCTGGAGTGCCAAGGTTTGCCATTACTGGTCTATGCAGTTCATTAATTGCAGGAGCCATTCCAAAGTGCGGGGACCAAACTGCTTTATCTGCTCTGTTCCTGTTCATACATCAATACTTCCTGCTTTACTCATTTTTTTTTGCTGTTTATAGCTTCCTTCAATTCAGATGCTACAAAGGGGCTATTTAGTTTTTTAAAAACCCTTATTCCTCTGGTTGGATAGCTTTTCCCCACTCCTTTTTTCCTTGCATTTCCCCATTCTTTAGCAACTGGCTAGCTATTTGGTCTGATGTTACTCCACTATAATTTTGCTGTGGCTGTGTTAAATCTCCACCTAAATTTTTAAGGAGTTTCCAAGCTTGTCTTTCCTTAGGTGTTTCCAATCTTAACATTTGATTACTAATCTGCACCAAAAGTAAAACTGTCTCTTTTCCTTTGGATGGGATGAACAGCACATTTTTCAACTGAATCCCATTTCAGAGCAGATAGGATTTTGGTTGTGATGGTTAAGTTGCTGAGCTGGGTGACCAGAAGGTAAACAGGTCAACAGTTTGAGACCCGGGTGCAGCATGACAGAATGAGCTCCTGTCATCTGTTCCAGCTCCTGCCAACCTAGCAGTTCAAAAGCAAAGAATTGCAAGTAAATAAATAGATATTGCTTTGGCAGGCAAGGCAACAGTGTTCCATGTGCTTTGGAATCTAGTCATGCCTGCCACATAACCATGGAAACATTTATTTATTTAGATATGCAGATGCAGACAGCACTGGCTTTTTTTAGCTGCAAACAGAGATAAGCACTGCCCCCTAGAGTCAGATATGACTGGCTTTCAAGCAAGGGAGACCTTGTGGTTGGGGTCAAAGGCAAAATAATATCAAAAATACCAAACTATTTTAGCTTAAGACTCTTATTGCCAGTAAGCAAGCCTTTGTTATTAGATGTCATCAAGTTACCTCTGACATATGCTGCTTCAAAAGTCCAATCATTAACAGCCCTGACCTGATCTTGCAAACAAAATGCACCCTCAACTTCTGGCTCTGCAGCCCGATACCTAAATCACGGAACTATTCAGCCAGCTAATCAGTGATCGGACAGAGATAATTATGTTTGCTAGTGTTATTCCAGTGGTGCCAAACCTTTTTATGCTGCGGGCCTGACCATGCTCCCCAGACAGCTGAGCGGGCCAGACCATGCCCCCGGAAGCGGCCACATTTATGCAGTGGTGGGATGACAAATTTTTTACTACCCCATCCTGATGTCATGGACATAGTGGGTGGGGCCAACATCATGTTATGATGTAGTGGGAGGAGCCAACGTCATGACGTTGTTGGGCGGGGCCAAAGAATTTTTTTTAAAAAATCAAAAAAAAATCAACCCATCCCCACCCAAAACACAAATCAACCCGCCCGTCCACCCCAAACACAAATCAACCCGCCTGCCCACCCCAAACACAAATAAACCCACCCTAAACAAATAAACCCACTCACCCCAAAGACAAACCCATCACTTACCTGGCCTGGGGTCGGGGAGCAGGCACTAGGCAGTCAGCATGACGGCTTGCCTCCTAACACCCCCCCCCCCAATCTGCCTCACCGATGCTTCAGTGAGGCAAACGGGGGCTTCGGGACCAAGCCGTGCATGCGTGACTTGCTCCCGAAGCCCCTGTTCGCCTCACCAAAGCATCAGTGAGGCGAACGGGGGTGATCCCAAAATCCCTGTTTGCTTCACCGAAGCATCAGTGAGGCGAACAGATTTTTTTGGGATCAAACAGCGCATGAGTGCGGCTTGATCCCAAAACCCCAGTTTGCCTCACCAAAGCTTCGGTGAGGGGAACTGGGGTTTGGGGATCAAACCGCACATTAGCGTGGCTTGATTCCCAAACCCCCATTCGCCTCACTGAAGCTTACTCTGCATGTGCAGAAATTCATTCTGACGCATGCGCACTTCACAATTGCAGCGTGCATGCGTCAGATTGATTTCTGCACAGGCACACTAAATTGGAGCCATTTTGGCTCCAATTTTATTTTATTTTTTGTCTTTTTTTGAGGCGTTGGAACCAGACGCCTCAAAAAAAAAAAGAACTACCCTCCGGGAGAACCCTCCGTGATTGTTCTTACCGGTTCTGGGGAACCGGTCAGAACCGGCATCATCCCATCACTGCATTTATGGCTGTTGTAAATTTATTTATTTATTTCTATTTCGATTTCCATGCCGCCCCACTCACCCAAGGCAACTCTGGGCGGCTCACAGCGAACAATAAACAGTATAATATCAAGTGACAAAGTATCAACCAACAAAAACATATCAAGGAACCCCAAAGCACCCACTTCTGCATTTACGCATGCACAGGTGCATTTTACAGCTGGTGTAAACACACCTGCTTCCACTTCTGTAGTAGTGGTGGGCCACATGAAATGGTGCTGTAGGCCAGGTCTGGCCCACAGGCCATAGATTGGGAACCCATGTAATGCCTTCCACAAAATTTTGTCATATCAACTTGGCAGAGGTTATCTGCAACTAGTTACTTTTTGCAGTAATCAAGATTACTCTTAAGGTCATTTTAACAAGGAATTTATGTAATTCTATCACCAATCCCAAATTGCCAATCCCCTTCCCTGGTAGAGGGGAAAGGAGGCTGGCTAGTCTGGAGTTGGCCCTATTTCTTTTCATGGTGGATGGAAAAGGGGGTGGCAGAGAATGAGATGGCTAGATGGTATTGTAGATGCAATGGGCACAGAGCTGGGTGGGTTGAGGAGGATGGTAGAGGACAGAGGTGCCTAGTGTGCAATGGTCCATGGGGTTGCCAAGGGTCGGAATCAGTTGTGCGACTGAACAACAAAAGTGCAAAGTTCCTCAAACTTGGCTCACCAGATGTTCTTGAACTTCTAGTTCCTAAATGTGTGTGCTGACTTGGGTTTCTGGTAATTAAAAGGCCAAGAACACCTGGAAAGCAAAGTTTGAGGAACCCTGATCTAGTGTACTAGTCTGGCCAGGTTATCCTGCTGAAAGAGTAGACCATACTCCCAGCGACTCAATGCTGAGTGTCAGGCAGCAGTTAACTAGCCTGACAACCCTGAGGACTAATGGTTTGGGTGCCAAAGTCCATAGGGAAGGGGGATGGTCCCCAAGTGGATTAAATCATACTGTACTTGAATCCATCTTGATGGAGAACAGCAGCTTCATCAATACTGGCCAATGAAGACTGTGCAAAAGGGCTGAGGACCAGAAAGTGACTCGCGGAACTGGATTAGTAGTACGGGTGCCGTGCTGAGATGCAGAAGGCAAATGAAAGACCACTGCATTATATTCTCAGGAATGTTTTCATGACTGATCGTCATGAGGACTACCAATATTCAGATTTGGCAGATGATTTAGTGCAGGGGTTCTCAACCTTTTCAAGTTGGTGGCCAGGTCATGCTGCCTTAAACAGTTGAGAGACCGGACTGGTTCCCCCCCTCCCACACACACACACACACACACACACACACACACACACACACACACACACACACAGTTTATGGCTGTCGTAAATGTGTTTATGAAGGCCACAGACTCATTTACGGCCGTTGTAAATGTGTTTACAATGGCGGTAAATGTGTCTGTAGCCAACAATAGTGGCGGGAGCTGGAGCAAGGGATATTTGGCATCGTGGGCTGGATTCGGCCCATGGGCCATAGTTTGAGAACCCTTGATCTAGTATATTTTTCAAGATACAATATCAAAAGATACAACTAGAGGGAACCAAAAGATATTTCTTGTGCTTTTTTTTTTGTACAGATAAGACAGTCTTCCAATTTTTGTGAAAAACATTTATTTTTTAAAAAATAATTATTTACAAATTAGATCTTAGAACACCAAGAAAACCAGTTACAAAAGGTCTGATCATATTTTTAGTTTATAGGTTGCAGCATTTCTGTTCACTCTCCTAGTCTGCTCTAGCAGCACATTTATCAGGCTGTGCTGAGCTGAAAACCATCCAACCCGACATAAACTTTCACAAGGGTTGCCCACAAACTGGGAGGAACTTCAAGTAGGTGGGCAAAGAGCTGTCTTGAAGATCAAGAGCTAATCTGAGAAAATGGGGTTTCCCTGTAGACAACAGTCTATGCGAATATGGAGAACAAACTATTGCCCATGATACAATGCCCACAATGCCCCTCAACGTGCACTGAGGAGGATCTTATGTTGGCAAGAGGAAATGCTGTTGATGTGGCCTAAAATTTGGCAGATGTCATTTAATTCCTGTTTGTTTTAGATATGTTAAATTTAGCTTTGCATGTTATTATATGCTTCATCAATTTAAATGCCAAATAAATGTGGGTAGCATTTCTATCGACTTTGCTTACAAAAAAGAAAAAAGTAAACACTTTGTATCTTTAACACACACACACACACACACGTTTTCTTCCCTCCCACCCACCCACCCAAAAAAATCCCAGAATTTACTCATCCTAAAAAGGATGGGATTGACTACCAGCACTTCACAAGAGTGAAACTGCGGGAGCAAATTGCCACTAATTAACAAGCTGCAGCCTGGAACAAAATCAGATTCTCATCAATTAGTGGCAGCTTGTCACTGCAATTTAGGTGATTTCACTTCTATTGCCAGTGAATATATTTTGTCAATTGGGTTCTTGGTTCTTCCTAGTTACACCCACTGAAAAACATAAACATGTAAACACTATACAAACACACAATTTGCTACATCTGGAGATCAAGATGTGTTGAAGTGATCAGATATGATTGAATAAAGCTCCCACATTTGAGATTAAATTTAAAGCATAGGATTAGATTCACAGAGCTGACATTGTCAATTTAGCACAGAAACAGATTAAAATGCTTTGGGCCGGTCACTTTATACTTTTCACTGCCAATTTAAAATTCTCTTGGGGAAGACTGAATAACATCAATTAGTAAACAGCAGCATGAGGAATACTAACAGGGTCACCTTGCCCGAACCCTGCTTCCAGGAACCACTTGTGGGGCAGGGTCATGTTACTCTGGCTACTAGAGCAATGATGGATGTCCATCCCCCCCCCCCCCGACAGATATTCAAGAAATCCCTGCCAATTTGGTATTCTTTATAATCTAAAAATAAATAGAGATCGTATGTAAAGAAATCCCTTGTTCATATGTTTTTGGAAAGAATATAAGGGAAAGGAGACCAACTGTTTCAATCAAATCATTCTTCCATGCATACAACAAAGTAAAATGTACATTCTGCTCTGCTGAAAAATTGCCAACATGATAGAGGTGAACAGCAAATTTGGAAGTAGGATGTCGTCTGGAACTATACCATTTCCAGAGAGTATGAAGAAAATCATAGCCTTGGACGTTCACCCCATAAATGTGCAAAACTTAACTCTATGAGAAGACCATCAACTTTCCAGCCTGTGAATTAGCACCTAGAGTTAAGAGGAGCCCAGTCTTCTTCAATGTGGTTATTTCTGAGAGCTTAATAACTCCCATAATTCTGCATAGAAAGGTTTGTGGTGGAAAGACCTTGACTAAGGATAACCCTTAAACAACTCTTGAGTGGTCATGTTATCACAGATCACAGCCACAGTCCAGCAAACATGATCCACTGAGGAACCCCAGGGAAGGAGCATGGACTGCTATGTGTGGATGTAGACCAAGTCTATGCTCTGCTCTGTGGGGGTTTCCTACCAAGTGTTAGTCCATAGGTGGCACAAGGTTTGTTGAGATGGTTCTCTGGATCAGAGCCAGACAAAATCAAAGTTCCTCTGAAAATGGTTCCAGGATCTCTTGCTCTTTTACTACAAGTCCAATATACAGTATTACGGGTTTCCTTATGGAAAGGAGCCCTGGACAGACTAAGAAGTTTCATGGATTTTTCAGCACTTATTCACTGGTCAAGTCTGTAGCTGCTCCAGAGAGAGGAAGCTATAGTAAACATTATCTTTCTACTGTTCCAATGTCTTTTATGGTTCCTTCATGGCAGAAATGGGCAAGCTGTGAGTTTGTGGGCTGCAGCTTTCATTGTCCCAAGCCAGGACAACCAACAGGAAGGAATTCTGCAGTCTGGTGTGCAACAAACATCTGAAAGGTCACACTTTACCCACTCTTTTCTTCTTTAAGGCTCAGGGGATTCATTCATTACGAGATAAGGAAGGCTCCAAAGAAGCTGGTCTCCTTATCCATGGCCACCTGGTCCACGCTGCTTATGGAGACAAAAATCCGGTCATTGTTTTTTAAGTGGAACACACCACCTTGGTATACGGAATACAATCCGTATCTTGAATTTTTGGACCAACAGCTGGTTCTGGCACTTTTCATTAACAAAATGGGGTCTGGGTAGTCGGTGTATTTAGAAATGAACTGAACCATTTGTTTTGGGTTCCGGACGCTGTCCGAGCCAGGATCTGAATCAGGTTCTACGCCCTCTGGTTCACGGAACCGAAAATATGTTTGAGAGTAAATATAGTAGAAGCCTGACTGTGGAATGACAAGTTCTCCATCCCTCAACTCAGCATTGTAGAGAAAGGAGTTGCCTCTTCTTGATGGCTCCCAGCAGTTTATTTTATAGCCAAGGTTGTTTCGCAGTGCAAAATCTGTAATTGGGTGGGAAAGACAAAAAGCTCTTTAAATATAAAACACAGAAGGAAAAAAATCACACACCTATAGCACAACTAAGTAAACTAAAAATGTTTATTTTGCACATTCTTGACATCTTTTCATTCCAGAGTTCTTACACACCATGATGGCCAGAGCTTGGATGCCATCCTAGCATCTGTTAATGGTGATACCAATTTACTGTTTCTGCAGATGCTCCTATATTATTATATATCAAATAAATAAAAACTACACAACTAAATTTGTCCCCTTGATTTCAGCGGGATTAACCTTATAATGCTTCTCCAAACTAATGAACCCTGTGATAAAAGGAATCAGAAAATAACAACCCCCTAGTAAGTATTCTCAGAAATTGTAAAAGTTACTTTCTCGCTGGAGGACCAGGGGTCTTATAGCCTAAAAATAATATTTTTCCCCAATGTTTTGGCAACTTTTGATGAAAGACTGACCAGAATTCAACTGCCATTTTAAATTTGCTTATGAAAGAATTGTAAGTCTTTGTGGAAAACAGCCACTTATTAACAAGGTGTTGGTTGCATTGTCACCAACTGTGCATAAATTTAGGGATGATTGAGGGAGTTATAACAAGATGATAACTGCATGCCCTCAAGTCAGTACCAATTTATGGTGACCCTTTGCAGTGTTTTCAGGAGAGAGAATATGCAGAAGTGGTTGATCATCCCCTTCTTCAGGGGGTGTCCCAGGACTGTACAGCCTGTATGTCTACATAGGCAGGCTCTTCTCCCAGATGCCACAGCGGGGAATCAAATTTCTGGCAAACTACCCAAACCCCTGAGCTACAATAAAATAATTAAAACAACCCTAGTAGAGCAGCTGAAGGCAACTTTTTTGAATCCCATGAATTTCAAACATGAGACAAACATCTTATTAACAAAGAGCAATTTCCGACTGAGTCTTCGTCAACTTCCTTTAAGAGAGTAGACTTCCATGACAGAATTCTGGCCATTATTCTGTTTTCTGGCTATATCTACAGGACAATTAATTCCAGTAGAAGCAGAACTGGATAGATGGGGTATGCCCATATTTAAGCACTGATGGGCCATGTTTACACCATGAACAATTTAGAACTGGGAATAAAGTGCACATTGTCCAGCTTCAAGCTAATAACATCATGTCTTACTTTGTGTGGTTAAAGCACTCTTTCTGCTTGGGTTAGCAGTTAGGTGTGCTGCCACTCTGGGTGCAACATTCTCAAAGGCACTTCTGTCCGTTGCTGTTGAGTCTTTAACAACGCTGTCTGGATGGAAAGAAAGAAGTATCAATGGTTAAACTTCAACTACAATCACAGCCAAGGTACTGCAGCAACAAGAGAGCTCTTCTCTCTGGATTTATATGTACAATGGAACCCCACTTTACAGATGGATTGCTTATGGGGGGGGGGGGAATCGCTATACGGAATTTTTTTTGAGGGGGGGGGGCATTCTGACACTTCTCACAGCGGTGGGAGGGTGTTTTGAGCATTTCCGCTCAGTTTTTGAAAATTTTCATTGCTTTTTGGTTACCTCCAGCTCTCCCTGCACCCAGGAAGTGCTGAAATTCCCCCATCCCCTCATCAGCTTTTTGGTGGGTACTTTTCCTACAGTTACCAGAGTTGGCCACTAGATGGCACTGTTGGAAATGTGCCGAATATGCAATGCAAACCAAAATACAGTAGTAAGTTCCAGAGCTCAGACAAAAAGTCAAATTAACATTTTTTATCTGTTCAAAAGTGCATTTTTTCACTGTGTTTTTGCCACTTTTAGAAAGTTTGGATTTTTAAAATACTCTTTTTTGTTGCTTTTTCTAACCTTCAGAATGGAAATACAGTCATACCTCACGTAACGAATTTAATTCATTCTGCGAGGCTATTTTCTACGCGGGTTTTTTGCTATGCGAAACAACTCGCATAGCGAAAATTCCTATGGAAAAACTCGCATAATGAGCATTTTTAGGGGGATAACTCTCATAGTGAATATTTTTTGTTATGAGAGTTTTCCATAGGGAAAGTCTTAAGACTCGCATAGCGAAAATTTTTTCGTTATGCAAGTTTTCCCCATAGAAATGCTCGCTATGCGTTTCCGTAGGGAAAGTCTGACTCGCATAGTTAAAATTTTCGCTATGCGAGTCAGACTCATATAGTTAAAATTTTCGTTATGCGAGTCAGACCGGTTAGTAAAAAATCCACTTGCTATGCGAGTTTTACACTAAGCAAGTCACTCGTTAAGCAAGGTTTGACTATACTGGTTTTCAATACATTCCTAGGGAAACCGTGCTTTGCTTTAAGGAAAAATCGCTATAAGGAAAACCCGTGGAATGGATTAATTCCATTAACCAGGGGTTCACTGTATTGTGAACAGCGGCCATCTATGAATTTATTCAATCCCCTTTTAAATCTGTCTAAGTTCACAACCCTGTTGTGTGGCTACAAATTCTCTCAATAGCTTGAGTGATGGCGAACCTTGGCACTCCAGGTGTTCTTGGATTTCAATTACCAGAAGCCTAAGTTAACACTCCTGTTGATCAGGTCTCCTGGGAATTGAAGTTCAAAAACACCTGGAGTGCCAAGATTCACAATCACTGGCTTAGTGTGTGAATAAATTCCTTTTGGGGGGCAGGGGGGATTTCACCCACAATATTTCCAGGTGGCATTTTGTGAGGTTATATTTTATAATTTATAATTATATTTTATTGTACTGTTGCTGTTTTGACTGTAAGCCACCCTGAGTCACCTCGGTGAGTGGGCGGGAATATAAATCTGAATAAATAAATAAATAAACAATAAATTCTGGATGCTACTGTCCAAAAAGCATCTCTTCGGAGCTCTGAAATCAACTGTGTGCTATATGACAAAGTCATTCCTCTTTATCAGTACTGAACTGAGGTACACAGAAAGAGCCTCCTTAAAGATTGTGGTATTTTTGAACCCTGGGCAACGGCAAGCAATGCCTCTTAAAGCCAATCCACAGGCTCAGATTTTCTAGTAAATTTAATCATTGCACTTCTACAGGAGTCATTCCTTACTTCATTGGTGTTAACACACTGCAAGGTACACAGAAAAAACAACATTTGGGCGTACCCTGGTGACAGCAACCTTGTTTTGCCAGATAGTCTTTTTCACACTAGGTCAGGTGAAAGGAACTTCAGAAGGTGGCTTCATTTTGGCAGTTTCACATCTGGCCTAGACACAGAAGAAGGAGGTTCAGCAAAGAGCATGTACCGAGCTGATCAATACATCACTTTGTCTATACCTTTTGATGAGGATGCTGCCGAAACACTTGCTTCTTTGGCTAGGTGACTGGCCATGATCTGCAATCGCAAAGGTAAATTGGTTAGCTTTCCTTCTGACAAAATCAGGATAACTTAAAAAATGCACACACCATTTGCCCAGTGTGTTCCTTAGTATTCTCCTACACAGTCAAGGTCCATCAACGAATCAACTACTGTTTATGATGGTCAAATTTAAAGCAGACTTTTGGAAAACTAGACCACATCTCAAAAATACCAGGCTAGGATTCCATCAAGCTGACTGGTGGTGATGAGAACTCCAAGATTTGAGTTTAAGATAAGAAGATTTCATACCTCTGGGTTGCTGAGATTTTTGCATGGTGTGTCCTTGACTCCCCCGATAGGTGAGAGCCTTGTTAGGGTGCGGGGGCTTTGAAAAATCACCAAATTGTCCTTCAGATCCCTTGGGCAAGATGAAATCGGAGGGCACACATCATGGTCTGCCTACTAGCAGGTGGCATGCTATCCAGATGGCTAAAAAAGTGCATGCAAATTTCTCATGTGCGGAATGTCATCACAGAGACGTCTACCAATGTGTGGACTCCTGTGCAGACTCCTCACTGAATAACAACTCCAAGGTGTCCTTGACTGTCCTTCCTGTAGAGAACTTACGGCTAGGCTATAAACTAAGTAGGACATTCTATTGCAACAGCATGTGGCTTCTTAAGAAGCATACACTTACTGGTTCAATTAATGAATTTCTGCGGCAACTTAGTTAGTGAGAGAACTGCTTCAGATTCATTTATTTCAGTTGAGTTTATCAACTTAAAACAAATGGGTGCATTGTTAGTTACATTGTACCTTTTCTCCAGTGAACAAAGCAACCTGTATTACCCTTACCCTTATGCCTTCAGCAGAGAAAGGTAGATCTGCCAAAAGCACAATTGGAACTAAATTTCACAGTGAGTTTCATGTCTCCAGGAAACTGAAACCTGTGCTCACCAAATCCCAGACTGTGGTCACTTCAGTCCTGGCAGGTTTTACAAGAGAAATAAAAATATGGTTCTGCCTTACAGAAGGTAATTAGTTCCCTAAATACAGCCTTACAGCATATTCCACCTTTGTCTTCAGCAAAATCATTTAAGCCAGAGCAGAAGAGGGGATCTTTCCCTAATCGACCATCATTGAGTCAATCAAATGGGTTGAACCAACTTTGTATTAGGCAGCATCTTTTATCAGTTACAAGATCATGTTTAGCTGGGAGAGGTACTAGTCTATTCTCCTGCACTGTGATCCTGGTGGGAAACCCAGTCCCTGAAGAAAGGACCAGAGTGGAAGGAAAAGTTTAAAAGACTGCTGTAGAACATAACCACACATAACATTTATGCCTTTTAATACCATGTGGAATTTGAGTTTTAGGCTGGAGATACTAGGCTAATCACTACCCAACGTTCTCCAGAAGGTTACTGTGAAGATGGAAGACCCCAGGACATCACGTGAGTTTCTACCTGCTGCTAACTTCTAGGGTGATACTTTTTAGATTAAACATGAACTTCCTCCAAATCCTCATATTTTTCAGGGAGGGGAGCCAAAATCAGCTATGAATATCTGAACATGTCTATATTAATACATTTCAGGGTCTGACACTGCCCTGCATGGATGCTGGGGGTACAAATAAGACCATCATGTTCATAAAAAATTCCCCACCACAGCTGTAACTGTAACATCACATTGGCTTTCCAGCCAACATGAGATGACTGATGGGAATCATCACCAACATGTCTGAAAGCCCCCCCCCCCCCCAGCTGAAACATTTATTGCAACTTAATTCTAAGTGTTTTCTTTCAAGACAGCGGCTTATTAACACAAGTACCTTCTTAATTAATTTTGACAGCTGCCACTTGACTTGCCAGCAGGGGTCACTGTCTTCATTGTAATCAGGATCAAGGTCCTCTAGGAAAAAGTTCTCTCTGGTGAAGCATGCCATGCTGCCATCCAAGTAAGTGTTACGAAGCTAGAGTAGAAAGAGGATTGGTTGGTTGGATATATATATATTTTTTTTTTTGCAAACAAGAGCAACTGTTAGTTGAAATCATGCGTCTCTATGAAGAAATGTTCAATTATTATGCAAAAGTGAACACCAGAAAAATAATTATTTATTTATTTATTTATTTATTTATTGTTCATACTTGATATCCCGCCCCAATCGGGTAAACCCGACTCTGGGCGGCTTACATCCTGAATCATAATATAAAAGCCTTAAAAATTCATAAAATTCATAAAAAATTTAAAACATTCAACAATAAAAGCAAATAAACACATAATAACTGATACAAATATTAGAGGGGGGGATGGCTGCTCTTAAATTAGCCATCCTGGGTGGGAACCTACATTGCTGTGTCCCCACACTTGGCCCGCCAGCCATGTCTTCAAGCCCTTCCGAAAGGGCAGGAGCTCCGCCTGCAGGCGCAACTCTGTCAGGGTGAAAAACCATGCCTGTGAAAAGCTACCCAGCAAGTAACTTTGCGCCTCAGTTTTCCAGGTCTGAGTCCAGAATACAAACACATGCACTACAAGTGAAAAAACGAAGGTTGTCAGCAACTCTCTTACAGAGGTTTCAGAGAACATGGCTTCAATTTAAAGTTTAAATAAAAACAGAGTTCAAAAGACTGCAGAAAATAGCATTCATAGCCTTTCCTCTTTTTCAGCAAGGAGATATAAAATTCTAGCAATTGCCTGAATTCTGTTTTCAGCACATATTACAAAGGGGGGGGGGGGAGGGGAGATAGGTGTTTTAAATGTTTTACTTGCTGTTTCCAGTATCCAGATAAAGTGACCTACACATGTATGGACGTTTCAATATATTATTATAGTAAGTGAGATGATAAAATGTAAGCTAATTGAACCTAACCCAGATATTTTTGGAAAAGGAATGGGGCTTTGAAAATGAATGAAGATATGATGGGATCTCTAATAGTCCCTATGTTGGTGGACACTGTTTGGATTATTGATTAAATACTCTGTATTGTTTCTGTTAATATATATACTGTAAAACCTTGACTTGTGCATGCTTCATCTTGCGTAAAAATCGTTTTACATAAGGAAATTTTGCTGAAAACATTCCTGTTACTCAAAATCATTTTATGTAATGTTTCCCCAGAATTTCCTTCCATCTTCTAAGTCTAAAATGTTGGCCACGCCATTTTAGACTTAAACTTTCCACCTCGCGCCACCCGCCCTCACCACCGGAAGTCGTAAGTCATCGCTTACCGTGGCCGCAGCAGTGACAATTGCGGCAGTTTTGCCATGTTTCCACAGTCCCCATTGCTTCTACTAGGACTGGGAGAATGAGGGAGGCATGTCCGCTCGGTTGCACTCTTCATCGAAGGTTTCTCTCTGGCACGCTTTGGCTGAGAGCGCACATCAGACAAAGACCAGAGTGATCTTCATCCGACGCATGTTCCTGACTGGGGAGCACCATGGAGAAGCCTTGGACGAAGAGTGCAACTGAGCAGATGTGCCCCCACACTCTCCCAGTCCAGGTAAAAGCAGCAGGGAGGAAAAAAACCCACTCAGGAGGAAGCAGCAGCAGCATGGAAAAGGTAGGAAGAGTGTTTCATCATTCCCTTTGTGCTGACCGATTTGTTTTCATAAGGTTTTGTAATTCATTTGATATCTGGCAGTTACGTTTGTAGTCAGGAACTGGTAAAGCAAAGAGTTG
Source organism: Furcifer pardalis (assembly GCA_030440675.1). NCBI lineage: Eukaryota > Metazoa > Chordata > Lepidosauria > Squamata > Chamaeleonidae > Furcifer > Furcifer pardalis. The sequence continues at coordinate 278,874,007 of CP126890.1, forward strand.
GACAGTTGTCTCTCAGCTTCCTGTGTGTAACACCATTTGTCCATGACAACCACAGTGCCAACCTTATCTGCCTCTTTGATGACGATGCTGGGATTTTTTTTTTTGAGGCTATGGATAGCAGCTTTATGCTTTGTTCAGCTGAGACTGTATAATAAATTATCTCCTGTGCTGATGATCTCAGCCCAGATGTGCTAACGAAAGCACCCATTACGGAAGTCTAATTCTTTGTTCCTACCCTCTGGAGGGGCCCACGTAGAATATGGTACTGGGAGGAGGGCCTGTGGGTTGGTAAATAATTTCTCCTCACTTCTGGTGAGGTTGTGCCATCATTGCTCGGGTGGTTGTCAAAGATGTGGAAAAACTGTTAGAACCATAAACTGTGGAAAGCCTAGCTATGGATTTTCTGGCAGCTGGAGTCCTGAATGTGCCTGATTTAAGACAAGCTGCCTGACAAAAGCCTAAAACTATAACCACTGTTGTCTTTCCTTCCCCATTGTGTAAAAAGTCAAAGGAAGCAGCCAGGCAACTTTTCCTCAAACCTGTCTTGTTCTGACTCAAGACTGACTCAGCAGATGAAAATTACTGTCCTCTGGCAACTGTGGGTGGTTTATGACAACATATGAGCCAGGAGGTTGGGGAGTGTCACCCTGTGTGCCACAGTGAGCTGTCTGGCCCCAGGCAACGATAAGCCTCTAGAGCCACTAGACAGTGGGGAGGGGGAGGAGGTAGCTAACTGGAGGAAGGTGTCAGCAGGAATAAGAGGAGAAAACATGGGAAGCAGCAGCAGAAGGCTGGGCCCCATCTTCTGCACCTCTACTGGAGTTGGAAGTAGGTAAGTTAAAGGTCTTCCTTGCTAGAAAGCCAGAGGTATCCAACTCTAGGGGGCATTGGTCATCTCCATTTACAGCCAGAGCTAGCACTGTCTATGTCTACAAACATTTCTGTGGTCATGTTGTGGGCATGACTAGAAATCAAAGTGCACAGAATGCTGCTACCTTTCCTGCCAAAGCGGTGCCTATTTATTTACTTGCAATTTCTTGCTTTTGAACTGCTAGATAGGTAGGAGCTGGGGTAGATGATAGGCACTCACTGCGTCACACAGCATTCAGGTCCCAAAACTGCTGACCTTCCGGTCATCAAGCTCAACCACTGGACCCCTGAGGGGGGAGGGTTGTCTGGCAACACTCACAAGGCTGTACTAATAATGGAAAAAGAGCAATAGCAATTACACTCAGGGGTCATTAAAATACCATGTGACCATTTTTCACATCCAGCCTGCCATAGATCTATCTTCAAACCACATGATGGGTGGGGTTGGTCAAAGGTCACGGAAAGTCACGGTATGTGTGTCAAAAAGTGGCCTATTTTTGGTCACGTGGTATTTGAAAGAGCCCTTATATTCTGCCACATAGCACTTAGTGCACTCTGGGTAGTTCACAGAATAATTAGCATTTCCCCCCAAACATGCTGGATACTCATTTTACTGAACTCAGGAGGATGGAAGGCTGAGTCAACCTCAATTCCCATCAGGATCAAATTCACAATGTTTTGCCTGCAGTGCAGCTTTTTAACCACTGTGCCATTAGGGCTCCAGTCTAGTGTCAGCTTTGGTCTAGATAGAAAATACACTGTGGTTCTCTCTTCTTGACTCCTTAAAGCCAGATCTTCTTTTGGGAATTTCTAGAAGTGTCAATAACAACATGAAAATAATTATTTGCATTCATTTTGTTCTTCCTCATCTACTGTACGGTTTCCCATGCTCAAAATCCTGTTCAGAGTCTAAAGACAGAAAATCAGAAAGAAAATGCCTTTAACTATGTTGTGAGCCATCTTGAGTCTGAGATGTTAACGAAAGAGGAGATATCAAAGAAATAAATATATAGGATGTATATCACAGAGGCAAAAATCAGAATCCAATAATCTGTCAAGACAAAGAGTTCCACACATACGATTCCCATCTTTGTCAAATTATTGGATTTGTATTTTATTAAAAAACAAACAAAACACAATACCAAATCTTGAAGGATTGTAACTGTTCTACATGTTTCAGGTCACTAACGCCCAAAACTCAACACTCAAACACAAAACAGTAACTTTAAAAAACAACAACTAAAAACACTTATTTTTCATTACTGATTTCTAATAAGGTGTAAGACTTTTAAGATTCCAAAACCAGGCAGTAATAATGTAAGAACAGAGGAGCTGTTATTCCTGACAATGCAGCAGCCTACAAAAGAGCACAGTAGTTTATGCAGATGAACAGGTGCAGAATACTGTCATGCTGCACCCAAGTTCCCTTCTCCATAAAGTCAAAGCAGAGAGGAAGTTGCGATTGAGGGCATGATGCATGTGGTTACTATCTTGCTGGACCCCCCCCCCTTTTTAAAAATAGACTCTTCTTCGTATTTTCCTGAAAAAACCCTCAAGAAACTGAAGATATGGCAAAATGAAGGTAGTGTTTGTCCAAAAGTAGAAGGACGCCAAACATTAAAAGAGATCAATAGATTTGCCAACAGATCCACTGCCCATGTGCGAGCAGGTTCCATCTCTTGCTCAGTACCCTGCAGCAAAGTCTGCTCATCATCCCCAAATGTGGTTGGAACATTAGGCTAACACTTGTAGCTAAAGGTTGGTGGAGACTTCTCCAGAATAGCCATTAAAGCCACTGATTCTCTTGTTTTGTTCTCTCTCTCATCCTCTTAAGATATGACCATGTCCAAGGTAAAAGTTGCCCTCACTCAAAAGCCAGTTGTATCCAACTCTAGTGTTCGGGGCTCATCTCTGTTTATAGCCAAGGAGCCAGCTCATGGACATGTGGACAGGCATGGATAGACACTGGAGCATACAGAATGCTGTTACCTTTCCCACCTATTTATCTACTTGCAATTTCTTGCTTTCAAACTGCTAGGTTGGCAATTAAATTGAAAGACTATGTGGAGGAGTTAACACTCTTGTGATATGTGGGAGTCCCTTACATTACATGGTCCACAATCTGCAGAATGACCTCCCGATACCATTCCATATTGGTTCTCAGGAAGGCACTTATTAGTCAGGGGAAATTCTGTTGATTCTCCATCTGCTCAGTTTTAGAGATGCAGATCAAGTTAGACTAAAAGTCAAGGTGGCCGCAATTGGATTGTTGAAAAGTAACTGCCCCAACCTGCTCCTTTTCATGGCAGAGACTCTCCAGCAGTAGAAAAATTTTAAGACCTTGGGAAATTATTTTTTGATTACAATGTACAGAATCCCTCAGGCAGCCTGAGTGTAGACGTTGTAGTCTAAAGAAGTAACTCCTCCAAGTCCAGAAATATACTGTACACTAGTACCTCGGATAATGTTATGACTTGGTTCCTCAAGTCATAACGTTATCCGTTTTTAACGTTGTGGAATGCAATGATCGCACAATGTTTAAAAAAAAGTCCTGTTCCCTTTCTGAAGAGGTAAGGGAATATAGGGGCATCTGGTTTGCTTGGGGAGGCACCTCCAGCCACACTGATCCCAAAGCAGGCATCCAGGGCGGGCTGCTTGCTTTAAGATTGCGGTGGCTGGAGGTGCCGGCTACCCCCCAGCCACCTGGATCCCAAAGCAGGCAGTCCAGGTGGGCTTGCCTGCTTTAAGATCTGGCTGGCTGGAGGTTCCTGCCACCCCAATCCCAAAGCAAGCAGCCTAGGCCCAGGCAGGCTTGCCTGCTTTAAGATCTGGATGCCTGGAGGTGGCAGGCACCTCCAGCCACCCCGGCCTTAAAGCAGGCAGCCCACCTGCCCGCTTTGGGATTGGAGTGGCTGGAGGTGCCTTCCACCCCCAGGCACCCCATCCCAAAGCAGAGCCCACAGCGCCAGTTTGGCTGGGGCAGGGAACAGGCGTGCTCAATCTCCCCTCAACCAAACCGCTGGGTCTAAGCCTTGGTAGATCTCTGCCCCAAAGCCCGCAGGGCTGGTCTCTAGACTTGCAGGCTTTGGGGCAGAGATCAATGCCAGGGAATTTGAGGCAAACAACTGCATTGCACAATGTTATCTTAAAGCTGTGTGGTGCAAATGTTTTCCTCAAATTCCCCAATGTTATCCGATGCAATTGTTATCCGAGGTATTACTGTACTTTAACCATAAAGAACAGCTCTGAGAATCTGAATTCTGAACAAATTTGGAGCCAGAGCGCAAAACCCAGGCACTGCTTTCAAAGAACAGAGCTGGAACAAGTCGCTTCTGAATGCCAGTTCCCCTAAACCCCAGCCAATATTGCCAATCAGCTTAAGCAGAGCATCGTGGAGCAATCAATCCTACCCTCTACTAAGAAAATACCTCAATCCATTCACTTTCACACTATGAGCCTTCTGGGTATCTGCAATACTTAACCACAGTATTGCACAATAGTTGGTCTAGCAATTTATCCTGAAGACGCATTGAGCAAATGTTGCTGCACCTATTTATGCCACATGGCTGCGGAAACGTCTGCAGAAGCAGACAGTGCTGGCTCTTCGGCTTTGAAACAGAGCTGAGCACTGAACCCTAGAGTCAGAAACGACTGGCTTTCGAGCCAGTGAAACCTTTACCTTTAATTGTATACCAGGAAGTAACTCTGAGTGGCAAAGCAGCTGCTCTCAACAGTTGGGCTGGCTTAGAACCATGCGTAGCCATTACTTCACTTTAGCGAAAAGGGTCTAGAACAGGAGTTCCCAACCTATGGCCTGTGGGCCAGACCTAGCCTACAACACCATTTCATATGGCCCACCGCTGCCGCACCCGGAAGTGGAGGCAGGTGCATTTCTGACAGCTGTAAAATGTGCCTACGCATGCATAAACGTGGTTACGTCAGCTGTAAATGTGCCCTCAGGTGTCAAACACGGAAATGGGCACATTTACTTCTGCTTCCCACTCAGCTGTCCTGGGGGCGTGGTCTGGCCCATGGCATAAAAAGGTGGGGAACCACTGGTCTAGAGCAGTGGTTCTCAACATGTGGCACACACCCCACAGGAGACTTCAATTCCCAGCGCCCTAAATCAATCGTACTTTGGGGGATTGACTTGGACTTCTGGGAATTGAATTCCAAAAACCAAGATTGGGAAACACTGGTCTAGAAGTTGCAAATGCAGCACTTTGGGAAAAATTAAAAGGAAAACATGGGAAGAAGTTGGGCCAGCACCCTGGAAGAGCAAAATTGCCATGGCCAATTCCGAGAAGGCAGCAATGTTAATCTGTAATCTACTGCAGCAATACAAAGAAAACACTGTAAAACCTTAAAGATGAGCAGTTATTACTTGGTATGAACTTCTGTGAACTGCAGTTTATTTCACTCTCTGACCTGAAAAAACATGCTGAGGTCATACTTTGTTGATTTTCCTGAGTGAGAGGGAGAGAAAAAGAGAGCAACTCTGAAAACTTAACTACAGGCCCTTACTACAAGAATCCTGACAGAAAGCTACCAAAAACAGTAAGCTGTAGCCCAAAACATCTGGAAAGAAACTAGATTGCCTATCACCATGATAGCGAACCTTGACACCCAGGTGTTCTTGGACTTTAGTTCCCAGAAGTCCAAGGCAGCATTCCTGCTGATCAGGGCTTCTGGGAATTGATGTCCAAGAACAGCTGGGGGCGTACATGCAGTAAACCCATTCATGTGGATTCACAGAGACTTGGGCTTCCAGGAATTGAAGTCCAAGAACACCTGGAGTGCCAAGGCTCGCCATCATGGGCCTATCGGAACCAGAATACAGAGTGTGGCTTCTGCAACTGAGACTAAACAGAGGAAGTTTCTATCCCTTTAAAGCAGAAAAAAGGAAGCTACTTTTCCAATTCTTTTCTTGTAACAATTCCAAGAATCTGCTGTTGTGCTCATTGGATGGCTCCCTCTCTCTGGAAATCTTAATCTGATAGACCCCTCTGCAAATACTCATGTTAAGAAATTGGTCTTTTTGAAAAAAAGATCAAAACCCATGGGTCTCAGGATGGCAAATTCCATGCTTCATACAGCAAGACACTGATCTTATAATGAATGGCTTCAGTTTCACAAACCTGCCCTCTGTGTAGAAAGAGATGGTATATAAAAATTAAGGAGCAGACATCTGGTTGCTAACTTTAAAGTGGAACATAAACCTCCAATCTGAATTGCTGGTTTGCTTGAAACTGGACTGGAGTTTGCAGGAAACACAGTCAGAGGGAAAAACCCCAAGACAGGTTTAGAAACAAGACTGTCTGGAAATTAAACTTCCTGGTTATTTTTGCTGGGGTTTTTTGTCTTCCTCCTCCAGGAGCAGGAAGACCCGTAAAAGCAAAGGAAAACCCAAGGATTTTATTTGTGATCTGATATTTCAGATTTATTTTTAACTGTGCTTTTAAAATTCTGTTGAAACTGAAATTGTGCACCCATGTAGTCTTTGTCTCTGTCCCAACTCCTGCCAACCTAGCAGTTCAAAAGCATGAAATTGCAAGTAGATAAATAGGGACCACTTCAATGGGAAGGTAAAGTGTTCTGTGACATGAGGCATGCCTGCCACATGTCCATGGAAATGTGCTGGCTCTTTGGCTATAAACAGAGAAGAGCACTGAACCCTAGATTTGGATACGATTGGCTTTCAAGCAAGGGCGACTTTTACTTTTGTCTTTGTTAACCCTGTATTGGAAACTGGGGTAGGGCAGGGGTTTATAACATCCTTACAAAATAGACAATTTGGGTACCTCCTGAATTTCAATCCTCTGCTTGGGGGAAACGTGGAGACTGCAGTCTGAGAACTTTGAAATATGAACAGAATTGGATATTTGTAAAGCCACTGTTAGCAGTACAATCCAGGGACTTTTAGCTATAAAATCTTGCACTGCCACAGAAATGTGTACAGTATTTATCTGTTGTTCCAGATCATGTCTGTGCAACATTTTTAGTCTGCAAAATATTTGAGTGCAGTTTACAAGTGTATATTCGAATAAACCAGGTTCTACCTTAATAAAGCTGATGCGTTTAAAGGAGATTTTACACCAATGGTTCGGCATAAGGTGCACTAAAGCCCACATTGACTTTGAAATGGTCCTCTTTCGGGCTACAGTTCCTACAATCCCATGGCCATTGTGGCAAGTAATTTACAAATTATGGGAAGTCTCTACTGCAAAATCCGAATGTTTTCAAAAACTGCTCCTGACCAAATGGGGATTTTTCCACTTGCAGTCATTTGAAACTTCCTTGTGACATTTTCCAACATTTTTGTTAAATGTACTAGTGTCAAGTAGTTTTGTTCTATGAATAGTCCTTGACCAAATCTAATTCCTCTTTTGGTGGGTGGGGAGGAGAAAAGATTAGATTTCCAAGCATCTTTTATTTATGGGCAATATAAGGAACTAAAGGTAAAGGTTTCCCTTGCTCGAAAGCCAGTCGTATCTGACTCTAGGGGTCAGTGCTCATCTGTTTCTAAGCCGAAGAGCCAGCGCTATCTGCTTCTGCAGACGTTTCCATGGTCATGTGGCAGGCATGACTAGACACCGGAGCTCAAGGAACGCTGTTACCTTCCCACCGAACTGGTCCCTATTTATCTACTTGCAATTTCTTGCTTTCGAACTGCTAGGTTGGCAGGAGCTGGGACAGAGACGGGAGCTCATTCCGTCCTGCAGTACTTGGGAATCGAACTGCTGACCTTCCGCCTCCCAGTCAGCATCTTAGTGACTTGAGCCACTGCAGTCCCTATATATAAGGAACTCTAAATCTCAAATTGGTACTAACCTAAAACAAGTCCACAATGGTTTGTTTAGGGGTTTCTCCTGTCAATACTCAAAATAACTTAATATTTACAACACACTGTTCAAAATGTAAGCTAATGGAATGCTTGTTGATACAGGAAAAAGAGTGTTATCTTTAAAAAGTCACTTTTTTATCTCTTAGGAAAGAGAAACATGATAAGTTGTCCAACCCATCTTTGAGTTGAGTTTTTCTTAGCAAATGAAATTATGTCCCTCCCATTTGCCACGTTTTTGAAGACTAACTTCTTCTGGGAGGGCAAAAGGGAAATCTTAATAGTCTTCTTGTATTTGCCTAAAATGCCCTCAAACTTAATCACAATATGAAAATAAAACACTGGGGGACTGTGAAAGAGATTAAAGAGAAACATTCAAAGAAGGAAGAAACCCTTAATGTTCTAATAGTTAGGAATGTATTTAAGCTTCTTTTTGTTGTTCAGTCAATTCTGACCCTTTGTGACCCCATGGACCACTGTCTGCCAGGCACTTCTGTCCTCCACCATCCTCCTCAACTCACTCAGTTCTGTGCCCATTGTCTCTACAATACCAAAGTGTATAAAATAATTTATTATCCCAAGCCCAGCAAATTCCTTTACACCACATTTTGCTTTAAACAAAAGCAAATTAAGGACGGAAAGAAAGGAATACTCATTTATGGTTTAAATAAATAGATAAGTTTTCTAAATCTCTGAAAAAACAAAAGCCCTTTTCTTTTTGCTAGTTTTGTTTGCAGGGGGAAATGATTTGTTTGAAATATGGTGCTGGAGGAGAAATTTGCAGATACATACATTGGGTGTTAAAAAGACAAACAAGTGAGTTATTGAGCAAATCAAGCTTGTCTGTAGAGGCAAAAAAGATGAGATCGAGGCTGACCAAATCATTAAAGGCAAGATATGCTGGAAAAGAGAATAATGCTGGGAAATGCTTGAGGCAGCAAGAAAAGAGGAAGACCAAAGAGATAGATTGACTCCCATCAAGGAAGCCAGTCTTGATTTTGCAAGAGCTGAGTAGGGCCGTTGAAGAGGACATTTTGAAGATATCTCATTCATGAGGTCGCCATAAGTCAGAATGGCACATAACAACAACCATCACTTTTATGCTTAATGGCAGCTTCACAGGCAAACTTGCATCTTGTCCCAGAGATGTTTACTCTGAAGTAAGTGCTAACTGAAATGTAAGGCACTTCCTGCAAGGAATACAGCTTTCTGGTTGTACTGTGCCCCCCCCCCAAGGGTGGGGGCATTGCGAATGGATCCTGTTTCCTAGCTAACAAAGACAGCCCTGTGATCCTTACACAACACAAATTCAAAAAGGCAATCCCTTTCCTGGATCACTAACAAACCAAATATTATGGGAGGCAAGATTGCTTCTGCAGACACGTACCAGTATCTTGAAGTGTCACAAAATTATCAGTGTGAAAGACCCAAAAGTTCAAGACAATTTGTCAGGCCAAGTGAATAATTTTTTTTTTTTTTTTTGGGGGGGGGAGACCCCCAGGAAGCCAGATCTGACTCTTCACTGAGGAACAAAGTCTGGCCATACATCTTGAGTCATGAACTTTTGGGGGAGTTTCCATTGATAATTTTCAGGCACCCTCCACAAAGATCCAGGCGCATAACCTGCAGAAGTGATCTTGAAGCTCGCGTAAAAGGTTTGATTTGTTTAACAATCCGAAGAAAGGCTCGCCATTCTGCCTGCGTTTCCGAACCCTCTCCCTTTGGATCATCGTCTGAAACGGCAACGAACGAGTTAACCACGTTATACTTTTATTACTATTTTTTTACAAATAGGAGGAACTCTTGTTCGTTTTAAAATCCACGCCCATATTGGCACCAATATCAATACTCCCTCTCTGAAACTTACTTCCAAGAAAAGCCTACTCAAAACTGCTTTGCAAAGAAAGCAGTTTTGAACAAGCTTTTCTTGAAAGTACATTTCAAAGAGGGACTATTTATTCCACCTCTGCAGCGATCTTTGCACCCGGCCACAAGTTTTGCAAAGCTTTTTTTTTTTTGCAAATCCCAAATGTTGCTTTTGCAGGTTTGAGTAGCCTTTTCTCAAAAGCAAAATTGCAGAGAGGGGCTACTACTTCATCTTTGCAGCGATCACTGCAGGGCCCCCCGCCCCCTATTTTTGCCCAGACATTTCAGCAGTATTTAATAATGGAGTTGGCAATAAATAGGAAAGGGGGGCGCACGGTTCAGCCCTGAAATCGGGAAAAGGAGTGTCTCCTCCTAAGTAAACTCATGCGCGTCGAGGGTTTACACCGGCGGGGGGGAAGCTCCAAAAATAGACCCACCCTCCTTTTTTGGAGGAAAAAAAATGATGTCTCCTTTTGCCTCCCCCTTGGCAAGATGGATCCGGGTACCGACCTGTTGTAGCTCGTTGGTGAAGTAAAGGAAGGTAACAGCCACGCAGATAGTTTGGAGCAGGACGGCGAAGACCAGGACTAGCCCGCAGCTCAGCGCCACGCCGGACCCGCCAACGGACCCCATCCTGGCAGACCGCGGACAAAGGGGCGCGGAAGGTCTGGATCCAGATCTCTAGGGCGCGCCAGGGCAGCCACGCCTGTGGGCGGTTTGCAAAGCAGGAGGAGCTGGTTTTGTTTTTAAGTTTGGGCGGAGTCACCATCCTGGCTCCTTAATACCCTCTTGGACTCTTCCTGTTCCCTCCTCGCCCCCCCCCCCTGCCACGGGTCAGGCAGGGCAAGGGTGCTGGGCCATGGATTAAGACACAGGAGTCGTGGATCGCACCACGCAGGGCTTAGCAGTGGCGCAGAGTCCTGGACTCCAGACATGGATCCCCACATGGCTTACACGATCTCTACGTGGGATCTTGAAGCCACCAAGAGAGCTCACAGACCTCACTTGAGCCCATGGACTACAACACACAGTAGTCATGCGCAGCGCAGGGCATGGCCGTGGTGCAAAATCCTGGATTCGAGGCACGGATCCTCATGGCTACACACCATCTGTACACAGGATCCTCTGGAAGCTGCCAAGAACTCACAGAACCCACAAACTACACAATATGGATTGTTCAGTGCATGGCTTTGCAGTGGTGCCAAGTGGATCCACAGGGTTCTTATGCTGAACCTCCTCTAAGTACAGTAATACCTCATATAACATTAGTATCGAATAACACTAAAATCGCATAACATTAAGGAATCTGGGGGGAAGAATTGCATCAGGTAACATTAAGATCCTATGGGATGCTTCAGATAACAACCGCTAAAGCCTGTGTGGTTACAGTGTATCTCTATGGCTCCCATAGGATTTTAACATGCATCAGATAACACTAAAAATCATATAACACCAAGACTTGTGGAACCAGGTTTTAGTGTTATATGAGGTTTTACTGTACTGTTAAACCATAGGTCCCATGCACATCCACACACTAGAACACAGAAACCATGGATTATTCATTGCATGACTTTGCCTAGGTTCAAAAACACAAATCTGAAGGACGGATCCTTGTGGTCCCGTATGATTATAATGTGGAAACTACCATCAAATCACAGGTCCCACCTGTACTTAAGAGTACTACATAGAAATCATGGCTCCTTTGGCATGTGTCTGTAGTGGCGGGGGGGGGGGGGATCCAAGACATAGTTTGTCAACAATCTACATGATTTGTAATGGGATCTTTCCCAAACTATCAAGCACAGATTCACCTGCACAGAGAGAATATACAACGGAAATAATAGAATCTTCAGTACATGACTTTGCAGGGGCACAAAAATATGAATTTCAGATGCACATCCCCATGGATCTACATGATTTTTTTTATGTGAGATCTTCCACAAACTACTGTAAAGTAATAGGCCCCATCTGTGTCTGTAAGCTACACAACACAAATCATGCTTCATTAGCACAGGGGTGCCCAAATATTTTGGGCCGTGGGCCGATCATGTGGTTCAGGAAGCTGGTCACAAAGTCCTGGGAGCTGGGTGCAGCCCCTGACTTCAATTCATCCAGCCCGTGAAGCCCTCGTCGCTCCTGGAAGCAGAATTAAAATGCACCCGTACGGGCATGTTTTACTTCCGCTTCCAGGAGCAACAAGGCTTCGTGGGTCGGATGAATTGGCATTGGGGGCCGCACCCAGCCCCAGGGCCTTAGTTTGGGCACCACTGGTTTAGCACATGGCTTTGCAATGGCACAAAATCATGTATCTTAGGTACAGGAAACTCCTGGATCCACACAACTTTTAGTTGTGATCCTCTCCAAACCACCATGAAGTTGTGTACCCCATCTGTCCTCATGGACTACAACATGAGAATCATGGATCATTGAGTGCATGGCTTTACACAAAAACAATAATCCAACACATGGACCCTTATGAGTGTCACATGAGATCATTCAGGAAGAGCTTTATGGCAAAAACAAACATTCTTGAGGGTAAACAAGAGCAAAACCAAATCAGAAGATGGAGGAAGGAGCTCACTGGACAAGGAACAACGTTAAAAGAAGGTATAGCTAAGGAACCCAACCTCGCCTATGTCACTTGGAGGACTCTGAATAGGCTGAGGGTTGGAGTGCCTAAATGTAAGATCAACATTCTCAAGTTTGGGCTGCTAGTAGACAACATTCTGTGTGTATGTGGAGAGATATGGAATCCTGCTCATTTACTGGTCTGCCCATTACTGCCAGAAACATGCACCAATGAAGGCTTAAGTTTAACCAATGACAAAACCAAGAAAGAGGTGTCATTTTGGCAGTCCAGGGGTAAACAGAAAGAGCTTCATCGAAGATTGTAAATACAACTGGGTGTACCTGTACTCTAGACGGCAACCTTGCAGGCTAATCTTTATCCAACCAAAAGATAAATCACACTGGAATAGGCCAACCGAATCAGTGGGGATTTGTTGAGTCAGCTCCTCCAAAAAGCTCCATTGATTCAAATGGTACTATTCTAGTTGTGACTTACTATCCCAATAATCAGGATTTCAGACATTGATTAGCAGAGGTTTGCCACTATGATTTACACCATTGCACTTATGCCTGTGTAACTACCAATAGTATTCTGTCCATTAAATATGTATAGATTTGCAATATATAACAACCATTCTGAAGAGGTAGGCCATTATATCTTTATTAGATTGTACAATTTGGTATAGAATGGTATAGTAGAAGCCTGGGTTCAAATCTCAATTCATCCATAAATCTCACAGGGTGATGATCTGCAAACTTATAAACCAGGGTGTAGAAACTTATTGAGCTATAGCTCCCATTTTGTCTCACCATTAGATATGTTGGCTAGTTTTGATAAGAGGTTTAATTCAAACCCACACTTCTAGGCAAATATGTGGGAGACTCCTCATTGAACTCAGTGACTCAGAAGGCAGCAGGGAAATGTTTTGTTAAAAATGTTTAGGCTGGTGAAAAGTTAGACGTAGTTAGTGAAATAAATAGGACGGGCTCTTACTCATCACCAAAAACAACTAGCTGTCAAGTTTAGTTGCTTCCTAAGAAGATGTTCCTACTCTTCTTCAGCCTGACAAACATCTTGGCATGAATTCACCCTTACAACCAAGCCCAGACAGCTAAAGATCTAGGTCAAAAGCTTGTCAAATAAGTGATAAATGAGAGGCTGGTTAATTGACATTTGTAGGTTAACATGGTGGGACTGCAGTGGCTTAGTAGTTAAGACAACAAGCTTGTTGACTGGAAGGACAGCAAGTCAGCAGTTAGAGACCTGAGAGCTACATGACGGAGTGAGCTCCTGTCTTTGTCCTAGCTCCTGCCCAACTAGCTGTTCAAAAGCAATAAATTGCAAGTAGATAAATAGGTACTGAATCAGTGGGAAAAGTAACAGTGTTCTGCATCTAGTCATTCCTGCCACATGTCCATGGAAACATCTCCAGATACAGATAGCGCTGTCTCTTTGGCTATAAATGGAGATGAGCATCGCCCCCTAGAGTCAGACACAACTGGCTTTCAAGCAAGAGTGACCTAGATTAACATGACTTGTGTATTTAAAAAATGACACATTTATGTTTCTTTTGCTCACTGGCCTAATTTTCATAAAAGCCAAATGGATGTCAAGTCAAAAGTTACTCCGGATTCATGTCTGTTAAAGTTACCTGCATCTAAGATGAGAGGAGCCAGAAATATTGAAGTTTTTCGGAGGTGGACCAGTCAGCCTGGGAAATGGTGTTTGACCTACTAGATGCCTCATTTTTGCCAGCTAAAATTCTAATTGGGGGGGAGGGAAGAATCTTTGGTTTCAGAAATAGGTGTCCATTTTATACCACTGAGATGTAGCCCTGATTATAACTTTCGACATCCCTGGCTAGAACTGATAGAACTAAATAAACCAACAAATGAAGGGGCTCTGGTTGTCCAACCCAGGCACAGAGAAGCATATACACAGTGCTGATGTATATCTGCTACACTGAAATAAAACACAACTCTGACAAGAATAAGGCATTTCCATTTACCTACGAGATGTTGGGTAACGCTATGTATAATGTCAGTAAAAATTTAAACTAAACAAGTAAGTGTTGCATAGCTAAAATCATAACTGTAGAATTTTCTGACAACAAATTACCAATAGGAGTTGTGGGAGGCAAGGCAAGATTACAGATGATTTCCCCACTGATTAATACGTTACCAACCCATTTCTAGGAAAGTGAAACCATCTGACTGGAAAGATCTTGTAACAACTAAAAACAGAAGTAAAATAAGGTTGTGGAGACAAAAGCAAAACTGAGGGAAATAGTGTACCAATGTTACTAATACTTCTCATTTGGAATGTACTTCATGCCATTTAGTTTTATTTTATTTTCAAATTGCTGAGTTCTTATTTTAATGTAAGTTTTTTCTTTTACCAACGAGATTTTGACACCCATCTATGACTTTCAGTGGCAACAGAGATACCCAGTACTGTATGTATGATGTAAAGCAGGGGTGCCCAAACTATGGCCCACATGGGCCAGATCCGTCCCTCAATGCCAATTCATCTGGCCCATACCACCCTCGTCGCTCCTGGAAGCGGAAGTAAAATACACTAGTATGGGTGTGTTTTATTTCTGCTTCCAGGAGTGACAAGGGCAGTGTGGGCCGGATGAATTGGCGTCGATGCTGGATCTGGTCTATGGGCTATAGTTTGGGCAGTCTGGTTTAAGCAGGGAAAATGGCAGCCTAAAATGTATCTCATCCTGTTGCAAAACAGATGGCAAGTTACGTTTTAGAAGAACCAGGTGACCAGCCCCTTGAACCACATGACTGGCCCATGGCCTGAAAAGTTTGAGCAGCCCTGATGTAAAGATATAAGGAAAATCACGATTTATTTGATAATATAGAGAGACACATGGAGAGGGGAGGTGGTTTCCCAGCTAATTAAAACACATAAATTGGAAAGTACAGAGGAATCTTGTAAATAATGACACACATATTACTCAGAACTCTAGGCAGGCTGTTGCAGAAACGCATTAACAGAAATAAGGAATAGCATATCTCTTTATTCAATGCACGATGGCACTGAGAAAAGTGACTCTTTGAGGGATCGTGTCAGATTCTTCCAGGAAGTTTTAGCTGGGATCTGGGAATCACACCCTTCAAGTAAATCTATTTTCAAAACACAGAGTTCTTGTTTTTAATCTTCATGAAGGAATAGCTGCTTACTTGAAAATGGTGGTACACTTGAAATGTGTATCTCCTACTAGAGCAAATCTGTGGTAGTTGTTTGACTAGTCAGTTGCCAGACAATTTACCTGACTGGAGAATGTTTGTTAAAGGAAATGTGTAATTAATCAGGAACCCCTTTGTCTCAGAACATCTCCAAATTCTTGTATCAGGCTCACACTTGTTAACTAGGAAGATTACCATACTGATTTACTTTAGAAGAGTTTACCCAGCTCAAAGTATTTTACTAGATCTTAGAATGGCCACCTAGGTATCATCAAGGAAGAGAAAATGGATCAACTCAAGGAACAGAGAATGCTGGATTTGCATTAAATATTCATATGTTAATGTAGGTGCCCATTTAGAAAGCATTACTAAAAGGAAAGAATAAATAGGCGCAAGTTAGGACAACGTACTGTAATTTAAATAAAAATTTAACCTATCTCATACTAATGGAAAAAATTATCACCCAGTGACCAGTGTATCTCCTACACACTCTTCCTTCAGGTGTTAACCTTCTTCTCTTTGCTTATCTTCAAACTGGATTTGGACTAGGCAGTCTTTCAGGATGAAGAAAAGGCTAATGACAGTCTGAACAGAGGACCATTTGACAGCCCTTCACATGAAGGATGGGGCACATAGCCACCCTATTGTTCTTATGGGCTTTCAATGTGATTCTGACATTTGGTGACCCTAATCAGATTTTCAATGTACATGAGACATTTAAGGAGAGGTTTTATCATTGCCAATCGTCAGTGCATTTCCATGGTGAACAAAGATTTGATCCTATGTGTCCTGGGTCTTCAGCATTCTTGAGGGTACACAAGAGCAAAACCAAATTAGAAGATGGAGCTCACTGGGCAAGGAACATCATTAATGGAGGATATAGCTGAAGATCTCAATCTCTCCTACATCACTTGGAGGAACCTGAACAGGCTGAAGGTTGGAGTCCCTAAATGCAAGACCAACATGTTCAAGAGGGCACTGCTGGCGGACAGCAATAAATGCTGTGAATATGGAGAGAGACAGAGTCCAGCCCATTTACTGAATGCTGATTGCTGCTAGAGGCATGCACCGATGAGGACTTGGGTTTGGGCAATGACAAAGCAAAGAAAGTGGCTTCGTTTTGGCAGTCCAGGGTTTGATCAGGACACAAAAGAAGCACCAGCAGCACTGACGTTGTTACGCCACACTGGCTCTTACATAAGCAATCTAACACAGTGGTTTTCAATATGGGGCCCACATCCCACAGGGGGACTCCAATTCCCAGAAGCCTAAGTCAGTGCTTTGGGGAATTGACTTAGGCTTCTGAGAATTGAAGTCCAAAAACCAAAGGTTGGGAAACACTGCTCTAAGTGAACTGTTTTTAAGGAAGAACTACTGGATGGCTCAGTGGTTTAAGTGGCTGGGAGTTCGATTCCCTACTGTGCATAGGGGCTGGATTCAATGATCCATAGGGTCCCTTTACAGCTCTGCAGTTCTAATATATTATATCTTGGGGACATGAAAGGAACCTCATTCGGGCATCCCCTGAGCGGAGTTTCTCCAGCAAAAATCCTTTCAACCCAGAATAATTTCTGACACGACATTATTATTATTATTATTATTATTATTATTATTATTATTATTATTATTATTATTATTATTATTATTATTATTATTATTATTATTATTATTATTATTATTATTATTATTATTATTATTATTATTGAGACTTAAAAGACATCATGTATATAAAACACTTGATTATTCAAATTAGACAATTGCTAACCCTTGCTTTAAAGCAATTCACATCCAACTCTAGAGTTCGGTGCTATCTACGTTTATAGCCAAAGAACCAGAGATGTCTGTGTCTGCAGATGTTTCCGTGGTCATGTGGCAGACATGACTAGAGTGCATGGAATGCTGTTTACCTTCCCACCAAAGTGGCACCTATTTATCTACTTGCAATTTCTTGCTTTTAAACCGCTAGGTTGGCATGAGCTGGGAAGGAGATGGGAGCTCACTCCGTCGTGCAGCACTTGGGTCTCAAATATTGACCTGCCGACCTTCCAGTCATCAAGTTCAGCATCTATGTACATATTAAACATTGGTAATTTTAGGTACAACTCATCACTTCTGAAATTTTTGTCATTTCTAGGAAAGGGGGGGAGAGAGAGAGAGAGAGAGAGACTAAAAGCCAACTAGATCAGCGATATAGTTATCTAATATAATTTTTCTTAATGATCAGAACTGAGCTTTGTTGCAGCCCAGGAAGGCATTGCACTGAGATTTACTCCTGATCAGACAGGTGTAAAATTGAGCTGTGTTTTGTCGTTTTATGGGAAAATCCAAATTCATCATAATTGCCTAAGCTTAACATGCTGTTGCTTGTATCTGGCCCTTTGCAGCTCTGATCTTTCTCATCAGAGCTAATGCTGAAACTATGAAGCATGTGATGATAAAGGGTTGTGGTTAGATACTCTCCTCTAAGATGTTCACAGCACTGACAATTATAATGCATAAATAGATTGTTACTGCCTGCAGACCTTCGGTTGTTTATTCCCTTCAATCTCATCATCAAGTTTTCCTTCCACTCCTTCCCACTCCCCAGCTCAATTTTGCTGAATATTAACTCACATAAGACACTCAGAAGCCTTGAAAAACACTAATTGCTTTGTTTCATCTCCAATGCTCATATAAGGAATGTCCCTACTAGTGCATTTTATTTCCTTCTAACCCAACAGTTCTCAGCATCAAAGACCTTGAGTCTTCCTATGATAGAAAAAGCCCAGTTTCTCCAAGAAGATAAATATATATGTTCATTGTTTGTATACTTATTCTGTTGTTATATGGATAATTAAGATAAAAAAATGAGAGAACAAAGTTATGACACACCTCCCATAAAAACAGTAAAGAGCAAGATAAATTATGGGAGGTAGGATTATTTAGAGACCATACATATCACTGGCAAGAGGGTATGGAGATTAAGGTAGAACCCATTGTCAGTAATTCTAATGAAAACCACACATCCTGGTTACAATACCTCTGTTTTAATGATCTGACACAGTTTCAGTATTTCAGAATATTGGTGGTTCTATGGGACTGCGGTGTCTCAAGTGGTTAAGACACTGAACTGGAAGACTGGAAAGTCAGAGTTCGATACCCGAGTACTTCATGATGGAGTGAGCTCCTGTCTCTGTCCCAGCTCCTGCCAACCTAGCTGTTCGAAAGCAAGAAATTGAAAGTAGATAGATAGGTACCACTTCAGTGGGAAGGCAAACAGTATTCCATGCATTCCAGTGTTTAGTCATGCCTGCTACCTGACTATGGAAACATCTATAAATGTGGACAGCACTGGCTCTTTGACTATAAACAGTGATGAGCACTGAACCCTAGAGTCAAATATGACTGACTTTCATGCAAGGGTGACTTTACCTTCACCTATAAACTTTTCTGGGGACTGTGGTGGCTCTGTGGTTAAGGTGCTGAACTTGATGCCTGAAAGGCCAGTAGGTTGACAGTTTGAGACTCGAGTGCTCCATGATCCTCTGCCATCTATCCCAGCTCCTGCCAACTTACCAGTTCAAAAGCAAGAAATTGCAAGTAGATAAATAGATACCACTTTAGTGGGAAGGTAACAGTGTTCTGTGTGCTCCGGTGTCTAGTCATGCCTGCCACATGATCATGGAAATGTCTGTAGATGCAGACAACGCTGGCTCTTTGACTGTAAACAGAGAAGAGCACTAAACTCTAGAGTCAGATATGACTTGCTTTTGAGAGAGGGCAACCTATAAGCCCTTCCTCAAATGTCAGACCAGTGACTGATGATCCTTTTGGAGAAAGGGGAGGAACGGGTGTCTTGAGCTTCCTAGCCTCTGCTATTGCCAATTGTATGAAGCAAAATGTTCTCTTGGTCTTTTATTCATAGTATATCACACTGTATCAGGTAGTTGTGAATAATTACATACTGGACTTTTAGAATGGGGGAAAAGTTTGACATAACTCTTCTAAGGCATAGCTACTGGCAAGGACAGTTTAAAGCTAAAATATGTCATTATGTTTGATCCATATGGTATCATGGGGAAGGAGAGGTCAGGTAAATTGCAGGTGGCTGGATTCAGATCCCAAAAGTGTCTGGTTTGGACACATGATCCCCTCACTCCTGACCTATGTGAGTGAGGGACATGGAACAAAGCAAGCAAACATGTAGTTTATGAGTAAGACGAGGTACACAAATAGTTGGAACAGCTCTTTTTTTTTTTTGAAATGCATTTGGAAGTTTCTTTTTTGTGTTGTTATTCTGCCGTGCATGTTTTTGCACAGCACGTGGACTTAAAATGATGATTCATCACATATTTATCTCTTGGTAGAACAACTTTGGCTTATGGTTCTCAGTTATGTAAGCACTGCTAGGAGCTTTCCCTTCTGCCCAAAAGACTGTGCTAACTGGAGCAAGACAGGCATGCAAGAAATGGCCTACATTTCATACAAATATGTTTGACGAATGCCCTACATTTGGAAGACCAGCCTTCTTCAACAGCTCTGCCGGGTGTCAGAAATCTTGACTGAAGATGGTGTCTAATGAAAACTGGCATGTCTGAGTGTCCTTTTGTGTGACAGAGCTCCTGCACTGGATGTTTTGAAGAAGGTTTCTAGTGTATTCAGTTCCCAGTCAGAGCTTGATTCATCTTTTATGAGGCCCTCAGCAGGATGTAGCCTACTGAACCCCCTGTCCAGGTGCCAGCCTAATTGCCAGGCATTGCTTCAGGCTATGGTTTCATAAACATAAGGAACTGCGGTGGCTTAGTGGTTAAGATGCTGAACTTGATGACTGGAAGGTCGGCAGGTCAGCAGTTCGAGACCTGAGTGCTGCATGATGGACTGAACTCCCATCTCTGTCTCAGCTTCTCCCAACATAGTAGTTCAAAAGCAAGAAATTGTAAGTAGATAAATAGGTACAACTTTGGTGAGAAGGTAAACAGCATTCCATGCACTCTGATGTCTATTCATGCCTGCCACATAACCATGGAAACATCTGCAGACGCAGACAGTGCTGGCTCTTTGGCTATAAACGGAGGTGAGCACTGAATGCTAGAGTCGATTATGACTGGCTTTTGAGCAAGGGTTACCTTTATCTTCTCAAACTTGGGCCTCCAAGTGTTCTTGGATTTCAATTATCAGAAGCCCAAGTCAGCACACCTGTTGATCAGGGCTTCTGGGAATTGATGTCCAAGAACAGCTGGGAGCCCATGGTTGAGAATCCCTTACCAGTTTATTTGCTACAAAACTGAGTAAACAGAAAGATGACTCAGCAGCAATTAATATGCTGAGACAAGGACAGATCCAACAAAGAAGACCTCTGTTCAAGTCCCCACTCAGCTCTCCAGTGTAGCATATAAATAAGATTGACAGCTGTTAGAGCACTGAAAGTTTAAACAGCTGCGTGGGGTGGTGGTGGTAGTGCAGACACAACAGTTGCTGAACAATAATTGTGTGGGCTAGAAAGTCTGTCCAGGTTATCCTGCTATGGTAATAGAGTAGACCATACTGCCAGCAATTCAACATGGTGGTTAACTAACCTGATGACCCTGAAGACTAATGACCTTGGGTGGCGAAGTCCACAGTGAAGGATGATGGTCCCTAAATGGATTAAATCCCACTTGAATCCATGTTGATGGAGGGCAGCAGCTTCAGTAATACTGGCCTGGGACTGAGGAGGGCTTTGGGTGCCCAAAGTGCTCAGGACCAGAAAGTGACTTGTGGAACTGGATCAGTGGTATGAGTGTCAGGCTGCGATGCAGAAGGCAGATGAAAGGCCACTGCATTGTATTCTCAGGACAGTCTTCATGGCTGAGGATCAACAATATTCTGATTTGGATTAAGAAGAAGAAAGTTTTGGGGTTTTTTAAAAGCACACTCAAGCCACTATTTGGTACTGTAATAGGTGCAGAGTTTACTAAGGTAGAGACTAAACCTGAACTTCACTTTGTGAAATCCTGACCATGCAGTAAATTAGCCAAGGTGATAACTGCAGAATCTTGGTTCAGATGCTTTGCGGGGATTTGTGTGAGATAAATTGTGAAAGTTGTCAGTCATGTGCAGAATGAGCATGATAGCATTGTAAGAGAAAGTAAATGCCTTGGGTTTTTGTGAGAAGGCTGAATCATAAAATATGTTTACAATGTTGTCTGAGAGACAACTAGGCCAGGGATACTCCAGATGTTTTGGCACTCCAAATGTTTTGGATTATAGGTCCCCATAGACCTTTATCATTGGCAATATACCCGTATTTGCCAGCGTATAAGACGACTGGGCGTATAAGACGACCCCCCAACATTTCCACTCAAAATATAAGAGTTTGCTATATACTCGCCGTATAAGACTACCCCCTCTTCCACACACCTTCCACACACCAAATAAAACATAAAAGAACATCAGATTTGATTTCAACATCTCCCTGTGGCCGGCACTAGTGCGCATGTGCGAGCTCTGCGTAGACAAGGGGTGGGCGGAGCACCGCTGCTTCCTGTCGAGCAGAACGGGCTGGTCACGCTGAAAAGGTTGGCACCCCTGTCTCGCTGCTGATGCTCGCCGCAGCCATGCTGGATACCGCGCGATACTGGATGGTATGTAGAATGAGGTGGGTGGGCATCAGGAGGCCACTATGGGCACCAGGCAGGAATCGGGAGGCCACTATGGGCAGCTATGTCTATCCCAACTGAAGTGCACCCGGCGTATAAGACGAACCCCCCCCCCACTTGGAGGCATGTTTTTCAGGGGGGGAAAGTAGTCTTATAAGCCAGCATATACAGTAGGCCCCAGACTTTTGTGACATCTGCAGTGCCAAACATTCACCACTACAGTACTGTGCCCAGCTTAGTAAGGAAAGCAGAGAAGAGTATAGGACATCTGTTAGTTTTGAGGAGGACATGATTAAATTTGCTTTCCTAGCCTTTCACTTTCAAAAACCAAATTGCAAAATAAAATGTTTGTACACGCTTTGGACTTCTATTCTTCACCTACCTACTAGAATAGGGGTGAGTGGGGATGCAAGGCCAGTCTTACTGACTGTAAAAAAATTTTCCTAAATCCATATCGCACCCCAATTGTTAGGGAATTTGTCGTATTTTAAAGTTGAGCCCATGTTCCCTCGGGGATTCAAGAGATCTGGAAACTTGTAGACATTCCTTAAATTTTTCAAATAGAACCCTGTTAGGGTCACTGTATAAGTCAGACACATTTGGGTGGTTTATAAAAACTTGTATCAGTTAGTTTCCCCCATCAATGCCCTGGTTCCACCTTCCTCATAACATGCACCTCCCCTGACCTTTCCCCTGAGGGACTGTGGCCTCTATTTTAAATATCCACCCCTCCCTAACAAATTGAATAATAAACAAGGACTGGAGAGATAAGTTGTGAACTTAAGAAGCTTTATATGTAAACCTGAACACAGGGAAAGTTAAGTGTTTTAACAGAGAGGATGATTCAGCATTGCTCTGAACAAATTTAGCTGTCATGTTCTGGACTGAGTCAAAAGGTATTTAAGAGAACTCAAGGGGGTTAATCAGAAATACGTAAAGCAGTTAACCAGAAATACGTAAATCAGTCTGGCCAGGTTATCCTGCTATATGGTAATAGACAGTAGACTATGCAGCCAATGTTGAGTGTCAGGCATCAGTTAACTAACCTGACAACCCTAAGGACTAATGACCTTGGGTGCCGAAGTCCACAAGGAAGGGTGATGGTCCTCAAGTGGATTAAATCCCACTTGAAGAGGAGGAGGAAAAATCTCTAGTGGTTGCTTGGACATTTTACAACATGGGATGGGATCTGGGGTGAGAAATTTGTACACCTCTGCTCCTCGGAAAAATATGAGATTTGCGTTTAGTGAACAAAATGCATGTAATACAGACTAAAGCATACAAAACATAAGAACTAAATGAGTGCTTCTACTTTAGATATGCCAAGTTAATCTACAACTCAGATAATGTTTGAAAAACAATCCAGAGGGCAGAGTTAGAAAAAGATGCCAAGCTGTTAATACTCCCTTGTCTCATTTCTGGTGTGGTTTCTCTTTGTGCAAGTCTTGTTTTCATTGTCCTTTAAAGATAGGACCAGTGCCAGCTTACTAAAGCCTATCCGCCCCATTTCCTGTATTGTTTCTCCTTCTGTTGATCTTGGTTTATTTTACTCCTTTAAAAATAATGTTAAAAAATAGAACTTCATTTTATAAGATTTAGACATACACAGAATACCAAAGCTTTATGATGTGATAACTAAAATAGACCCATCTTCACCTCTTTCCAAACAGGATGTCCTTGTTTTGAAAACAAACCCATGAGGTCAAAACAGGCCATGGAAAAAAAGCACGCAGAGAATGACCACCCAAGGCAGAATTATCAGTGTTTTGTGCAATTTGGAATGAAAACAAGTTGTTTTGTACCATGACCCCCAGGTTCATCCCACTGTAAACACAGAGTGAGGAGGCTATGTTGACATGACAATGGGCTTCCTTTCAATCAATACACATGCAAATATTACACTTGCCTAGGATCACTTGGGCCCTTTGAATTTGCAAGGAGGGCAGTTTGAAAGAGAGAGTGGACCCAGAGTTATTTTTTTTTTAAGATTATTTCTAAGGTGTTATGGGAGTATAGACTATAAAAATTACTTCTCTAAACGATGAGTAAATTATAGCTGGAGTTCTCTAAGGAATTGTCTGGTATTTTGGTTCATAGGGCTTTAACAGTAGTGTAAGGTAAAGTTGCTCTTGCTCGAAAGCCAGTCATATCCAACTCTAGGGTTCAGTGCTCATCTCTGTTTATGGCCAAAGAGCCAGCGCTGTCTGCTTCTGCAGATGCTTGCATGGACATGTGGCAGGCATGCCTAGACACTGGACTGCATGGAACACTGTTTACCTTCCCACCGAAATGGTACCTATTTATTTACTTGCAATTTCTTGCTTTCAAACTGCTAGGTTGGCAAGAACCGGGACAGAGATGGGAGCTCAATCCATTGTGCATTACTCAGGTCACAAACTGCTGACATGTCGACCTTCCAGTAGTCAAGCTCAGCATCTTAACCACTTGAGCCACCACAGTCCCTGTTGTCAACAATAGTGACAAAGGCAAAAATGACCCCCCCTTGCTGTAATGAAGTGCTGGTTGGATAACTCCGTGATTTAGGTATCTGGCTGTGGAGCCAGAGGCTGGCAGTTCAATTCCCCACTCTGCCTCCTAGGAGGTAGGGTTACCATATCTCAGGATTTGTCCTGAGATATGGTAACCCTACTAGGAGGACTCAGCCTGTGTAGCCATGGGCAAACTGCATGGTTTCATAGCATGGCCAAACAAAGGGAATACACAGAACCACCTCTGTGTATTCTCTACCCAGAGACCCCCAGAAGTGGTTGCTGTAAGACTTGAGGGCATGCAATTATTATTCATGAAGTTCACTTTAAGTTTCATTATAAATCATTGTATGTCATCAAGTGGACTCCAGCTTATGGCAATCCTTTTCTGGACTTTCTAGGCATGCTCAGAAGTGTTTTACCATTCCCTTCTTCTAGTGTGCAATGAGGAGGAGGAGGCTTTGAAAACTCACAAAACAACATCTACTTCCCAATCTGATTTGAATTCCAGGATGTTTGATTCTTTTTAAATTTTGTTTTGAAGCCCCTTTTGTCTTTTGTGAGAACAGGATACAGCCTTTGCCAGACCTGCCAAAGTTAAACGATCACACCTCTTTGTTAAGTGACCATTTTCCTTTCAAAAGTAATAAAAGCAAGATATTCTTAAATGATATTTCACAAAGGGTAAACTGAACTGGGGGACACTTTATTGGAACATTTGTGAAAAATCCTGCTGTTCTCAACTTTAACAGTATTAACAATATTATTCTTCTGCCATATCCGAATCCAAATATTGGTGATCATCATGGCAATCAGCCATGAATACTTTATTGAGAATATGATGCAGTAGTCCTTCATCTGCCTTCTGCATTGCAGCATGACACCCATACCACTGATCCAGTTCAGCGAGGCACTGTCTGGCTCTGAGCCCTTTTGGCACACAAAGTCCTCCTCAGCCCCAGACCATTATTGATGAAGCTGCTGCCCTTCATCAAGATGGATTCAAGTGGGATCTACTCCACTTGGGGACCATCACCCTTCCCTGTGGACTTTGACACCCAAAACCATTAAGGGTTGTCAGGTTAATTACTGCGGCCTGACGCTTGTCATTGAGTCGCTGGCAGTATGGTCTGATCTATTACCATAGCAGGATGACCTGGCCAGACATTACTAAAAATATAGTGAAACAAAATTAGCGCAAGTGGTTAACACGTTAATTGTTAATGATTTTGGAATTCTAATTTATTTATGTTAACATAAATAAATAACACAATCATCCATCAACTGAGAAAATGACTTCCAGGAAAAATATATGCTCAGATATGAATAGCAGCTGACGACAAACAAATATTTTAAGGTTAACAAAAATAGATAACTCCAAGATCATTATCAATTAATGTGTCACATATTTTCACTGATTTTCCTCTGGCACTTTGTATTGCTTCTGTGAACTCCTGCTGCTTGGTTAACATAAACAAGGGCAAGCAATACCTACCCATGTGCTGTCAAGTCAGAACCAACATATAGCAACTCTAATAGTTTTTCAAGGTAAGGAGTTTACAGAGTGTTTTCATCAGTATCCATCTCTCCAGTGACTTTCTATGGTCAAGCAGGGATTTGGATTCTGATTTTCTGAATCCATCCCTCTCTCCACTATGCTATGCTGTTATCCCTAATACATTTGTACCTCGCTTAAAGAGCATAATGTGTTCCACAGGATTGCTCTTTAAGTGAGTTTTCTCTTTAAGCGAAACATTGTAAACAACCAATTGTGTGTGGGGGGAGGGGGATTGCAAACCCCAATTTACTTGTTAAGCGAGTTTTTTGTTGGTTTTATTTGTTAAGCGAAGCGAACATTCAGAAAAAAATCTGCTCTTTAAGAGAGTTTCTCTCTAAGCCAGGCACTCTTTATGCGAGGTTTGACTGTACTCTTATTAGTTCTGTTTCTTCTTCTTCTTTGGACTTTTCACAGGCTGGGCAGCAGAAACTTTGGTGATTTGATTTGACCAGTTTTATTGCAGTATGAGGTCTGACCTGAAAAAAGTGGATTTTCATTCACACAACCTCGCCCTGAAATAAATTTGGTGCTTTTAAAACAGCCACAATATTTTGTCCATCCTTTAGTTCCTTTTTCTCTTTAATTTTTCCAATACGCTGAGAAAGTAGCATTACTACTTCCTTGGAAAATGTATACTTTCATTGCCCCTGCTGATTAAGGAACTTTTGAGTAATTTACAATTCTAGGTGTACAAATATGCTGAAGACTTTACCTTGCAATGAAATCTGAAATTACTTTATGAGATAAGTTTATCCTTGTCATAAAAAGAAACTCAGAAAGTATCTTATTTTTATAAGGTCAGATCTGCGAGTAAAACAAGTCCTCTGGAATAGGAAAACTGGGGAGCTACTCAGTGATGTGATGTAACAGGTTTGCACCAGTTTGCCAGAACCGGTAGTAACTTTTCCCAGTGTCCCGGAGAACCAGTAACAGCCTTTGGGGGGAACCACCTTCGGTGCTTACCTTTTCACTGGTTCCCCCACTGCGCATGCATGCCAAGCACTTGGTGCGCATGCATGTCTACAGTGCTTGGCACGTATGCATGGTCTCCTTGCTGTCCTCCTTGCTGTCCTTGTGTTGTGGGTGGGTGGGTTGAGGGTGTGTGTGTATGTGTGCTTATTTTTATTTTATTATATTATTATATTTTATTTTTTTTCCTTTGGCTCCACCCATGGTGTTATGACGTCATGATGTTAGCTCCGCCCACACTGTGATGACGTCATGGTGGGGTAGTAAAACTTTTGACATCCCACCACTGGAGCTACTTAACAATCAGCCTCCACAACATGGTTTGGAAATGGCTGTGTGTTTGGACAGTTGTTTTCCTTTCGTTACTACCTTGGTAAGCTGTTTCCTGCAGGAGACTAAATAAATCCTCTATGTGAACCAAGAGAAGCTTCATTGTGATGGTTAAAATTGTTAGCATAGTCCAGGGGTGCCCAAATTTTTTGGGCTGTGGGCCAATCATGTCGTTCAGGGAGCCAGTCACTAAGGCCTGGGGGCCGGGTGCGGCCCCCCGATGGTAATTCATCTGGCCTGCGAAACCCTCATCACTCCTGGAAGCGGAAGTAAAACACGCCCATACGGGCGCGTTTTACTTCCGCTTCCAGGATTGACGAGGGCTTCGCAGGCTGGATGAATTGTCATCGCGGGCCGCTCCCGCTCCCCAGGCCTTAGTTTGGGCACCACTGGTGGTATAGTCCAGTGGTTCCCAAACTTTTTTTGGCCATGCACCACCTAAGTATCTCTAAAGTTCTGATGTCCCCTACCCCATGACATATAATTCTTATTATTTATAAAGTAAACTCCTATTCACACAGAGGAAGCCTAAAAGGCCATTAACTTGGTCTAAACTCATTCTCAAATTGCACCCCACCTTAAAAATCAAATTGCCCCCCTGTTGGGCCTAGTCGGTTGCTGTCATTTAATATATTCCAGCTCTTTCTCTGCACAACACTGGCTCTTTATTACACTTATTATCACAGCAGTGCTTGGATTTTTCATGTGGCTACAGAAGTGAGCAAAGACGTCATGGTGTAACAAAAGCCTAGCTATGGCTATCTTGTTTATTATACTTGTGATGATACGTTGTTAGGGAAAAGGTCAGGAATGAAGCAGGCAACATCTAGATGTAATGAATGCAGAATTCAAAAATAACTTGAATCTAGACTAGATACAGTATTTTGAATTCTGGATGTTGCCTGTGCAGCAGTTTATCTGCTTTCAGAGTCTTTCCCTACACCCAAAGTAAACAGAGACTAGAGCAGGAGTTTTAAACCTTTTCAAGTTGAGGGCTGGGTCACACTCCCTCAGGCAGTTTCAGGGGCTGGACAGCCATTTTGCCCGGCCTGCACGATGGGCGTGGCCTGTACATTAAATAGGAACCACACATGGCACTTCTGGGTGTGGTGGAGGCAGTGGAGGCCACATGAAATGATGCCACGGGCCACATCCGGCCTGTGAGCTGCAGATTGAGAGCCCCTGGACTAGAGAGAGGGCTGCAGGCTTGGAAATCATGAAACACAGAAAAACAAATGTACTTCAACTTTTAAGCCCCCATATAGATAACCTGCCAATTCTTCAGGGTCCCCCCCCCCAAAAAAAAAGAGGAGTTGATGTCTGGGGGTGTTTTCACGTTAGGGCAGGTTATGTATACAAAATATTGTGATGATATGTTGCTAAAGAAAATGGCATGAATGAAGCAGCTTAAATCTTGTCTGCCCCTTCCCCTAGTGAGCAAAATTTGGCTCCAGATGTTGATAAACTAAAACTCTCATCAACTGTACTGTGGAATACTTTTGAACAACACTGGGAATTGTGGACCAACAAAATTTGGGCGCACATATTCTACTCACCAAGGGACTGTAGTGGCTCAAGTGCTTAAGACACTGAACTTGATGACCTGAAGGTCAGCAAGTCAGCAGTACTGAGTATAGTTGTAACTCGCTTAAAGAGCATAATGCGTTCCACAGGTTTGCTCTTTAAGTGAGTTTGCTCTTTAAGTGAAACACCATTGAAAGTGACCAATTGGGAGGGGGGATTGCGAACCCCAATTTATTTGTTATGCGAGTTTTTGGTTGGTTTTATTTGTTAAGCGATGCGAACATTCAGAGAAAATTCTGCTCTTTAAGCGAGTTACTCTTTAAGCGAGACGCTCTTTATGCGAGGTTTGACTGTACTGCATGATGGAGTGGGTTCCTGTCTCTGTCCCAGCTCCTGCCAATCTAGCAGTCTGAAAGCAAGAAATTGCAAGTAGATAAGTAGGTACCCCTTTGTCGGGATGGAAAACAGCGTTCTGTGGACTTCAGTGTCTAATCAAGCCTGCTACATATCCACGCAAATGTCTGCAGACACAGACAGCACTGGCTCTTTGAGTATAAACAGAGATGAGTGCTAAATCCAGTGATAGACAGCCAAATTTTCTTCTACCACACTGTGGGTGGAGCTGATGTCATGGGTGGAGCCAACATCATGACATTATGGTTGGAGCCAATGATATGGGCGGAGCCAAAGTAAATAAAGTAAAAATAAAATAAAAATACAGTACACATAAAAATAAACATAAAATCACATAAAAATACAAATTTAATACACACATAAAATACACATAAAACTCATAAAAATACACATAAAAATACAAATTAAATACACATAAAACATAAAAATAAACATTAAAATACACATAAGAACACATTGTAGGTTGTTGCTGTGGGTTTTTCTTATCTCCTGCCTATATTTTGAACAGGAAAAGAGAAATATAAATAATGGTTTCAGTGACATCATCATCTAACTATCTGTTCAGACCAATTTCTTTTGTTTATTGGTCTGGGTCCTGAAAACATGAAAGTATTTCCCACAAGACTTACACTCTTAGTTGGCCTTGGATGATTTGAATCTCTCCTATCTTTCCCTTTAGCCTAAGGTAAACAAGTCTTACCTCTGGAATCAAAAACAGCAAAATTGACGCTGTCCTATTTTGGGCACATCAGGAGAAGACAAGGCTCCCAGGAAAAGATAAAAATCCTAGGAAGATTTGAAGCCAGATGGAAAAGAAGAAGATGACAAAATGTTAGGTGAACTGCCAAAATAAAGGAAGCATCAAACTTGAATTTGCAAGACTTCTTGTAGTTCATTCATTTATAGCAGGGGTGCCCAAACTACAGCCCATGGGCTGGATCCAGCTCTCGATGCCACTTCATCCAGCCCACACCACCCTCATTGCCCCTGGAAGCGGAAGTAAAATGTGGCCTGAAAAATTGGGGCAGCCCTGATTTATAGGGTCACCATAATTTGAAGTTTTGCATTTTACTGACATGCCAAAATATTTCATCTGAATAATGTTGGTGTAGTTATTGAGTATCATGCTGGATTGTGGGAAAATTTATTTTCTGGATTATACTTTCCAGAATCCTTCAGCTTGCTGGGATTACTGCCTGTGTTGAATGATGGATTCTGAGTATAGTAATCCAAAAAGTAACTTCTCTAAATTCTGAATAGCAGCAGCCCCAGCCTATTTTGGAACTCTTATCATCTGTAAATCTTTAGTATCTTATCTGTCTTCTATGATGAAAGTCAAGACAGGACACCTAAAATTCACAGGAAGTGTTCCTTTCAAAGCTGAGCCAGACTCATGCCCTGGAGAGCCACTCCATAACAGAGTAATGAATACTGGGCTAAATCAACAAAATAATCTAGTCTGATATTTTAGGGAGGACCATCTGCATAAATTATGTAGGTGGATCTTTCCCATACCTGCGGCTGAAGAAGAGTTTCATAGTGAATTTCTATTTTAGCTAGAAAAAGAAGTTTGTAATGTTGCCTGGCCTAAACTTTCATCTCAGGGGTCATGCTGACTGGGAGGCCTTGAATGGTAAAATTCAGACCAAGTATAATTACCCACCTCTGTGGAAAGCAAACATTTGAAAGCGTAGTTGCAGCACTTGCCTTGGGGAACCGAAATCTGGAAAATATCTCTTTACAAATG